>OW028721.1:5220000-6420000 GCA_932294345.1 Pandemis cinnamomeana
AGCAATGGGTACATTCTATGTTATTTTTTACTCCCAGACCAGCATGGAAGTATTATTGCTGGATAATACACACACACACACACACACACACACACACACACACACACACACACACACACACACACACACACACACACACAAATCACGTCACGATCCCTTACGGGGTAGACAGTGCCCAAGGTAACAAGACCTAAAGGCCACGTTTAGCATGATTGTGCTTGTATAGGTGGAAAGGAGGAATCAAAATAGTGATGGATTGCTAGCCGCATCGCCTATAACATGATTCTTAACATTTTTGTCCATTCCCTTGATGGGCTTTTAGCATCTGCGAGGGATGAGAAGCAACTGGTACATTCTATGTTTTTTCTTTGCTCCCAGACCAGCATGGAGAAGCTAAGTAGCTGGATAATGACAGTAACAAAAAAGGTAACTTAAGAAATTACTATGTGATGTTTAAAGAAAAAAAATCTGCCTGTCTAGCTACCCCTTAGAGATACTGGCGTTAAAATATAATTACCAAATAATAATTTATCTAAAACAGTACCATTATATTTATAAATATTAACAAGCTTTTTATTAATTTGCAACATATGTATGTATGTGGAACAAAGTAGTTTCTGCCTACCCCTGTGGGAAAGAGGCGTGACGGTATGTATGTATGTATATTTGTCCGGGTGGAATCTTGTGACTCAATTTTGAAGCAAATATCTTCATCCGATTCAGCTGAAATTTTGCATACTTGTGCAAGTTAGATGACAATACAATAATCTGGCAGTAAAATTCTGATGGTAAAGCCAGGATCGTCTCCGCAGGAGGGAACTCTTCAACGGTTGCTCCGATGAGACTTAAAATTTGGTACACATATGTAGGAAGGATGATAATGCAAGTTTTGGTTGTTATATGTGGTATTCAATAAAGAGTGTATTGTATTGTAAAGGAAATATTTGATTGTTTGTTTGTATGATTGTTTGTTTGAATTGAATAGGCTCCAAAACTACTGGACTGATTTGAAAAATTCTTTCACCGTTAGAATCCTACATTATCCTTGATGAATATAGGCTATACATATTATATATTATATTATAAATAAATCAAGGTTCCTTACTAAAACTCCATTCATCTAACTAACCCGATGGTGAAAAAATTTCAACTGTCTAGCTATCACGGTCAGTTCATAACACACAGCCTGGTGTTGGAGACAGACAGACAGACAGACAGACAGACAGACGGACAGACAGTGAAGTCTTGGTAATAGGGTCCCGTTTTTGTTCTTTGTGTACTGAATTAACCCTAAAAAGGTTCATTTGGTTATCAGTCAAAGCACACCAACACAGAAAATAAAAAAAAATTACATCTGCATGTATCAATGTCGAGCATATTATAGGTTTGGGAAAAACATTGAATATTCTTAGTAATAAGCTATCATCTAATTTGGTACCACATACAATGAATACATATGCGAGAGCTCATTGCTACAACATGATTTTCTTGGAACTTTCGAGAACAAGACAGAATAATTGGTAATTTAAATGTACTTACAGGAACGTCTGCGAACAGCACGCTGCACAGTAATAATCTCAACACCTCGTTTCATCTGAAAATAATAAGTAATATGGTTAATTACCAAAGTACATGATATCATTCGCCATTAATGTTTACGTTAAAGTTATGTTTTAATTTAGAATGCACAACAGTTCCTACCGGACTACTCAGTCAGCGTAAGTTTTGTAAATCCTTTCCTTACACACAATGGCGTCCAATAATGCTTAGTAGATTTAACACTTTTCATTGAAAACTGTTGAAGTAGGTAGTAGATATATGTACTTATGTTAGATTTAGTTACATAGATCATAACTAGTATTTCGCGTGGGGGCCGCGGGCCCCAAGGGCCCCGCGGAGGTCCCTGCCACCCTGTTTTGTTTTAATAATCCTAACCTTTTTGACTATATTCTTTGGCCGCCTTTTTGAAACCGCTACCTTGGGTAAAGTATTTTGCGTGGGAGCCGCGGAGGGTTCTCTGCCACCCTGCTTTTTTTTCAAATATTTCTAACCTATTTTAACTTTATTCTTTGGCCGCCCTCTCGGGAAAAGCATTTTGCATGCGGGCCGCGGGCCCCACGGGACCCGCGGAGGGTTCCCTGCCACCCTGTTTTTTTTTCAAATATTTATAAAATTTTTTCCTTTAATCTTTGGCCGCCATTTTGTATCCGCCATCTTGGAAAAAGTATTTCACGCGGGGGCCGCCAAGCGTAGCCTATTTTTTTCGCATGGGGGCCGCGGGTCCCACGGGACCCGCGGAGGGTACCCTGCTAGCCTGTGTTATTTTCAAATATTTCTAACCTTTTTTACTTTATTTTTTGGCCGCCATCTTAGGAAAATAATTTCACATGGGGGCCGCGGGCCCCACGGGACCCGCGGAGGGTAACCTAACACCTTGTATTTTTTCAAATATTTCTAACCTTTTTTACTACATTCTTTGGCCGTCATTTTGAAACCGCTTCCTTGGAAAAAGTATTTCGCGTGGGGGCCTGGGGGCCGCGGCCCCCGCGGGGACCGCGGAGGGTAACCTACCACCCTGTATTTTTTCAAATATTTCTAACCTTTTTTACTACATTCTTTGGCCGTCATTTTGAAACCGCTACCTTGGAAAAAGTATTTCGCGTGGGGGCCTGGGGGCCGCGGCCCCCGCGGGGACCGCGGAGGGTAACCTACCACTGTATTTTTTCAAATATTTCTAACCTTTTTTACTACATTCTTTGGCCGTCATTTTGAAACCGCTACCTTGGAAAAAGTATTTCGCGTGGGGGCCTGGGGGCCGCAGCCCCCGCGGGGACCGCGGAGGGTAACCTACCACTGTATTTTTTCAAATATTTCTAACCTTTTTTACTAAATTCTTTGGCCGTCATTTTGAAACCGCTTCCTTGGAAAAAGTATTTCGCGTGGGGGCCTGGGGGCCGCGGCCCCCGCGGGGACCGCGGAGGGTAACCTACCACCCTGTATTTTTTCAAATATTTCTAACCTTTTTTACTACATTCTTTGGCCGTCATTTTGAAACCGCTACCTTGGAAAAAGTATTTCGCGTGGGGGCCTGGGGGCCGCGGCCCCCGCGGGGACCGCGGAGGGTAACCTACCACTGTATTTTTTCAAATATTTCTAACCTTTTTTACTACATTCTTTGGCCGTCATTTTGAAACCGCTACCTTGGAAAAAGTATTTCGCGTGGGGGCCTGGGGGCCGCGGCCCCCGCGGGGATCGCGGATGGTAACACCACCCTGTATTTTTTCAAATATTTCTAACCTTTGGGTAAAGTGTTTCGTGCGGGGCCCGCGGAGGGTACTCTGCCACCCTGTTTTAATTTCCAAAAATTTCTAACCTTTTTTACTTTAATCTTTGGCCGCCATTTTGAATCCGCCATCTTGGACAAAAATTTGGTTTATTAGATTACCCCTCCCATCTTGAACGTCAGTTGGTCGAGCACAATCCATCCATCTCGACTGGCCTCTGAGATATTCGCGTTTCAATTTTGTATGGCGGCCATCTTGTTTTCGCAATTTTGAAAAAAAAATACCGGTTCACCCATTGGCTGGCTGTTCTGAGCGACTTTAGTTCCAGGCAAACTCGATAGGGCAAGTCGTTACGGAGAACTGGCCCATGTGCCGAATCAGTTTCCACGTTCAGGTCAGTTTTTAAATATTTTGGTACTAACGTTATGATTCTTGATGCGATGGTGTACAGAGTCGAACCCTATCTCTAAAAGCTGCTATACAACACAAGTGAGTCTATGAGTCTGACATTACTTTGTATGGCGGCCATCTTGGAAAATGGCGGAATCGAAAAATTAAATATGGCGTTTAAATTTGTAGCCTCGAAGAGCCACGGATGCAAAATTTCAATCGGATCGGAGTAAAAAAAAATTTGGCCGCCATTTTGAATCCGCCATCTTGGAAAAAAAAATAGGTCATCCGATTACTACTCTTACCTTGAACAATATTTGGTCGAGCACCACCCACCTATCTCGACTGGCCTCTGAGATATTCGCGTTTCAATTTTGTATGGCGGCCATCTTGTTTTCGCAATTTTGAAAAAAAATTACCGGTTCACCCATTAGCTGGCTGTTCTGGGCGACTTTTGTTCCGGGCAAACTCAATAAAGCAATTCATCGCGGAGAGCTGGCCCATGTGTCAGGTCAGTTTCCACATTCAGGTCAATTTTTCATTTTTTTTGTACTTATCATATAATTTTTGAAGCGAAAGTGTATAGAACTAAACCCCAACTCTTATGGTTTCCTCAAAACAACGGGTCAAAGATACAGAAATTACTTTGTATGGCGGCCATCTTGGAAAATGGCGGAACCGAAAAATAAAGTATGCCATTAGAATCTGTGGCCTCAAAAAGCCCCGGATGCAAAATTTCAATCGGATCGGAGTAAAAAAAATTTTGGCCGCCATTTTGAATCCGCCATCTTGGAAAAAAAGTTGCTTAGTCAGATTTCCCCCTCAACTCTGAATGACATTTGGTCGAGCACCACCCGTCTATCTCGACTGGCCTCTGAGATATTTGCGTTTCAATTTTGTATGGCGGCCATCTTGTTTTCGCCATTTTGAAAAATCTTGGACCGGCTCACCCATTGGCCGGCTGTTCTGAGCGACTTTAGTTCCGGGCAAACTCGATAGGTCGAGCCGTCGCGGAGAACCGCCCCATGTGTCAAGTCAATTTCCACGTTCAGGTCGATTTCGTATTTTTCTGGTGGTCGTGGAGGCATTTCTGATACGATGGTGTATAGAGTTTAGCCACACCTCTTCTGGGTTCTTCAAAACAGCATGTCAGTCAGTGAGTCAGTGAGTGAGTGAGTGGGTATTCAGCTATATATATTATAACTAGTATTTCGCGTGGGGGCCGCGGGCCCCAAGGGCCCCGCGGAGGTCCCTGCCACCCTGTTTTGTTTTAATAATCCTAACCTTTTTTTTTACTATAATATACTTTGGCCGCCTTTTTGAAACCGCCACCTTGAAAACAGTGATTCATACCCTTACCGCCCTGTTTTTTTTTCAAATATTTCTAACATTTTTTACTATAATCTTTGGCCGCCATTTTGTATCCGCCATCTTGGAAAAAGTATTTCGCGTGGTGGCCGCGGGCCCCACGGGACCCGCGGAGGGTTCCCTGCCACCCTGTTTTTTTTTCAAATATTTCTAACATTTTTTACTATAATCTTTGGCCCCCATTTTGTATCCGCCATCTCGGAAAAAGTATTTCGCGCGGGGGCCGCGAAGGGTAGCCTACCATCCTATTTTTTCGCATGGGGGCCGCGAGCCCCACGGGACCCGCGGAGGGTACCCTGCCAGCCTGTGTTATTTTCAAATATTGCAACATCCTTTGGCCGTCATTTTGAAACCACCACCTTGGAAAAAGTATTTCGCGTGAGGGCCGCGGCCCCCGCGGGGACCGCGGAGAGTAACCTACCAGCCTGTATTTTTTTTCAAATATTTCTCACCTTTTTTTTTACTTTATTCTTCGGCCGTTATCTTGGGATCAGCATCTCACATGGGGGCCGCGGGCCCCACGGGACCCGCGGAGGGTACCCTGCCAGCCTATTGTTTCTTCAAATATTTTTAGCCTTTTTTCTATATTCTTTGGCCGCCATCGTAGGAAAAGCATTTCGCATGGAGGCCGCGGGCCCCACGGGACCCGCGGAGGGTACCCTGCCACCCTGTGTTTTTTTCAAATATTTCTTTCATTTTTGACTATAATATTTGGCCGTCATTTTGTATCCACCATCTCGTTTCAATTTTGTATGGCGGCCATCTTGTTTTCGCAATTTTGAAAAAAAAAATACCGGTTCACCCATTGGCGGGCTGTTCTGAGCGACTTTAGTTCCGGGCAAACTCGATAGGGCAAGTCGTTACGGAGAACTGGCCCATGTGCCGAATCAGTTTCCACGTTCAGGTCAGTTTTTAAATTTTTTGGTACTAACGTTATGATTCTTGATGCGATGGTGTACAGAGTCGAACCCTATCTCTAAAAGCTGCCATACAACACAGGTGAGTCTATGAGTCTGACATAACTTTGTATGGCGGCCATCTTGGAAAATGGCGGAATCGAAAAATAAATTCTAGCGCCAGAATCTGTAACCCTGAAGAGGCGCTGATGCAAAATTTTAGTCAGAACGGACTCAAAAAAAATTTGGCCGCCATTTTGAATCCGCCATTTTGGAAAAAAAAATTGGTTCATTAAATTACTCCGCCCACTTTGGACAACATTTGGTCGAGCACCACCCACCTATTGCGATTGGCCTCTGAGATATTTGCGTTTCAATTTTGTATGGCGGCCATTTTGTTTTCGCAATTTTGAAAAAAAATCACCGGTTCACCTATTGGCTGGCTGTTCTGAGCAACTTTTGTTTCGGGCAAACTCGATAGAGCAAGTCATCCCGGAGAGCTGCCCCATGTGTCAGGTCAGTTTCCACATTCAGGTCAATTTTTCATTTTTTTGGTACGTATCATAACATTTCTGAAGCGAAAGTGTATAGAACCAAACCCTACCTCTGATGTGTTCCTCAAAACAACAGGTCAAATATACAGAAATTACTTTGTATGGCGGCCATCTTGGAAAATGGCGGAATCGAAAAATAAAGTATGCCGTCTGAATCTGTGGACTCGAAGAGCCCCGGATGCAAAATTTCAATCGGATCGGATAAAAAAAAAATTTGGCCGCCATTTTGAATCCGCCATCTTGGAAAAAAAATTACTTAGTCAGATTTCCCCCTCAACTCTGAATGACATTTGGTCGAGCACCACCCACCTATCTCAACTGGCCTCTGAGATATTCGCGTTTCAATTTTGTATGGCGGCCATCTTGTTTTCGCCATTTTGAAAAATCTTGGACCGGCTCACCCATTGGCCGGCTGTTCTGAGCGACTTTAGTTCCGGGCAAACTCGATAGGTCGAGCCGTTGCGGAGAACCGCCCCATGTGTCAGGTCAGTTTCCACGTTCAGGTCGATTTCGTATTTTTCTGGTGGTCGGGCAAGCATTTCTAATACAACGATGTATAGAGTCTAACCACACCTCTTCTGGGTTCTTCCAAACAACTCTGGGGTGAGTCAGTCAGTGAGTGAGTGGGTATTCAGCTATATATATTATAAAATAAACTATTGTATTATATCTATGTACTGTTTTTTCTCGAAATAAAACAATTAAACGCTTACCTTGTCGGGATTCAATATCACAACTTCACTTTAGTTAGCAATTTCGCGGCAAAAGTAACTGAACAAAAGACAATCGCCTTTTTTTTTTTTTTTCGTCTACGCGGCCAGTTATAATTTTATAAAAAGTCATTGCATAGAAAAGTGAATTATTATAAGAAATTAATTTTGGTATTTTCTCATATAATTCAGTCCTTTAATTTAAATTAATTTTTGAAAATATTTTGGCTAGTGACGTTAGAGTTTAATCTGGCTCGCCTATAAAGGTGCTTAATTGCCTTTGGTTAGAAAAAAAAGGTGAATTTATTTGATTTTTTTTTCTTACAGCTTAGGCCAATTTGAGAAACTTATTTGAATATCTTAAAATTTGGTCACGTACTTTTTTTAAAAATTGAATTTGTTAATTATCGGATATGGTCGACTGGATCTACGTGAACAGTGGCATGAAAGTCTTGATTTCCTTTGCCCATCTGCTTAGAGAAAAGTACTGTCATCTGTCATTCGTACGTCAAAGTCATCATTTTGTCATTCGATCCAGGCAGTTTCTTTTTAAGTTCCTAACCTTCTGAAAGTCTATTTTCCACGATAATCTTGAAAAAATGCTTACCAATGGAGACTCCGGTGAAAAAATTGTCAAGGCTGACACGCTCTGTGACACGAAATGTGTCTATTTTGGAGTACATTGCATTGCCGAAAAAAGGGGGGCTAAGATGCTCATGTGAGTATTTACCTGTTCAATCATCAACATTAGTGCTTATATAAAATAATAATACTCGCATACTTGATACAATAGTTATTAATTTTCTTTTCATTTTGTTGTAGGTGGTTGTAAGAATGTTCTATTGCTTCTGTTTTGGCTGGCCAAGAAAAGTGAAGAAACCTTCAACATCCATACAATGCTACTGGACAAAGCCGTTTATGTACCAGATCCTAGCTCCGAAAGAACCAAAAAAGTCCACATGTACCTACTGGGCAGATTATGATGAGGTTAATACTGCGAAAATGTTTTTATTTCTCATGTCTTTATTAGTTGATATAAGAGGGGAATTACAATGGGTCCCTTCATGAGAGCCTTGTCGCCCCGGCTGATAGAGACCTCAGGAGACCCCAGAGCTGGTGCTTACCTCTCCCAGCGAATTTCTCTGGCTGTACAGAGAGGTAATGCCGCCAGTGTGTTGGGGTCTATGCCGCAGGAGGGCCTTTTAGATGGTGTTTTCTTTTTATAGTTAGGTATATTTATTTAGTTCTAAGTTTTGTATATTTAGTTAACTTTTAGATTTTATCATAGTTTAATTTTTTTTTATATTTCTTAAATTGTAAGCAAGCGCTAAAATAAATAATTACAAATTGTTTGTTTTTTTTATTATTTCACCTTGAATATATTAATTATAGGGATTATAGGGACGTTATGATATGGGTGTGGATGAATATATTTACAGTTTCTTATGTGATTTAGGTTTAAGAAGGAAAAATAAATGTCAGTCGTTTTTATATTGTTAACCATTTAATAAAATGTTAAAACATTATTTTACTGAAAACCAATACAAGTAATGTGATGTAGGTTTAATAGCAAAAGCAAACAAGTCATAAGGAATATTATGTATTTTATTAGGTACTGATATTACAATAATAATGAATAAAGAAATATTTGCAGATGCATATTCTTTTTTTTTTACTATGAAGTCTCTGTGGCTTAGTGGAAATGGTAGGCTCTTAATTCAGAAGTTGCGGGTTCAATACCGGGCCGGGCCTGTAGGCTGAGAGGAGGAGAGTTGCCCCAGCAACGGGGGTGTGTGCGGTTGATGATGATTCTTTATTTTTAAATATTGGGGGCTATTAATTAACCAATACACAAGAGTTTTTCGATTTACTTCATTTAATTCATTTAAACAAAGTAGACCATTGAGGTTGGATCGGTCGGATAATTTGCAGACTGATTAATCTTGTTGGACGGTTGTTTAAGAAGTATGATTCATAAACGCTTGCTAGACAGCAGTCTGCTAGTTGTTGAGCTACTGATAGATGGATTAGACGAGTTATGTTGGCCATCCTGACAGCATAGAATTTTAATTTAAAAAAAACCGGCCAAGTGGGAGTCAGACTCTAACATGAAGGGTTCCGTACCATTATCTATAAATATCTAAATCCAGTATAAGCAGAGCCCTGCTTCATACAGTTTAGTAATTAAGTATTATACAGTAATGTTATGTGTGTATGTATGTATTATTTTATTTTATTTTTGGTATTGTTGTTTTTATTATCCCTGCGTTTATCCTGTCTATTTGTTTCCGCCAGCCACCTACTTAAACTGTCTCCAACTTATTTCTCTTATTGGTTGTCTGGTAGAGATCGCTATTAAGCGATAAGACCGCCTATTGTCTACTTTGTTCTTTGATTCTGTATTGTTTTGTACTGATTTGTGGTGTTCAATAAAGAGTATTTGTATTGTATTGTACATACATTATTCTGGTTTTTTATATTGGTAATTAAAGCGGTAACAGACATGCATCATTTGTGAATATTTCAAGCGTCTACCTGGTGCCGTTATTAATATCGAGCAAAAAACGCAAAAAAAACCCGTTTGTGGTATGGCAGCTCCCCTTAAATATTAATTTTATTCTGTTTTTAGTATTTATTGTTATAGCGGCAACATAAATACCATCATCTGTCTAGCTATCACGAGGGACAGACAGCGGAACCTCATGAATAGGGTTTCCGTTTTTACCCTTCGGGCAGTAACTACAACGTCAGAGGTGGCGTAACTACAAATTCATCAGATGGAGCCCTTCCTCACTATAAAGAAGTGCATCATCTTCCCTTCTGAGCTCAAGGCCAGGCCAGTTCGGGGTCCCGTAGAGCTGGGGGCTCCTTTCATTTTGCCAGCCCTACCACCCGATAGTTACGCCGCTGCTTTCGAGTACGGAACCCCTTAAAATGACAGCAATGACAGCGAATTAGCGGGAAAACGTAAACTTTTACGAAGACACGAGCTTAGTTTAGTTTCTATTTCTAATGATTTTAAAAATGAATATACCTATACCACCATGTTCTACTTCATAAGTGTAGAGTTATGTTTATTTTCGAAAGAAAATATTGTGTATGTCTTTGCTTATTTTTATTTCACTTTTACTTTTCGCAAGCTTAGTTCGGTTCTGGCGCTTCGCCGGCCGCTGCCGCGGCACACTCGCTGCGCTCGTTCGGCTCGCGCACTGGGGTCGCAAAAACCTAACCCTCCTCCTCGCTTTGCTCGTCGTCGTACCTAACTCTTCTGACTCTTTTTCAAATTTATCAGGTACTTACTTTAGAAACAAAGTATATCACTTAATATTAGCTATAGCATGTTAATTAATCTTATAGTTATAAGATAATTATTTATTACGTATTATAAACGGTACACTTTGTGTGTATCATCACTACATATAGTATAAAAAAACAAAGTCGCTTTCTCGCCCCGGATGCTAAATTTCAATAGGAACGGACTCAAAAAAAAATTGGCCACCATTTTGAATCCGCCATCTTGGACAAAAATTTGGTTCATTAGATTACCCCTCCCATCTTGAACGTCACTTGGTCGAGCACAACCCATCCATCTCGACTGGCCTCTGAGATATTGGCGTTTCAATTTTGTATGGCGGCCATCTTGTTTTCGCGCTTTTGAAAAAAAAACACCAGCTTACCCATTGGCTGGCTGTTCTGAGCGACTTTAGTTCCGGGCAAACTCGATAGGGCAAGTCGTTGCGGAGAGCTGGCCCCTGTGTCAAGTCAGTTTCCACGTTAAGGTCGGTTTTGCATTTATTTTGTACTTGTGATCAAATTTCTTATGCGATGGTGTAAAAGCTGCTATACAACACAGGTGAGTCTATGAGTCTGACATTACTTTGTATGGCGGCCATCTTGGAAAATGGCGGAATCGAAAAATAAATTCTAGCGTCAGAATTTATGGCCCTAAAGAGGCTCGGATGCAAAATTTTACTCAGAACGGACTCAAATAAGTTTGGCCGCCATTTTGAATCCGCCATTTTGGAAAAAAAAATTGGTTCTTTAAATTACTCCGCCCACTTTGAACAACATTTGTTCGAGCACCACCCACCTGTTGCGATTGGCCTCTGAGATATTCGCGTTTCAATTTCGTATGGCGGCCATCTTGTTTTCGGAATTTTGAAAAAAAATTACCGGTTCACCCATTGGCTAGCTGTTCTGATCAACTTTTGTTCCGGGCAAACTCAATAAAGCAATTCATCGCGGAGAGCTGCCCCATGTGTCAAGTCAGTTTCCAGATTCAGGTCAATTTTTCATTATTTTCGTACTTATCATATAATTTTTAAAGCGAAAGTGTATAGAACCAAACCCTACCTCTCATGGGTTCCTCAAAACAACAGATCAAAGATACAGAAATTACTTTGTATGGCGGCCATCTTGGAAAATGGCGGAATCGAAAAAAAAAGTATGCCATTATAATCTGTGGCCTCGAAGACCCCCGGATGCAAAATTTCAGCCTGATCGGAGAAAAAAAAATTTTGGCCGCCATTTTGAATCCGCCATCTTGGAAAAAAAATTACTTAGTCAGATTTCCCCCTCAACTCTGAATGACATTTGGTCGAGCACCACCCATCTATCTCGACTGGCCTCTGAGATATTCGCGTTTCAATTTTGTATGGCGGCCATCTTGTTTTCGCCATTTTGAAAATTCTTGGACCGGCTCACCCATTGGCCGGCTGTTCTGAGCGACTTTAGTTCCGGGCAAACTCGACAGGTCGAGCCGTTGCGGAGAACCGCCCCATGTGTCAGGTCAGTTTCCACGTTCAGGTTGATTTCGTATTTTTCTGGTGGTCACGGCGGCATTTCTGATACGACAGTGTATAGAGTCCAACCGCACCTCTTATGGGTTCTTCAAAACAGCATGTCAGTGAGTGAGTGAGTGGGTGTTCAGCTATATATATTATAACTAGTATTTCGCGTGGGGGCCGCGGGCCCCAAGGGCCCCGCGGAGGTCCCTGCCACCCTGTTTTGTTTTAATAATCCTAACCTTTTTTTTACTATATACTTTGGCCGCCTTTTTGAAACCGCCACCTTGAAAACAGTGATTCATACCCTACCGCCCTGTTTTTTTTTTCTAACATTTTTTACTATAATCTTTGGCCGCCATTTTGTATCCGCCATCTTGGAAAAAGTATTTCGCGTGGAGGCCGCGGGCCCCACGGGACCCGCGGAGGGTTCCCTGCCACCCTGTTTTTTTTCAAATATTTCTAACATTTTTTCCTTTAATCATTGGCCGCCATTTTGTATCCGCCATCTTGGAAAAAGTATTTCGCGCGGGGGCCGCGAAGGGTAGCCTACCATCCTATTTTTTTCGCATGGGGGCCGCGGGCCCCACGGGACCCGCGGAGGGTACCCTGCCAGCCTGTGTTATTTTCAAATATTACAACATTCTTTGGCCGTCATTTTGAGACCACCACCTTGGAAAAAGTATTTCGCGTGAGGGCCGCGGCCCCCGCGGGGACCGCGGAGGGTAACCTACCAGCCTGTATTTTTTTCAAATATTTCTCACCTTTTTTTTTACTTTATTCTTCGGCCGTTATCTTGGGAACAGCATCTCACATGGGGGCCGCGGGCCCCACGGGACCCGCGGAGGGTACCCTGCCAGCTTATTGTTTCTTCAAATATTTCTAGCCTTTTTTCTATATTCTTTGGCCGCCATCTTTGGAAAAGCATTTCGCATGGAGGCCGCGGGCCCCACGGGACCCGCGGAGGGTACCCTGCCACCCTGTTTTTTTTTCAAATATTTCTCACCTTTTTTATTTACTTTATTTTTCGGCCGTTATCTTGGGAACAGCATCTCACATGGGGGCCGCGGGCCCCACGGGACCCGCGGAGGGTACCCTGCCAGCCTATTGTTTCTTCAAATATTTCTAGCCTTTTTGCTATATTCTTTGGCCGCCATCTTAGGAAAAGCATTTCGCATGGAGGCCGCGGGCCCCACGGGACCCGCGGAGGGTACCCTGCCACCCTGTTTTTTTTTCAAATATTTCTCACCTTTTTTTTACTTTATTCTTCGGCCGTTATCTTGGGAACAGCATCTCACATGGGGGCCGCGGGCCCCACGGGACCCGCGGAGGGTACCCTGCCAGCCTATTTTTGAGGCCGCGGGCCCCACGGGACCCGCGGAGGGTACCCTGCCAGCCTGTATTTTTTTCAAATATTTCTAACGTTTTTTACTACATTCTTTGGCCGTCATTTTGAAACCACCATCTTGGAAAAAGTATTTCGCGTGGGGGCCGCGGCCCCCGCGGGGACCACGGAGGGTAACCTACCACCCTGTATGTCACTTAGTGAGCACAACCCATCCATCTCGACTGGCCTCTGAGATATTGGCGTTTCAATTTTGTATGGCGGCCATCTTGTTTTCGCGCTTTTGAAAAAAAAACAACGGCTTACCCATTGGCTGGCTGTTCTGAGCGACTTTAGTTCCGGGCAAACTCGATAGGGCAAGTCGTTGCGGAGAGCTGGCCCATGTGTCAAGTCAGTTTCCACGTTAAGGTCGGTTTTGCATTTATTTTGTATTTGTGATCGAATTTCTTATGCGATGGTGTATAAAGTTGAACCCTTTTTCTAAAAGCTGCTATACAACACAAGTGAGTCTATGTGTTTGACATTACTTTGTATGGCGGCCATCTTGGAAAATGGCGAAATCGAAAAATAAATTCTAGCGTCAGAATCTGTAACCCTGAAGAGGCGCTGATGCAAAATTTTAGTCAGAACGGACTCAAAAAAAATTTGGCCGCCATTTTGAATCCGCCATTTTGGAAAAAAAAATTGGTTTATTAAATTACTCCGCCCACTTTGGACAACATTTGTTCGAGCACCACCCACCTGTTGCGACTGGCCTCTGAGATATTTGCGTTTCAATTTTGTATGGCGGCCATTTTGTTTTTGCAATTTTGAAAAAAAAATACTGGTTCACCTATTGGCTGGCTGTTCTGAGTGACTTTTGTTCCGGGCAAACTCGATAGGGCAACTCGTTACGGAGAGCTGGCCCATGTGTCAGGTCAGTTTCCACATTCAGCTCAATTTTTTATTTTTTGGTACTTATCATGAAATTTCTAAAGCGACTGTGTATAGAGTCGAACCCCACCTCTTATGAGTTCCTCAAAACAACAGGTCAAATATACAGAAATTACATTGTATGACGGCCATCTTGGAAAATGGCGGAACCGAAAAATAAAGTATGCCATTTGAATCTGTGGCCTCGAAGAGCCCCGGATGCAAAATTTCAGTCGGATCAGAGTAAAAAAAATTTTGGCCGCCATTTTGAATCCGCCATCTTGGAAAAAAAATTGCTTAGTCAGATTTCCCCCTCAACTCTGAATGACATTTGGTCGAGCACAACCCATCTATCTCGACTGGCCTCTGAGATATTCGCGTTTCAATTTTGTATGGCGGCCATCTTGTTTTCGCCATTTTGAAAAAACTTTGACCGGCTCACCCATTGGCCGGCTGTTCTGAGCGACTTTAGTTCCGGGCAAACTCGATAGGTCTAGCCGTTGCGGAGAACCGCCCCATGTGTCAGGTCAGTTTCCACGTTCAGGTCGATTTCGTATTTTTCTGGTGGTCGTGGGGTCATTTCTGATACGATGGTGTATAGAGTCGAGACGTACCTCTTAAGGGTTCTTCAAAACAGCATGTCAGTCAGTGAGTGAGTCAGTGAGTGAGTGGGTGTTCAGCTATATATATTATAATAAATAACTAGTATTTCGCGTGGGGGCCGCGGGCCCCGAGGGCCCCGCGGAGGTCCCTGCCACCCTGTTTTGTTTTAATAATCCTAACCTTTTTTTTTTTTACTATATACTTTGGCCGCCTTTTTGAAACCGCCACTTTGAAAACAGTGATTCATACCCTACCACCCTGTTTTTTTCAAATATTTCTAACATTTTTTACTACATTCTTTGGCCGCCATTTTGTATCCGCCATCTTGGAAAAAGTATTTCGCGTGGAGGCCGCGGGCCCCGCGGGACCCGCGGAGGGTTCCCTCCCACCCTGTTTTTTTTTCAAATATTTATAACATTTTTTCCTTTAATCTTTGGCCGCCATTTTGTATCCGCCATCTTGGAAAAAGTATTTCGCGCGGGGGCCGCGAAGGGTAGCCTACCATCCTATTTTTTTCGCATGGGGGCCGCGGGCCCCACGGGACCCGCGGAGAGTACCCTGCCAGCCTGTTGTATTTTCAAATATTACTACATTCTTTGGCCATCATTTTGAAACCACTACCTTGGAAAAAGTATTTCGCGTGGGGGCCGCGGCCCCCGCGGGGGCCGCGGAGGGTAACCTACCACCCTGTATTTTTTTCAAATATTTCTAACGTTTTTTACTACATTCTTTGGCCGTCATTTTGAAACCACCATCTTGGAAAAAGTATTTCGCATGGGGGCCGCGGCCCCCGCGGGGACCGCGGAGGGTAACCTACCACCCTGTATGTCACTTAGTCGAGCACAACCCATCCATCTCGATTGGCCTCTGAGATATTCGCGTTTCAATTTTGTATGGCGGCCATTTTGTTTTCGCAATTTTGAAAAAAAAATACCGGTTCACCCATAGGCTGGCTGTTCTGAGCGACTTTAGTTCCAGGCAAACTCGATAGGGCAAGTCGTTGCGGAGAGCTGGCCCATGTGTCAAGTCAGTTTCCACGTTAAGGTCGGATTTGTATTTTTTTTGTACTTGGGATAAAATTTATTATGCAATGGTGTCTAAAGTCGAACCCTATTTCTAAAAGCTGCTATACAACACAAGTGAGGCAATGAGTCTGACGTTACTTTGTATGGCGGCCATCTTGGAAAATGGCGGAATCGAAAAATAAATTTTAGCGTCAGAATCCGTGATCCTGAAGAGGCTCGAATGCAAAATTTTACTCAGAACGGACTTAAAAAAATTTGGCCGCCATTTTGGAAAAAAAAATTGGTTCATTAAATTACTCCGCCCACTTTGAACAACATTTGTTCGAGCACCACCCATCTGTTGCGACTGGCTTCTGAGATATTTGCGTTTCAATTTTGTATGACGGCCATTTTGTTTTTGCAATTTTGAAAAAAAAGTACTGGTTCACCTATTGGCTGGCTGTTCTGAGTGACTTTTGTTCCGGGCAAACTCGATAGGGCAAGTCGTTGCGGAGAGCTGCCCCATGTGTCAGGTCAGTTTCCACATTCAGGTCAATTTTGCTTTTACTTGTACTGAACATATAATTTTTGAAGCGAAAGTGTATAGAACCAAACCCTACCTCTGATGGGTTCCTCAAAACAACAGATCAAAGATACAGAAATTACTTTGTATGGCGGCCATCTTGGAAAATGGCGGAATCGAAAAATAAAGTATGCCATCACAATCTGTGGCATCAAAGACCTCCGGATGCAAAATTTCAATCGGATCGGATTAAAAAAAAATTTGGCCGCCATTTTGAATCCGCCATCTTGGAAAAAAAATTGCTTAGTCAGATTTCCCCCTCGACTCTGAATGACATTTGGTCGAGCACCACCCATCTATCTCGACTGGCCTCTGAGATATTCGCGTTTCAATTTTGTATGGCGGCCATCTTGTTTTCGCCATTTTGAAAAATCTTGGACCGGCTCACCCATTGGCCGGCTGTTCTGAGCGACTTTAGTTCCGGGCCTACTCGACAGGTCGAGCCGTTGCGGAGAACCGCCCCATGTGTCAAGTCAATTTCCACGTTCAGGTCGATTTCGTATTTTTCTGGTGGTCGTGGGGGCATTTCTGATACGACAATGTAAAGAGTGCAGCCGTACCTCTTCTGGGTTCTTCAAAACAGCATGTCAATGAGTGAGTGAGTGAGTGAGTGAGTGGGTATTCAGCTATATATATTATAACTAGTATTTCGCGTGGGGGCCGCGGGCCCCGAGGGCCCCGCGGAGGTCCCTGCCACCCTGTTTTGTTTTAATAATCCTAACCTTTTTTTTTACTATATACTTTGGCCGCCTTTTTGAAACCGCCACTTTGAAAACAGAGATTCATACCCTACCGCCCTGTTTTTTTTCAGATATTTCTAACATTTCTTACTATAATCTTTGGCCGCCATTTTGAATCCGCCATCTTGGAAAAAGTATTTCGCGTGGAGGCCGCGGGCCCCACGGGACCCGCGGAGGGTTCCCTGCCACCCTGTTTTTTTTTCAAATATTTATAACATTTTTTCCTTTCATCTTTGGCCGCCATTTTGTATCCGCCATCTTGGAAAAAGTATTTCGCGCGGGGGCCGCGAAGGATAGCCTACCATCCTATTTTTTTCGCATGGGGGCCGCGGGCCCCACGGGACCCGCGGAGGGTACCCTGCCAGCCTGTGTTATTTTCAAATATTACTACATTCTTTGGCCGTCATTTTGAAACCAACACCTTGGAAAAAGTATTTCGCTTGAGGGCCGCGGTCCCCGCGGGGACCGCGGAGGGTAACCTACCAGCCTGTATTTTTTTCAAATATTTTTTACCTTTTTTTTACTTTATTCTTCGGCCGTTATCTTGGGAACAGCATCTCACATGGGGGCCGCGGGCCCCACGGGACCCGCGGAGGGTACCCTGCCAGCCTATTGTTTCTTCAAATATTTTTAGCCTTTTTTCTATATTCTTTGGCCGCCATCGTAGGAAAAGCATTTCGCATGGAGGCCGCGGGCCCCACGGGACCCGCGGAGGGTACCCTGCCACCCTGTGTTTTTTTCAAATATTTCTTTCATTTTTGACTATAATATTTGGCCGTCATTTTGTATCCACCATCTCGTTTCCAATTTTGTATGGCGGCCATCTTGTTTTCGCAATTTTGAAAAAAAAATACCGGATCACCCATTGGCGGGCTGTTTTGAGCGACTTTAGTTCCGGGCAAACTCTATAGGGCAAGTCGTTACGGAGAACTGGCCCATGTGCCGAATCAGTTTCCACGTTCAGGTCAGTTTTTAAATTTTTTGGTACTAACGTTATGATTCTTGATGCGATGGTGTACAGAGTCGAACCCTATCTCTAAAAGCTGCCATACAACACAGGTGAGTCTATGAGTCTGACATAACTTTGTATGGCGGCCATCTTGGAAAATGGCGGAATCGAAAAAAAAATTCTAGCGCCAGAATCTGTAACCCTGAAGAGGCGCTGATGCAAAATTTTAGTCAGAACGGACTCAAAAAAAATTTGGCCGCCATTTTGAATCCGCCATTTTGGAAAAAAAAATTGGTTCATTAAATTACTCCGCCCACTTTGGACAACATTTGTTCGAGCACCACCCACCTGTTGCGACTGGCCTCTGAGATATTTGCGTTTAAATTTTGTATGGCGGCCATCTTGTTTTTGCAATTTTGAAAAAAAAATACTGGTTCACCCAGTGGCTGGCTGTTCTGAGCGACTTTTGTTCCGGGCAAACTCAATAAAGCAATTCATCGCGGAGAGCTGCCCCATGTGTCAGGTCAGTTTCCACATTCAGGTCAATTTTTCATTTTTTTCGTACTTTTGATATAATTTCTAATGCAAAAGTGTATTGAGTCGAACCCCACCTCTTATGGGCTCCTCAAAACAACAGGTCAAATATTCAGAAGTTACTTTGTATGGCGGCCATCTTGGAAAATGGCGGAATTGAAAAATAAAGTATGCCATTAGAATCTATGGCCCCAAAGAGCCCCGGATGCAAAATTTCAATCGGATCGGATAAAAAAAAATTTTGGCCGCCATTTTGAATCCGCCATCTTGGAAAAAAAATTGCTTAGTCAGATTTCCCCCTCAACTCTGAATGACATTTGGTCGAGCATCACCCGTCTATCTCGACTGGCCTCTGAGATATTCGCGTTTCAATTTTGTATGGCGGCCATCTTGTTTTCGCCATTTTGAAAAATCTTGGACCGGTTCACCCATTGGCTGGCTGTTCTGAGCGACTTTAGTTCTGGGCAAACTCGATAGGTCGAGCCGTTGCGGAGAGCCGCCCCATGTGTCGGGTCAGTTTCCACGTTCAAGTCGATTTCGTATTTTTCTGGTGGTCGTGGGGGCATTTCTGATACGACAATGTATAGAGTGCAGCCGTACCTCTTCTAGGTTCTTCAAAACAGCATGTCAATGAGTGAGTGAGTGAGTCAGTGAGTGGGTATTCAGCTATATATATTATAACTAGTATTTCGCGTGGGGGCCGCGGGCCCCGAGGGCCCCGCGGAGGTCCCTGCCACCCTGTTTTGTTTTAATAATCCTAACCTTTTTTTTTTTACTATATACTTTGGCCGCCTTTTTGAAACTGCCACCACGGATAAAGTATTCTGCGTGGGGGCCGCGGAGGATACCCTGCCATCCTGTTGTTTTTCAAATATTTCAAACCTATTTTTACTTTATTCTTTGGCTGCCCTCTCGGGAAAAGCAATTCGCATGCGGGCCGCGGGCCCCACGGGACCCGCGGAGGGCACCCTGCCAGCCTGTTGTTTTTTCAATTATTTATAGCCTTTTTTACTATATTCTATGGCCGCCATCTTAGAAAAAGCATTTCGCATGGGGGCCGCGGGCCCCACGGGACCCGCGGAGGGTACCCTGCCAGCCTGTTGTATTTTCAAATATTACTACATTCTATAGCCGTCATTTTGAAACCACTACCTTGGAAAAAGTACTTCGCATGGGGACCGCGGGCCCCACGGGACCCGCGGAGGTTACCCTGCCAGCCTGTGTTATTTTTAAATATTACTACATTCTTTGGTCGTCATTTTGAAACCGCCACCTTGGAAAAAGTATTTCGCGAGAGGGCCGCGGCCCCCGCGGGGACCGCGGAGGGTAGCCTGTATTTTTTTCAAATATTTCTTTCCTTTTTTTTACTTTATTCTTCGGCCGTTATCTTGGGAACAGCATCTCACATGGGGGCCGCGGGCCCCACGGGACCCGCGGAGGGTACCCTGCCAGCCTGTTGTATTTTCAAATATTACTACATTCTATAGCCGTCATTTTGAAACCACTACCTTGGAAAAAGTACTTCGCTTGGGGGCCGCGGGCCCCACGGGACCCGCGGAGGTTACCCTGCCAGCCTGTGTTATTTTTAAATATTACTACATTCTTTGGCCGTCATTTTGAAACCGCCACCTTGGAAAAAGTATTTCGCGAGAGGGCCGCGGCCCCCGCGGAGACCGCGGAGGGTAACCTACCAGCCTGTATTTTTTTCAAATATTTCTTACCTTTTTTTTACTTTATTCTTCGGCCGTTATCTTGGGAACAGCATCTCACATGGGGGCCGCGGGCCCCAAGGGACCCGCGGAGGGTACCCTGCCAGCCTATTGTTTCTTCAAATATTTCTAGCCTTTTTTCTATATTCTTTGGCCGCCATCGTAGGACAAGCATTTCGCATGGAGGCCGCGGGCCCCACGGGACCCGCGGAGGGTCCCCTGCCACCCTGTGCTTTTTTCAAATATTTCTTTCATTTTTGACTATAATATTTGGCCGTCATTTTGTATCCACCATCTCGTTTCAATTTTGTATGGCGGCCATCTTGTTTTCGCAATTTTTAAAAAAAAATACGAGTACACCCATTGGCTGGCTGTTCCGAGCGACTTTAGTTCCGGGCAAACTCGATAGGGCAAGTCGTTGCGGAGAGCTGGCCCATGTGTCAAGTCATTTTCCAGGTTAAGGTCGGTTTTGCATTTTTTTTTGTACTTGCGATAAAATTTCTTATGCGATGGTGTATAAAGTCAAACCCTATTTCTAAAAACTGCTATACAACACAGGTGAGTCTATGAGTCTGACATAACTTTGTATGGCGGCCATCTTGGAAAATGGTGGAATCGAAAAATTAAGTATGACGTTTAGATTTGTGGCCTCGAACAGCCCCGGATGCAAAATTTCAATCGGATCGGAGTAAAAAAAAATTTGGCCGCCATTTTGAATCCGCCATCTTGGAAAAAAAATTAGGTCATCCGATTACTACTCCCACCTTGAACAATATTTGTTCGAGCACTACCCACCTGTTGCGACTGGCCTCTGAGATAATTGCGTTTCAATTTTGTATGGCGGCCATCTTGTTTTCGCAATTTTGAAAAAAAATTACCGGTTCACCTATTGGCTGGCTGTTCTGGGCGACTTTTGTTCCGGGAAAACTCGATAGAGCAAGTCATCGCGGAGAGCTGCCCCATATGTTAAGTCAGTTTCCACGTTCAGGTCAATTTTTCATTTTTTTGGTACTAATCATAACATTTCCGAAGCGATTGTGTATAGAGCCGAACCCCACCTCTTATGGGTTCCTCAAAACAGTAGGTCAAAGATACAGAAATTACTTTGTATGGCGGCCATCTTGGAAAATGGCGGAATCGAAAAATAAAGTATGCCATCCGTATCTGTGGCCTCAAAGAGCCCCGGATGCAAAATTTCAATCGGATCGGATAAAAAAAAATTTTGGCCGCCATTTTGAATCCGCCATCTTGGAAAAAAAATTGCTTAGTCAGATTTCCCCCCCAACTCTGAATGACATTTGGTCGAGCACCACTTGTCTATCTCGACTGGCCTCTGAGATATTCGCGTTTCAATTTTGTATGGCGGCCATCTTGTTTTCGCCATTTTGAAAAATCTTGGACCGGCTCACCCATTGGCCGGCTGTTCTGAGCGACTTTAGTTCCGGGAAAACTCGACAGGTCGAGCCGTCGCGGAGAGCCGCCCCATGTGTCGGGTCAGTTTCCACGTTCAGGTCGATTTCGTATTTTTCTGGTGGTCGTGGGGGCATTTCTGATACGACGGTGTATAGAGTCTAACCAAACCTCTTGTGGGTTCTTCAAAACAGCATGTCAGTGAGTGAGTGAGTGGGTATTTAGCTATATATATTATAACTAGTATTTCGCGTAGGGGCCGCGGGCCCCGAGGGCCCCGCGGAGGTCCCTGCCACCCTGTTTTGTTTTAATAATCCTAACCTTTTTTTTTTTTACTAAATACTTGGGCCGCCTTTTTGAAACCGCCACTTTGAAAACAGTGATTCATACCCTACCGCCCTGTTTTTTTCAAATATTTCTAACATTTTTTACTATAATCTTTGGCCGCCATTTTGTATCCGCCATCTTGGAAAAAGTATTTCGCGCGGGGGCCGCGAAGAGTAGACTACCATCCTATTTTTTTCGCATGGGGGCCGCGGGCCCCACGGGACCCGCGGAGGGTACCCTGCCAGCCTGTGTTATTTTCAAATATTACAACATTCTTTGGCCGTCATTTTGAAACCACCACCGTGGAAAAAGTATTTCGCATAAGGGCCGCGGCCCCCGCGGGGACCGCGGAGGGTAACCTACCAGCCTGTATTTTTTTCAATTTCATTTCTCACCTTTTTTTTTTACTTTATTCTTCGGCCGTTATCTTGGGAACAGCATCTCACATGGGGGCCGCGGGCCCCACGGGACCCGCGGAGGGTACCCTGCCAGCCTATTGTTGGGGCCGCGGGCCCCACGGGACCCGCGGAGGGTACCCTGCCAGCCTATTGTTGGGGCCGCGGGCCCCACGGGACCCGCAGAGGGTACCCTGCCAGCCTATTGTTGGGGCCGCGGCCCCCGCGGGGTCCGCGGAGGTTAACCTACCGCCCTGTATGTCACTTAGTCGAGCACAACCCATCCATCTCAACTGGCCTCTGAGATATTCGCGTTTCAATTTTGTATGGCGGCCATCTTGTTTTCGCAATTTTGAAAAAAAAACACTGGCTTACCCATTGGCTGGCTGTTCTGAGCAACTTTAGTTCCGGGCAAACTCGATAGGGCAAGTCGTTGCGGAGAACTGGCCCACGTGTTAGGTCAGTTTCCACGTTCAGGACAGTTTTGCATTTTTTTTGTACTTGTGATAAAATTTCTTATGCGATGGTGTATAAAAAATGAATACAACACAAGTGAGTCTATGAGTCTAACATTATTTTGTATGGCGGCCATCTTGGAAAATGGCGGACTCGAAAAACCAAGTATAGCGTTTGAAATTGTGGCCTCGAAGAGCCCCGGATGCAAAATTTCAATCGGATCGGATTAAAAAAAAATTTGGCCGCCATTTTGAATCCGCCATTTTGGAAAAAAAAATTGGTTCATTAAATTACTCCGCCCACTTTGAACAACATTTGTTTGAGCACCACCCAGCTGTTGCGACTGGCCTCGGAGATATTTGCGTTTCAATTTTGTATGGCGGCCATCTTGTTTTTGCAATTTTGAAAAAAAATTACCGGTTCACCTATTGGCTGGCTGTTCTCAGCGACTTTTGTTCCGGGCAAACTCGATAGAGCGAGTCGTTGCGGAGAGCTGGCCCATGTGTCAGGTCAGTTTCCACATTCAGGTCAATTTTTCATTTTTTTTGTACTTATCATATAATTTTTGAAGCGAAAGTATATAGAACCAAACCCTACCTCTGATGGGTTCCTCAAAACAACAGGTCAAATATACAGAAATTACTTTGTATGGCGGCCATCTTGGAAAATGGCGGAACCGAAAAATAAAGTATGCCATTTTAATCTGTGGCCTCGAAGAGGCCCGGATGCAAAATTTCAATCGGATCGGATTAAAAAAAAATTTGGCCGCCATTTTGAATCCGCCATCTTGGAAAAAAAATTGCTTAGTCGGATTTCCCCCTCAACTCTGAATGACATTTGGTCGAGCACCACCCGTCTATCTCGACTGGCCTCTGAGATATTCGCGTTTCAATTTTGTATGGCGGCCATCTTGTTTTCGCCATTTTGAAAAATCTTAAACCGGCTCACCCATTGGCCGGCTGTTCTGAGCGACTTTAGTTCCGGGCAAACCCGATAGGTCAAGCCGTCGCGGAGAACCGTCCCATGTGTCAAGTCAGTTTCCACGTTCAGGTCGATTTCGTATTTTTCTGGTGGTCACGGCGGCATTTCTGATGCGATGATGTATAGAGTTTAGCCACACCTCTTATGGGTTCTTCAAAACAGCATGTCAGTGAGTGAGTCAGTGAGTCAGTGGGTATTCAGCTATATATATTATAACTAGTATTTCGCGTGGGGGCCGCGGGCCCCGAGGGCCCCGCGGAGGTCCCTGCCACCCTGTTTTGTTTTAATAATCCTAACTTTTTTTTTTTTTACTATATACTTTGGCCGCCTTTTTGGAACCGCCACTTTGAAAACAGTGATTCATACCCTACCGCCCTGTTTTTTTTCAAATATTTCTAACATTTTTTACTATAATCTTTGGCCGCCATTTTGTATCCGCCATCTTGGAAAAAGTATTTCGCGTGGAGGCCGCGGGCCCCACGGGACCCGCGGAGGGTTCCCTGCCACCCTGTTTTTTTTCCTTTAATCTTTGGCCGCCATTTTGTATCCGCCATCTTGGAAAAAGTATTTCGCGCGGGAGCCGCGAAGGGTAGCCTACCATCCTATTTTTTTCGCATGGGGGCCGCGGGCCCCACGGGACCCGCGGAGGGTACCCTGCCAGCCTGAGTTATTTTCAAATATTACTACATTCTTTGGCCGTCATTTTGAAACCACCACCTTGGAAAAAGTATTTCGCGTGAGGGCCGCGGCCCCCGCGGGGACCGCGGAGGGTAACCTACCAGCCTGTATTTTTTTCAAATATTTCTCACCTTTTTTTTACTTTATTCTTCGGCCTTTATCTTGGGAACAGCATCTCACATGGGGGCCGCGGGCCCCACGGGACCCGCGGAGGGTACCCTGCCAGCCTATTGTTTCTTCAAATATTTCTAGCCTTTTTTCTATATTCTTTGGCCGCCATCGTAGGAAAAGCATTTCGCATGGAGGCCGCGGGCCCCACGGGACCCGCGGAGGGTACCCTGCCACCCTGTGTTTTTTTCAAATATTTCTTTCATTTTTGACAATAATATTTGGCCGTCATTTTGTATCCACCATCTCGTTTCAATTTTGTATGGCGGCCATCTTGTTTTCGCAATTTTGAAAAAAAAATACCGGTTCACCCATAGGCTGGCTGTTCTGAGCGACTTTAGTTCCGGGCAAACTCGATAGGGCAAGTAGTTACGGAGAACTGGCCCATGTGCCGAATAAGTTTCCACGTTCAGGTCAGTTTTTAAATTTTTTGGTACTAACGTTATGATTCTTGATGCGATGGTGTACAGAGTCGAACCCTATCTCTAAAAGCTGCTATACAACACAAGTGAGTCTATGAGTCTGACATTACTTTGTATGGCGGCCATCTTGGAAAATGGCGGAATCGAAAAATTAAATATGGCGTTTAAATTTGTGGCCTCGAAGAGCCGCGGATGCAAAATTTCAATCGGATCGCATTAAAAAAAAATTTGGCCGCCATTTTGAATCCGCCATCTTGAAAAAAAAAATGGGTCATCCGATTACTACTCCCACCTGGAACAATATTTGGTCGAGCACCACCCACCTATTGTGATTGGCCTCTGAGATATTTGCGTTTCAATTTTGTATGGCGGCCATCTTGTTTTTGCAATTTTGAAAAAAAAATACCAGTTCACCCATTGGCTGGCTGTTCTGAGCGACTTTTGTTCCGGGCAAACTCAATAAAGCAATTCATCGCGGAGAGCTGCCCCATGTGTCAGGTCAGTTTCCACATTCAGGTCAATTTTTCATTTTATTCGTACTTATCATACAATTTTTGAAGCGATCGTGTATAGAGTCGAACCCCACCTCTTATGGGCTCCTCAAAACAACAGTTCAAAGATACAGAAATTACTTTGTATGGCGGCCATCTTGGAAAATGGCGGAATCGAAAAATAAAGTATGCCATTAGAATCTGTGGTCCCGAAGATCCCCGGATGCAAAATTTCAATCTGATCGGATTAAAAAAAAATTTGGCCGCCATTTTGAATCCGCCATCTTGGAAAAAAAATAGCTTAGTCAGATTTCCCCCTCAACACTGAATGACATTTGGTCGAGCACCACCTATCTATCTCGACTGGCCTCTGAGATATTCGC
Source organism: Pandemis cinnamomeana (assembly GCA_932294345.1). Classification (NCBI taxonomy): domain Eukaryota; kingdom Metazoa; phylum Arthropoda; class Insecta; order Lepidoptera; family Tortricidae; genus Pandemis; species Pandemis cinnamomeana. The sequence continues at coordinate 5,246,077 of OW028721.1, forward strand.
GTTTCAATTTTGTATGGCGGCCATCTTGTTTTCGCCATTTTGAAAAATCTTGGGCCGGCTCACCCATTGGCCGGCTGTTCTGAGCGACTTTAGTTCCGGGCAAACTCGACAGGTCGAGCCGTTGCGGAGAACCGCCCCATGTGTTAAGTCAATTTCCACGTTCAGGTCGATTTCGTATTTTTCTGGTGGTCACGGTGGCATTTCTGATGCGATGGTGTACCGAGTCGAGCCCTACCTCTTGTGGGTTCTTCAAAACAGCATGTCAATGAGTCAGTGAGTCAGTGAGTGAGTGGGTGTTCAGCTATATATATTATAATAACTAGTATTTCGCGTGGGGGCCGCGGGCCCCGAGGGCCCCGCGGAGGTCCCTGCCACCCTGTTTTGTTTTAATAATCCTAACCTTTTTTTTACTATATACTTTGGCCGCCTTTTTGAAACCGCCACCTTGAAAACAGTGATTCATACCCTACCGCCCTGTTTTTTTTTTCAAATATTTCTAACATTTTTTACTATAATCTTTGGTCGCCATTTTGTATCCGCCATCTTGGAAAAAGTATTTCGCGTGGAGGCCGCGGGCCCCACGGGACCCGCGGAGGGTTCCCTGCTACCCTGTTTTTTTTTCAAATATTTCTAACATTTTTTACTATAATCTTTGGCCGCCATTTTGTATCCGCCATCTTGGAAAAAGTATTTCGCGCGGGGGCCGCGAAGGGTAGCCTACCATCCTATTTTTTTCGCATAGGGGCCGCGGGCCCCACGGGACCCGCGGAGGGTACCCTGCCAGCCTGTGTTATTTTCAAATATTACAACATTCTTTGGCCGTCATTTTGAAACCACCACCTTGGAAAAAGTATTTCGCGTGAGGGCCGCGGCCCCCGCGGGGACCGCGGAGGGTAACCTACCAGCCTGTATTTTTTTCAAATATTTCTCACCTTTTTTTTTACTTTATTCTTCGGCCGTTATCTTGGGAACAGCATCTCACATGGGAGCCGCGGGCCCCACGGGACCCGCGGAGGGTACCCTGCCAGCCTATTGTTTCTTCAAATATTTCTAGCCTTTTTTCTATATTCTTTGGCCGCCATCTTAGGAAAAGCATTTGGCATGGAGGCCGCGGGCCCCACGGGACCCGCGGAGGGTACCCTGCCAACCTGTTTTTTTTTTCAAATATTTCTCGCCTTTTTTTTTACTTTATTTAACAGCATCTCACATGGGGGCCGCGGGCCCCACGGGACCCGCGGAGGGTACCCTACCAGCCTATTGTTGAGGCTGCGGGCCCCACGGGACCCGCGGAGGGTACCCTGCCAGCCTGTATTTTTTTCAAATATTTCTAACATTTTTTACTACATTCTTTGGCCGTCATTTTGAAACCACCATCTTGGAAAAAGTATTTCGCGTGGGGGCCGCGGCCCCCGCGGGGTCCGCGGAGGTTAACCTACAACCCTGTATGTCACTTAGTCGAGCACAACCCATCCATCTCGACTGGCCTCTGAGATATTCGCGTTTCAATTTTGTATGGCGGCCATCTTGTTTTCGCAATTTTGAAAAAAAAATACCGGTTCACCCATTGGCTGGCTGTTCTGAGCGACTTTAGTTCCAGGCAAGTCGTTACGGAGAACTGGCCCACAGAGTCGAACCCTATCGCTAATAGCTGCTATAAAACACAAGTAAGTCTATGAGTCTGACATTACTTTGTATGGCGGCCATCTTGGAAAATGGCGAAATCGAAAAATTAAGTATGACGTTTAAATTTTTGGCCTCAAAGAGCCGCGGATGCAAAATTTCAATCGGATCGGAGTAAAAAAAAATTTGGCCGCCATTTTGAATCCGCCATCTTGGAAAAAAAAATGGGTCATCCGATTACTACTCCTACCTTGAACAATATTTGGTCGAGCACCACCCACCTGTTGTGATTGGCCTCTGAGATATTTGCGTTTCAATTTTGTATGGCGGCCATCTTGTTTTTGCAATTTTGAAAAAAAAATACTGGTTCACCTATTGGTTGGCTGTTCTGAGTGACTTTTGTTCCGGGCAAACTCGATAGGGCAACTCGTTACGGAGAGCTGGCCCATGTGTCAGGTCAGTTTCCACATTTAGGTCAATTTTGCTTTTACTTGTACTTATCATATAATTTTTGAAGCGAAAGTGTATAGAACCAAACCCTACCTCTGATGGGTTCCTCAAAACAACAGGTCAAATATACAGAAATTACTTTGTATGGCGGCCATCTTGGAAAATGGCGAAACCGAAAAATAAAGTATGCCATCACAATCTGTGGCCTCAAAGAGCCCCGGATGCAAAATTTCAATCGGATCGGATTAAAAAAAAATTTGGCCGCCATTTTGAATCCGCCATCTTGGAAAAAAAATTGCTTGGTCGGATTTCCCCCTCAACTCTGAATGACATTTGGTCGAGCACCACCCGTCTATCTCGACTGGCCTCTGAGATATTTGCGTTTCAATTTTGTATGGCGGCCATCTTGTTTTCGCCATTTTGAAAAATCTTGGACCGGCTCACCCATTGGCCGGCTGTTCTGAGCGACTTTAGTTCCGGGCAAACTCGATAGGTCGAGCCGTCGCGGAGAACCGCCCCATGTGTCGGGTCAGTTTCCACGTTCAGGTCGATTTCGTATTTTTCTGGTGGTCGTGGGAGCATTTCTGATGCGATGGTGTATAGACTTTAGCCACACCTCTTGTGGGTTCTTCAAAACAGCATGTCAATGAGTGAGTGAGTGAGTGAGTGAGTGAGTGAGTGGGTGTTCAGCTATATATATAGTAATAACTAGTATTTCGCGTGGGGGCCGCGGGCCCCAAGGGCCCCGCGGAGGTCCCTGCCACCCTGTTTTGTTTTAATAATCCTAACCTTTTTTTTTACTATATACTTTGGCCGCCTTTTTGAAACCGCCATCAAAGTATTCTGCGTGGGGGCCGCGGAGGATATCCTGCCACCCAGTTTTTTTCAAATATTTCAAACCTATTTTTACTTTATTCTTTGACTGCCCTCTCGGGGAAAGCAATTCGCATGGGGGCCGCGGGCCCCACGGGACCCGCGGAGAATACCCTGCCAGCCTGTTGTATTTTCAAATATTACTACATTCTATAGCCGTCATTTTGAAACCACTACCTTGGAAAAAGTACTTCGCATGGGGGCCGCGGGCCCCACGGGACCCGCGGAGGGTACCCTGCCAGCCTGTTGTATTTTCAAATATTACTACATTCTATAGCCGTCATTTTGAAACCACTACCTTGGAAAAAGTACTTCGCATGGGGGCCGCGGGCCCCACGGGACCCGCGGAGGGTACCCTGCCAGCCTGTTGTATTTTCAAATATTACTACATTCTTTGGCCGTCATTTTGAGACCACTACCTTGGAAAAAGTATTTCGCGTGGGGGCCGCGGCCCCCGCGGGGACCGCGGAGGATAACCTACCACCCTGTATTTTTTACTACATTCTTTGGCCGTCATTTTGAAACCATCATCTTGGAAAAAGTATTTCGCGTGGGGGCCGCGGCCCCCGCGGGGACCGCGGAGGGTAACCTACCACCCTGTATGTCACTTAGTCGAGCACAACCAATCCATCTCGACTGGCCTCTGAGATATTCGCGTTTCAATTTTGTATGGCGGCCATCTTGTTTTCGCAATTTTGAAAAAAAAATACCGGTTCACTCATTGGCTGGCTGTTCTGAGCGACTTTAGTTCCGGGCAAACTCGGTAGGACAAGTCGGTGCGGAGAACTGGCCCATGTGCCGAATCAGTTTCCACGTTCAGGTCAGTTTTTAATTTTTTTGGTACTAACGATAATGATTCTTGATGCGATGGTGTACAGAGTCGAACCCTATCTCTAAAAGCTGCTGTACAACACAAGTGAGTCTATGAGTCTGACATTACTTTGTATGGCGGCCATCTTGGAAAATGGCGGAACCGAAAAATAAAGTAAGACATTTGAATCTGTGGCCTCGAAGAGCCCCGGATGCTAAATTTCAATCGGATCGGATTAAAAAAAAATTTGGCCGCCATTTTAAATCCGCCATCTTGGAAAAAAAAATGGGTCATCCGATTACTACTCCCACCTTGAACAACATTTGTTCGAGCACCACCCACCTGTTGCGACTGGCCTCTGAGATATTTGCGTTTCAATTTTGTATGGCGGCCATCTTGTTTTTGCAATTTTGAAAAAAAAATACCGGTTCACCCATTGGCTGGCTGTTCTGAGCGACTTTTGTTCCGGACAAACTCAATAAAGCAATTCATCGCGGAGAGCTGCCCCATGTGTCAGGTCAGTTTCCACATTCAGGTCAATTTTAAATTTTTTTCGTACTAACCATATAATTTTTGAAGCGAAAGTGTATAGAACTAAACCCTACCTCTGATGGGTTCCTCAAAACAACAGGTCAAATATACAGAAATTACATGGTATGGCGGCCATCTTGGAAAATGGCGGAATCGAAAAATAAAGTATGCCGTCTGAATCTGTGGCCTCGAAGAGCCCCGGATGCAAAATTTCAATCGGATCGGATAAAAAAAAATTTTGGCCGCCATTTTGAATCCGCCATCTTGGAAAAAAAATTGGTTAGTCAGATTTCCCCCTCAACTCTGAATGACATTTGGTCGAGCACCACCCACCTATCTCGACTGGCCTCTGAGTTATTCGCGTTTCAATTTTGTATGGCGGCCATCTTGTTTTTGCAATTTTGAAAAAAAAATACGGGATCACCTTAGTCACTTTAGTTCCGGGCAAACTCGATAGGGCAAGTCGTTGCGGAGAGCTGGCCCATGTGCCGGATCAGTTTCCACGTTCAGGTCAGTTTTTATTTTTTTTGGTGATAACGTTATGATTCCTGATGCGATGGTGTACAGAGTCGAACCCTATCGCTAATAGCTGCTATGCAACACAGGTGAGTCTATGAGTCTGACATAACTTTGTATGGCGGCCATCTTGGAAAATGGCGAAATCGAAAAATAAATTCTAGCGTCAGAATCTGTAACCCTGAAGAGGCGCTGATGCAAAATTTTAGACAGAACAGACTCAAAAAAAATTTGGCCGCCATTTTGAATCCGCCATTTTGAAAAAAAAATTTGGTTCATTAAATTACTCCGCCCACTTTGAACAACATTTGTTCGAGCACCACCCACCTGTTGCGACTGGCCTCTGAGATATTTGCGTTTCAATTTTGTATGGCGGCCATTTTGTTTTTGCAATTTTGAAAAAAAAATACTGGTTCACCTATTGGCTGGCTGTTCTGAGTGACTTTTGTTCCGGGCAAACTCGATAGGACAAGTCGTTGCGGAGAGCTGGTCCATGTGTCAGGTCAGTTTCCACATTCAGGTCAATTTTTCATTTTTTTCGTACTTATCATATAATTTTTGAAGCGAAAGTGTATAGAATCAAACCCTACCTCTGATGGGTTCCTCAAAACAACAGGTCAAAGATACAGAAATTACATTGTATGGCGGCCATCTTGGAAAATGGCGGAACCGAAAAATAAAGTATGCCATTTGAATCTGTGGCCTAAAAGAGCCCCGGATGCAAAATTTCAATCGGATCAGAGAAAAAAAAATTTTGGCCGCCATTTTGAATCCGCCATCTTGGAAAAAAAATTGCTTAGTCAGATTTCCCCCTCAACTCTGAATGACATTTGGTCGAGCACCACCCACCTATCTCGACTGGCCTCTGAGATATTCGCGTTTCAATTTTGTATGGCGGCCATCTTGTTTTCGCCATTTTGAAAAATCTTGGACCGGCCTACCCATTGGCCGGCTGTTCTGAGCAACTTTAGTTCCGGGCAAACTCGACAGCTTGAGCCGTTGCGGAGAACCGCCCCATGTGTCAAGTCAATTTCCACGTTCAGGTCGATTTCGTATTTTTCTGGTGGTCGGGCAAGCATTTCTGATACAACAATGTATAGAGTCTAACCACACCTCTTCTGGGTTCTTCCAAACAACTCTGGGGTGAGTCAGTCAGTGAGTGAGTGAGTGGGTATTTAGCTATATATATTATAAAAAAAATAACTAGTATTTCGCGTGGGGGCCGCGGGCCCCAAGGGCCCCGCGGAGGTCCCTGCCACCCTGTTTTGTTTTAATAATCCTAACCTTTTTTTTTACTATATACTTTGGCCGCCTTTTTGAAACCGCCATCAAAGTATTCTGCGTGGGGGCCGCGGAGGATATCCTGCCACCCAGTTTTTTTCAAATATTTCAAACCTATTTTTACTTTATTCTTTGACTGCCCTCTCGGGGAAAGCAATTCGCATGGGGGCCGCGGGCCCCACGGGACCCGCGGAGAATACCCTGCCAGCCTGTTGTATTTTCAAATATTACTACATTCTATAGCCGTCATTTTGAAACCACTACCTTGGAAAAAGTACTTCGCATGGGGGCCGCGGGCCCCACGGGACCCGCGGAGGGTACCCGGCCAGCCTGTTGTATTTTCAAATATTACTACATTCTATAGCCGTCATTTTGAAACCACTACCTTGGAAAAAGTACTTCGCATGGGGGCCGCGGGCCCCACGGGACCCGCGGAGGGTACCCTGCCAGCCTGTTGTATTTTCAAATATTACTACATTCTTTGGCCGTCATTTTGAGACCACTACCTTGGAAAAAGTATTTCGCGTGGGGGCCGCGGCCCCCGCGGGGACCGCGGAGGATAACCTACCATCCTGTATTTTTTACTACATTCTTTGGCCGTCATTTTGAAACCATCATCTTGGAAAAAGTATTTCGCGTGGGGGCCGCGGCCCCCGCGGGGACCGCGGAGGGTAACCTACCACCCTGTATGTCACTTAGTCGAGCACAACCAATCCATCTCGACTGGCCTCTGAGATATTCGCGTTTCAATTTTGTATGGCGGCCATCTTGTTTTCGCAATTTTGAAAAAAAAATACCGGTTCACTCATTGGCTGGCTGTTCTGAGCGACTTTAGTTCCGGGCAAACTCGGTAGGACAAGTCGGTGCGGAGAACTGGCCCATGTGCCGAATCAGTTTCCACGTTCAGGTCAGTTTTTAATTTTTTTGGTACTAACGATAATGATTCTTGATGCGATGGTGTACAGAGTCGAACCCTATCTCTAAAAGCTGCTGTACAACACAAGTGAGTCTATGAGTCTGACATTACTTTGTATGGCGGCCATCTTGGAAAATGGCGGAACCGAAAAATAAAGTAAGACATTTGAATCTGTGGCCTCGAAGAGCCCCGGATGCTAAATTTCAATCGGATCGGATTAAAAAAAAATTTGGCCGCCATTTTAAATCCGCCATCTTGGAAAAAAAAATGGGTCATCCGATTACTACTCCCACCTTGAACAACATTTGTTCGAGCACCACCCACCTGTTGCGACTGGCCTCTGAGATATTTGCGTTTCAATTTTGTATGGCGGCCATCTTGTTTTTGCAATTTTGAAAAAAAAATACCGGTTCACCCATTGGCTGGCTGTTCTGAGCGACTTTTGTTCCGGACAAACTCAATAAAGCAATTCATCGCGGAGAGCTGCCCCATGTGTCAGGTCAGTTTCCACATTCAGGTCAATTTTAAATTTTTTTCGTACTAACCATATAATTTTTGAAGCGAAAGTGTATAGAACTAAACCCTACCTCTGATGGGTTCCTCAAAACAACAGGTCAAATATACAGAAATTACATGGTATGGCGGCCATCTTGGAAAATGGCGGAATCGAAAAATAAAGTATGCCGTCTGAATCTGTGGCCTCGAAGAGCCCCGGATGCAAAATTTCAATCGGATCGGATAAAAAAAAATTTTGGCCGCCATTTTGAATCCGCCATCTTGGAAAAAAAATTGGTTAGTCAGATTTCCCCCTCAACTCTGAATGACATTTGGTCGAGCACCACCCACCTATCTCGACTGGCCTCTGAGTTATTCGCGTTTCAATTTTGTATGGCGGCCATCTTGTTTTTGCAATTTTGAAAAAAAAATACGGGATCACCCATTGGCTGGCTGTTCTGAGCAACTTTAGTTCCGGGCAAACTCGATAGGGCAAGTCGTTGCGGAGAGCTGGCCCATGTGCCGGATCAGTTTCCACGTTCAGGTCAGTTTTTATTTTTTTTGGTGATAACGTTATGATTCCTGATGCGATGGTGTACAGAGTCGAACCCTATCGCTAATAGCTGCTATGCAACACAGGTGAGTCTATGAGTCTGACATAACTTTGTATGGCGGCCATCTTGGAAAATGGCGAAATCGAAAAATAAATTCTAGCGTCAGAATCTGTAACCCTGAAGAGGCGCTGATGCAAAATTTTAGACAGAACAGACTCAAAAAAAATTTGGCCGCCATTTTGAATCCGCCATTTTGAAAAAAAAATTTGGTTCATTAAATTACTCCGCTCACTTTGAACAACATTTGTTCGAGCACCACCCACCTGTTGCGACTGGCCTCTGAGATATTTGCGTTTCAATTTTGTATGGCGGCCATTTTGTTTTTGCAATTTTGAAAAAAAAATACTGGTTCACCTATTGGCTGGCTGTTCTGAGTGACTTTTGTTCCGGGCAAACTCGATAGGACAAGTCGTTGCGGAGAGCTGGTCCATGTGTCAGGTCAGTTTCCACATTCAGGTCAATTTTTCATTTTTTTCGTACTTATCATATAATTTTTGAAGCGAAAGTGTATAGAACCAAACCCTACCTCTGATGGGTTCCTCAAAACAACAGGTCAAAGATACAGAAATTACATTGTATGGCGGCCATCTTGGAAAATGGCGGAACCGAAAAATAAAGTATGCCATTTGAATCTGTGGCCTAAAAGAGCCCCGGATGCAAAATTTCAATCGGATCAGAGAAAAAAAAATTTTGGCCGCCATTTTGAATCCGCCATCTTGGAAAAAAAATTGCTTAGTCAGATTTCCCCCTCAACTCTGAATGACATTTGGTCGAGCACCACCCACCTATCTCGACTGGCCTCTGAGATATTCGCGTTTCAATTTTGTATGGCGGCCATCTTGTTTTCGCCATTTTGAAAAATCTTGGACCGGCCTACCCATTGGCCGGCTGTTCTGAGCAACTTTAGTTCCGGGCAAACTCGACAGCTTGAGCCGTTGCGGAGAACCGCCCCATGTGTCAAGTCAATTTCCACGTTCAGGTCGATTTCGTATTTTTCTGGTGGTCGGGCAAGCATTTCTGATACAACAATGTATAGAGTCTAACCACACCTCTTCTGGGTTCTTCCAAACAACTCTGGGGTGAGTCAGTCAGTGAGTGAGTGAGTGGGTATTTAGCTATATATAACTAGACTAGTATTTCGCGTGGGGGCCGCGGGCCCCGAGGGCCCCGCGGAGGTCCCTGCCACCCTGTTTTGTTTTAATAATCCTAACCTTTTTTTTTACTATATACTTTGGCCGCCTTTTTGAAACCGCCACTTTGAAAACAGTGATTCATACCCTACCGCCCTGTTTTTTTTTCAAATATTTCTAACATTTTTTACTATAATCTTTGGCCGCCATTTTGTATCCGCCATCTTGGAAAAAGTATTTCGCGTGGAGGCCGCGGGCCCCACGGGACCCGCGGAGGGTTCCCTGCCACCCTGTTTTTTTTTCAAATATTTCTAACATTTTTTACTATAATCTTTGGCCGCCATTTTGTATCCGCCATCTTGGAAAAAGTATTTCGCGTGGGGGCCGCGAAGGGTAGCCTACCATCCTATTTTTTTCGCATGGGGGCCGCGGGCCCCACGGGACCCGCGGAGGGTACCCTGCCAGCCTGTATTATTTTCAAATATTACAACATTCTTTGGCCGTCATTTTGAGACCACCACCTTGGAAAAAGTATTTCGCGTGAGGGCCGCGGCCCCCGCGGGGACCGCGGAGGGTAACCTACCAGCCTGAATTTTTTTCAAATATTTCTCACCTTTTTTTTTACTTTATTCTTCGGCCGTTATCTTGGGAACAGCATCTCACATGAGGGCCGCGGGCCCCACGGGACCCGCGGAGGGTACCCTGCCAGCCTATTGTTTCTTCAAATATTTGTAGCCTTTTTTCTATATTCTTTGGCCGCCATCTTAGGAAAAGCATTGCGCATGGAGGCCGCGGGCCCCACGGGACCCGCGGAGGGTACCCTGCCACTCTGTTTTTTTTTCAAATATTTCTCACCTTTTTTATTTACTTTATTTTTCGGCCGTTATCTTGGGAACAGCATCTCACATGGGTACCGCGGGCCCCACGGGACCCGCGGAGGGTACCCTACCAGCCTATTGTTGAGGCCGCGGCCCCCGCGGAGACCGCGGAGGGTAACCACCACCCTGTATTTTTTTCAAATATTTCTAACGTTTTTTACTACATTCTTTGGCCGTCATTTTGAAACCACCATCTTGGAAAAAGTATTTCGCGTGGGGGCCGCGGCCCCCGCGGGGACCGCGGAGGGTAACCTACCACCCTGTATGTCACTTAGTGAGCACAACCCATCCATCTCGACTGGCCTCTGAGATATTGGCGTTTCAATTTTGTATGGCGGCCATCTTGTTTTCGCAATTTTGAAAAAAAAATAACCGGTTCACCCATAGGCTGGCTGTTCTGAGCGACTTTAGTTCCGGGCAAACTCGATAGGGCAAGTAGTTACGGAGAACTGGCCCATGTGCCGAATAAGTTTCCACGTTCAGGTCAGTTTTTAAATTTTTTGGTACTAACGTTATGATTCTTGATGCGATGGTGTACAGAGTCGAACCCTATCTCTAAAAGCTGCTATACAACACAAGTGAGTCTATGAGTCTGACATTACTTTGTATGGCGGCCATCTTGGAAAATGGCAGAATCGAAAAATTAAATATGGCGTTTAAATTTGTGGCCTCAAAGAGCCGCGGATGCAAAATTTCAATCGGATCGGAGTAAAAAAAAATTTGGCCGCCATTTTGAATCCGCCATCTTGGAAAAAAAAATAGATCATCCGATTACTACTCTCACCTTGAACAATATTTGTTCGAGCACCACCCACCTATTGCGATTGGTCTCTGAGATATTTGCGTTTCAATTTTGTATGGCGGCCATCTTGTTTTCGCAATTTTGAAAAAAAATTACCGGTTCACCCATTGGCTGGCTGTTCTGGGCGACTTTTGTTCCGGGCAAACTCAATAAAGCAATTCATCGCGGAGAGCTGCCCCATGTGTCAGGTCAGTTTCCACATTCAGGTCAATTTTTCATTTTTTTCGTACTTATCATATAATTTTTGAAGCGAAAGTGTATAGAACCAAACCCTACCTTTGATGGGTTCCTCAAAACAACAGGTCAAATATACAGAAATTACTTTGTATGGCGGCCATCTTGGAAAATGGCGGAATCGAAAAATAAAGTATGCCATTTAAATCTGTGGCCTTAAAGAGCTACGGATGCAAAATTTCAGTCTGATCGGAGAAAAAAAAATTTTGGCCGCCATTTTGAATCCGCCATCTTGGAAAAAAAATTGCTTAGTCAGATTTCCCCCTCAACTCTGAATGACATTTGGTCGAGCACCACCCACCTATCTCGACTGGCCTCTGAGATATTCGCGTTTCAATTTTGTATGGCGGCCATCTTGTTTTCGCCATTTTGAAAAAACTTTGACCGGCTCACCCATTGGCTGGCTGTTCTGAGCAACTTTAGTTCCGGGCAAACTCGATAGGTCGAGCCGTCGCGGAGAACCGCCCCATGTGTCAAGTCAATTTCCACGTTCAGGTCGATTTCGTATTTTTCTGGTGGTCGGGCAAGAATTTTTGACACGACGGTGTATAGAGTCTAACCTCACCTATTACGGGTTCTTCCAAACAACTCTGGGGTGAGTCAGTCAGTGAGTCAGTGAGTGGGTATTCAGCTATATATATTATAACTAGACCTATATTTGTCAGCAATCTGAGTGGGTACTGCGGCGTAAAGCATGCTATTCACTATCCGCCTCTGCTTCTTTCTAACTAGACCGTTAACCATTGCTACAGTATAACCATTTGAAACCGCAATTTGATAAATAGTACTTAACTCGGAATCATAATGTTCTGCAGAAAGAGGAACGGTTAATAATCTATGTATATAGCAATGGAAAGCAGCCAGTTTATGCTGCCAAGGGTGAGTGAAATATAATAAATAGATAATAAAATTTATTTAGTTAAGTACAAAGGATTACAAAGTTAAACTTAAAGGCTATACATATTAAAAGAGATAACTAATAATGTACCTGAACTACTTCGGAAATTCCTGTGTTTCAAGTTATAGGTAGGTTATTTAAATAATTTAATACAATTATTGCCTTGACCAATGTAATATAATAAGGAACACTTTATTTTTGATATAGTCTTCATCTAGTTATCATATCGGTGAAGGTGGCTCTTAATTGGTATCATTATTTCAATCGTGCGTAATTCTCACAAAACAAAGACTTACAAATACAAATACCCACGATATACGTCTGGTAACGAAACTCATTGAGTTTCCGTTAACTTTTTGTCTGTTTCTTTTATTGAGCTATCTCCTCGCCATTTTAAATCTGTTTGTAGCCGTTCTTTTGTAAAAAATTTCGTAATATTATCAAAGTTTTTTTTTCACCCTCTGTTTTTCTTTAAGCGTCGAGTCGAGAGTTGAAAAGATTTTTGTTGTTTTGTTGAAATGGGCGTAAATACATTGTTCCGGCGGTGTGATAACTGACGCCAAAAGTCGTTTGTGTAATCAATTAAATATGTCTGTGGTCGGTACTAACTCCCTTATTCATAAACGCTCTATGAAAATGAAAATGAAAATGAAAATGAAAATGAAAATGAAAATGAAAATGAAAATGAAAATGAAAATGAAAATGAAAATGAATGAAAATGAAAATATATTTTTGCAAATTGGCCGCCAAGGGCTCTTTTACATGTCTTTTTGAAACTACCAGCACATTCGGAAAGACCATCATTGCCAAGAAGAATGCGCCGCAAGAAGCAGACTTCTGCTAACTTGGCAATCATTTGTCCTTATCTTATCTGTGAAAGGTAAATGCAGCCGCTTAGGTACGGGGTAGAAGTTACCTACAATACATTACACGCAGAAGAAGTCGCGGGCAAATCTAGTTCCTAATATCTGGTCGGGCAAAATTGTTGCCTATAGCTGATTCCAGAGCTTTACCATACGTGGCAAAAAGTTTTTGTGACACCCGGCATATTATGTTTGTGTGAATTCTCGGATGTGTTGAATGTATAGGTACCCATTAAGTACCATCGATATTAATGCTCCGTTGAACTTATGTTTTCTGACACTCTCTGCCCTTTCCCGTCCTCTTATCTTCAGAGAACTCATTTGCCGCAGACCCTGATATATTTAATTTACGTTCATAAATTTTTGAATTTTCGCCGTAAAATTTGTCACGGCAATCGCAAATAACATTCTTAATTAATAATATTAAGATTTCATCATCTTGACATCAATGCCTAAATTGCTATACATTCTTAGACGAAAATTATTTTTCTTTACAAATAAAAATGTATAACACATCAATAAAACTTTTGTTATTTGTGATATTTATGTAAATCGTATTTTTTTTTTCGCAGATATAGGTACTTTATATAATACTAGCAGTTGCCCGCAACTTCGTCTGCGTAGAATTCGTTTATCGCTATCCCGCGGGAATCACGCAATTTTCCGGGATAAAAAGTAGCCTATGTGTTATTCCAGACTATAATCTATCTATGTTCCAAATTTCATCCAGATCGGCCCAGTACTTTTTGAGCCTATTCATTACAAACATACAAACATACAAAAATAGGTACAAATCTTTCCTCTTTATAATATTAGTATAGATTTTGTTTGACATGAGAATACAACGCCACATAAACTAATGAAGCGATACAGTATGAAAAACATTTATTTTTGGCCGATAACTTGATTTTCAAAATAAATTTAGCCTTAAACTTTTATCATCGTGGACGAGTGAAACTTCGGTCGTTAAAGTACCTAACAATTTGTAGCAGTAAAGAGTAGATGGTTTCTCAATTTTCTAGCCTAAAATAAAACTATAAGACCTGATTTTTTCCCGATTGGATTTTACGCCTCTAAGAGCGTGACATTTACAAAATGGGGACAGTGTCGACTACGACTACCTCTATAAATAAATTTACAAATCATAGACTAAATATTGTTTTTTCAGATAAGAAAAATACATACCGACTCCTTGTCGCTCAATCATGTAACATCTTCATAAACTGTGACTCCCGGCCATAGCTTTACTTTTACCTGCTATGGGTGGTGTATGGGTATAGCACGCGTCACGCAATGACGAGGATCCGGTTTCGATTCCCGGCCATAGCATTACTTTCCGGATTTTTCTATGAGTTCTAAATTTCAGTATCGTTTAGATTTTTTTATTTATAGGTACTGTGACTTTTTAAATCACCGAATCAATTCTAAACACCGATTTAGTACCGGTGTAAATGGCTAGTAATAAAAATTATACCTGCAAGTAATTTTGTACCTAGAGTCTGGCAAACGAAAGCGTGACCTGAGAAACCGCGGCAAATTCAAAAAATATACATGTGGTATTACTAATTATAGTAGGAAAAAATGTTTTGATACTGGTTTTTTTATTTTATTTATGACAATCAATTTGTATAATAGTTGTTTGCGAACTTAATCTAATACGGCTTGACCGATTTTATGAAACGTTTTTGTCTGTATTCGGTAGGTCTGAGAATAAGTTGTGGGCTATTTTTTATACCCCTATCGAGATGGAGTCGCGGGCAACAGCTAGTTTCTTATACAAGGAACACACCACATCTTTAGAAATATTAACCTGAGTATGTAGCAGCTTTCGCACATTACTTTTTATTATTTTACCCATATTACGACAATTATAAATTATTGAGTTCACAAAATACTCACAACTCTAACCAACCAGACTCTAACAATAGATCACAAATAAATAATTTTCCAACATCTAACATACATCCAAGCCTCAACTCCTCAAGCGTCTTTGTTTACGAAAATACACATTTATAGGTACTTAAATATGTATATGTGTAAATAATAATAATAATAATCATTTATTTCAGATAACAAAAGATCCATAAAGAGTACATTAATTGATAAGAAAATAATAATAAAATAAAATAAAATAATCTATAATACAGGCAATAATCACAATATTAGTTGAAAATTAAATTATACATTACAATTAAATTAGTACCTTCTCTCCGACACAGCTACTGGCACATGTCTATAGTGGTGTGGAAGCACGCGGTGCGAGCCTCTGCAAACATGGCCGAGGCGCTACAGAAACGAGGCAGCCCCACAATCACCCTGAACGCATTATTGTAGAGGACGCGGAGGTCGCTGTAACTTCGCTTTGTGTAGTCTGCCCACAGGCTGCCCGTGTAAAGAGATGTGCAGTATGCTTTAAATAAAGTAATTTTGACCTCCCGGGAGCATCGTGCAAACCTGCGGGCTATCATATTTGCTCTTATTGACAGCGCCCTCCGTTCCCGCGCAATATCCGCATCATCCTTGAGGTCGGCAGTGACTATGTGTCCTAGGTACTTGAATTGAGTGACCATTACTAAAGGCGTACCATTCAACACGATCGGTGGTACCTCCTGTGGGCACTTTGTACCAGCCTTGAAGACCATACACTGACTCTTTTTCACGTTGTACTTCAACCCGTGGCCACTTGCATAGTCCTCACAGATCCGTACCAGCTTCCTCAGGCCGCAGACCGACGCGCTCAGCAACACCATGTCGTCTGCGTAACTCAAGTTATTTACACATACGCCATCTACATGGCACCCGACATGCTGGTTGCTGAGCTCGACGATTAGCTCGTTCATGTACAGATTGAATAGGGTTGGTGAAGATAGTCCCCCCTGCCTGACACCACATTCGAGCACATATGGATCCGACATTGCACCCGCCCATCTCACACTATTAGATTGGTTCGCGTACCAGTACTGGAACATACTAACGAGTTCCAGTGGCAATTTTACACTCCTCAGTTTGTCCCATAGAAGGTCGTACTGAACCAAGTCAAAGGCCTTCGACAGGTCGAGAAAGCAAGCATATACTGGAGTCTTACGATTTGTGTAGTATTTGACGGTATGCTTAAAACACAGAACCGTGCTTTCCGTACTCAGACTAGGACGAAACCCGAACTGGTTATCTTTCAATGTCACGAACTTATCCAACTGCGCATTAAGCATGCCGTCAAACGTTTGACTTTGGTATCTAGGAATCTGATGGCACTATCCGTTATATAGGAAGAAATCAATTTGTCACGTAAACGCGCCTTCGCGACGCCTCCGCCTTTGCGATGAAAAAACAATATTTAGTCTATGATTTCGTCATAAAACGACGCGTCGAGGGTTATCAAACAAACGTTCAGAAGTCAGGTAAAAACCATAGAGGTAGAGCGCCATCAGTACTCTATTCTGTTTCAAATGGTGCTTTGTACTGAAGTCTTCAGTGGAATAAACAATTGTTACTTGCATAGGGGAAGTATCCAAATAGAAAACTTGGCTGTCCAATTTAGCAATTATATTAGTGAAAAGTGATTGGTCACTTATACCAAACATTTAGCGATTACTTTTCCTTTATCTCCTAAATTAAACAAAGCCATTTCAATTGTTAGAATTTTTATTACCTATTTGCTTTTGTTTTATAAAAAAATGCGTGTTTTATTCACTATCACGTTTAACCCCAGCGATTAATTATATTCGAATATTCACCCAGCCTTAGAGACTTATACTTATATAATTATGTATCAAAGGCCTCTTCATCTCGGCATTTTCATTTTAATATACATCGTTGCAGATTAGTAATTCAAATCAAGTAACAACACGGTCGGATGTTAAATAAATAACAAAAGTCGTCGATAATATAGCCTAAAGCGTTTTTATTTAAGAATTCTTTTAGACTTTACGCTTTAAAAGTTGTTCTTTTAACTTTCGCACTAGCCTTTGTGAATTGAATTCGATTAATTTCTGTACCTCACGACTAAATTCAAAAATTGGAGAGTAAAAACCTGATGTAAGCGAATCGCCATAGCAAATAGTAGACAGTTTTAAAACAGCATAACTAAAGAGCCTCTTGCCAATGTAGAGTATATTGTTTACTAGCTGACCCGGCGAACTTTGTTCCGCCTTAAATTTGAAAAATTCCAGTGGTATGGGCTGTGCTATCCCGCGGGAACTATGCAATTTTCCGCGATGAAAACTATCCTATGTCCTTTCCCGGGACTTAAACTATCTGTATACCAAATTTCAACTAAATCGGCCCAGCGGTTTAAGCGTGAAAAAGGTAAGACAGACAGACAGACAGACAGACAGACAGAGTTACTTTCGCATTTGTAATATTAGTAAGGATAAGGATAACTTACTAGCTGGTTACCTGTGGCTGTCGCTCGAGTAACCGTAAACACCAGCAAGCACGCAAACGAATGTGAAATTTAATATGCAACTGCAGTACACCAGGCATGCAATCAAGAATGCAAATAAGCATGCAAACGAGCAAACATGCAAGTTTTGATTCTGTAAACTTTTGCAGTTTCCTTCATATTTTTTTCTTAATATTTACAGATCGTTCAATTCGGGAACAGATTGGAGAGGTTGTCATTACGACATTAACACTAGTTTTTTTCACGATAGTTTTTCCTTTTGTCCTTACGTGAAAAATGATTAAGTATGGCTACAAGAATTTTATCAAGAAAATCGAATTCACTCACTTAATCTGTTTCTCCAACTCTAGTCTTTCCTGATCCGGACCGGCTGATCAGACAGCAGCAATCACCTCTTTGATTTGATGTATTTCAGTTCAACACATTATGTAGTAGTAATAACGCAATTTACTTATGTAAATAGAGTCAACACCAACATTTTTACTATTTTCCATTTTCAGTTCTAATTTTGTCCGCGATTTGTGATATTCGAGTTGTTCGAATGATTAAATTTACCCGGCATCAAAATGCTCTAATACTTTACGACACATTATTTGCAACATTTCGTGTAAAAACTAATACTTACCAACACTTATCCTAAAAACCACATATCTATCCTAAAAATAACTATAAAATACCTATATTTACAAATAAAAAAAAAGTTATAAAAAGAAAACCCCGTCCAATCCTACTGGCTGCGGCAAATAATTCTGCCATGAAATAATATTTACCTAGGTACTGTAGTTTAAAGAGGGTTCGAAACTAGAATATTAAGTAAGTATTGGTTGCGGTGAACTGGAATAAACTTATAAAGTGTGTACAGGGCAATCAGTGGAGCGTATAGTAATGCTTGGGTCTAACGATTTGCTCCGACTCTTGATACCGTATTTGGGAGCGTTGCGAGAAATTTAAGAAAAATTCTAATGTGTACCCCACGTCATCAAAGTAAATGTTATACTTACATATTTATATATAACTGCGATTGAGTTGGCGCGAAAACTAGATTTACTAAAAAGGCACAGAGCATAATAAGGACTGTGAAATAGAGTTGTCTTAATATAGAACTACATTATTCTCTATGAACAGAAGTATCTAGTTATGAATATTTTTGTAATTCTTTAGTTTTTATCAGAGTTAAAATTGGGGGGTTTTGACAAAAGGTCGGGACAAAAGTACCCTAAACCATGCATGTGTGAAGAGATTGACGAATGTGAAGTAAATGACGAATATCGAGACCGTAGCAAGTGGAACAAATCGCGTTCACCATCGCTTTAAACATGCTCTTCGGTTTAGGATAGCACTCTTGACCTGACCTTCATCCGTACCTACTGTTTACAGAAAGAAATAAACGGTGAAAGCACTACGCAATCTTGCAGCTAGTCTTACCTCCATAGCTTATTCACGTTTTAGACTTTTCCTAAAATGATAATTTTTGAACACATGTGCAGAATGTGTAAGTTTTCGTACTGACACAGATAATGTCTTCTGTGCAAAGTGTTTTATGGGCTCTTCTACCTGAGAAACGGCCCGCACCTTCGCCGGAGTGTCAATAAAGTTGAAGATAAACTGCACACTCGCGTTTAAACCTCAACCAGGGGATATACCTTTTACTCAGAACAACAATCTAACCGGAGACGTCAGCGACGGGCTTGCCCCTGTTCAACAAAGAGGTGAAAACAGGGGCGCCGATTTGATAAGGTACCTTTCGAAATTGAGCGTTTTGATACAACTACATCGACTAGTTGATAAGATTAATAGTTGTTATTTTCTACTACTCTGTCGAATTTTAAATTCAGCACCATTTTCCACCACCTTCGCGGATGGGGAGTTTTGAGTGATGTAAATTCGAAAATCGATCCTCAGTCTATTATTTCGTTATGAAAATAGCGACGAGATTGAGGAATGTATTTCACGTAGTATTGTCTTATCCCACAGCGTTATAATTTGTAATAGTGGGCAAATGTTATTGTTTCTGAGTTGAGTGACTATAGTCGGCCAAGTTCCTATGTGTGCTGGTCGGGCGGACTGGGGTCAGGGGTGCCATCCGCCCAGTGCTCCACGATTGGTGCAAAAGGGAGCATGGAGCCCTTACTTTCCGCCTTGTGCATATGCTGACCGGACACGGATGCTTCGGACGGTACCTGCACAGGGTGGCGAAGAGAGAGGAAACGATGACGTGCCATGAGTGCGGTGCGAGCGAGGACACGGCCCAGCACACCCTCGAGGTGCCGTTGGGACGACACGCGGTGGATAGTGCGTAACAGCATTTTTCCTCCGTTTAAAAAAAAGCCAACTGCGAAGCATACCTCAAGGGAGGTCCTAACTTGTAATTTTCACTCGTAGGCATTATAAAAAGTCTCTTGTTGTCAAAGTCATCGCACGATTTACGCCAAGGCACCTGACGATAATGCCTGCCAGGTCAGGGAACGGGTCACTTCACGTGGAGAGTCGTTTCGAGAATGACTCAGCTGCGGATTAGCGTTGGGGACTTGGGGCTGGTATTTTTCAACATCAATTTCTCATGCTTAAAGGAAGGTTCCAACCTTTATTATTGTAAACCATAAATGTAAAAAACCAAATAAACATTTTTGATTTTTTTTTTTTGATCAAACGAGTCATTGCGTTGTGTAAACGACTTAGTTACCCCACTAGCTGTTATTTTTACGCTAAGTATTTTGCGTACGCCTTCTTAACCCTCGTAGTATGTGTATTTTTGTTTGTTTTGAAGTTAGTACGCATCGTCTCCGATTGCTTTAATGCTCTGAGAAACATAATACTTTTTATGGTGTGCGGCATATGTTCGACACATAAGGAAGGTAAGATTCAGGTAGAAATTATGGGAACATAGCGAGATTTTGGTACGAACAGTTGGAATCATTTTATTGAAAATATGAATTGTTCGTAAGAAAAGGGTTTATAGGGAGATAAGGGATAATGATAAAGGTAAACGAGCATATCCTACACTATTCAGATCCACCCGTGTCCCATTGAATTTGTATATTTTCTTTATTCGTTTAGTTTCGTTTAGTGTTTAAATAAATTGACATGATTTTTGGAATACGAGCACTTAACGTAATGGCACCAATGATCGACACTTTAAGGAGATGGTGTGTTTTGTTATAAAATTTTAAATACTTATGATATTTTTAGACGGAAATTGACATTTAAATATGATGAAATATATCCTTGAGATATGAATGGGGTATATTTTTACTTTTAAACAAATATGTAGTAGAAAAAAAACCTGAAAAACCGATTTTACTTCAAAATCTCCAGTAATCGACACTTGAAACTCCAAACGCCGACACCCAGTTATCGACAACTACCAGTTATCGTCACCTAGTTATCGACTATAATTCACAATGGGCACTTGCATGATCACCACAATTGGCAAAGTGAGTGTAGATAGGATTGGAATGTTGGTTAGATAAATCCGTAATGAATTAAAATGATACGATATAAAATGAAGTATTTATTTATTGTCATCTATGTTCACTCATTCTTATTTTTTTTTATTCAGCAGAGAACAAACTCTAAATTACAAGTACCAAAATATACTGCATCCAATTATTAATATTTTATTCATTATTATTATTTCGGTTAGTTATCAAGCCAAATGTTTGGAAAAAGCGTTAAAAATCACATAAATAGTGATATAATTTCAGCAATCTACGTAGGTATATCTTAGGTACAAGTAAATTCAAACAATAATGAAACGGAAAAAGTATGTATGTATGTATGTTAACTCTGTATTATGCAAAATAAACAAGAGAAATACAATTGACTAACACTGAGATACATGCACAAAGTAAAAAAAATCAAAAAGTTAAAGTAAATCAAATCTTTTTATTACATAGCATATCTTGATGCTCTTAATATGTGTTCATAATAAAACAAAGAGCATCAAAATATGCTTTAAGTAATTATAATTTTTTATTCATAATCATTATTTCGGTTGGTAACCGTAGCACTTTCCTGAAAAAATATATAAGATTAGTTAACAATTAGTCATTAGTCGTATTCATAATTAAATAACTACCCTGTAGTGTCATAATAACCCAATAGTCTATATATACCTTGGATGGAATTAAAATCAATCAAAAACAAAACAGAATGTATAACAATTAGGAACTGCAGTACTTTGCGATATTACAATTTCTTGAGAACAGAACACAGTTTTGTTCATAATCATTATTTTGGTTTGAATGCCTCTTCAAGAACGACTGAAATCACTTCTTGATGGGCCTGTTGTTTGGAAAAGGATTTGCTGTACATACATATGTTTTAATCAATAATTATTTTTCACTCACTGTGCAGTATTTTTAGCCAGCGGGGCATAGACGAAACAACCTAATAGATTGAAAATGCCTTATAATTAATATGAAATGAATTTAAGCTAAGCCAGAATTGGCGATTACTGCTCTCAGGTTGGCCAGCCGAAGGTTAAACAGGTCACTAAAATTAATAAAGCAATCATTATGGTCGATATGGATGGTTAATGTTTAGTCGTTATGTGGCATAGTGAATGAAAGTCGATTATTTTTTATAAAAACCAAAAAGTAAATTACTTAAATGACTTGGTTCCACGTAGAAGATGAAGGAAAAAAAATGTATTAGTATGGTATACGTCGAAAGTCAGATGTATTGGCATAATTTGATAGTCCTTATTACCACTTTAATTCGTTATTTCCTCGATGGTCAACGGAATTATAGTTTTTAGATAACGCTAATATCCATGTTTCCAAAATGTATTGTTCTGATTTTGTCAAGATAGTACTTGGCCCCATAATAGCGCATCCAATTGGAGTTTTGCCTGTGATTTTGTCGTGAAGAGTAATCCCAGGTACTGCGATACGTTTAGCAGCAGCTGCAACCTTCGCAGTTCCTCACACCCTCAAAAGCTTTTCCCATTTGGTCAGAAATGTATTTTTTTCTTGAAGGCATCTGTAAGAACCAATTATCGACATAATTTGGTTCCAATAATCAACACCGCGTCGATTACTGGTACCTCGACGTTTATCAATCTATTTCAAATACCTACTAACTCAGCAAAGGAAATAGAACCTTATTTGGATGTAAAGAGACACTTTAAAAAAATAATTGCTACCGACACTTGTCGATAATTGGAAAAAGTCACTTTGTCAGATCCAGTCATCGACAACGGCAATAAATGCTAAGAAAATAATCTCTAAACTTTGGCTGTAATAAAAACCGATCCCCCGATTGCTATTATAACCACCGGAAAACACCAAATCCAAGTGAGTTTCAATACATCGCGATAATAAACAAAATTTTGTACTCACCTCCTTAACGATTTCTGTAAGAAATTCCGCCGTATTCACGAAAACACTCGCCGTGCTTAGTTATCCTCCGGCCATTTTAAAACGCAACGGCGGATTTCTTTCATAATGTCACCGAATGAAAGTATGAAGTGTCATCTCTACGGCAAAGTATTGCTTCATTAAGAAATCGGTTTACAACTCTTATTTTCTTTGATCAAAAAAAAAAGTGTCGGTAACTGGTTCTTGTCGGTCATTGGCGCCACTACGTTAGGTACTTACACTGTGTTAAAAAGTTACTTGCGGCGTTTTCTAGGGTCTTACAACACTGACAGGCAGAAAAAATAGTAGATTAATGCGGAGGCTTCGGAAGTAGCCAATTGCTGGATGAGTAAGTTTTTTTAAATCACCATCCAGCAATTGTTCTTCCAGCTGAGGCTAATGTTTTTCTCAAACATTGAGAGGAAATGAAAATAAATTTTGCACTATACTTCTTATCAACGTAGGTGGTTTTGACGTTCCCGCCTTTTTTTCTTAAGCTCTTTTTCTATGTCATTTGTCAGCGTGAGCTAATTGAGACATTGATAAAAACGTTAGACTCGAACAAAACGCGTACTCCTCGGCCATCACCTTGGCTGTATGACATTGTTGTTAATTATTCCGTAGTCTCTTTGACATTTTAAAAAGTTAATAACAAATGAAAAACAGTCCAGCATTCCGATTTATAGTCAGAAAATCGCGCCTACAATGTAATTCGGCCGTCAACAAGGCTCTTCGTGTTCTGCTACTTAGAATACAATGACGACATTTACGACAATGTTTGATAAGAATAAGATTATTAGCCACAGGTTAAGAAACAGTAATCTGAAAGTTCCCTTAGACATAGACATAGAAATAACTTAATTCGACATCAAAAAATACACAGACCACTAATACAAAAACATACTAAGTTGATGATGCCAAATAGGTATACAGCGCTGATTTTCAGTCAAACCCTTCACTCCTTGCATCAAACGCGTTGGACTGGAATCAGCACAAATAAGTTTGTGTAGAAACAGTGTGTAAATAAATAAAATAAGTAATAAATTCATAAATTTACCAAAAACTGCAATATCGTATATACATAGTATGTACAATCCGTTTTTAACCGTGTTTAAAATTAAAATTATCCCTTGTTGTAGCGGCTGTGGTGGTGGCGTTCTTCGTGTGCTGGGCGCCGTTCCACATCCAGCGGCTCTTCTTCATCTACGGCCACGCGCTGCCGCAGTTCCACGTCATCAACGAGCACCTGTTCAACGTCGCAGGCGCATTGTACTACGTGTCCGCTACCGTCAACCCAATACTCTACAACGTCATGAGCGGCAGGTGAGGCTCTCAAACAAATCGATTTCATTGTAAACACGAACTTTTTTTACGTTATGTGAATTGATTTTCGAATCAATCTGTCACAGGAAATGGTCGAAAATGGTTTGCTAATTTTGAAGCAGGTAACTTTACTTAAACAAACATACAGACAGTACAAGTTAATAATTAAAAGCTTCTAAAAAGATCAGAAAATGGGTTTGTTTTAAAAGATAAATTTTGGATACTGACTTATTTGATTACTGTACTTTTTCCGGACTGTAGGTGCCTACCTGTAATACCTGCATTGTCATTCAATCTAATATACAAGTAAACGCAAGTATACCAAATTTCAAGTCAAATTGTCAACTGGAATTGGGTAAAACTTGGTTACAAGATTTGTTTTAAAATAATATACAAAAAATAACTTTGGAAAACATAGGTACACTTCTATTATGCTTCTGGTTTTGCTTCGAGCGTCTGTCGTTGTATTTTTAGTTATCTACATGAATGAAAATGTAAATGAAAAATTATTTTTGCAAATTGGCCGCTAAGGGCTTTTTTACATGTCTTTTTGAAACCACCAGCGCATTCGGAAATACCATCATTGCCAAGAAGAATGCGCCGCAAGAAACTTGGCAGAAAGTCATTTTTTCAAAATAAAATACAGTAAGAATACTTAAATTCTACTTAAATTAAATACCTACATTTATAAAAGGGATGTATAAGGTCCCCGAGCCTTAAATTATATTAATCTACTCTAAACCTTGCAAAATTTACAGCATCTTCGGTCATAAATCGGTTATCAAAAGAATAAGGGAGGAATAAAACTGCTACCAAAAGTATAAAGCTTTAAGAATGTGCAATTATTTTGTAATGGAAAAGTGTCAAATCTAATACAGACAGACGCCTTTAAAGTTAGAGGAAGAAATTACGACGGAATGTAAAACGGACAATCCAATTCACTTACCGAAATACGTCTGCTCCGGTTTGACATTACTGGACGATGAAATAAGAATTTTTTAACGTTTCATCTTTGTAATGTCCTGAATTTCATGATGAATTGCCCGAGGCGCGATAAACCCGGACACCGGAGTACATAGCAACATTAAAATATGTAAATTGAAAATTCAACTCAAATGATTCCGAAAGAAATATGTCAGGATCGTAGCAAGTGGAATAAAGTAGTCTCTGCCTACCCCCGTGGGAAAGAGGCGTGACGGTATGTATGTATGTACGATTCCGAAATTATGTTCTTGGGTCTAAGGGTAAGACCTGACTGGAAGCTCGAGTTGGGCGTGCTGCATGTTAAACAAATGAACTCATACTGGTGTTCTGAGCCTTTTCCCGCTGCCCGTCTTGCTACACGCCCCGCCAATCGCTCTGCTTGGAGGGTCCACTCAGGCCTAACTAACCTAACTAATCAAATATGGATACTTAATGAAAATACGTAAATATGTTTAACCAAAAATGTTGATGGTTTGGAAACGTGTTGATTCTTAAATTTATCCATTTCAGGCCCCTTTGAAATGGTTCTGGTTTGGCAAGGAACAAATAATCTTTTTCAAATGTTTCACATTTGAGTCTATTCAAACTATTTAAGGAAAGGTCACACTGTGCCATTATTATGGTAAAAACTATTTACCTATTTAAAATTATTGTCAGCTGCACGGACCTTGTGTAAACACTTGACTGAATTCTCAAATCGTCATTTACAACAAGATTCATCGTAAGTTAAATACTAACTGCATCGTACTCAGCTTTATATTACTAGCAGCATTAGTAGCTTAATGGTAACATACCTAATTATTCAATATAATACATTACAACCAACCAAAACAGAAAGAAGGTATACAGAAGAAAGGTGTACAAATACAAGTTAACAATAGCGATAATAGCGAAGGTACTTTGTTTTTAAGCGACGAACAAGAGCTGGTACCACGGGAGTAGCCATGGGGGGGTTTGGGGGGTTCAATCGTATTATGTATAGATGTCAACAATTGCGTCGGTAAATTTCCATTGCAAAACACGTCCAGAAAAGCAATTTTTCCATTTTAAATTAACACAAGAAACGAATGAGTGTGTGGGCGTTGAGGGTGAACGAAACGTTCGTTCACTAGGTATTTACTGTGGTTGTTAGTACTCGATATGTAGGCCCGCGACAAAGCAAATTATTTCAAATAGTCAACTAGGTACATAAATAATATTACCTATTGTTACCTTGTAATATTCTGTATACCTTTTTTCTGTTTTGGTTGTTATATGTGGTGTTCAATAAAGAGTTATTGTATTGTATTGTAACATTAAATAACGACATGAACCGAATACGCATAAGTGGGCAAACGCCCTTACTCCTTGGCCAGAAAAGTGTGACGATCGCTGCCTTAGGGTATAGTAATCTGTTGAACAATATACGTGTCTAGATTATGGCCACACAAAAAATACAACATTTGACGTTTTTTTATTGATAGTAAATCGAAAGCCGTTTCGAGGAGAAATCCTGGGAATGACTAAATATACTGTTTAGAAATCGTTCGACCATTTTGTTTAGAGAGAGTAGTTTTAATAAAAATTGTTTTTGGTCCTGGCAAGAAAGCGTCCGTTCGTTTCCTACTGAAAAACGCTTTCTCAAAAGTGGGGCCTTACCGTGACGTCTTAATGCGATTCAATTCCGAACCAAAGTTGGATCGATCGCTGTCAGATCCATACTAAAAGTGTCTAAAATGACAGCTAAGTAATTCAATGGTGTGTTTGAAGTTCCCAATCCGCACTGGGCCCGCGTGGGAACTATAACCCAAGCCCTCTCCTTCTGAAAGGAAGCCTGTGCCCAGCAGTGGGACGTACATAGGCTGGAGATGATGAAGATGTCATAGTAAGGCACTTGGATTCTCACTCTTACTGTCACTATATGGTAAACTTTTCATTTTTGTATTTTTTTCTGGTTAAATGATCAGAATATTGTCCTTTGAATTTCAATTATCTAATATAATTCCTACTTTGCTATGTTATTTTTGTCGGAGACTAAAATAAACAACAGAGGGCCACCATTAGAATAGCTGAATACGTACACGAAAAGTATAAATATAAAACATGGAGTTCACATGAAACGCCTACAATACGAAAGAAATTGATGCGTTTCTCATTAACATAATATTATTTTCCACGAATAATGAAATACAGATAGAATAATTATCTCCATTCTATGATCTGGTTGTGTAATAAAATAAAATACGACACGTAACCAGCACTATTATAATTATGTATAATGTGGCTCTCGATTGGTAAAAGATTTTTCAAAACCGCTTCAGTACATACATACATACATACACAAATCACGTCTTTATCCCTTGCTTCAGTAGATCCAGAAATTACCCCCCCCCCCCCCACACACAACGACACAAACTCAGAAAGTCACTAACTTTGCCTCTTTATAATAAACTAGCAGTTGCCCGCAACTTCATCTGCGTAGAATTCGTTTATCGCTATCCCGCGGGAATCACGCAATTTTCCGGGATAAAAAGTAGCCTATGTGTTATTCCAGACTATAATCTATCTATGTTCCAAATTTCATCCAGATCGGCCCAGTACTTTTTGAGCCTATTCATTACAAACATACAAAAATAGGTACAAATCTTTCCTCTTTATAATATTAGTACAGAAGTATAGATATTATTATCAACTATAAAATACAAATACATTTATTTCATTTTACATAGACTTATTCCTTCTGTGACTAACTATTGTAGTAATTTGCCCCGGCCATTGCCACGTAAGTGACTTACAATATTATTTTGTTCCATTAAAAGTAACCAGATCTACCCCTGGATTAGCAACAGTATTCACTTCACATCAAGGCTAATTCTGTTAGGACCATTGTGACTAAAGTTTTTGTTCATATTTCAGTTGTTTCTATTCGAATTCGCCTTTCTCTTTATAAAAAGGTATTCCAATTGTATTAATCTAATTTTATTACCTTCCAAGCCAGAAAATTACTGACATTCTGTCTGAGCCGTTTAGATAAAGCATCTGCAATCAATATGTGATGGTCCTCTCCTCCCATTAGGTTACGTACTGGCTCATTTTTCACCTTTTATTTCATAAAAAATCGTTATTTCTTCTTACCCAGTTTAATACCCAATGGGCATATTATCAGAAATCAACCAATTTCTCGGTTTTATTAGTCTTTATTTAAGTTCATCAAAGCCTAAAATTTCTCGCCTTTCTTGCTTGGGTCGTTGTACCTACAAAATTTGCAATATCGTTTTAAACGGCCTCCGGATATTACGAGTCGTTTTTGTCGTATATTACAAACCGCCTCTTATCTCACCGCTAACCTTCACTAACAAAAAGGAACAATTCAAACTGTTTGTGGCTTCATATTAAGCTCTTGTAATTCATGATGGCGAGTGAGCCTTATTTGTGGTAAACACGTATCTGCATACGTGTCTAAGTGTGCGTCATGGCGAAAGCGAGTATTATAAGCATACGAAATTAAAGAGACATCTCGCTCGACAATCGCTCCGTAAGACGCGAACATTTTGACACGTAACACGTGTTTACTCATGACAAAATTTCAAATGAGATTTCGTACATAAACTCCGAAAGACTCAGAGGTGACCGGGATTGCACCCACCCGCTCTCCCTAAGGCATAGGACATACCAATAGACTACCACGGCAACGTGCTTGGCTACCCATTATAATAAAGTATGATATTACTTACTTAGACAAGCTGCGGCGATAACGAGCAAGGAAACTTAACGCTGCTGTGTAAGGTTTATGAGGCCCTTTAGGATATACATATACACCTAACAGAGTAGACAACATAATATAGATAGATAACAGGTATCTTAGAATTAGTCTGGAATTTCCAGCAGGGTTGAATACTTAGATTAAACGCTCCAGTAGGATTTTTGTTGTCATTCTGGATTCAAAAAAACAAAGTCACTCCTTCAATCAAACTAATCAACTTACAGAAGCATTCGGAATTAATTTTAAAACAGTGTTATTGTAAGCCGCTAACGTACATTATGTATTGGTTTATGTCGGGCTGGGATACTGCGTAAATATAAACCTAGCAAAAAATGACGTATTATTTTTTACTTTTACCAGATTATTGAAGACTCTAACTTTCGACGTACGGTTACAGCAATCCATCAAGTATTTTCAAGTTAAAAGAAATTAGATACTTACGCGAACCTGTCTATATTCTCTTAGCGTGAACATTCTTGATTGATATTTCGTTTCGTATCACCAAAAAACTCTAGTTAGTTAGGTAGTTATAGTAAAATCGACTTTTGTGGCCTTTTTTAGACGAAGGGCTCTTTTTAATAATCAACCCCCATCTAACGCATTTTTACTGTTACATAAAGTTATCGATGGTCTAATTAAATGGTAAATCTATTGGGGTGAGTCACTTAGCGATGATGTCAGCGTGTATTCGAAATAATATCAATATTCATTACACATAAACGGATAACTCACGTATTAAAAGTCGAGTGATGCTCGACATGTTTCGGACTATTTCGTAGTCCTTCTTCCTGGAGCGCTGCGTGAGTTATCCGTTTATGTGTAACTAGCGGTCCGCCCCGGCTTCGTACGGTATATTATCCATGTATTATACATATAAACCTTCCTCTTGAATCACTCTATCTATTAAAAAAAACCGCATCAAAATCCGTTGTGTGGTTTTGAAGATATAAGCATACATAGAGACATAGGGACACAGGGACAGAGAAAGCGACTTTATTTTATACTATGTAGTGATGATGATTAAGTCTCACGGTAGTTTCATGTTGAAATATCAATATTCGAGTATTTGCAGGGGTTCATTGCTATCAAGGGATAGAATCGGGCAAATTACGTCTGAAATTTCTATCATTGTTCGTATCATTTTATATTTGTTTAGCTGTTTACAAAAAGGAAGACTTAATTTTTCTTGAATGCGGGCGATAATTTCAGAAATTAAACTACAATCCGTTATAGCTCTTACTAGAACGCTACACTATTCCAATTCCCAACTGAATCATATGCCGTAAACCGTACAGCGAGGTGACTTTGAACTACGGGTACGGGGCGGCTTAAAAGTAGTTTGATGACAAACTTGCATAATTTTATTCGCATTCACGGCTCCCAATCGATGTTAACGTCAATTTCCTTTTCGTCTACATGCCAAACAATCACTTCATCAGACAATATCGATTTCATAGCAATTTTAAAACTATCAAGGTAGACCCAAAGTTATCGTTAAATACAACTACCCCGCTATAGCTACTGTGCTTCTCTTTATTCAAGGAAGTGCAATGTCCCGCGGGAAAGCCGGCCGGTAAATTTTTAAAATTCTTGTAAGGGCCGAATTGCAAATACTCCTTGTGAATACTGAAGGGTTCTTTGAATTAAATTCTTTCGTAGGCGTCAGCGGGGATCGGTGACATTTTGCGAGACATTACACGCTCTAATTTTCGAAGTTAGGAACTCTAACAATTTTACTTTAGGTATTGTCCTTTTAGTTCGAGGTATAGTTTGATAGAGGACTATATATTAGAATTTGTTGAGAAAGGAATTTATTTCAGCCGTCTTGGTGGAAAATGTTAAATCTCGATTTAGTAATGTCATAATGCACAGAACAGCTTTAAATCCACTTGAGCGACTAATTCGACATTATTTTTCCTGCAATACGGGCTCGGTGTCTAACTTACCTACTTTTCCAAGTACATACGTGTAATGCGTATATACTTTTGTAAAACTACAACTTTTTAATGAATAATTTGTGTTTTTTTCTATGAATTAAAACGTGCCCTACGCCAAGATCAATAATAAAGCCGTGCAAAGCCAGGGCGGATCGCTAGTTATACATATAGACCTTCCTCTTGATTCACTCTATCTATTAAATAAACCGCATCCAAATCCGTTGCGTCGTTTTAAAGATATAAGCATAGGGACAGACAGACAGCGGAAAGCGACTTTGTTTTATACTATCTAGCTAGTGAAAAGCTTCTTGGTAGTGAAGAACTGGTTGGTCATAACAGACCAGCGTTTCTGGACTCAGGCCTAAAAATTCGGGTCGCGGGCGGTATTCGGTTGGGCTGCGGGAATTCTCCAAATTTAATATTTCGCAATGGAATTTAGTTTTCCCTCCTTTTTTATATTGTTTATTGTAAACTATTTAATAAATTTATGTATTTCTTTAGTTACACATAAGTCGGGTTCTATCTATGTATTGCATTGTTTACGTAAAAGTTTATGGATTATGTAGTATATTTTATCTGTGTATCGTTTCGTGAGTCATAGACGGTTCTGGCTGAAAATCAGTGCTGCAGGTGTCTAACACCTCAGCGTAATGCTGAGCCAGCGCACGGAAAAAAAAACTTAGCTGTGGTAACTAGGAATTAGTTGGCGCAGCTAAATTCCTTCGAAACTATAGGGACATCGAAGTATTTAGCTATCGTTGCAAAGAGTTTTTCGCTACCGAAACTTGGCTGTGATAGCAAATATTCTTAGTTGTGATCACTTTGAAGTTTGGGAAACTTAGCAGTGACTGCTAATCATATTAGCTAAAATTAGTTGTGGCTGCTAAGTATATTAGCTATATTTAGCAGTGACAGCTAATTTAATTAGCAATATTTAGCGGTAGCTGCAAACAAATTTGCCGTAGCTGCTAATTACTTTAGATGTGACAATCAAAATAATTCGTTGCATCGGCGAAAGTGTTGGCTGTAGCAACTAAGTTAGTTTGATACTCTATCGCATTTCTTTAGCGGTATTCGACAACGAGTTTAGCTGCAGCTGCTAAAAGGGTTTGTTACTATAAGAAAGACTTAGTTGTGAGATGTAATCAAGTTAGTTGTAGCTGCTAATTAAGTTTGTTACAGTTACTAAGAGTCTTAGTTGTGGGATGTAATCAGTTTGGCTGTAAGTACTAATTGGGTTTGTTACTGTAACCAAGAGTCATAGTTGTGGGATGTAATCAATTTAGCTGTAGCCTCTAATTGGGTTTGTTACTTTAACTAAGAGTCTTAGTTGTGGGATGTAATCTGTTTAGCTATAAGTGCTAATTGGGTTTGTTACTGTAACTAAGAGTCTTAGTTGTGAGATGTAATCAGGTTAGCTGGAGCTGCTAATTAAGTTTGTTACAGTTACCAAGAGTCTTAGTTGTGGGATGTAATCAATTTGTGGCCCGAGGAAGCGACCGCCACTGCGATACGGCAACCCGTGCACACACCTGCAAAGTCTGATAGACCGGGCCCGTTAACGTCCTAACGAATTAGAAGCAGTAACGTGCACACTAGGCTACTCAGACTCGCTTCCTGTGTCTGTTACAAGATAATCATTCAAAATCATCTCGGGTATATATGGACGCTCGGTCAACCAAACGATAGCGCGATGTAACTTGCGCGCAGCGCCATCTGTTGGCGTATTTCGTTAGCTCAGTTGCTGTTGGCCTTAATACTTATCGTTACTTATAGTCAAAGCTGCAAAAAGTTCTTGGCTGCCACACTTAAGTCTGATTTGCTACGACTGCTAATATAATATTGCTGTTCATTGCAAAGTAAATTTGTTGGTGCGACTAAGATTCTTAGCAACATTAGCAAAAAAATATTTAGCAGTTGCAGCAAATAATATTAGCTACAGTTTGTGAATAAGTTAGTCAAAGCTGCAAAAAGTTCTTGACTGCCACACTTAAGTCTGATTTGCTACGACTGCTAATATAATATTGCTGTTCATTGCAAAGTAAATTTGTTGGTGCGACTAAGATTCTTAGCAACATTAGCAAAAAAATATTTAGCAGTTGCAGCAAATAATATTAGCTACAGTTTGTGAATAAGTTAGTCAAAGCTGCAAAAAGTTCTTGGCTGCAACACTTAAGTCTGATTTGCTACGACTGCTAATATAATATTGCTGTTCATTGCAAAGTAAATTTGTTGGTGCGGCTAAGATTCTTAGCAACATTAGCAAAATATTATTTAGCAGATGCAGCAAAGAATATTAGCTACAGTTTGTGAATAAGTTAGTCAAAGCTGCAAAAAGTTCTTGGCTGCCACACTTAAGTCTGATTTGCTACGACTGCTAATATAATATTGCTGCTCATTGCAAAGTAAATTTGTTGGTGCGACTAAGATTCTTAGCAACATTAGCAAAAAAATATTTAGCAGTTGCAGCAAATAATATTAGCTACAGTTTGTGAATAAGTTAGTCAAAGCTGCAAAAAGTTCTTGGCTGCCACACATAAGTCTGATTTGCTACGACTGCTAATATAATATTGCTGTTCATTGCAAAGTAAATTTGTTGGTGCGACTAAGATTCTTAGCAACATTAGCGAAGGATATACTAGTAGATGAATCAGAAAAAAATTAGCAGCCGTTGCAAAAATGTTATTAGTGATTGCAAAATGTATTTATCAAACGTATCAAAGATATTATCTGCTGTCTAACACATGTAAAATTAGTAATAGTAACGAAATTTTTATCCACTATAACTAAGAATTATTAACGGTTACAACTAACAGCAATTACTAAATTATTTTGTTGATAAATTAGCTATAGTTGCTAATCAATTAGTACTGTTAGCAAATTATTTGAAATTCGTTTAGCTAAATATCGTTATCAGTGGTAGCTAACTGGTTTTAGTTGCTATAGACATGGCCTTGTTACAGTTGCAAACAAATTGTATGCCACAGCAAAGAAAATTTCAGCAAAGGGAGCTTAGCTATCACGGCTAATTCATTTCTCTCCGTGCGACCGTTTCACTTTTGCAAAGACACACAACGCTGATGATCTATTTTTCATGTCTATGTTTTTTTTGTTATACCTTGTTTATTTTCTATAAAATTGTGTATATTATCTTATATTTGTGTGTCTTGCAAAAAGGAATAAATGTCTTCTTTCTTTCTGAATTAATTTAGCTAGGTTTAAGTTATTTTCAAGTTTTTACTGTTTTTTATCGTTTTCTTTTTCTTTTTCAATAAACTGAAACCTATATTTCACAATGATATTGACGTAAATTTTGGCACGCTGCCTTTTAGTTAATCCTCTGTTTTATTATTTCTGGTAGACAAATAAAGCATTCGGGTCGCGGGGCTTCAAAATATACTTCGGTTCCCAGCCAAAAAGGTTAAATACTGCTGCCATATTATTAGCCCAGCATCATTAAATTCAGAGTCGTAAGAACCAGATTCATGATATTGCGGCAACTCAATTAATGGTGAGCCGAACAGTAGGCTTATTACCTAACTCGCTCGCAATCGCCATCGTGTTCATTTTGACAGTTCATGTACGGGCTGACAATTGGCATCGCAATCAGCTAGCTGTCACATTCATACGAGAACTGTCAAAATGAACACGATGGCGATTGCGAGCGAGTTAGGTAATAAATCTACAGGACTCCAGCGGCGCGGAACCCATAACACATAAAATTAAGGTCCATTTCGTGACCCTACTAAATAAACTGATACATATCTTCATACGGCTGACGGAGAAAAACGCATACCTAAATTATAAAACTTTTTAGGATGAAATATGAAACTCAAACGAAATATTTCATACTTCCCTTACAGTACTGAAAGTTGAGAACTGCAACATGATTTTAAGACTTGGTTTTGTAATTTTAGATACCTAAAATACTATCTGGGAGTACGGTAGTGCCCCAGCCAAGTCGAGCAAAACAAAGACACGGCCGTACCATCCTTTTCTCGAAGCCATGCATGCCGTTTTCAACCTCCTATAATTTTGTGCTGGCTAAATACTAATATTTTTATTTATGGGAAAAAATTCTAAAAATCGTATTTTACTTACCGTTAAATTATGCAGTGCTGGTAGTAGGTTTCTAAATTTCTGTTAGTGAATCATTCGTTTTAGAGGCAGTTTTTTAAGTGACTCATTTCTCGCTTTTCAATTGCCTTAACAAGTTAGGCTACTTCCCTTTTGGAAAGGTCAGCCCTTAACTGTTAACCAACTGCTATCAGTTGAGAAGTTTATTAATCCTTCATAATTCTAATAATTTCGTATTAGAACAAACCTTTGCTTTGATGAGTCATTTTGATGTCTTAATGCCATTCAATTCCGATTCTTGAGCTGTCATTTTTGACACTTCTAGTTAGGATCTCACTGGGATCGATCCAACTTTGGTTCGGAATTCAATCGCATTAAGACGTCACGATAAGGCCCCAGCTTTGAGAAAGCGTTATTCGGTAGGAAACGACCGGACGCTTTCTTGCCAGGACCAAAAACAATTGTTATTAAAACTACTCTCTCTAAACAAAATGATCGAACGATTTCTAAACAGTATATTTTGTCACATAAGTACTCTATCACTAAGAGATAATCTATTCTATTAAACTAAGAGTTAAATTTCAACGAAACGTAGTAAATAACAACTTGACCTGAGTCGATACAATAACTAACCAATACGTTAGAGTTTTGACAGCCAAAAGGTCATTGCTCGCAACTGTTTCTCTTTCATTCATTCGAACCAAACAAAAGCCGCTCAAAGATTACAAAAAAATAAATAACAAAGTGTTAAACTCAACGCAATCCAAGCACCTGCCGGAATATTCCAGAATAATTCTATGACTTCAAACGCTTTGCTTTCTAGTGGAATACGTAAATATTTCACTCCAGGGCCTTTGGCGAAGTATGTCCAATACACGACATAGCCAAGTAGTCGCGCGTACATCTGGGCTTGGTACCTACTAGAGTTGCCGTATAATCGATAGTTTTAAACGAAATATGCCATACTATCGATAGATAGATCTTATTCTAATCATATCTTATTATAAGTTATTTAAAATGTTTTTCGAGGGTTAATTTTGCAATTCAAAGGGTTGTAAACTATTTTGTAAACAATATTTTTTATAGAATTTTCTTCCACAGAAATTGTTCCTCGTATTCAGAATCTCATATTTATGAAATGAAATAATTTATTTTGCTTTAGACATGGTAAGAATCTAAGGTGAATTCTGCTATATCAATGATTTTCATATTCTTGAAAAACTCATTTTATTTAATCTCAATTCGTTGAATTTTACCTAAAAATCAGCACGTACCTACGGTAGATAGCAGTTACAAATCACAAAAGACTTTCTGAATCAGATGTGTTAGGTACTAACTTACTACTCTATTGGTCCTCTATGAGGCTGTCACAATTCCGCTGACAAAAAAACTGAATACAAAGTGAATTTATTTGAATTATGAACTGAAATCCAAATAGGAATACTTCACTGGCCATTATTAATTACTTTCTGGACGCCCGCGTAATCATTTCGAACCAAGTATTCAGTATTGTGAACAATTTCATTTTCACAAAGCGACATTGTTTGTTACGTTACAGTTATGTATAATTGTATATTAAACTTTTGTAAGGGTCAGTTCGGTCCCTCCATTGGACTGTTATTAAATTCTTTGTTCTTTAAAACAAGAAATGTAAGCCAAACTGTTGTATCTCTTTAATGTTTTTGCTTTATGTAATGTGCCTAATTGAAAGGCGGAATGCATTACAAACACACAAAGCATACTATCCCTCGCAATTTTATTTGATCACATACTGTTTATTATAAAACTAGCTTTTGCCCGCGGCTTCGCACGTGTGAACCATGAGCATTTCAAAGAAGCTAGCAATCAAGCAAGCGAGCAACCAAACCTTACTGTTTATAAACTGTCAAAAAATACAAATACTTTTAGGTACTTAATACGGGTGCGAGTCGGGTTACCTCCGCGTGTGGTCAAGAGCAGCGGTTCGTTTTTGGATCCGTCCGAGGGGAGGAGCAGTGCTTGGTCCGGTGCACCCTGGGCATCGGTTAATGATTTCCTGCCAGATTCTGAGGGATATCACTATCCGTTAGCTAAGAGCCCGACAGGGGGCGGGGGGTGTCTTTTGACCGTGTTCTACCGTACAATTTATTACTTTGAGATTGGCGAAATCATCGCATCGATCGATGGGGCCATATTCAAAAAGAAGATGGTACTGAATTAATGATTTCTTACGCAAATTGACGGTACTTTTTGTTGACTGTACCTAATTGCAATTGTGAATCAGCCTACGCATGTACCTCGTAGGTTCGAACGATAAAAATAATACTTATTAAAGGTTCACAGTGACTTAGCAATCAATAATATATGTTTGATAGTTCCTAAGTAATTGAGAGTTTTAACACACTAACTAATGTTGTTTGAATTATCAACTGCTTACGTGATGCCAATTACTTATTTTAATAACTAAGTTCAATTACAGTAATTGAATTAACATGTTACTGAATTGGTAATTAAATTACAAAGTAATTAAATACGCCCGATACTGTTCTGGATACACATACTCAGGCTATAAAACGAAATGGAAAGATGGAAATTCGTTAAACTCAATTTTGTTGTGACCCAAAAGCAAATGTGGAATGTCCTTTAATTTGACCCGGTCCTGGCCAGACACATTTTTGCGCTTCTCCGTTCACTTGTTATTTGGGAGCAAAATAATAAGGCACTGGTTTTCGGTAGAAACAAAAGTCTAATCCATCAAAACCATATTAAAAAACCATAAACAATTAAAAAAGGTAAAAGAACTATCTAAAAAGGTTGTGCAGTGTTGCACACTTGTGTTTGAGCGTTATTTGTTGGTCCCACTAGACAAAACTGGTAAATTTATGTAAAAAGGTCAGCACTGTAAGCCAAAATATCAACTTGTATTAAAAACGTTTTTTAACAGTAACTTATTCACTTAAAAACAAATATCTCCGACTTGAAACATGCTTCAGTTACTTAGTCGGTGTCAACGTTTGAAAATTTCGCCTTCGCCTCTGTAACCTCTGTTCGTCAGAACTCGTTAAGAAAATAAACTGGCTTATTTGTCTGAGTGACAGTTGAGTCTTCGTCTTCAATAACGTATACTTTATGGGCCCCGCACACTGACGGCTGTAAGGGAAGAAAACAAATGAGCTTTATAGCGTGTCTTCCTCTTAGGATAAATAGAGGCAGACCCCCGGCTCGTTTCCGTAACGATTAAGCCGCGGGTCCCTAAATTTTGACAGCTTGCGTTCGCGCCATGTCGGCGACGAGCGCGCGCTTTTGACAGTGGAAGTCGGATGCCCGTTTTGAACGGTTCGGACTCGCTCCGTCCTTACGCCTTGATTTGTATCGTTTAACTAATTGTTTAACTTTATGTGTGTATGTGTTGTGTGAAATATACGATTTTTTTACAACTGAGTAAAGTCTTATATGTTCCGCTACATATTTGGCTGCCCAACGTTTGTGGTTAGGAGTGTTAGTTTTGCCGTGCCTACTGTTCAAAATGCCTAGAGGACGTCGCGTTTCGTTGGAGTCTCCAGTTACCGAGGGTAACATCACCATGAATAGTGAGGCCCTAACAGCGATGCTGACCACGCTACAGCAGACGCAGAACGAATTCTGCCAACAGCTGCTGCGCGAGGTTAGGTCGTCGACGCCGTCCCAAGCCGACGCCACTGCCGCCGCCGTCGCCGCTGCCGCTACGTTCGCCTCCGTGAATGGGAACTTCGCGCAGTGCACGGCTCGCTTTGGTGGCACCAAGGACGAACACCTGGAGAGTTTCCTTGACAGCGTAGAGAGCTACCGATCTTGTCTACACATTTCCGAAGAGAATGCCATCCGCGACTTGTCGCTGTTGTTAACACACGACGCCGGCGTCTGGTGGCAGGGCGTGAAGACGCAGATCACGACCTGGGATGAGGCGATCGAAAGGCTCCGAAGTGCCTTCGGCGAACGCCGTCCACCTTTCGTAATATACACGGAGTTGTTTTCCATGGTCCAGGGCGAGGAAACCACAGAGTTATTCGTGTCGAGAGCCAGAGCTCTGTTGTCAAAGTTACCAGCGGGGGACCTGAGCGAACGGGTCCAACTTGATATGGTTTTTGGTTTATTAAGTCGTCGTATAAGGAAAAGGCTGAAGAGAGAAAGTATAGTAAGCTTTGAGTCCCTTTTAAAACA
Organism: Pandemis cinnamomeana; assembly: GCA_932294345.1. Classification (NCBI taxonomy): domain Eukaryota; kingdom Metazoa; phylum Arthropoda; class Insecta; order Lepidoptera; family Tortricidae; genus Pandemis; species Pandemis cinnamomeana. Next base: position 5,284,993 of record OW028721.1, read on the forward strand.
GTGCCAAAGCGTAGAAGACGCTAGGCGGGAAAATCACGTTCCCATAGCAACGCCGGCAACGCGCGATCGAGCGAGTTCATCGACCGCTGCCTCGTGTCGCGCGGAGAACGGAGCCGACGACGCATGTACCGGACGAACCAGCCGCGCGGTCCCGATACCGGTATCAACCGGTTCAACCGCTCAAAACCAAGCAGAGAAAACCCGCCGTAAATTTTGTGTTTACTGTAAACGTACCGGTCACAGTAAAGACTCTTGTGAAAAATTAAATAATGCGAAACTTATTAGTGACTCTAATGTAAACAAAGAAAGTGCCGCGAAAGTGAAGTGTTATGGTTGTGGTGCGCCCAATGTCATTCGTTCGAAGTGTACGAGCTGCAATCCGGGGCAGTCGTTTTATTCCGTCGACGTAAATTCGTGTCACGCCGACGACGCCGCCGCCAGCCCGCGCGAAGCGGGCGGTCTCGACTCTTCGCAGCCTACTTCACGACACGCTTCTCCAGTGCGCTTCGCCGACACGCGCGCGCACGCAGGGAGCTCCGCGCCTCGTAGCGGCGTCCGCGCCCGCCGTGAAGGGAGCCCCGCGCGCATTGGAGGGGGCCCCGCGTGTTGCGACGGCGGCCCCGTGCATCGCGACAAGAGCCGCGCGTGTCGTAACGGGAGCCCTACGCGTCGTGTCTGGAGTCCCGCGTGCCTTGTCGGTACACATATACACGGCAACAACAGCGCCGCGGAGGCCGCGTTGCCGCCTCCCGTTGAGCGGAGTGTTAACACGTCGCCTGCGCACGGTGTCTCAGGTAACCCTACGCGTGCCGTGGGGGAATTTATAGAACTTTCGCATTGTGATTATGATCTGTGTAATGACGATATTGTTAATGTGTTTTTTGACTGTGAACAAGTTAATGTTTGTCAAACATTTTTGGATGATGGGAGGGTTAACAGAACTTCTCGCCGCCCGATTTTAAAAATTAATATTCTCGGCGCAAACGGGTCCGCGCTTGTTGATTCAGCGGCGAAAAGTTGTGTTGCTGGACACACGCTGTATTCTCTCCTAGAACAAAAAGGACACCCATTAGTGTCGTCAACAAAAATTGTTAGGTTGGCAGACGGTGTCAGTAGGGAAATGATTGTTCTCACCACGGAGGTTGAGGTGACTCTCAAACATAAAACAAGGAAAGTTAGTTTTATGATTTTTCCTGATTCTGTAGGGAATGAATCTCTTTTAGGGATCGATTTTTTGAGAGAGTTTAATTTAAACTTTCATTTTGGTAGTAACAGCTGGCACTTTGCCGAAAATTGTAATGAAAGTTTCGAGTTAGAGTTTGAACACGTGTCGCCCCTCACCTCATGTATAGCTGCTTTGGAGGCACTTAGGGAGGACGAAGCTACGTTGCTTACCGCGCAGCAACGCTTGGTACTTGCACAGCTCCTTACTGAGAACCGGGAGTTGTTTGAGCCAGGGGGAGGACCAACTCCCTTTGCCGAACATAGGATAGATACAGGCGATCATCCGCCTGTTGCCGTGCCGCCTTATCGCGTCACCCCTGCCAAGAAGGAGGTCATGCGGGTGGAGATAGAGAAGATGCTGGCGGATGACATCATTGAGGAGTGTGAGTCTCCTTGGGGTTCTCCTGCTCTCTTGGTACCCAAAGCCAATGGTAAGGTTCGTTTCTGTGTGGACTATCGTAGGCTCAACGCCGTCACGAAGACGGATGTTTACCCGATGCCCTTGATCGACGAGCTCGTCCAGTCGACGAAGAGGAACTGCTTCATGAGCACGCTTGATATGCGGAGTGGATTTTGGCAGGTGGCTGTCAGGCCAGAAGATCGAGACAAAACAGCGTTCGTGTCTCCTTTTGGTACGTACCGATTCAAACGCATGCCGTTTGGATTGAAAAACGCCCCATCCACGTTCCAGCGGCTCATTGACAGGCTTCGTTCGGGCACGTCTCTTCAGAACGTGACTTTACTTGCGTACCAAGATGACTTGTTGGTAATATCTGAAGGTTTCGAGCAGCACGTTGCGGATATTCGCGCAGTGTTTCAAAGGCTACGTATGTTTGGGCTGCGCGCTAATCGCGAGAAGTGTGTCTTTGCACGAGATAAGGTAAAGTACTTAGGTCATGTAATCTCGCGGGACGGTATTTCGCCAGATGATGACAAAGTTCGTGCTGTCCTTGACATGAAGACACCTTCAACGTTGCGCCATTTGAGGACTTTCTTGCAAACCTGCTCATGGTTTCGTAAGTTCATTCCCAGTTTCTCAGCTGTTGCCGAGCCATTGACCCGCCTATTAAAGAAGAGTCAGGTGTGGATTTGGGGCCCGGAACAGATAAAGGCTTTTAAGGAGCTAAAAACGAGGTTAACTTCTGCTCCTATTCTTATTCAAGCGGATTACAAGAAACCGTTTATCCTGAGGACGGATGCCAGCAACTACGCGCTTGGCGCTGTCTTGTTGCAGGGTGAAGGTAAGGATGAACGCCCCATAGAATATGCCAGTCGCTTGCTCACTCCTGCTGAGAGAAACTACAGTACGACGGAGCGTGAGGCTCTTGCCGTCGTTTGGGCTGTAGAACGGTTCAGAGGCTACATAGAAGGGCATGCAGTCATTATAGGGAGCGATCATCAGCCGTTGAAGTGGCTCCTTACCTTAAAGTCGCCATCAGGAAGGTTAGTACGGTGGGCTTTAAAGTTACAAGCCTTCAACATCCAGTTCCAGTATACTCCGGGAAAGGCGAATGTGGTCGCCGATACGCTCAGCCGTCCTACCTGTGGAGAGGTAAATAAAGATCAGTGTGGCGTTTGTTCAGTCGTTGTGGACTTACCTGCTCGCAGCCCCGCAGATCTCCGACGTGCACAGCTCGACGATCCGGACCTGGAAAAGATAATATGTGAGTTAGAAAATGTGTCTGATGCCGCAGCCGTTGGAGTGAAGCGTTGGTCTGAAAGAGGATACTTCATGCAGCAAGGCGTCTTGTACAGGTACAATCCCGATGTCGATAGCGAAGAACCGCAGTTGGTGGTTCCGGTTTCGCTTCATCTTGACATCTTGAAAGAATGCCATGATTCTCCGTTGGCTGGTCATCTAGGAGTGGATCGTACTCTTAGCAGAATTACTCAACGTTTCTTCTTCCCTGGTATGCGCCGCATAGTGGCTGATTACGTCAAAACTTGTGTTACTTGTCAGCGGTATAAACCTTCCAACGAAAAGCCTTCTGGTCTGTTGCAGACTCCAGTTCTTAACCAAAGGGGGGAGGTCTTAGCAATAGATTTGTTCGGCCCGCTTCCACCTGGTGAACAGGGGGAGAAGTGGGTGTTACTAGTTGAAGACACGGCGACTCGCTGGGTGGAACTTTTTGCCTTAAAAGAAGCTACTTGTACGTCCGAAATGGATAAACTGTTGAAACTTATAAAAATCATGTTATCACAATTGTACACGGTTTTATACAATAAACGTTTCTTATTTCTTATTTCTTATTTCTTATTTCTTATTTCTTATTTCTTACTTCTGAGGTATGCGCTCGAGTACTCATAGAAGAGTATTTCCTCAGATATGGTCTTCCACGTCGCATAGTGTCCGATAACGGCAGTCAGTTCGTTTCACATGTCATGCAGCAGTGTATGTATATCCTAGGCATCACACAGGACTTGCTGCCACTATACCACCCATCTGCGAACCCTGCTGAAAGAAAAAACAGGGATCTCAAAGTTCAACTTGCTCAGTTGGTCGATGTGAAGCATAACACATGGCCGTTGCATTTACCTTCTGTTCGGTTTTCTATGAATTCAGCTTGTTGTCAGGCTACTGGTGTTACTCCAGCGTACCTAAACCTCGCTCGAGAGCTCCGCTCTCCTCTACAGGTTCATCACGACATCCGTGCGGTGCTGCAGAAAGATAATTTTGTCCCGCAGGTTACGCCATACTTGAAGTCCTTTTTAGATTCATTAATTACGATTAGAGATCGAGTGGAGGCTCAACAAGATCGGCGAAAGGACTTTGCTGACTTATCTCGTCAGCCAGGTGATGTATTTGACGTTGGAGATAAAGTTCTCGTTACGTCTCACGTCCTTAGCAACGCGACTAAGGGCGTCTCGGCCAAGTTTGTTCCGAAGAGAGATGGACCTTATTTGGTCACTAAGAAGGTTAGTCCTACAACTTACCTGGTCTCTGGTCTCAATTCACCCGAGGAGGTGCTGGGCAAGTACCACGTCTCTCAGCTCGTTAGATTGAAAGATAGGGATGACGTAGCGCCTTCTCCCGTAGTGCCTATAAGGAAAAGAGGTGGTCCACGACGCCAAGATCAGAGTGTTGTGCGAGTCCATGGACGTGGGCGTCCTCATGAACTCGAGGGGGAGTCTATAGCGTGTCTTCCTCTTAGGATAAATAGAGGCAGACCCCCGGCTCGTTTCCGTAACGATTAAGCCGCGGGTCCCTAAATTTTGACAGCTTGCGTTCGCGCCATGTCGGCGACGAGCGCGCGCTTTTGACAGTGGAAGTCGGATGCCCGTTTTGAACGGTTCGGACTCGCTCCGTCCTTACGCCTTGATTTGTATCGTTTAACTAATTGTTTAACTTTATGTGTGTATGTGTTGTGTGAAATATACGATTTTTTACAACTGAGTAAAGTCTTATATGTTCCGCTACAGCTTCATGTACTTCACTATCACTACATAGTATAAAATAAAGTCGCTTTTTCTGTCCCCGTGTCCGTATGTATGCTTATATCTTCAAAACCAGTCAACGGATTTTGATGCGGTTTTTTTAATAGATAGAGTGATTCAAGAGGAAGGTTTATATGTATAATACATGCATAATATACCGTGCGAAGCCGGGGCGGGTCGCTAGTATCCTCTAATACGAATGCATATTATTATAACGGGCACACCCCTATAAAGATCCCAGAAATGAGCGAATCCCTTATTTATTTTATTAATATAAGCTTTATACACCCCCTTGCAAAAACACGGGCACCTATGGTTTTTCAGATTTTTAGGCATTAAAGTAAGCTTTTATGCACATAAAATAGAAAAACCATAGACAGGTGCTCTTTTTTTTTTGCAAGGGGGTGTATTAGCTTGCAAAGAGAATATAATCACTACGCTTTAAGAGACGGAACTTCATACTAATAATTTTCTGAACGTTTTGTATGACGATGGTCTTAGTTATGTACCAACATAAGAAAAATGAAATGTTGCCACACCAAACTAAGTTAAGTAGTTTATAATTTAGTGCTGTGAAAAACCGCTATTAGTGAGTTCCACAACCGGTAATAATCGACACAGAAACTGAAACTACTATTCCTATAGCCTAGTATTTTATGTGGGGTAAGAAATTAAACAAAAACGAGTTTAGGTGTACATTTCATTTATTTATTTACTAATACATAGTGTTGAGAGCTTGGAACAAACTCCCAGAAGATGTAGTCTCAGATATTACCTATTATTTACGAAATTATTATGCTTAGTTAGGGTCTTCCCACATCTATAGACGCGGAATTAGCTTTAGCCGGTCAAAAACGCTTTATGTCCACTCAATAAGAGCGAAAAAGACGTCGATCGGAAAACTGGCAAAGAATCCTCCTCTGACGCTTTCTTTGACGCCACATATTTCACAGTGTCTGCTTTTACCAGCCATTATGCGACACTATTGTAAAATACCACGAGTCTATATCTCACAAACACCACGAGTCCCTATCTCAAAAACAATACGAGTCTGTCTCTAAAATAACACACGAACACACTTAATTGAGCGGAGGAGCAAATTTGCTCAACTCAACGCTTCAAAACACTCAAAATACCAAAGAATAAATTATCATTGTTCAAGTAAAACCGATGATAACTTTGGAATTTGAAGTGAAAAAGAAAAATTAAAATGTCTTAACGTCTTACAAGTCAAACGTCTTTGTCATGTTGACAACTAGTAAGTAAGTGTTGCCACCAATAAAAAACTATTTCTAAAGGTTGGCTAAAGTTGTAGACCATCGCCATACATTAGTTTTTTATATAGAAGTTTCCAACCACTGTTAGCTTGCAACGTATTCCGGGTGGAATCTTGCGCCTCAATTTCGAAATAGATAACTTCATCCGATTGAGCTGAAATGTGCATACTTGTGTAAGTCAGATGACAATACAATAATCTGGTAGTAGAATTCTGGTGGTCCAGCCAGGACCGTCTCCGCCGGAGGGAACTCTTCAACGGTTGGTCTGATGGTAATGCAAGTAGGTACAGTTAACAAAAAGTACAGTCAGCAAGCTTGTGTCTAAAATGAGATTTTTCGGTTAGGTTATTTTGATTAAGGCTAACAGGGATAGCTAGCTTAATGGCTACTGAAACGGTAGGCTTTCCTCATCGATTGTGTTTTCTTTTCACTGTGGCTCAAAGCCATTCGTGTAAGTGTTTTGACGCAACACACGTCTCGGACGCGTTCGCGTTAAAGTGTATTACTATCATTGACTTACAATAAACAACTAGACTCTCAGTCGCTAACAAAGGTTCCTCAAGAAACGTCCGAGTTGCTTTGTCTATGTGTTGTGTGTGTCAACACATCGACTTAGACAGATAACATTAACATATTCGTTCAAATTGACACCTTATTTCGTGCCAGTAATGTTTAATATCAATGGCGTAGGATCGTGAGAAGTAATGACACGACGCCACGCGCTGGAAACCTGCCTGTCTCTTTTGTTCTCAATAGTAAGATTACGGTGCGAAAGAGACATATACATTGTTATCAAAGCGCGGTCGAAACACAACTGAACCAAAACTCTGAACAATAGACGCGTATTCAGACTTTTGCTTCGGACAGTTTTTGAGCGTGATTGGGAGTCTAGTTGTTTATTGTACGTCAATGATTACTATGAAAAGAATTTGTCTCGGACATGCGGCGTTAATTTAGTTAGTAACTAACGTAAGTAATGTAAGTTACTCAAAACTCGGTAAGTTTTCAATCAAGTTAAACAATGTTCTCAGTTGAGTTAGAGTCCTATTATATTGGAGGCTTGTGTAACTCCTTTGGTGTGTTCGTGTATATTTGTATTTATTTTGTCCTATATTGATACTTTTCTCTGGCTCTTAATTATATCACTATTTTTAACTCGCACTTTGTCGGTCCCTCGTTTAATGCTCCTCTCATCTACTCAAAGTTTAACTGGTAGAGATCCCTTGTAGGGATAAGTTCGCTTTTGTTCATATATTAATGTTATTTTTTATTTTTTTGTGAATTGTATCTGTTTCTTTATATTTCTACAATAATAGCTTTTAATGTTAAATGGTCTTTTAAATTATACACTACTGTATCACATGTTTACAATTGGTTTTGTGTGCCAACGTTAATAAATAAATAATTATTTCTGGCAAAAACTCACACCAAAGACTATTAAACTTACGTACCTTTTTGTCTTTTTCTATTGGGTCAACCAGAAAAGACCGCACTAATTCACAAGCGAGAACGTAACGTGGGTGGTGTCTGTGGAAAATTGTCATCTATTCGCGTTCGCCCACGATTTGCGTCCATGAAGAGTAATGGCTCCTTCATGAGTATTACTTTCGCCTTGCAGTAAATGAAATTAGGCAGCAGTTAAACTTGCTGCCTAATTTCATTTGTTATTTAGTACCTACCTACATTCATTGTCAAATGGGCGAAGTTGTTGAATACTATGTTCCTAACTAAACAAAGATCATTTCGTCACGACTAAAATATGGGTCTTAGGGTTATTGTGACATAATTTATTTATATCTGAACTAGCGATGTGCCCCGGCTTTGCCCAGGCCATTAAACTATAAGTACGCATAAACCTTCCCCTTGAAACATGGTATTTTCCATTGCAGTTTAAAAGATCTAACTGTGCGTTCATTTGCGTCATCAAGACGAATCTAAAGACGTAGCATTTAGGAAAAAACTTTTATACCTACATACGCGGCAAACACATAACCGTCTTTTTGGCTTTGCCGAAGTCGAGTAAAAACGAGATAGTGGTGAATAGATAGTCAGACATTCAACCCAACACGCCGTTATCACGGACCATTCGTCCGTTGTTCTTTTAAATGTATGATGTAAAATTGGTAAAGAATTATACAAACAAGAATTTGTTTCCTGCCAGGGTTGTCACATTTACGGTCACTTTCATGTGGAAATGTTCAGCCCATCGAAAACGTGCCGGTAAAACAATGCTCTCAATACTTCTATGCTGGTCTGGCAGCAAAGCAAAAACATAGAATGTACCAGTTGCTTCTCTTCCCGCGCAGATGGTAAAAGCCCATCGAGGGAATGGGCGAAAATCATAAGAATTATAGGCGATGCGGCTGGCAACCCATCACTATTTTGGATCCATTTTCCACCTTACGCCCACAATCTTGCTAAACGTGGCCGGTCTTATTACCTTAGGCTCTGTCTACCCAGTAAGTATGTATGTAGGTATCTAAAACAGTTCTGAAAGTTAAGAGATTCGAAACGATATCTCAAAATATTTTAAAAAAACTCTTATACCTACGAAATAATGTGCACTTTTTCGCTATTCTAACTACTTTCAAAACATAATTATCACAGCACTGAAGGCTTTGCAATATTAGTACGGAACCCTAAACTGCGCGTACCCGACACGCACTTGGCCAATTTGCAAACTAAACATACACCTACATAAATCACGTCTTTATAACTTACGGGTAGACTGAGCCCAAGGCAACAAGACCTAAAGGCCACGTTCAACATGATTGCTCAAACTTTATCAACAAACTAGCAGTTGCCCGCAACTTCGTCTGCGTAGAATTCGTTTATCGCTATCCCGCGGGAATCACGCAATTTTCCGGGATAAAAAGTAGCCTATGTGTTATTCCAGACTATAATCTATCTATGTTCCAAATTTCATCCAGATCGGCCCAGTACTTTTTGAGCCTATTCATTACAAACATACAAACATACAAAAATAGGTACAAATCTTTCCTCTTTATAATATTATTATATCAACAAATTAATTAGGTACCATTATTACAACTTCTATATAATTATTTGATGTATTTCATTAAATTTATTAGGTACCTACAATACAATACAATAACTCTTTATTGAACACCGCATATAAAACAACCAAAGAGAAGAAAGGTATACAGATACACGTTCCTACTTTGTAATAGAGTCTTCTTCTTCTTATTTGTGGCGTTTCAAGTCGTTATAGCGACGACAACTTCGCCAATGTCAAAGTAACAAAAATATGATTAAAAAATCTTGTGACAAAATGTCGGCAACGTTATACGGTAATCGACAAAGACCCCCCCCCCTGTCGGGCTCTTAGCCAACGGTCAATGATATCCCTCAGAAACTGCCAGGAAATCATTAGCCGAAGCCCAGGGTGCACCGGATCAAGCACTCCTCTTCCCCCCGGACGGATCCAAAAAGGAACCGCAGCTCTTGACCACACCGTGGAGGTAACCCGACTCGCACCCCTGTAATAGATTCGGTAATTAAGTAACATCGCCATCACATTAAATTTACCGTTACGAGTCATATTAAAATTTAATGCGAAACAGTCATCAGGTGACCCACTAGTTCGTTTGTCTGGCCTCTCTAATATAAAAAAAAAAGAGTTGCTGTTGTGTGTAGACGAGGAAAACTTAGAAACTTTACAAACTCAAAGGCAAGTAATACCTAGTAAGAGTTATAGGAACACAAACTAAAGTAGTCGTTATGGCATTCAATAGAGAAATGGTTAGTTTGTGGTTCGTTGTTTGACTAGGCTTGGCGTGGGAGAGAAGTTATTACGTCCACCATTGCTAAACTCTTTGTTAATTTAGCTCCTATTCGTACTAAGTAATATCCGGATGTATTTTAAATTGAAGTTCTTCCCTTCTTTAGTAGCTAAGAAAATAACTTTGCTGTTTTCTCTTACTCTTAGCGGAGCTTGCAGACATTGCTGGAATCTAGTAATGTATCTTTTATAAGATTTATTTTCTAGTTTAGTTACTTTATATTTATCCTTCCATGCTGGTCTGGGAGCAAAGGAAAAACATGGAATGTACCTGTTGCTTCTCTACCCGCGCAGATGGTAAAAGCCCATCGAGGGAATTGGGGAATGGGAAGAAAATCATAGGAATATGTTATAGGCGATGCGGCTAGCGACCCATCACTATTTTGATTCCTTTTTCCACCTATACGCCTACAATCATGCTGAACGTGGCCTTTAGGTCCTGTTATCTTAGGCTCTGTCTACCCCGTAAGGGATAAAGACGTGATTTGTGTGTGTATGTATGTATGTATGTATCTTTTGTAAAAAAAATCTAAACGACACTGAAAATTGGAACAGAAAAATCCGAAAAGTAAAGCTATAGCCGGGAATCGAACCCGGATCCTAATCATTTCGTGATGCGTGCTGTACCCCTACACCACCCATAGCAGGTGAGCAGGTGAGTAATCTGTTACTAGCTGTCACGTGACCTTGTTACTATGCGATTTTTGTCGCCAAGCATCATCTATTTGAATGATGTGTCTGATTTCTTTTGTGTTACGGTATCGTAGCGGTTTTTTATCATTATTTTTCTTGAAAGTACCTAAATGAAATTATAATAATCTATGCGTTCTACTAAAACTGAGATAAATAGACACGGTTTTTTTTTATTGAATCAGGCGATACTTTGCGGAAGTCCATTTCATTTTTAAGTAGCGGAGTAGCAATGTAAATGTTTTTTAACCGACTTCAAAAAAAGGAGTAGGTTGTTTAGGTATGTTTTTTTTTTGTTCTTTGTACACGGAAATAAAACAAAGACGATTGCTTTGAACGTTTGACAAGATCATGAAGTTTATTCATGTGTAAATTTTACTTTTGTCATTTGTCAACCCTGATCTCAGTGACGGGGGATCACATTTTTTCTCTCTGTCAACATTCTCTTAAATCCGGGATTGTTTCAAATAAAATCATGCAATTTTCGTACAACTCGCTATTCCGCTTTCACGTAACGTACTTTCCTAAATAAGTAATATAATTTTATTTTATTGACACTGCAAAAATTAACACAATAAATCAAGTTTCGCTTATCTTTTTTGCGGAAGACAGACAATGTCATAGGAGATTTCTCATTGTGGTACGCTAAAATGAAAGTTCTGCACTTTTTCTTTATATTTTATTCCAACTGCAGCTGCATCGAATTATTTAGGAACTGTAATGTAGGGTAATGTTCTAGTTTTTGATACCTGTTGTTAGATACCTACCTACTAACGTTAGTTCGAAATTCATGCGAATTGTGATGTCAAACTCGATTGGAAAAAGGTGACTAAGTTAACTTCATACAGGGTGTTTGTTTGTCACTACAGTTGACAATGGAAGGTTTAGTTCGCCTATGGCAATTATGTATTATTATTAACTTATTTATATTATTGGTTGTCTGAAAGAGATCGCTTTTAAGCGATAAGTCCGCCTATTATCTACTTTGTTCTTTTTTTCTGTACTGTTTTGTACTGATTTGTGGAGTTCAATAAAGAGTATTTGTATTGTATTGTATTGTATTGTATGTAGGCAATCTTGCGAGAAGTCAACGAGAACATAGAAGAGTATTTTAGCTGATGGGATTTTAGCCGCAACGTTAAGTCAAGATTGATTGAATCATCGCTTAAAATTAAATACTTCAGGCTTTTTAAAATACTCAATACGAACTTTTAACTAAGAAAAAAAAAACATCGCCATACTAAATTCCACATCACTTGGGAACCCTTTCAATGATATGATTTTGACAGCATCTTCCAACTTTTGTTATCTTAACATTCCGTACCTATATTTTCAGTGTGTGTTGTGTTTAGTTTGCTTGAAAGCACTACTCCAGCTTTGAATGTTCAATAGGTACTCACTCAAAATCAACAACACTGTTTGTTTATGTGTATACTACAAACTTTCATAAATATCAATTCCCTATATTTAACATCTTTACTCTGCAATATTTTTTTAGTATCCTACCATATTCGTTCCTATCTTAGTCGTACTAAAATTCATGTAAATATATTCATAGAATAGGTACTGTACCTCTCGCGAGGACTGCGATTCGCTATCATTATTTAGTGAAAATAAAGTAGATATAGCAAATAAATCGACTCAAAAACTACTACTCTTCACAAAAACTATTAAAGACGTAGACAGATCAAGTTACCATACTGAGTGAAAACTTACAACAACTCGTATTTCACGAAACAAATTTAACACTAGTTCGTGTTTGACTTACCAAATAACGTTTACTTAGCATTTTAGAAGTAAAACAATAATATCCAGCGAAATAGAAGCGTCAATAGCAAATAGATAAAAGAAAATACATTATTGTAACCTCTCTGCCAGGCCCTTTCGTTCCCGGCGTTTCGATATTCTCGATAAATTGTACCGACGTTCCGACTAGCATTAACTCACAGTATCAGATATCGTGTAAACCAGACTTGAGTAAACGGGTGGAGCTTTATACAGTTTAAAAAATAAATACACAGAATAATAATAAATAGAAAAAATAGCCATATACACCGACCTCTCGATAGAAATCAAAACATAAGTTGCTGTTGGAACAATTCCCATCATACTCTTCACGACAGGCGTCATACCAAAATCACTCCATGCAAGCCTCCGCACACTCAACATGCATTCATCTACTTACACTCTTTTACAAAAAGCTGTAATCCTAAATACATGCCGCATAGTACGCAAATTCCTTTCAATATAAGTAGGTATAGTTACAGAATAAGTAGGTTTAAATAAACAAATTCAGAGAAGCGCTTGGCTTAGGCCCGCGCAAAAATTAACCTCCTGGCTTAGGAGAAAAAAAAAATTATAAATGTAAAATTACAATAACAAAATAATAATATTTCGGACAGAATCCATGCGGTAAGTGTACAAAATAAGCTTATAATCTAATGTTAGTTCGTATTCTTTTACATTAATTACGTACATTTCATTCTTATACCTACGTCGTATTATACGTCTATACATAGCTCTTGCAATTCGCTATGGCGAGTGACCTTTATTTGTGGTAACCACGTATCAGACCACGTTTCAAGGTGTGCGGAGCGATTTTCAAGCGAGATTTTTCTATATTTTTTATGCTCTCATACCCGCTTTCGCACTCAAGCACATTTTGACACGTATTTAGATACGTGTGTAGGCTCTAGCCCTAATGCATCGATTAATGAAATACCTACTAGACTGTACATGTTTTGGTTGTTATATGTGGTGTTCAATAAAGAGTTATTGTATTGTATTGTTGTCGAGTTGGTAATGTACACAAAATTCAATACCTACTCCATACAAATTCAGAAATGACAGTGATACTCATCCATATATGGTTTGGCCCACGGCCTCTCAAGCAGAAGGTTGTGGGTTCGAAAATGGGCTTGCACCTCGAGAATTTTTCGAAATTTATATTTAATTTTAGCGATAGCAGTATGGAAATCTGCATGCACTTTCAAAGCAACGAACAACAACAAACAGACAGACGGACGAAATAATCCTATAAAAGGTTCCTTTTACCTTTTAAGGTACGGAACCCTGAAAAGAAAACAATCTTATTCGTATACTGTAACCCTAATTGAAAACCATCTTGTTGGACTCCTCTTAATTTAGTAACGAACTCAAAACGGAATAAATTTTACCTACGGGTAGCGTTAAATGAATTTTAAATCCCTTAAAATTACGAATACATTTTGTTACCTTTTAATTTTGTAAACCTTCAGATTAGCTATTTTTATACGCTATTTTTATAGCTGGTTTTATACGAAAAAGAAAATTTTATTTTGAAAATGTTTCATTAAATTCTCTATTTTTCCAAAAAAACAATTCGTGACCTTGTTATAGTTGAAAAACTTAAGTAAATGACCTGTTGTATATGTGAGTAATGTGTGCGAATAGACAAATTGACGTTCCAATTAAAAAAAATGACTTAAGTCCCATATCAGTTCTGTACACTACTACACACAACAGATAATTTTCTTACGTTTTTCACCTATACTCCGGCGTTTGATCCCGGAGTAGCGAGACAATGTATCAGTTCATTCATCTCTGCAAAGTAACGTGTGTTCCAATTATATCTTGAGATGTGCTTAGATCTTAGAACAGCCATAGCATAAACCTCAGCCTAAACGGTAATTGCTTGACTCATATATTAGATGGCCTCGCTGGCACTCAGCCTTCTAACATTACTCGACCAGCCTTCAAGCCTACGTCTGCAACTAAACTGTTTCTAAACGGTTTTTTTTGTTCGCAGGTACCGCATCGCCTTCCAAGAGACACTGCTATGCCGTAAGGTCCGGCGAGACTCTCGCATCAACATGGACCACACCAGCACAGGGACAAAAGCCAGCCAGTACCACAAACGAGAGTCTCGCATCGCATTCGTCAGCAAGATTGATTACGTCAAAGAGGACCCCGCTCCATTTTGTGTTGAGAACGGCGACGTCAAAATGGAGGAGAGCACAGTATTCTACTTCTATGATGACAAGGTACAGAATAGTACGTGTGAAATCGATAGTTGTATGTAAGCCGTTTCTGTGGATTTGGAGTGTTACAGGGATTATTTGGATTAGTTATAGGGGAAAGTGGTCTAAGACGGGGGCACTGAGGTGAAACAGTAAAAACGCGTCATATTTAAAGTAGCATATTTACTATCAATTGAAGACACATACAGAGTTTAGTTTTATTTGGCACAAGTTTTGGCACGATTACCTAATAACCATAGAAAAACCGAATTGTCAATGTGACCTGTCGAGTGTTATTGGGGTCGAAGAGAACCCTGTCAAAATCGCACTGTGCTTTCCATGTACACTGATTAGCAAAATATTGGGTCATTTATTGAAACCATGAATGGAAAGTGACCATTTTAGCTCGGCAGTGTAGTAGAGTATACCTATGACTATTGCGACAGAAAGCATAGCATTCTTAGTAATAACTAATAACTACTTATTTTGCAAATGTCATAGTTCTGATTATATGTTTGCGAGTGAAAAATAGTGCTTCTGTCACTCTTTTTGATATAACACTAAACTCCATTGACATTAACTATAGTTATGAACCCGAGTTTGATAAGTATGTATTACAACTTTTAAATCGTAACTTAGAATTACGTAATAATAATAAAGTAATTAAGGAAAGGGAATCAAATATGTGTACATTTTTAGTAAAAGAACGTGTTAATAATATTTTAATGTTGGTAAGTTATTTGTCAACTAGGTTGTTACCTATTGTAATAAAATATCTTTGAGCCACGTGCCCACGTCCGTAAATAGCATATGGATTTTTATTAAGGCTGCTTTATAACATTCTGAATTGAAAAATAATAGCGTAATATTTTTTGTTGATTTGTTCAAGCGTCTACGAACGGTATAATTATAGATTGAAAATAAAATAATTAGTTTATTTCCTAACCTCTATTCGCTTCTCTTCTTCTTCCTTGTCGGTATCACTCTTGACAGAGTGGTCGTGGTCATCACTTCAGGGATTGGTGGCAAGCTTCACAACACTATTCGCTTACACTATTAGTGACATTAATTGGTAATATGTACTACTTTCGAAATCTAATTCGTTTGACTAGAGAGTCAGTTAAATATTGAAAAAAAGCAAGGTTAAAGCTTTTTGTTCATTTAAACACTTCCATACTGGTCTGGGAGCAAAGGAAAAACATAGAATGTACCAGTTGCTTCTCGTCCCGCGCTGATGGTAAAAGCCCATCAAGGGAATGGGTGAAATTCTTAGGAAACATGTTATAGGCGATGCGGCTAGTAACCCATCACAATTTTGATTCCTTTTTCCACCTATACGCCTACAATCATGTGGCCTTTAGGTTATGTTACCTCAGGCTCTGTCTACCTTGTAAAGGATATAGACGTGATTTGTGTATCTATGTATGTAATATCTTCGGCACCGGAAACTATTTTGTGTTTAGTGACTTGGCCTAGCAGAGAAGGGGTGGTGATGCGCTTCTTTATATTGAGGATAGACCCCTGATTAATTTGCAACGGACCCTTTTACTAACCCCCAAATTTAAATTCAAATTGTCTTTATTTCGCATAAAATGTGGTGTAGGTATTACATTGATCTCATAGATAATTTGTCTCACACATTTCTCCAGCATCTGGCAAGCAAAAATTAAAAAATTAAAGTTTATGTAGGTACCTAATGGAAAACAGCATTTAGCAGAAAAAAAAGATAAAAAAAACTACACTGGTCGCGTCAAAACAACAACTCAGTCAGATGCTTAGACTGTTTTAAACAATTGAACTGCAATACTAATACTATACGTAACGTGACCATACGTCCCGCTTTGGGCGGGACAGTCTCGCTTTCAGGCAGCTGTCCCGGTGTCCCCAGCGAGGCCGACATAGTTCCCCTTTTGCAAATAGACTAAACGATAATTTAAAATGTACTTTTCCCGCTCGTTATGCGTGGTTCAGCGCCGATATTTTGAAACAATTTTTTTCAGCCGATTAGTACAAAAATACGACTTAGAAGTCACGCCACTACTAGGGCTTAGTAAGTCGTGCCTACTTAACTATTTTGTGTTATATAATCCCGTAGATGTCTCACACTGGCAAAAAAAATAGTCACGTTAACTATACATGTCAATGCTTAAGAACTACATTTACTCCTAAGAAGGATATTTCCATATATCAGAGGATAAAAGACAAGCTGGAGAATGGTAATGGAGTTGGAAATGATTGCCTTTTTGTAAAAATATAGCCTTACTACGCTAAAGGGCAACACATAAAAAAATATTTTCATAAGCTCGTAAAAGTAAGTAAGTAAGTAAGTAAGTAAATGCTTTATTGTACAAATATAAAGAAACAGATACAATTCACAAAAAAAGAAAAAACATTAATATATGCACAAAGGCGAACTTATCCCTATAAGGGATCTCTACCAGTTAACCTTTGAGTAGATGAGAGGAGCATTAAACGAGGGACCGACAAAGTGAAGGTTTAAAATTCCAGATAGTGAAAGCCACAATAGAGCGTACTTATCTAAGCACAATAAACAAAACATAAAAAACATAAAAAACTACTAAATATCATTACACACATGCATACATACAAAATACAATAAGAGTACACACAATATCTAAGGAGATGGTGTGAGCCATATCTTCCTCAAGCCTTCCTTGAACGACGCCACGGAGGCAGACTGCCTGATGGAGGTCGGTAACCGATTCCACAGCCTAGCAGAGTGAACTGTGAAGGATTTGGAGTAAGTTTTGGAAGATGAAGGAGGACAGGACAAAAGGAGATTAGCATTCGACCGTAGCCGATGCTGGCTACCGGCAGCCAAATAGCTGAATCGCTCGAAAAGATACATAGGAGCAGAAGGATCAAAAAGAATGTTGAAAAGTAATGACAGAACATGGATATTCCTGCGATCTCTGACAGGCAACCACCGAAGCTGCGCGCGGAAGTGAGACACGTGGTCATACTTTCGGAGTCCAAAAATGTATCGAATACATACATTTTGAAGACGATCAAGCCTGTCAAGTAGCCCCTCAGTGAGATCCAGATAGGCAATATCGCCGTAATCAAGAAGTGGGAGCAAAAGAGATTGAGCTAGTGTTATTTTTGTTTGGATAGGCAGAAAGTTCTGCAAACGCCTGAGCGAGTGAAACGAGGCAAAAAGTTTCCGACTAACCTCGGAAACTTGTGCCGTCCAGGAAAGCGTCTGGTCCATGATGATCCCCAGATTTCTGACGGTAGGCGAGAAAGGAATAACTGTACCATCAAAATACAAGTTTGGAACTACCAGGTCAGATATCCGAGAAATAAAATATGGACTACCAATAACGATTGCCTGCGTCTTCTTGGCATTCACCATGAGTCCAAAGCTCGCAGCCCAGTCACGAATGGCGATGAGATCTGAATTAATGCGATCAATCAGCAGAGGAAAATCGTCAAGATCAGCCGCAGAATATATTTGCAAATCGTCAGCATACAAGTGGTACGAAGAATTCAAAGAAGAGGTAATACCATTAATAAAAATAGAAAAAAGGAGAGGGGAAAGTACACCCCCCTGCGGAACACCAGCGGTAAGGTTGCACCAGCTTGAAAAAGCGTCTTCAACCTTGACTCGCTGTTGCCTCTCACAGAGGTAGGAACGGAACCACGTTAATGCAGTTGAGGATACGTTTAGAGAGTTGAGGATACCAAGAAGTATATCGAAATCGACGGTATTAAATGCACTACTGAAATCCAGTAGAACAAGAACCGTTAGTTTTCTGTTCTCAATATTGAGACGAATATCGTCTGTGACCTTAACGAGAGCCGTGACAGTGCTATGCCCAGGACGGAAACCAGATTGGAAAGGATTTAGAAGATTGTGTTCATTGAGATGAGAGGAAAGACGCCGATTTACGAAATGTTCCACAATTTTTGATAAAACTGGGAGAATTGAAATAGGGCGATGCTCAGAAAAGGAATTGGGATTCGGCGTCTTAGGAAGAGGAATTACATGAGCACGTTTCCACATCGATGGAAAACAGCCTGAAGAGAATGAAAAATTTATGATGTGGGATAGAGTGGGAGCTATAATCTCCGCCCCCAGCACAAGCATGTCCAAGCTCAAGTCGTCCTCACCAACGGCCTTCGTCCTAATAGATTTAAGAATATTGAGAACATCATGCGGATCAATGCTACCGAGATCAAAAGGGGGGACGTCGGGGTGCTGAATACTGGCAAGAAATGACAAAGTGCGCTGTTTTGCTAAAGGGTCCAGTGGAACTGGTGAAGTGCTGAAATGTTTATTGAGGCCATTGAGGTCAGTCAAGGTAGAAGTATTTTGCTGAGATTTGCCCACCCCAAGAGACTTAAGGAACCTCCATAATGCAGAAGGAGGACAATTATCAATTGACTGGTATATATACCGCCGCTTCGCACTCCTGCACACCTTATTGCAGTGATTTCGCAGTGATACATAGACATACAAAATTCGATGCTATGAATGTAGTGGGCGGGCAACTTAAGCGCCCGTATTGATAACGTGAATTCCTCGGATTTTATATTCCGTAAACGTTATGAGTATTGAGTTTTGGATGTCGGAACTAGGATAACACAGCTGAAGTGGCGACGGGCCGGCACTTGGCAAGACGGAACGACGACAGATGGTCGAAGGCGGTCACAGAGTGGTGGCCAAGACTGGGTCGAAGGTCAGTGGCCAGACCATCAGCCCGTTGGTCAGATGACATTTATCAACTCATTATCATTAATCTAGGCGAGAACTACACTAAAAATATTTACCCGAAAGTCAAAACCAAACTGTAAAAATGTTTTTATATTCCCAGCTACACTTTTCCGCGAGTACTCTTAAATCCCGCACTTTATATCATGCCGTAAATTAAATAAGCCATAATGACTTATTATCTCATTATTACGCAAATTTCTTTTGGATATAAGCCAGGTCCTTTTCCACTAGAGAAAGTAACCTTACAGAGACGAAGTTTTGAACGATGTCGTATGTATGCTTTGCGAACATTATCAGTACTAAGCCAAGCCGGTATAACCTGAATTAAAGTTAGAAATTGAAACGTGTCCGCATACTGTTAATACTTGATGTCGAGTAAAGAGTAATTGAAGTGCAGTGATAGTTTTCAGGGTAGACTAGGTTTTTTTCTTAATATTCGATTTAGCAGATAGAGGTTTTCCAAATGATGAGTCTGTGCACGATGCATTTTATCAAAATGTTATGGTTGGTGCAATGACTGGATCCCGCTACATTAAGTATACAACTTTTTAAAAGTTAAAAAGTAATTTAACGTAACCCACTCAATTTGCTTTCTTTTTTAAATTTACACATTATTAGTTAATAGAGGTTTTCCAAATGACGATGATGAAAATGATTGAATCCCAACTATCTATATAGTTAGCTGTCGGAACAACGCTTTGTCTCTGGGTTCTTTACTTACTTGCCTACAGTAGCGCTACACAAATCAAACAACTTTTCGATACTTCAACGGGGAAGATAAATCGGAGCAAAGTTTTATACGATCAACTTTGTTAGCACTTTGTTTTTACCCGAGAAGGCAGAATACGATTTGTTACGTCAATACGTGTTATAAATGATGAATTCAATGAAATGAAACTTCGAAGTAATTAATGGAGTGCCTCCGCAACCTCAAGATCTGCAAAGGGGTAAATTTAGGACAGGAATGGTCAGAAAATTACTTGTAATTGTAATGATAACTTTGTGAACGTTAGAGTGACCGAGAGGGCTAATCTACGGTCATCATTATCATCATCTCAGCCATTACAAGTCCACTGCTGGACATAGGCCTCTCCTTTAGATCTCCAATAAGACCGGTTGGAAGCGGCTTGCATCCAGCGCGATCCTCCGATCTTTATGAGGTCATCGGTCCACCTTGTGGGTGGACGTCCCACGCTGCGCTTGCCGGTGCGTGGTCTCCACTCGAGGACCTTTTAACCCCATCGGTCATCCGTCCTCCGTGCTATGTGCCCTGCCCACTGCTATTTCAACTTACTAATCCGCTGGGCTATGTCGGTAACCTTGGTTCTTCTACGGATCTCCTCATTTCTGATTCGATCTCGCAGCAATCTACGGTAAACGTCTTAATTCGTTTAGAAACACATAAGTGTCTCAAGCGGCGCATATGCGCCACATATTTACTGTAAAAAACCGCTATAGCCAAGTGGTTTCACCTATGGCCTCTCATACAAAGGCATCTAGTACTGGTGCGCCCTCACCCCTTTGAGACATACATTAGCTCTTTTTTATCGACGGATAAAGGATAATAGGAATCCGCATATTGGTTCCTGTTGTAAAATGATTAGCCGATCTTGTATTCCTCGCTTCCGTTTGAATGGAAGCGAATCCCTAAAGAGTTGAAACACTAAAAAAATAAGTCGTTGAACCTGAGTTACGTATGACATTTTCTATATATTTTAACACTTTCAAACCCTGGGTTAGAAGTTACCTTGACGTTATAAAACTAACGATGGTCTGCATAAGACTGCCCAAGGATCGTAAATTGTTGTACGTTGGGACATTTAGTTAGAGATGTATCCTTTATTTTGTAAATGGCTACAATTCAATGGTGCGCGCGAAGTTCCCATTCCGCACTGGGCCCGTGTGGGAACTATAGCCCAAGCCCTCTCAGAATGAGAGGAGGCCTGTGCCCAACAATGAGACATATATAGGCTGGAGATGATGATGATGAAGATTTAGTAAGTACATACCTTATACTACGTTCGTTCACAAGATTGTACTGCTGAGTAAAGGCCTCTTCATTTTCACGCCACTTTGCCCGGTCCCGTGCCAGTCTCATCCAGTTTTCCAGCCGAATGACAGATGTCATCTCACCAACGGGCCGATGGTCTGCCCACTGACCTTCGACCCAGTCTTGGCCACCATTCTGTGACCGCCTTCGACCATCTGTCGTCGTTCCGTCTTGCCAAGTACCTAACCAACCTAACCAAGTACTAACCTTAAAAATAAATCAATAAAAATAAAACTTAATGCTAAATATAAAGCCCTCAATATAGACATATCAAAATATATTTGGCTTTGAACGAACACTCATCTTCAATGCCATTTCGCTTTCGTTTATCTTTTGCCTGAATAGCGACGATGAGTACGTAAACTTATACGATAATTTTCGTTTAAAATTCAAGGCTGAATCGAACATAAATTCTAGAAACATTACTTCGGGGAATCTACCAGTCATTGTGGATGTTCGTATCTTATATTAAAATGCAAAACTTTTGTGATTGAGTTGGACAGTTTCCGAAAATAAATTTCGGAAACTACGAATAGTCGTTATTCGGCACTTAGAAACCGTTATAGTGAAATAACTGCGTTTTGTGATTGCGAAATGCTGTGGAATCTTTGGTTAACATTTATGGTTGTCTAGCGACCCGCCCCGGCTTTGCACGGTATATTATGCATGTATTATACATATAAACCTTCCTCTTGAATCACTCTATCTATTAAAAAAAACCGCATCAAAATCCGTTGTGTGGTTTTGAAGATATAAGCATACATAGGGACATAGGGACAGAGAAAGCGACTTTATTTTATACTATGTAGTGATGATGCACACTTAACCACTCCGCACCGGCACAGCACCCGCTCAGTATTCTTTGTATGAAACTCCATACTGCAACGCACACTAAAATGTGTCGCTTGACATCGGACCAGCCGATAAGAATGCAGAAACCTGCGCAGCGCGGTTTGTTGAATTTATTTTTCAAATAAATTAAGTAAGAATTCCACTATGGTAAATTCCTTTACGGTACCACCATACTAAACACTGACGCTTTCACGCTCCCATTTACCCATTTAAGGCATTATCAGGAGGAAATTCACTATCACGAAGACCAAATATCAAGCGAATACCGTGAATGAATACCAGTGGCAGATTAAATCGGTTATTAGACGGCGTCGGGCCCAGCCTATCTATTTGCATTTAGATTTAAATTTACTCCATTCTAAATTATCTCTGCCTCAAATGCAATTAACTGACCGCTATTAGCTACCCTTAATTGTATGTTAACCAAAGGTTATACCGATTGGCAACTAAGTTAGCCAATAGAGCGACGCTGATGTTGGGTGCGACATAAACCCGAGAGGGCTTTGCATTTTAGCATTAAATTTCATGAACAAGTACAATAGAGATTTCGGGGGATCATCAAGGATAATGCGGTTCATATCTCGTAGAAGTTTAATAATAATAATAACTGCAACTGTAGAGGACTGTCCGCTGATTGGGTGATTAGGCGATTGACCTCCATGGATGCGTCCATCTCATATTTATATTATTTAGTATCAAAGGCCTCTTCTCGTTGGCTAATTCCCTCGAGGACCCAATACGGATTGATTAGAAAAGGACCGATGTTAATATAGATAACACAAATACGATGAATTTGTGAAAAGATGTAAAGTTTTGGATTTATCTCCGTATTTCAGTGGGGAAATAGCGCAAATAGTTCAAATATACATAAAACTAGAAAGGCAATGGCACAAAAAATAGGAACGTCCGTGCGTTGACATAGGTGGATACTGGATACTCTATTGGCTTTAGTAATATGTTTCGTCTTCGAGTAAAAGTCTTCAAACTTCAGTTAAGGATTTTCCTTAAAAACCTTCCCTTACTATGCATATATTACCATTTTAATAAAACCAGTTTTTTTCTCAAGAGATCAAGGTCATTCGTTTCTTTTTCAAACACTGTGTAAGAAGCCATTTGATATTAGTAGATCGCGATCTGAATAGGATAGACATGTCTATTATTATATTTCACAATACTGCCAATAGAACTGGTAAAAAAAATAGATTGTCATAAATACACAACAAAGGATGGTCCAGGTCTGTATGGAGTGCAGAGTTTGCTACTAAAATTACGTTTGCTTTTCGATTAAAACCGTTTGTTACATAATTGTGTGAACTTATTAGATTGCACGTAACGGGCAATTGGAATTGTTAATTTTTGTAAGCTGTGCCTTTATTTCATAAAATGGTTTATTAATAACTAGCTGTTGCCCGCGACTCCGCTTGCGCACAATCCCTTTATCGCAATCCTGCAGGAACTATACAAATTTTCCGGGATAAAAAGTATGCTATGTCCTCCACGACACTCAAAATATATGCATACCAAATTTCAACTAAATCGGTCTAGCGGTTTGATCATGAAAAGGTAACAGACAGACAGACAGGCAGAGTTACTTTCACATTTATAATATTATAAATATAAATATATAAATAATAAATATAAAATAAATATGTAAATATAAATATAAAATTATGTAAATAAATATAAATTATAAATATATAAATATTATAGTAGGGATACATATTTTTGCGCTGTTAGATCATTTGTTAAATTTGCCATCGTTTAGCAATTAAAAAAAAGGTTTTGTCTATGGTTTTGTCTATACGTCACATACGTCAAACAAAGGTGTAAAGTAGGTACTTTTACGAAAATATCTGCAATCGTAATAGTACATTACTGTCTAGGCCAGGAAGTAGGCAATTGCTGGCTGAGTATTGGTTTGAACGGACGAGCTTGCGAGTCCGTTTAATAATACGAAGCCAGCAATGCTATTCTGGCCGAGGCAAGTATAGTGCTTTTCTCAAAAATCAAAAATAAAACAACAACAAAAATAAATGAAAATAAAACAGTGAAAATTGTTTTGCTTTGCCGCCTTTTTCTATCAATGGCATTTTTGAAGAGTGTATTTTTCTACCCAGAACACCTAAAGCTATTTCAGACACAGATAAACACGTTGTCGTACTAGCTTTTTTTTTTTATTATTTGATGTTTTAAGTCTTGTGCCTTTATTTTATAATGGGGATTTGCATTTTTAAAAAGTTAATAACTAGACAGTAATGGAATTTGTATGCAACATTACTGTCGAGTTTAGTGCGACAGTAATGTTTTTTTTTTTTTAATTTTGGACTGTCCGGCAACTATTAACTTCCTGTTCTGATATGTAGTTAACAATGACGACTTTAACGGACATTTTTGAGAAAAGTATTTTTTTAATCGAACAAGATAAATCGGACAATTGAATGTTTTCCTCCAAATGGTTTCCCAATTGGAGCTTACTTACTAAAAAAAATGAACAATGCCAAATTCAAGAACACGTTATTTTCGTCTCATTCCTCGGTACTTAATTCCCCTGGCAATTACACTCAGTTATTTCGGGTATTTTCCAAGCTCCATCCACTCGTGACCGGCGGCTATGCTCTCTCAATTGAAGAAATCAAATTTATATTTTTGTAATATATACGCGCGATAACGAAAGCATTTATGTAAATATCATCGTTATTATCAATTTAAATGAATATGAAGGTCACAATTATGTCTGTAAATAGAACGATTTACCATAAAAACATATACGTAAATTGGTGTCCCGTGTGGGTGAAATTTTTGTTCGAAAAACTTTCGCGATAGATGCTCTTTGGAAATCTACACATAGAAATTGGCTGCACTTCGCGGAAAATATTTATAAGTTGAGCTCTAGAAATTTCCTGATTAGACAAAGCCGCAAAGCCAGTATTTTCACGAAAAATGTTTGTTAACGAACAGAATTAAGCTTTCAAGCTTATTTTCAATCCATACGTACATTAATCACTACATAGTATAAAACAAAGTTTCTTTCCGCTGTATGTCCCTAAATAAATAAATGAAATGAAATAAATTATGCACGGACGAAGGAAGGAAGACTTTGCGTTTTACATACACATACATACACAAATCACGTCTTTATCCCTTACGGGGTAGACAGAGCCTAAGGTACTTAACAGGTACCTACAGGCCACATTTAGCAAGATTTGCGTTTTACGGGTTAAAAATTGTCACATGTCCTTTCTCAGGACTGAAACTAACTCAATAGCAAATTACAACTAAATTGGTTTAGCGGTTTAAGCGTGAAGAGGTAACAGACATGCTATGTTTACTGCACTACTTTCTTAATAGTTTTTTTTTTAATTGTGTCTATATCGTTTTTTTTTTGTCAATAAAGATAATTTAATAATAAAATATTTGTCCGAAGGTTCCATACTTCCAGAAGTTTGAAATCTCCAAAGATTTTTTGCCAAAAAGACTGTTTTGCCTAGTCCAACTACTATGAACCTTACCTGCCTATGTGCCTTACCATGACGTCCTAATGCGGTTCAATTCCGGTTCAGTTTAGGTTCGCTCGCTGTCAGAGCCATACCAAAAATGACAGCTAAAACCTGAACAGAGTCGTACTCGTAATTGAATCGCATTAAGACGTCATGGGAAGGCCCCAGGTTGGTCAAGCTAAATACTGTTTCGCGATGAAAGTTAACTTATTTACACTCTCCTGTCACGCATCCTCTGTGGTTTTATTAAAAGGCATGATGCAGAACGTTAAATAAAACGACTACTTCTTGTTCAAATTCCACCCTAAGAGAAGGAGCAAAGAAATATCTAATATTTCCAGCAATAAATCCGTCTTAATACTACAAACGGCTACAAGTCCCAACCAACTTCGCTGCTTCTAATTAAATGAATATTTTCTACAGCTGGTACCCAAGTATTAATACTAGATTTAAGTTACCTGGGCGAGTAAAGTACCTAACATGTTTGAAATTTATTTCTCGTGAAACTCTTCACTGCTGAATATGATTTACGTTGTGTCTAGTCTATTCAAAATATTTCAAGTATGTTATTTTAAGCTGTAGGTTTGTACCAAGGTTTGTTGTACCAAGGTTTGCTTGGTATGCATAGTGTTTTAGCATTACTCTAGAATATTTCAGTAAGTTGGGTTAATTTGGAACACTCTTGTAAAAGTTTTCATTGTAATTCTTGATTCAAAATTAAGTCACCCCGTGGAAATATATTGCTGATTAAATACAAAAGCGACACATTTCAAAATCGGTCACTGTTGCATTTGAAACCTTATAACGACCTACTTTTGTTTTTAGATGCAATGGCGAATGATTTTGGAATGCGTCCGTTTTAAATTCAAAAATGTTTACAGCGGTGTTCAGTTACTAACCCAATCTCGTGAAGTACCTATTCCATTAATTTTAAGACAGTTTGTTTAACTATATTTTTTAGTAAAACCAGATTTATGACGATGTTTTACGTGTTCTTTTTAGCTCACATAACAGTCTTAGAGACTAAATGTATATTATGCTCCAAACCAGAGGCTTTCGGTTTTATTATCTTGTTTTAGGATGTATTTTCTCGCTGCCAAGTAGATACAATATTATGTTACACTTACAATATAAAAGCGAAAGTTTGTAAAGATGTGGATTATGTGTGAATTTAATCACGTTTGAATTTTTTTCACTTAAAAAATTGCTGAACAGAAATATTTATAAAGGTGAAATTTGCTTACAATTTTACTTAGGCTGGATTACTTAAGATACTTTTTTACTCTAAAAATTCCATAATTGCTTTGAGTAGATTACGATATTGTAGCCGTAAGATATTTTAAATGTATTCTTGAACTTTCAGAACGTGTAAATACTTGTTACACTATTTATTTCAAATAAAAATGTACAGTTATGATAACTATTATTAAGTGGATGTCATCTTATACTTAAGTACTACAAGAAATTAGTTTCCTATATACCATGAATCATACACATAAGTAACTTAATTTTAAGAACTTCTCGTAGGTGTAAGACTTGCTTAATTGAGTAAGGTATTAGGTTAGGTATTTCACGTATTTTCTATTGCTCTAGAACCTTTCGTATTTTTCTATGATTAAAATACAAAGCGTAGTCAGATGTTGTAAATAATCACGTTAAATCAGGAATCAACACAGCTAGCACAAGCGGCCGCGTGTCGTTTTGCCGTTTAGCTGTCTAAATAGTATATGAGAATGTTATAGCAATAAAGCTAATTTTATAAATATCGTGTAAGTTGTTGTAGGTCTTATTTTCACAACCCCCTGTAAAGCTCCTAATATCTTGTGTCTGATGTCATCTCTGTTTACTTTTAACCTTTTCGACGCCAACGACCTTTATACGTCCATTACTTCAATGCAAAAGCAACCTTCGTTCAATTGAGTTTAGGTTCAACTTAATACACAATTTATGTATGATTTCCACCTTTATACTCTAATGTGCATTGCAATAAACGATTCTTTTCTATCCCAATAAAGAAGTCTGGCATATGGGTGACGTTTCTTGTATTAGACGTGGCGGCGAAAAGGTTAAGGAACAACCCGAGACGTCTGGTATCATATTATAACCGCTCACTAATACTATTACTTACAGTCCGTAAGCTCCTAGAACTAACATTCGGGTTTCGGATACCATCGACCGATTCAAATACAAATCCATAGGAGTGAGTGAGACGGAGAAATGTCGTTGTAAGAGCCCACGGACTGTACCTACATAGGAAAGTGAGAGGGACGAATATACATGTGCGATAAGAACTTCGAATTTCAAACTTAAATAAACCCCCAACGTCCGCTTTCAACGCTTTGAGCGATAGAGGTAAAGTTCTATTTAATTTTAAGAACCATCTATGTATTTTGTATGAGTGTTGTCTCTGTATATGTAAGTGTTTCATACAATAAACATCTGTAAAAAAGTCTTTGATTAATTTATTTATTCTACCAAAGATCTGTCTCCTAAATCGCCCTAAATACAGGAGTCCGATTAATGAAAGCATATTATGTAAAAATACCACCAACTTCAAGTGAAGAAAAACATAGAATGTACCAGCTGCTTCTCTTCCCGCGCAGATAGTAAAAGCCCATCGAGGGAATGGGCGAAAATCTTAGCAATCATGTTATAGGCGATGAGGCTAGCAATCCCATCACTATTTTGATTACCTTTTCCACTTCCATCTATGCGCCCACAAGCGTGTTAAGCATGGCCTTTGGATCGTGTTACCCTAGGCTCTGTCTACCCCGTAACGGATAAATACGTGATTTGTGTATGTATGTGTATGTATGTAGAACTATGTAATTTTACGGGATAAAAACTATCCTATATCCTTTCCCGGGACTAAACTATCTGTATAAATAAAACCGGGTCACTTTTCATACAACTTTCTACAGGAAATGGTCCGGTTTTTTTACACCCGAGTATATATTGGTTCAGCGGTTCAAGCGTGAAGAGGTAACAGACAGACAGAAACTCTTTTGCAAATATTATTAGTAACAATAGGCACTACACTGTTTCAATTAAGTCAGTTAATATAGTTACTTACCAACCATGATAGGTATTTGTCTCTTGCAATTAAAAGTTTTAAAACGCTTTGAACCACTTAATGAGACTTTACTAATTAACAAAACCTGCCCTTTCCTAACGAACTAAGGACAACAGTTAAGTACCTTTTCAATTTGCAGTTAGACTAACGCTAGCGCGGAGTTAGGTACTTAAAGCCGGGTACTCACCTTTAAGGGATGAAAAGTAGAGAAACGTGAGAAATAAATTATTTTAATTAGCTGCATGCAAGCTTCGACAGCACAAATTCAAATTAGAACCGCTAGGGGGCGTGGCGGCGCTGTTCCAACACACCTGCGAGCTGTAACCAGTAGAAACCATAGTGTGCCGTGGCACGCGAGCCTTTTTTTATGGTGTGGAAAATGCGCATGCATCCGCCCGGTACGGGTTTACCGGGGGTATGTGGGGTTCTCCCGCGACGGCAGGCATACCCACTAAAGACCACACGGATTCCCTATTCAGTCGTATGTGAGGCGTTACGGGAGCACTTGGTGTCACCGCGACGCCCCACGACCACCCCGGGATGGGGTTCCCTCTTCGCGTCACCTGTGCACTGCAGGTTTGGGAAGTCCCGCCCTCCCCCGTGGGTGGCACGCGAGCGGGACGCCACGTTCACACTATGAGGTTCATGATGTTGTACACTATATTTTAGACGATATTTTTATAGCATTTTGCTATACATAAAACTTGTTGATTTTGCTGTCAAGTCTGTTAATTATGCCAGAGATCGGACAAATTTGCGTCATTGCTCGCAATAATGTGGACATGACTCAAAAATTCATCTAATAATTAATCATTTAATTAATTTCTCGAAATAAAATTTGAACTCCCGGACATAAAAATTTACACCATGCATAAAATTATTAGCAAAATGTTAATTAAAGTGGCAGTTGTCGTTCTCGTAAATCTTTTTATATAATAAAGAAATCACGATCCTGCTAGATATGATTATTATTTCTGACAAAAAAGTTTTCTAGTTCTATAAGTATAAAACCTCCGTGGATATACTTATTCTTAATATATGTATTTTGCCATATTTGATTAATTTTGGAGTCATGTCCACATTATTGCGAGCAATGACGCAATTTTTTCCGATCTCGATTAACCACCTCAAATGTCAGAAAGCAGATGGCAATTACAACAAGGTTGACCATGTCTTCTTGTCTTTATGAAGTTCACGCGACTGTGTACCGGTACTTGATTTTATTGAGGGTTTTTCCGGCGCTTAGACCTCTAAAAGTTCTGGCGGAGAGCAGCCTTAAACCATAACTAATCGAGAAAACCCAAAGGTGTAAACAACCTCTAAATAACACCGAAGTCGGCCCTAAATCCGATTTACTTTGTGCCTTTAGACTTACGATTATGAACCACGAAACGTATGACTTGAAATTACTCTGGGGTTTCAGACGCCTTTGTAAATCTAAAGGATCACGTTAGAAATTAAAGAAATACAATCTCTAACTTTCGTTATAAGTATTATCACGTAAGTCATCGTTGGAAACTGTTAATCTCCACCTCCAGCCTAATATTAGTACGTCCCATTGCTGGGCTCAGGTCTCCTCTCAGAATTGCGGATTGGGAACTTCATTCACACAATTGAATTGCTTCGAAGATGTGTGCAGCTTTTCTCTTCCTCACGATTTTTTCCTTCACCGAAAAGCTCATGTTAAATTTCAAATGTAATATGTACCGATAAACTCTGAGGTGCGAGCCCGGGATCGAACCCACGACCCTCTGCTTGAGAGGCCACAGGTCAAACCTGTTATTGTTATTACGGGAACTTTTGGTCTAGTACTATCGAATGTTTTCAAAGTGGTCATAATGATTTTCCTTGTCAATTCAATGTAACGTCGCTACTACAATAACTGTGACAGAGTTCCCAGTGGGTAAGGAGTCTGTGTGATAGTACAATGCAGGGTGGGAGGTTTAGGTTGGTTTATGTGACAAAGCCTTTTGCTTATGATGATTCGTTAATATTTAATTAGAATAAATTATACTTATTTATTAATAGGTACAACATTAAGCTAAAGGAACAAAAGACAATCACCTACTTACTCGAAATCTTCGTTTACCCTAATGTGTATTCAGTTCATTTTCGGATCCGTCTATGGGGAAGAGCCGTCCTTCGTCCGGTGCACCCTGGGCATCGGTTAATGATTTCCTGGCAGATTCTAAGGGATATCATTATCCGTTGGCTAGAGCCTGATGGGGGAGGGGGGTCTTTTGACCGTGTTCTACCATACAACGTAGCCGACATTTTCTCACAAGATTTTTGAATACTGTATGTATTACGTTGACATTGGCGAAATCATCGCGTCGATCGATGGGGCCATATTAAAAAAAAGAAGAAGAAGCAAAAAGGGACCAAACTGAAAACCAGCGCTGGGTTCATGTAACCCAGCACACGCTGAGACGGTACCCGTTGTCGGAACATAGCCCGCCTGGTGTGTCCCTTGTTTTTTTTTCTTTCTTCTTTAGTCTTGAATCTGTTGTCAACTTAACTTCTATCTGCTTATGTTTTGGTAATAAATGTTTTTTTTATTTTTTTTATTTTTTATTTCAATCGCAATAAGACGCATGGTCACGCCCCAGAACGCATGAAAGGAAATAGACATGCATGTGTATGTTAAAATCGCCTCTAAAACCACAATCCCTTTCCCAAACTGATGTATATACTACACAACATGTAAGTGATCATATGTCCTACAATGTTGGTAAATAGCTTTGTGAAGTACTGAGCGCTATATTGCCTCTTTGGCCAACGAGCCGGTCTGCAATATTAGTGTAGTTGGCAACTATTTGCGTCAGTTCTTGTGTGAAACTTCCTAACTCAGTATATAACTGAAGGAATACGACACACTGGGAATTACTTCTAGCTTATTTTTACATCACATTTAACGTCGATTTGTAAAACTGATGCCCCAAATTCAACCAGTCAGTAGTCAGTAACTGTCAGTTAAGTGCTTATCTGAGGTTTCATAAATCGGCCCTTAGATTAACAATTATTAACAGAGATCGGACAGATTTGCGTCATCGTTCGCAATAAAGTGGACATGACTCAAAAATTAATCATTTAATTAATTTCTCGAAATAAAATTTGAACTCCCGGAGATAAAAATTTACACATGCATAAAATTATTAGCAAAATGTTAATTTAAGTGGCAGTTGTCGTTCTCGTAAATATTTTTATATAACAAAGAAATCACGATCCTGCTAGATATGATTTTTATTTCTGACAAAAAGTTTTCTAGTTCTATAGATATAAAACCTCCGTGGATATACTTATTCTTAATTTATGTATTTTGACATATTTGATTAATTTTGGAGTCATGTCCACATTATTGCGAGCAATGACGCAAATTTTTCCGATCTCTGATTATTAAAGATGGCGGGTTGTCTGTCGGTCAAAGGTCTTTTCGAATAACGGCATCACAGTTCTTGACAGTAATTGAAGTTGACACTAACATTTTGTTCCGAGACGAAATATCGTAGGAGTTTATATTTAGGATATTATATTTTGGAAATTATTCTCTTTTACTAGGTGTTATAAATGTTATTAAGTAGATGGAGATTTAAGTTATTGAAGACTTATATTGTCTTTACGTCAGCGTGTCATGTTCGCGCGTACAATATTTACCTTTCATTTTGTATGCGAAAAAAACGACGGGTAGCACTCCGGGAGTGCCGGCAGAAGTGAAAATTACACACACGCACCTCTTACTATAGGCTGCTGTCCTAGTACTTCCATCATGACGCGATTATTCTTTATTGAAAACGCGGGCGGCGTTCCCAATTTAAATAACTTCAAATCAAAGTTCGGAAGCACATACAAAGAAGCTTAACACATGGACAGACCTCTAACAATGTATGTGCTGATCTCCTGGTACTTTTTCTCAGCGATTAAACAAAAAAACACTTCGAAAATCGAACGCGACTTTTGAAGTGTTTTTTCAAAGCTCTTAGAGGATCTACGATCACTCTCCCTCCGCATACCTGACGCGAGTTTAACATTTTTTAACCATCTCAAAAAAAGTGAACAACGCCTCTAAAGTAGTTTTCACTTCACAAAATCAAAATCAATTTCTATCGTGAGCTGGAGTCAAATCTTTAAAATCACCTTCCCTCAAAAATGCCATGCCATGGTGAAAAATTGAACTAAATGAAAATTTTATTTGAATGTAGATTTAATAATAGCAATAGGTAGGTAGCTATACAGATTTTACTATTTTCGAAGCGATGTGCTTTCAAAAATCGGGCCCTTGCTACGAAATTGCGCGTTGGATATAATTTTCCACGTATACCTACATGGGTACCGAGAATCCTTAATTCTAATTATTCTATTAATCTTTGCTAACAAATTTTGATATAATGAGTCTTACACCGTTAGGCTTATGTGCCTCTTCATTAAGGATTTTAATATTAAATTACGAATAATTACTTGAAACTAGTTGTTGCCTTTAAGTAAATTTTCTTTAAAAATCTAAATTAAAGTGTTACCTACCCAGCACGTTCTTTGAAGTTTAGGAAAATTTCTTAAGATGTAACATAATATAAACATGTAGGCGTCAGCAATGAAATAATATTTTCGTAAGCCGACAAACATAAAGACTGATTTTACTAACGAGATAAGGACGCTATCAACGTTTGACATTGACGTTAAAGTTAAAGTTAAAGTTGGATTGACGGCGCTTCATTCCAGACGAGAGACTATATTAGCGTCTTCTTCAATCGACATTGACGGAATCATTGATAGCATCGGTAGAGCTGTATTTGTAAAATTGAATTAAATTGAGAGGCAATTTTCGCTGTGAGATAGTCTACCTCCTGCCCCGCACGCTCCTAATCTAGGCAAGGCAGTCGGATTTACCAATATTTAATAACAAAAAATGTTCCGATGTTTTCAAAGTTGGGAAATTGAATTTTCACTAAAAAAAGTTTGGCCTATTTCGGGTAACTTTTCCAACTTTTTGGAAACTTTCCGCAACTTGCGCATATCTGTAGTCACGCACAATAATTTTCGGTCTGATTTGTCTTTCTCAGAACACATAAAAACGTTATCATACAAACGTTTTAAAACTATTTTGAACAAAGTCACCCCAGTTTCCAAAACACCCAAATATCCAAAAAGCTTTTTTTAAATAT
This sequence comes from Pandemis cinnamomeana, assembly GCA_932294345.1. Classification (NCBI taxonomy): domain Eukaryota; kingdom Metazoa; phylum Arthropoda; class Insecta; order Lepidoptera; family Tortricidae; genus Pandemis; species Pandemis cinnamomeana. The sequence continues at coordinate 5,318,788 of OW028721.1, forward strand.
TAGACAAAATAATGAGAATTAAAGTCAAGTTAATTAAAATAACGCCATGGTTCGGTGCCGACGCTCTCAATCTAAACTCAATGTTAAGTTTAATAGCAATATCAAGAAATTAATTAAGACTTTCTAGGTCGGCCTCGCGTTTCCTCTATTTCAGACCAGTAATCCATGTCGAATTGTTCGTAATAATTAATTATCTTGTCGTTATATTTAATTCTAATTAAGTAGTTTAAGATTTAATTTAATTCCTTAAGTATCTGAACGAGATACACGACAATAAAATAAAGAATAGTAAAAACTCCAGTGAACAACAGATGTGTAGCCACAAAACTGTCAATGATCTTGAAAATCTATACATATAATAAAATCGTTGAGACCAAAAAATCTGTACATAGAAGATTAAAAAAAAAAAACCGACCAGGGTGACTTAAAATCGGTAACTGAACATATTAAAACAATTTTTAAAATTTTTGTTTGTTTGTTTGTTTGTTTGACTGAGCATCACGTAAAAACTACTGAACGGATATTATTGAAATGTTCACAAATCTATTTCAATAAATTCAGAATAGGATATAGGCTACAGACATTTTGGAATTTTTTGGAAAAAGGGGGTGAAAAGGGGGGTTAAAGTTTGTATGAAAAAATAAAATTAGATTGTTCTAGAATCATGAAACTCAGAATAAATACTTAGTAATAAAAATAAGGAAATACCTGTTTTAGCATTTTTTTTAAATCTCACCCAGAGGCGCAAAAAAGAGGGTTTTGTGTTTAAAATTAATTAACTTCATACACCTATACAATAAAAACCAATGAAGTGTAACCTTTTAAAATTGCTAAATAATACTTTCAATTTAATACAGGTAAATGTAATTTCTCAGTTTTCTTGAAATTTAATTTTTGAGGTGATTACGCACAAAATAGCGGAACTCAAGAAAATCAGCTTTCCTCGGTATAAGTAGTTGGTAATAATTACAAACAAAATAATACTACGGAGAAAATATATAGATACGAATGTACATAAGACATAAAGCCGGAAAACTGTGTCAATTGTGAAAAAACATTAATAAAATAATTACATGCTGTACAGGTATTTTTCAACGAAGACATTTTCGTCAAACCTAAATCAACCTAAATTGGCGTCCTAAATTGTGTTCTTTACCAAACACCTAAAGTTCAATATGCAATACCGTTACTTTGTTTTTATTTATGTGCTATTATTCACAACGCGTTCGGTTTTTGAACGCACTCTTATTTGAAAACCTGATATATTATGAGGGCAGCGTGAAACGCTTGGCTGTATGCTCTTAATATCTTTGCCTAAAAAAATCAAAATCAAAAGGCGCGTTTACGTCTGCGCTACGAACATGTCAGAATTTTATTGTGAAAAAAGTTTGTGCTTTTAGTATGAATCTGACAGCGAGCGAACCTTAACTGAATCGCATTACGACGTCATGGTAAGGCCTCTGTAGGTAATTAATTTGTAGATAAAGATAATAAGTGTTAATAATCTGTAGCTACCTACTTAAACCAAGAAAATAAATAAAAAAACTTCTGCTAGAAAAAAATGAGTCGCAAAATATTAATTAAAACGGATTAGTAAATGAATTGTTAGTCGTAAGGTAAAAACAGGTAAACATTTATGTACCTATTATTTGATTAGAATATATTTATTTTTTTAAATTAATCAGAGTACAAATATCGTTAAAGTGAGCGCAGTATTCGCCAATAAGCGTCATAGTTCGGCGAAATTAATAGTGATGTAGGTAACTAAAACTGTACTTAGCTTTTTTTGAATAAAGAAACTATAAACAAAACTATAAATTAAACTATTTTGTAAAATAAGGTATAAATAAATGTGATGAGTCATTAACCAGTTCACACCTGTTTTTTTTTCAAGATTCCGTGTCACAAATTATTATTTTCATGACGTAATTCTAAAAGTATAGTTTCGTGTACACTTTCAGTGGATCACGTGACGAAGTTAATAGTCATAATAATAATAATTTTGATATCGAGAAAAGCCGTAAGTATCACAAAAACACACGCGGACGAAGTCGCGGGCAACAGCTAGTAAATGAATAACTTTACTTTGCTGCTCCGTAATAGAGTGAGTTGATCAAGTCGTGCAAAAAAACATACCCCTAATGAATATGTTTTATTCTAGCAGGAGATCTAAGGTCCCGTTTTCTAAGGGGACCTTGCATTTTGGAGACAAAGCAAACCGCTTGGAACGGGTGTTCCTGGGGGTGATCTGAGCCGATTAAGCCCGGTTGCCAAGAGGTTCCCCCCAGCAGGTGGGCAGGGGAGGGGGGGTAAAAGTGCCTCCGGCGCGCCTCACTCTAAGCTTTATGTCTGCATACATATAGCAACTATATCAAGTTTGGTGTCTTTTTCGTGTAATTCGAGGATGAAGAATTCATTTCTGTGACTAAACTTTCACTCACCCATACAAAAAATTCGAGAAATTCAAAATTCAAAAAAAATCTTTTCAATTTTTTTTTCGAAAATCCTCTACAAAATTGAAACTATGAGGATTTGCTCTAGAAAAAAAATACCTGTGAATAGCCCAGTTATCATACTATATAGAATAGTAAACTTGTTAAACATTTTTCTTTTATAACTCTGTTAAAAAAAAATATTTGTGTCGCGCGGCGTACCGTGCTGAAGTAGGTACCTACACGCATTTTGTTTAGGCACGCATTCATTTTAAAACTTTATATTCTACATACGCACGTAGGTAAAGAAAGTAAGTAAATACTTAAAAAAAAAAAGAATTTATAATACGATGTAACTGATTATTGGATTATCCTATGCAGAATGAGTTGTCTACCTACTGGATAGTTTTACGACAGATATATTTTTTATTTAGCTATTGTAACCTATATCTTTTAGGTATTTTGAGATAATTATCTTACACAGATACATACAAATCATAATAAATTTGCGTGTAGGTATCTAAACGGAGGTGAATGAGTTAGCTAATCAAGAACTATTCATGTGCGAAGTGAAATCTTTAATAGCAACGATCAAGGAACTCGGCAGTCCGTTTCTGGAAGAGACGAAAGATCTTTATAATATTGATACAAAGAATGTCGCTTCTTCGGAAGTAGTAGAAACAGTTTTCAATATAGAAAGGTTTGGCAATGAGCAGTACCAACATTTTTGTAAGGAAAGACTGAATGGTGGGAAAAGTTTGCTAGAGCCGATCAAACTCAATAAGTATGCTCGATTTAGTACCAGTACAAAGAAGTCTGACAGCAAAACGAAAGCAAAATTAGTTGGGCTCAAAAATGATTGTAGTCTCTTCAGCAAGCTATATATAGCTACGTGTGAGCACAGAACAGGGAACCTGGATTCATTTTTCGCTCACGAAAATCAAGCTACACCTCCATCATTATCAGTCATGGGAAATATGCGATCAGGAACCAAATCAGATCTTTTGAAATGCCTTATCAGTCATTGTGACCCAGCTCACACAGCCATAGTGCCGAGTTCACCACCAGTATCAGCCAAAGTTTTAGATGGTTCCGCCTTAGTGCATATGCTAAGCCCTGGACACAACAAAATATTTCATGAGTATGCTGACACAGTATTTATACCTTTTTTGCATAGAGAATTTGCCACTGTATCACGTATAGATTTAGTATGGGATAGGTATGACACTGAAAGTCTCAAAAATACAACAAGAAAGAAACGTGGCACTGGACAAAGAACACGAGTTACCCTAAACACTAAGATTCCCAAGGGTTGGGCAAATTTTCTTAGGGATAGTACAAATAAAAGGATAAAGAGGGTTAAAGGGATAAGTCCACCTTTGTGCATGTATCTCAGTGTTTGTCAATTGTATTTTGTCTTGTTTATTTTGCACAATAAAGAGTTTACATACATACATACATACAAATAAAGAGGAATTAGTCCATCTTCTGACGTTCCAGTGTCATACCGCAAAATATGTAAGCAACAAAGAATTGTACGTGACGAATGGAGAGGAAGTTCTCAGCAACAGTAGCAGAGACAAACAAAAACTAGAACCATGCAACCACGAGGAAGCAGACACGCGCATGATTGTCCATGTGGCTGATGCTGTAGCCCAAGGTCACACGAAAATAATGTTACGCACAGTGGATACTGATGTTGTTGTTCTCGCAGTTGCATGTATGACTCAATTGCCGGAGCTCCAGGAGTTATGGGTACATATTGGCACAGGAAAGAATCACCAGTTCCTCTCGTGCCATGCTATTGCAGCTTCTTTAGGTAGCTTTTGTAGTTCCTCCATTAATTGTAAATAAAATCAATATATCACCGCAGTACGAGACAGGTCATCTGGGCAATTAGTCACGTGCTGCAAACGTTCTTTAAATATATGATATTATTTGTAACGCATAGATATATAATTTATTTTACAGGACCAGAAAGGGCAGAAGTTTTGCCATTCTTCCACGCCTTTTCAGGTTGCGAAACTGTTTCATTTTTGTGTGGAAAGGGAAAAAAAGCGTATTTCAGGCTTGGAGCGCATATCCTGCTGTAACGGAGGGATTTAAATACGGCAAACAAGGCAATATTGAGCAGGCGTTGCCAATATTGGAAAAATTTGTTATGGTCTTGTATGACAAGTAAGTCTTACAATATGAAGTCTGAACAGATTTGATTTACGAGGTGTGAATTAATACCTAGACATTATTTTAACACTATGTATTTTGTTACTGATTTTAGATCAGGGACAAGTACGAGTGTAAATGAGTGCCGAAAAGTACTGTTTACAAAAAGAAGTCTCCAGTTAGAGAATCTGCCTCCAACGGAAGATGCGCTACATAAACATATTCTCCGTGCAGTTAATCAAGGAGGCTATGTTTGGGGACAGATTATAGCCCCTATGCAACAGCTACCATGCCCTGCTGACTGGGGCTGGTCCAACCAAAATGGATATTGGGAGCCCATATGGACAAGCCTACCTGCGGCGGCTGCTGCTTGTCTAGAGCTTATTCGTTGCCGCTGCAAAACAAAATGCGCAGGGAGGTGCAACTGCGTTAAAAAAAAAAAAATGCACAGACCTATGTGCATGTAGTGGCAATTGCGAACAATAAATAATATTTATTTTAATCCGCATCTTTGTCAAACATCTCCTATGTTAATTTTATCACATTTATAATAACTCCACTGGCAAAAGTTTCCCCAACGTCTTTATTTATATATTTAATTTATATTTGTACATATATCACATCCAGAAGTAATTAATAATGTAATCTACAACCAGCAGATTAACAACTTATCAGAAATCATCTAAACATACTTAAAAATCCTAAAAGCTGCATACCGCTCTTACAATGCAGGTATGCCGCGCGACACAAAACATTTTTTTTAACAGATTTATAAAAAAAATGTTTAACAAGTTTACTATTCTATATAGTATGATAACTGGGCTATTCACAGGTATTTTTTTTCTAGAGCAAATCCTCATAGTTTTAATTTTGTAGAGGATTATCGAAAAAAAATTCAAAAGTTTTTTTTTTTAATTTTGAATTTCTCGAATTTTTTGTATGGGTGAGTGAAATTTTAGTCACAGAAATGAATTCTTCATCCTCGAATTACACGAAAAAGACACCAAACTTGATATAGTTGCTATATGTATGCAGATATAAAGCTTAGAGTGAGGCGCGCCGGAGGCACTTTTCCCCCCCCTCCCCTGCCCACCTGCTGGGGGGAACCTCTTGGCAACCGGGCTTAATCGGCTCAGATCACCCCCAGGAACACCCGTTCCAAGCGGTTTGCTTTGTCTCCAAAATGCAAGGTGGTGGACCTTAGATCTCCTGCTATTCATGCAATCAATGCCTTGATGTTGATGTTTATGTGGGGACGCCTAGCTGGATCAGGCGGGCTGTCGGTCCGCTGTGGCGATCATTCAGCCCACTTCCCCTTGGCTGGAGCCGCCGGTTACTGTCCAAGCAGCGCTCCCACACAGCAACTCTCCTCGAATCTTCGTGTCTTCTTGCCCAACATAAGGACATCTTTTAGTTTGATGTCTCTAAGCTCGTCCTCTACCAGCTCACCGCTTTCGAATGCTTCGCGCGGCGCTGCCGCGTACATGACGCACTCGGTGAGGACGTGTTTGCTTGTCTCCTCTTTCCCACAGTACACCTGTTTAGAGATTATGGCTTGTGACGATGCCAGTTAATATTCTTAAGCTACTCTTACTTACATTCAAACTCAAACTATTTATTGCCTAAACATGTTATGACAAAGATGTTATTTTGTTTATAGTTTCCAACATTTACCCAGTAAGGGCACGGAAATTTATTATAAAATAATCTTAAAACTAAAACTTATTATTATAATAACAGCAATAATATTATTATGGGCACTTGCACTTAAAACTAATCAAAATTTAACGTATGAGCAACAAATTAGTACCAGGAGATACCTAGTTCTTCTGCGGTTTATGCCTTCCAGCATCAGCGACTGTCTGCACCCCGAAGTTTGGCTCCATTCTACGTTGGCTTCTTGCCTTAGAAAATTTATTAATCAACGAAAAAGTAATCTAAATCAAAATTAAAACCAACAATAATTATTTACTATGCAATTTTCCGGGATAAGATGGATGTTAAAAACAACACCATAACAAGAAAACTAATTAGAGCTGCAATTTTCTTCTAAACTACTACAAAATCAGCACAATTGTCACCACTTTCGAGAGGTGTGTTCGCAATATGTGCTTTCAAAAATCGGTCTCTTTCAACTGACTCAGCGGTGGGTAGAAAGGTTGAAGAAGGAGACTTCTTTTCACGCCGACTGCACCCATTCCAGCCCAACTAAGTTATGATAGCTATTAAGACGTAATACGACAGACGTGAGAAAACGACGACTTGATTCTACGGCACGCACGAAACTTTGCGGTCGCTCGTGCCGCGAGTGTCTTGTTCCTAGTTGAAATTCAATTAGACGGTCTAATGGAGGAATATGGATTCTATCGCTTTTGTCAACGCAGTGTTGCCAACTTAGCTGCAAACCACTAGAATTGACGGTTTTTGGTTACCTAATTATATCAGTGTGTGGTTATGATGGGAATTTTAGAACAATATTCTCCTTCTTTTTAAGTTGCCTCTCCTACTATCTATTTAGTGAAGGATGGCAGACAGTTCAGCATATTTTTGTCCTGGCAACGCGAAACAGTTCGACGGCACTCAACATTTCGGATATTAATACACGTTAAAGAATATTGTAATGTATCCTATGTTTAATTACTTATATCTAAATTATTGCATTAAAACATAAGTGTGTTATGAGAAGGCTATGGACCTGACAAATGTCAACGTTCGTAAGTTAACCCGAAGTAAGTCGTGACTTTATCGAAAATTTATATTTAGAGATGACATAAAAAGAAAATTATGTAGAGTCGTACCTTTAAAAAAATCGGCGAGTACCTAATTTTAATGTAAATTGAATGTTTGAGAAAATAACTATAACCTCTGCGGCAGTGACTGCGAGTCAAAAATAGTTCTACTCACTTTGTTGTTCGCAGAATGTTGCTTATATGCATATTGGGTCTGAGAGCAGAATGTGAATTGGGAACATCAAACGGACCAGCAAATTAGTAGTTAAAGTGGCAAAGCGAGAACTTACAGAATTCCTCGCGGGTTGGCGATCGATTTTTGAAATAATACCACTCAAAGGTGGAAAAGAAAAGTGTGCTGGCCAGTGCTCAGTAAAAAAAAACTTTCGCATTCGGATACAGCCAAGTTAACAAGGACAAATCGTTTCAGATTTCCATTATTGTATAACTTCGGGATTTCTACTTCTTAAGGCACAGGTGTTTTGTTATGAAGAAACTTTTGCTTCTTTCTATTGGAAACTCGTAATAAAGGTGCGCAATGGCCTAGTTCAGAAAAGGGTTAGCAAGTTACCGTTTACGCAATCTTTGAAAGAATGTATTTGGACTTGGGTTCCAAGTAAGTACCTACAGCTTGTATGGTAAGGCTTAATTAAAAAAAAAAAGTGTTAGCAATAATAGCGTGAAGAATTTTCATTCACAAAAATAACCATCATTTAGGTACACGTCAACAAAGAGGTCAACAACCATGTAGATGTCAATTAAAAATTCTGGGGTTTCAATCAATATCATTGATGTTTTTAGGCTATTTTTATAAGATACCGCTTCTAAAAAATAAAATGGGAGCCTACTTTCTATCCCGGAATAATCGGAAAATTTTCCGCAGACGAAGTTACGGACAACACTAGTACAATTTATTGTAAAAAATAAATAAAAAAACGTTAATATAAGATCCATGTACAAAGACAATCTTATCCCTTTAAGGGATCTCTTCCAGTCAATCTTTGAGTGGATGAGAAGAGCATTAGGTATACATATTAGGGACGGACAACGAGTGAGTTTAAAATTACAAATACTGAAAAACACAATATTTCAAATATTTGTTTAGATTACTAGTATTAGTATATTTAAATAATCACGCCGGTCATACCAACCGACGGCCAAACACCTTCAACTCGCCGAACGCCGATAGGTTGTTCGACACTCCTCAAACCCTCGGAAACCTTTTTGCGTGGGCACATAAAGCCGGCTTCCACATTTTCTTTAACGTTTATGGAAATCGTGGAATTTCTATGGCCCAAATCCTATACTTATATTATTATTTGCGCATTCCTGCGTATTATGCGGGCATATTTTGATTGATTACTGAGCAAGATTCACGTTTGATGTTAGGTATATTAATCTGCATACGGTTACCAATGAATAAAAGAGGAAAATGCCGTCTGAGTTGCGTGTGGGGATAAATATTAAGAAAGATATTCCGGTCATGAAATATACTGTTGGAAAAGTGAACATCAGTGATGCAGGGACATTCTCTCGGTTTCTTTGATAAATGCCGTGTAAACAAAGTAGTTTTTTTACGTGTAACGTGACTATTTTAATGAAACGATGGCATTATAAATACGAAATGAGAGCGAATTGAAAATGAGACGCAATTTGTTGTGTCAGAAGCCTTAGACTATGATATGGGGTCCTAGTGAAAAAGGGGTTAAGTCTGAAATAATAAACAACCTATTTTCTTTTCTAATTTGAAACAATTTGAAATGGTAAAAATAAAATATACAGTTTTGGTTACAGTAGTCACTGTCTCCTTTGTTCTAGAAATAAGTGACTGGGGTATATTAAACGGACTGAGGACCTAACTTATTGTAATTTAAGCTAGACTTTATAATGGAATTTTACAGACGTGTCTATAGGAACACAAAAGTAAGACCTAACGCTGAATTGAGCTGGTAGACAAAATAATTGTGTTAAGTAAACTCCGAGTAATTGAACAGAACCTAAATTACGTCTAACTAATTGAGTTATTTTTTAAAACATGAATATACTTAAGATTTTTTCATGTTTTATGCCAAGCCAATGTGTCTAATGGAAGATGGAGGAAAGGAGGATTCGAATATCTTTCTTTCTGGTAATTTGTTATCGTCATTTTTTTATTTATTCCTATGCCTTCTGACCCCGCTACGGGGTGAGCTGGGATTTGCCTGCCTTTATTTTAGTGTTTATTTTTTAAACTATGAAACTAAACTTAAATTAAAGGAAAAAAAAATATCTATAAAAATAAACATGCCACTATAGCATGCCACATATGTAATTTTTTTTTAACGAGGTTTGATAAACACCCTTCAAATATTTTTTTATTTTAAAATTTAGTCCCGATTTTGACCCGAATCGAGTTTCCTCCGCGTGTGGTCAAGAGCTGCGGTTCGATTTTGGATCCTTCCGAGGGAAAGAGCAGTGCTTGGCCCGGTGCACCCTGGGCATCGGTTAATGATTTCTTGGCAGATTCTGAGGGATATCATAATCCGTTGGCTAAGAGCCCGACAGGAGGTGAGGGTCTTTTGGCTGTGTTCTACCGTACAACGTTGCCGACATTTTTGTCACAAGATTTTTGAATACTGTATTTATTACTTTGACATTGGCGAAATCATCGCGTCGATCGATGGGGCCATATTAAAAAAGAGGAAGAAGAATGACAGATTGGAAATGCAACCACCAAAATTTGAATTTGGACGGCAGGAGGTAAGGGTCCCTTTCTAGTTCTAGCGTTTTATATTTAAATCTCCGATGTTAAGATTCTAATTCTAGCTTTTTTACTTTTGTGCGTGTAACTGTATACACACATCGATACGTAGTTTACCAGCCCCACTTGGCCGTTCCTAGGCGATAGATAAATGAATACATGAATATTCGGTCTGTGTGTAAATAGTTTATTCTCATACCAAGTGCAATTAATCTTACGTTTCATTGGCATCAGGTTCCATTAGGACTGTCTGACCGTCATATAAATATGTATGTGAATACCATCTATACGGATTCTAGTACAACGAAAATAAACTTCATAGTCGCCTATTAAAAGAAAAAGTTTGCACTTAGAATCTGAAAAAGATATTAGTTTTATGCGCGCTATCTATTATTTATCCTAGCTTGGAACAATTTGAATAGCTACCTATAGTAAGTTATACGAGTATTGAATGCATCCGTGAACCCTGTCTAGACGAACATTAAATAAATAAGTTGAATAGATATACATACGTATAGGGTAGGATATGTATATATAGGGTAAGGCTTTTACCTGCGTATGTATGTACTTATTGATCAGTATTAGTCTTAACCAAATTGGCAATTGACGCTCAAGTAATGGACTTGGGACTAAAATCACCCTGCTATCCGCGCCAGAGTGACTACTCCAAATCCGAACTTCATAGTTCCTACCATATTGTCCCTATCTCACTCTTTAATGAAACACTATTAGTGTAAGCAAGACGGCATGACTCGAACTTTCAATTGGGGAGAAAAAGACCGTTCGGACACAATTTGGGCGCCATTCTGGTCGTTTTCGTAGCAAAGTTCCCTAAGTTGACCATTTGCTTATAAATACATAGATATGAACGATTCTTTTTCCCAAGTTTCTTTTTTATCTCACTGTTCCTATGTAGCAAATTCCATTAAAATGTCAGCTCATTCTAAACCTCTATAAGCTAATTAATGAATTCGCGGAACGCGATTTACTTAATACATATTGGAGTGGCGGCCATATTGTGACTTAATGTGAGTTGTGACACAATTGGGATTGTCTAAAAAAAAATACCTATCCTTTTTATATTTTTTTTGTGCAGAATAGTCAATTATAAGAAACCAATTTCAATATTTTCTCATATAACTCGGTATTTTTTTTACTATTAATTATTGAAAGTATTTTGGTTGATGACGTCAGAGTTTCCACTGCCGGTGCCACACATCTGCTTATTGGATAAATTGGTCATAAAACGTATGTGAAGCGCCGCCATTAACGTCTTTTCTATCTGTGGTGAAGTTGGCAAACTGTCATCAGTATCAATGTCAACATGATTCAACAATAACACAGGAAGATTCACGCGATCTTCTCCTATGAATTTTATATTTTCACAACCGTTACACATACCATAACATTCTGCGCGAAGCAGAAAGGTCCATAAACACATACCAGGTATGATCGAGACAAAACAGGACCCGGAAATAAGTCAGTAAACTCAGTAGGCGAAAGTAAACTGAAAACGTAATATTTTCGCTCTTCATTAAAATATTTAGCGGAAAATCTTTCATGTGAGCGAAGCACATCGCTGTGTGGTTACACTCTTGCCTAATTATCTACCGAAAGTGCTTCTAAATCTAAACTATAATACAACAATATGAAAGTAAACAGTGGAAAAAACAAGAATGACAGTAACAAGATTGCCCATTTGCTTGTCATCTGTCATAAGATGAATGAAATGTCAGATTGCGGGTCCAAATTGAATTCCGTAGTATAATCCACGCGTAAATAGCATAGAATTTGTAACCTTTGCAAATAAAGTACATTTTGGACCGTCTACATCATGTCTGGGAATGTCAAATGAAGGTCATTGCTTATTTTTCATGTAATAAATTAATTATAGTAAAATAAAATAAAGTTAATACAGAAAACGATTTAAAAAGCATTTATCTCGAAATGGTTTTCGATTTACTATACATTGTAAAAAAATAGACAATCCCAATTGGCAAGCGAGGAGAAATTGCGAAATTGCACAAAATAAATCTACGTTTAAATTGGCTGTCTGACGTTAGCTCAGCATTGTAGCGATTCCTAGTGCCATTATTATGACCTCAAGGCACGGGACCCATCTCAGAAAAAAGAAAGAAAGGGATGGTGTGCCACGAACTTCGAATTTCTAATTTTGGCGTTGCTCCCAGATTGAAATACAAAAACGATTTTTTTAATCAAGTGCCCATGACGCTACTGAAAAGCTACGATAATAATACCACCTTTTTTACTTTAATGACCATTAATACTACTGGCCGCCTACAAGGAACAGCCTTAAGATGGAAATAAAAACAAAAGACGGTGACGCCCACTGGCTATACACAATAGAGACGACTTTGTGACTCGTAGCTTCAACGTTACGAGCCGCCATCATAATCTTTCAGAATATAATAAGGCGTCGAAGAAATTCAATAAAATAGGTGATTGGAAAAATATGATTTATAAATTGGCATGACGCGGTTTCAATTTTGGGTCGTTTTCGATATGCGAATGAAAAAATTGTATTGGCGTTAAGTAATGAAGTATTACATTCAATGTAATATAATTGCGTCGTGTACCTACCGATGAAAACGGAAATTTGAATTCCCATTTTTTCATTCGACAAGGAAGTACCTAAACGAGCAAGAGGGTTACCTAATGGTAAAAGAGCACCATCACTCGTGGACACCCAACAACTAGAGGATTGCTTGCAATGCCAGCCTAGAGGGCTAAGATAGAACCTCATAGTGCCACCAACTTCACCAGCTGTCTTACTTTCCACGCCGGAACGCAGCAGCGCAAGCACTGCTGTTAGGCGGCAGGATAACTGAGTAACATTGGTTGTAGCGATCTGGGCGAAGCCCCTTGACCCTCAAAACTTATATACTTACATACATACATAAATCACGTCATTAACCCTTACGAGTTAGACAGAACCTATCAGGTAACAAGACCTTAAGGCCACGTTTAGCATGATTGTGGGCGTATAGGTGGAAAGGGGAATAAAAATAGAGATGGGTTCCTTGCCACATTGCCTGATTCCTAAGATTTTACCATCTGCGCGGGAAGAGAAGCAACTGGTACATTCTATGTTTTTTCTTTACTCCCCGACCAGAATGGAAGGATGGATTATCACTCCTCATCGTCACTACATAGTATAAAATAAAGTCGCTTTCTCTGTCCCTATGTCCCTATGTCCCTATGTATGCTTATATCTTCAAAAGTACACAACGGATTTTGGTACGGTTTTTTTTAATAGATAGAGTGATTCAAGAGGAAGGTTTTTAAGTATAATTCACGCAGACAAAGACGCGGGCAGAAGCTAGTAACTTATAATACAACAACTACCAATAATAACTACCTACGGCACCGATTTTGAAACTATATAACATCTCGGGAACGTGTAGAGTTCCCACGAGACGCACACAAAGTTGCGGGACATCGCTAACAGCTAAACTAGTATTAACCAACAACGAACTAATTAATTTATACGGTTAGGTACCTGCCTACATTAGTTTTGTAGAGCTTAGAGATGCTCATTATTTTTAATCGCTGCTAATCGTTCATTAGCCTCTCTACAATAATAAGCACCTCTAAGTTTGCCAGCTAGTGCCGTTCATTATGTAGGTATCACTACATAGTATAAAACAAAGTCGCTTTCCGATGTCTGTCTGTCCCTATGTATGCTTATATCATTAAATCTACGCAACGGATTTGGATGCGGTTTTTTTTACTATAGAATTATTCAAGAGGAAGGTTTGTATGTATAAATCTTCTTCTTCTTCTTTTTCTTATTTGTGGCGTTTCAAGTCGTTATAGCGACGACAACTTCGCCAATGTCAAAGTAACAAAAATATAATTAAAAAATCTTGTGACAAAATGTCGGCAACGTTGTACGGTAATGGTCAAAGACCCCCCTCCCCCCCTGTCGGGCTCTTAGCCAACGGTCAATGATATCCCTCAGAAACTGCCAGGAAATCATTAGCCGATGCCCAGGGTGCACCGGATCAAGCACTGCTCTTCCCCCCGGACGGATCCAAAAAGGAACCGCAGCTCTTGACCACACGCGGAGGTAACCCGACTCGCACCCCTGTATAAATCTACGCAGACGAAGTCGCGGGCAGAAGTGAGTATTATAAATGCCGAAACGGTTCGAGAAAAGGTGGGTACCTAAAACTAGTGCCCTGCCTTCTTTTTTTTCGACTTGGCGGGGGCACGGTAGATCTACAGGTTTCAGACCAAATAAAAAGTAAAGACGGACTATGAGTCCGCTCGGCTGGTTTACGGGCACACGTGCAATAGTGGTGGGTCGTCGACGATTTTACAGTCGACGGAACGAGACCGTTTACCGTCGACGATAAACTAGTTTAAAAAACAGTCTAATTTTCGACTAGTTTACGTCGTCGTCGAAAAGACTACTTCATCACATAAACGATTAGTGAACGTGAACGAACGAATGTCGCTCGCGTCGGCAATGTTCGGGTTCACTCGGTCGGTATCGGCCAGACGCTCGCGACACGGCGCGACGCAACGGATTCGACTCGCGACTCGTAACCAGTCGACGAATAAACTAGTTTATCTGTGAACTATAAACTAGTTGAATCGTTCACGTACGAAAAACAGTTTATGTAAACGGTTCGTTCATACAACGCCCACCACTAACGTGCAACCAAATTTTGCCACTAGTTGGGCTTCGCACACGCACGTTACCTTTCGCAGAACTACGTCTTTGCATTTTGTTTGGATTGAGCTCTGAGCCTCTAGTGTAAGTATTGGCATATAAAAACATCTCGAATGCGTTCACGTAAACGTCTCAATTACTATGGAATAATTGGTAGCGCCACTTGCGGGTGGAAACGGCAACGAACTATTCTCATAAAAAGTATTTTGTGACCAAAAACTTACACTTAGCATACTGGAATAATACATTAATTTAATTATTTACTGCGAAACATACCAAGCGTTTTTGTTTATGAGTCAAACACGATTTCCATCGACAAGATAAATTGTTTAGCTGTCAAATGTCAAGTCAAACCAAACAATGTCAACGCGTACAGTTTGCTAATGTCAAACGTTGTATTGCAATAATTTTAGTGTTTTAGTTAAAATAGTTTTTAGGCGATGTGAATTGATGTTCGCGTAAAAGCATACATCAAATATTAAGAACTTAGTGGTGTTGTTTATACAGACACATCCAAATGTCTCAATTACCAGACGATATCGGCGATATAACCATGGCCTCGACAGAAGCGGACTCGCAAACACACTCACATGAAGGTAAAAAAAAACAAACAAAATTAATCACAATATTTTTGAGCGATAAAACTTTGTTACATTAAGTATGGAAAAGCGGACATAATTATTGTATACCTTGGTAAAAGTGACCGACTTTTAATTCTTGCAAACTTTAGATTGGCTTCGTATGTTTATATACCAAAACATTATAATTTTGTGTCGAATTTAAGCGGCATATTTTAACTGTTTTGTGTTCAAAATAACAATATTGTAATCGTTAATTATGAACTCTAGATGTGGAATGTAGTTGTGACAGTTCATAAAACTTCATCAACAACAATTTGTGATACTACTTGTGTGTTCCCATGAGGCTGTCATGGTCATTGTATTTAGTGTCTACAAAATATTCTGTTTAAAAAAATTCACTCTCAACTTCAAATTTAACATCTGTAATGTCTGTCCTGTGTAATTGAATTCTCAACGTAAATCAGCAGCATACAGATTATGATAATAACTTTCACCTAATTTGCATAAAAAAACTTTTCAGTCTTTAATAAAATCAAAATTGAAAGTTTAGAGCAAGAAGAGTTTAGACTGCATATAGCCAGCAAAAAACCCTATTACATATCTTTTTTCCAAACTACCTGCATGTTTGCCAAAAAGAATGCCGTAATAAACTTGCGTTAGTCTAAAATTTAAATAACTGGTGACAAAATCCACAGCAACATCGAGTGTGAACACAGATGACACAGCATCCAGCAGCGTGGCCACTCCAACCGGTGGCGAGGGCCAGGCCTCCCGGCAGTCCAACCTCCAAAGGATACAACAGCGGAAGCAGCAAGTTTACAACTGGCCGCACAACAAAAAACTGCTCAAACTTGCCATTTATTCAGCATGTCAGGTATAAATAAAATAATCAGCGGTAGATTTACAAGTAAAATAATGTTTCCGCTTTTTAAATACAGCCAACATCAGATGTTCAATGGTATTTTAGCTTCTATGTATTGCCTTCTTCCTAGGCCACCACAGAACCTTAAAGAAATTTATGTCATTTGATATACAATCAACAAACAAAATTATTTAAGTATCTGTAGGGCTCTCTGGTGGCCCAGAAATCAACCCGTTGACTGCTACCTTTCATAGAATTTTAACAGGGAAGCATTTTATAATTATGTTCTGACCAGGCTCTGTCTACCCTGTAAGGGATATAGACGTAATTTGTGTATTTATGTATGTTCTGACAGACTATGATGATGAGACTATTAGAATAAGATTTAACCACAATAACAATAGAGCCAGTTGACGCTCACTGCGTTAAGTTTTCCTTTTTTTTGCCCATTGCTAAACAAAGGCATATCCTCGTTTCAACCGTAAAAGCATTAATTTAAAAAATATTCCAGACTCCCGACTGCGGTTGCAATGGATGGAAGACCCCAGTCCCGCAGCAGGCCATCAAAGCTAATGCCCGTGCTGATACCCAACCGCTGGCAACTTTTAACGACCCTTGCCGAAACTGCAACCACATCTTAGGTAATCTATCTAATCTATCACCTTTAAATAAATTCGTGTATGTATATGTATAATCTGAATTTCGGAAAACTCCAATGATTTTCATCAAATTTAGTATGCAGCAGGGTTTGGGGGGCGATAAACCGGTCTAGCTAGGTTTCATTTTTAGAAAACGTACCAAAAAAAAATACAGTGCGAAGCTCGGTCATCCAGGTACCTATAATTAAGCATACATAGAGAATGAGCAAATTTTTAACGTTTTTTTTTTTATCTTATATTTAAAGAGGCTTTAGTACACAGGGGTGACTATGTCAGCCTCATGGGAGGACTCCAGAAGATCGGAAATTACAATTCATGCAGTATCCCCTCCCCCAGAACCAGATGCTCTGGTTATGAAGGAATGCGGCACAAATTTATATATGCAAAGAGCTTTGTCCGACGAAGGGCATTTACTTCACTATTGTCAATTTTTAACGTTGTAGACTCTTATACATGACTTATAAGTATTTCTCTACTTCGCAACCGGCTTATGTGTTCGTCTTCATAACTAGGTATTTAATTTCTTCTAATCCATGGACTTATTTGCCAATTTTAGTAACACTAAGATGGGTCGGTTAAAACACTCATACTAGGCCATATCCAATTTAAAATGTTGTTGCAGAAAAACATGTGACACAATTGCAAGGTCTGCAAGTGGCCGAAGTGGACCGACTCCTCGGAGCTGTGGTGGATGTGGAGAATATCTTCATGTCAATGCACAGAGAGGATGACCATGATACCAAACGAGTTTACTACTACCTGTTCAAAGTAAGAATACTCGCTTATGTTCTCGGTGAAAATATGACATGGCAGTTGGCCAATTTGGGTTGGATTTAGAGTTAATGCTCGCATCAGTAACCGCATCTGAATTGGTTCACCCGTTTAAGAACTATGGTTCCACGGATAGACACAAATAGACGCATACATGGTGGTCATTCTGTTGTGAGTCTTCCCCTCTTGCGTCAGAGCAATGCAATGTGAGTTGGAAGTGGTTTTTTTTTAATAATTGGTCCTTCAAGCCGGATGTTTTTGGTCCAGCTCCTCCGTAAGTGTATCCTGACGCGCTCGTCTCCGCGCATCGAGGGTCCGCTGGGGCAGCCGCCGTTCGAGCGTCCCTCCATAGCCAAGGCCATCACCAACTTCGTGCTGTACAAGTTCAACACGCTGCCGCAGAGGGAGTGGCAGACCATGTACGATCTGGCCAAGATGTTCTTGCACTGCTTCAACCATTGGAACTTTGAAACGCCTAGCGTTAGGAAGTTGGTGAGTTTTTTTTAAGGCCTGCACGAATCATCAATCTCTCTTAAGTTCTGGATGCCTATCTTAAGTATCAGATATCTATGAATCCATCGTCTGTTTCGTTACTAATAATGAATAGAGAGGGCGCCATTGATATCTGACAATTAAAGTATAAGGAACTTAACAGAGAGTAGCGATCCAGGCTCTTAGTACCTACATAGCTCAGTGAAGTATTATTCTTGTTCAACATTTTTAATAGTGTTTTTTAGGCTAAAATGCTTTGTGTTTTGGTTACAGCAAGTATCTAACCCGGAAGATATATCAGCCTATCAAATAAACTATACAAGGTCAGTCTGTTGTTTGTATTTATATGTTAGCAAAAATAAAAAATAAATATGTATTTGTTAATAGGTTTGTATTTAATGTTCTGCGGTATCTGATTGAATTGAAACTTTTGTCAGTGGTTTTGTGTATGACTGCGAAGATTCTTGGCTGAAACACGGGAGATATGACCGGGACCGAGTTTATATTCAGATTAATAAAGGGATTTTACGGAATTCCCGCGGTTTAGAACAATAGGCTTTTTTATTTTCCCGTGGGGCGACGCGTTGTCTGTCGTTGTCGCGAACCACTTGCCACCAGATGGACCACTTGCTCGTTTACCACCCTATCATATAAAAAGTAACCATGCACGATACTTTTTTTAATTTTTTTATTTGACTTGACCATGATTTTTCACGTAAAATTTGACTCGCTTCTAGTGGTCCAGAGACCATTTTGTTTCAATTTTTATGTATGTATTTTTATGTTTTTTAACTAATTCTAATCGTCGTAAATAACTTTTTCTTTCTTTCTTTCTTTTGGTCGGTTTGCCTTGAAAATTGGTACACCAATGCAGGATAGATGACAATGCAAGTACATTAATTAAAGCTTGTATTAAAAATTACTTTTAACAAAAATCTTTATAGGTATATTATTCCTCCAAAAAAAAGGCGGTATCATAGATATCAGACACTTATGGTATCGAAAGCTTAACCGAGTCTTGGAACAGAGGCCTTGTTGTCTTACGCACTTCGAATCAATCGCATTAAGCATTCCTTTCTATCAACCGATAAAGTAGGGGGTAGAAAGTCCGAGCGTTACACAAAGAGGCTGTTCCTAAATGTTGGTCTTCTCCAGATGGCTTGTGTTCTGCCACGTGCCGGCCTTCTGCGACTCGCTGCCGCACTACGAGACGTCGCTGGTGTTCGGGCGCACGCTGTTGCGCGCCGTGTTCAAGTCCGTCTGCAGGCAGCTCATGGACAAGTGCCATTCGGAGAGGGACCGCATGCCGCCGGAGAAGCGGGTCAGTACGGGCAGGGTCGACTCCGGGGTAGAGCTAGGGTCGAAGCTTCAGGTAGTGGTGATTACGACGCCGAAAAACTCCAGTAAACTAGAGCAGCCAGGGATTGGAACTGATACTGAAGATACGGGTTAAAAACCGGTATTTATAGGTTCTCTTCATTTCTGTTCTGAACCGGTAAAAAAATACCCAAAAAAACCGGTTTTCGGCGGCGGGACGTGCAATATTTTAACTTCCTAAAACCGGTAAATTTACCGGTTTCTAACCTTGGTACCGGTTTCTGTATAATACCGGCTTTTTTAACGTTTTTATTAATATTTTATTAAACAAATAATTTCTTCTAAAAATCAACATGAGTTTAGTAGGTACATAAGTTGGTGTGATTAAATAAATTATTAATATTAAAAGTAATATGATTGTCTGTTATGGTAGTCATAAAAAAATGTTGAACTAAAAACGTACTAGTACTTATGACTCCTGATAATGCTTAGAAATCGGTAGTAGAACAAAAAAGAAGAATAAAAAAACTATGTCAGTTAATATTGACCCGTAGTGACTTGCTGTACCTGGTAGTAATATAACGCGTCGTTCCTCTGCGCAGGTTCTGGTTCTGACGCACTTCCCGCGATTCTTGGCTCTTCTTGAGGAGGAGATATTCAGCGCAAGCTCTCCCATCTGGGACCCCGAGTACAAGCAGGTGCCGCCGCACCATCTGCAAGCCATCCTCGATAACAAGACCAGTAAGTACACACACACAGAGAGAGAGGGAGAGAGAGAGGGAGAGAGAGAGAGAGAATGAGACAGACAGACACAGACAGAGGCAGACAGAGACCGGCCCTAGCAAAAAAAATATCAGCACATTCCTCTTATCAAACGAAATACAGAGAACCAATAAAATTAAAGAGTCAGAAATCCTACCCTAGTATCATCATCATCACTACATAGTATAAAACAAAGTCGCTTTGTCTGTCCCCAAGTCCGTATGTATGCTTATATCTTCAAAACTATACAACGGATTTTGATGCGATTTTTTTTAATAGATAGAGTGATTCAAGAGGAAGGTTTATAATGTATAATACATGCATGATATACCGTGCGAAGCCGGGGCGGGTCGCTAGTTATAAATACGAAAGTTTGAAAGGATGTGAGGACGTGAGTGTGTATGTTTGTTCCTTCTTCACTCTGAAACGACTGGACCGAACGGAGATAGCTTACACCCTAGATTAAAACATAGTTTACTTTTATCCCGGAAAATTGCATACTTCCCGTAGGATAACGATACACATGTCAAAGGTCGTCGCTGCTTAGAGTCGCAACGTTAACAATGATTGCAGGATATACTATCAACATCAGTTCTTTAGTCTAATTTTACAAGGGCGAAGTCGCAGGCAGAAACTAGTATGAGGGTATTTTCAAAAAAACATGTACCCTTGACTTTTTTTTCCAAAATGACGACATTTTGGTTTTTTCTGAATCAGAATTATTAGCACTATTTATTTTTGTAAGGAAAAAAAGTGTCCATTGGTTTTTTTTGTCAGTTTTGTGACACTATTTTCATACGATTTATATGGGGCGTCACAAAACTGACACGAAAAAGTTGTATGGGAAATTAAGGCAATCTTGTTGGAAAAAGGGTACACGGTTTTTTGAAAATGCCCATGAAATATTATCAACTAGCTGCTGCCCGCGAGTTCCTCTGCAAAAAATTAGTTTATCGCTATCCCGCGGGAACTATACAATTTTCCGGGATACAAAATAGCCTATGTGTTAATCTCCGTTCCAAACTTTATCCAAATCCATTCAGTAGCTTTTACGTGAAAGTGTAACAAACCATCCATCCATACTTAAAAACTTTCGCGTTTATAATATTAGTAGGATTTTAATATTTGTAGGATCGAGGGAATGGGCGAAAGTCTTAGGAATCATGATATAGGCGATGCGGCTAGCAACCCATCACTATTTTGATTCCCCTTTCCAGCTATACGCCCTTAATCACGCTAAATGTGGCCTTAAGGTTTTTTTACCTTAGGCTCTGTCTACCTCGTAAGGGATAAATACGTGATATATGTATGTATGTATGTATGTAGGATTTTAAAATGTAGAATGTGGTCATTCCACGCTTTCCACAATCTCGCATCGGATCTCTAAAAGCCTGTGTTTGCGTCTTACTTATTTACACAATCACTTGTAACCTAATGTGGGTCAGCCGTCTCTCACCAGCCCGCAGATAACGTATCTACGTGATAGTAACGTAGTATTCAGATAAACAGATTATATCTCCATTCACTGAGAAGTTTTGTGGACAGAGTGGGAATAAGTGCAAAACAATAGTCATTTTTTTTTAGTCTGTATTCGCTAGTTTCTTAGGTCTTACGTAAATATAGTTAAATCCATGTCTAGGTTTGGAGGCTAGTGTTGGCTTTTAAAAAGTAAGTAGAACTTGTAATTTTGGTCTTTTGAAGTTTTTAATTGAATGATATTATCGCCATGGTAATGCCCACTGGCCACTGTTGCGGAGAGGATCAAGGGCTCATTTTTGCAGGCTTGGGATGCTGTGCGTCTAGCGAGAGCTGGTTAGGTTAGGATTTATTGTGTTTATACTAATTTCCACTTAAGGTTACAATCGTCACTTATAAGTTACGGGTGTTTTGTTTCTGTAATAAATGTTCATTATATTTTGTGATCTATGATTTACTGAATGGATTGCGCGAATTGGGTAATACTTGCACCCTAACATTTTAAGATTAACCGGCGTGAGATCGCGTCACGTTGCAGCTCTGTGCGTCGTCCTACTCCTAGAATGTAATCATCATCATCATCAGCCTATGTTAGTCCACTGCTGGACATAGGCCTCCCCTAATGAGCGCCATAGCGCCCTGTCTTCAGCTTGACGCATCCAGCATCTGCCTGCAGCCTTTTGCAGAATGTAATATAACATAACTATGTTAGGAGTTAATATCTAATAATATCTTGGGACCACTGACACCAATTGACCTCGTCCCAAACATCTAAGACTCGAGAACAAACATTCGTATTTTTCATACAAACATCTGTTCCGATCGGGGATCGAGACGAGACTTCAAGCTTCATAGTCAGGCTCTCTAACCACTAGGCCAGGGCTGGCGAACCAATGGCACGCGTGCCACTGTTGGCACGCTTCAAAATAATTTGGGCACGCCAATAATAAAAATGGTTTATTTTTGTCCATTAAATCACCAACTTAAGATTCATTTATTATGAAAAAACGGGCAATGTGGTCATATGATGGTAAAATAACAACACACTCTTAAGACAACAGGGTCTTTGATGACAGTTCGGAGCCAAATATTACTTTATTTGTGAAAAAATGGCGCGTCCAACAAAAAAGGTTCGCCACCCCTGCACTAGGCTATCCGGTTATTTGATGAGGATTTTTTGTTTTTTTAGCGAGCCGTCGTGGCGGCGAGTTCGAGCGGGTGACAGCGACAGGTGACAGCAAGGATGGCTTCACCACTGTGTCGCTGTCAGCAGGTACCTTACCCATAACTATGTAGCAATCATCACGCATTCAAGAAGACGGTGGGTGGTAGCCTGCACCGTGCAGTCCACTCAGCTATGACCGCATAGAATGGAAGCAGTTGGCTTATTACCTAACTCACTCGCAATCGCCATCGTGTTCATTTTGACAATTCATGTATGGGATGACAATTGGCATCGGAATCAGTTAGCTCTCACGTTCTAACTATCAAAATGAACACGATGGCGATTGCGAGCGAGTTAGGTAATAAGAATACTGTATGCTTAGTGTAAGTTTTTGGTCGCAAAATACTACGTTACTATACTATGAGAATAGTTTGTTGCCGTTTCCATCCGCAAGTGGCGCTGCCAATCATTCCATAGTAATTGAGACGTTTACGTGAACGCATACGAGATGTTTTTATATGCGAATACTTACACTAGGGGCTCTGATCGTATGTGGCCCCGATCCTCAGCAGTGAGGGGACGAGAAAGAAGAAGAAGAAGAAGGACTATGTAGGAATTTTAGTATGGGCCCAATGGGGAGAGTCATCAAGGCGGCAAACTTAAAAAATATGGTGGTAAACTCGTTTAAGGCAAACACGATCTACATTCCGCAGAAAAATGTGTAATGTAATTAACCTAAATCTCCTAACTAATTAAAAACCGCATGTCATTGTGAAATTTCTAGCAAGATCGACGTTATTTGGTAATTGAATTTGGATGCAGATGTTCAGTCAATCTTGCTGATTAATTTTGTAACATCTTGTAGGTCTACGATCTGCGATATTAATATATAGTTTAAAACTAAAAGCAATGTCGAAATACAGAAAATCAGTGTCTTCTCTGTCGCGGTGTAAAACATTGCGTAAGTAAATTTGTTTTCATCATCTCAATCATCGGCGTAAAGACGTCCACTGTTGAACTAAGGCCTCCTTAGAACGCCAAGCTTCGTGATCCCCACTTGAAAACCTTTGTCTCCCAACTGTATTTGGTTTAGAGGTGTATGTTTCTTACAATCAAATCATTGCTGTTAATATTTCTTTATAAAATGAAGAATTGTTTTTTATGCCTATAATATCTAAATGTACCACCTTACTACATTTACAATATGGTACAAAATCAATTCAAGTCATTAAAAATTATAATTGTTTTTAAAGAGTGAAAGAGGATATAGTGACTAGGATAGAAAAAAGTATGCTTAGTTGGTTTGGGCATGTAGAGCGGATGGATGAAAGACTAACTAAACAGATCTATATGGGGAGTGTGAATGGTTACGTTGGGAGGGGAAGGCCTAGACGGACGTTCCGAGACCAAATAGGAGACGTTTTGGAAAAAGGTTAGGTCAGGAGTACCCGAAACCGACGAGCATGTTTGAAGAGATTGATGACTGTGGAAGAAGCGAAAGAAATATGTCATTATCGTAGCAAGTGGAATAAAGTAGTCTCGGCCTACCCCTGTGGGACAGAGGCGTGACGGTATGTATGTATGTATGTAATTGTTTTTAAATTAATTCCTCATAGGTAAAAAACATAAAACTACGATTCATTTTGTAGTAGCTTACCTAAATTAGCGGGGCCTGGAAAAGGGTTAAAGACAGCGGCCCTTCATGTGGCGTTAGTTTCCACCCAGGGCCGCCGTAAGCGGGCGTGCAAAGCGTGCACCGCACACGGGCGGCACGTCCAGGGGGCGGCAAATCGAGCTACTCGTACCTAATTCAAGTCATTGTACCCTTGGCCGGTCGACTCCTACGCAGAGGGCGCGCATAGGTTACCAATCGGTATTGCACGCGGGCGACGAAACAGCTAGCGGCGGGCCTGTGTATACCTTATGGGCATTTTCAAAAGAACATGTACCCTTGACTTTTTATTCCAAAATGATGACATTTTGGGTTTTTTTGAATCAGAATTATTAGCACTTTATTTTTGTAAAGAAAAAAGTGTCCATTGGTTTTTTGTCAGTTTTGTGACACTATTTTCATTCGATTTATATGGGACGTCACAAAACTGACACGATGAAGTTGTATGGGAAATTAAGGTAATTTTGTTGGAAAAAGGGTATACGGTTTTTTGAAAATGCCCATGAAATATTGTCAACCAGCTGCTGCCCGCGAGTTCATCTGCAAAAAAAATTTGTTTATCGCTATCCCGCGGGAACTATACAATTTTCCGGGATACAAAATAGCCTATGTGTTAATCTCCGTTCCAAATTTTTTTAAATGCCCTTATCTATGGTAGTGGTGAACTTGGAATGAATGTTTGCACAGGTTCCATGAAGCAGGAGTCCCTGAAGCGCGCGGCGGAGGGCCGCGGCGAGGCGGGCGGCAAGCGGCGCCGCGTGGTGGACGAGCTGGCGGACGACGTCAGCGAGCGCTGCGTCGCCGACATCGTCGCCACCATCACGGACCCCGCCTACATGTGCGGGCCCGACGTGAGTACCACACAGATCTACGGATGCGCAAGTTTCGGAAAATTAGGTTAGAAAAGTTTTCGGATATTTCTATGTCCTTCCTCGGGACTGAAACTATCTGTATATCAAACTTCAACTAATTCAGTTGAGAGGTTTAAACGTAAAAAAGTAACATACTGACACACAGAATTACTTATAATTAGAGACCGGATTATATGCAACATAAAAAGCTTGTTATATGCATGAAAAATGCTTGAAATATGCACGAAAATTGGCAGAATATGTGAAATTAAATGATAAATTTTGGGATCTATATGCGCATACATATAACAATTTATATACGTAATAGGTGGAACTACTTCGTAGTAGGCGAGCGCGACGTTCTTCTGTCTCTTTCATTTTACTGTTGTAACTTTCAAAACAAAAGACGCGCGCGGCTACTGACTGCGTTCCGAAATGCAGTAAAAAGTCACAATTAT
This sequence comes from Pandemis cinnamomeana, assembly GCA_932294345.1. Taxonomy (NCBI): domain Eukaryota; kingdom Metazoa; phylum Arthropoda; class Insecta; order Lepidoptera; family Tortricidae; genus Pandemis; species Pandemis cinnamomeana. Next base: position 5,344,617 of record OW028721.1, read on the forward strand.
TACTCAATAGCCCTTATATTTTGTGACTGTTATTAAATTTGGTCGCATTTCGGAACGCAGGGTGAGTGAAAAATATTGTAAATGCACCGATAATATGCATCATAACTATATCTTAGGTAAAATATGCTTATACCGCTGAGAATGGCTGAAATATGCAAATGCATATAATCCGGTCTTTACTTATAATGTTAACTCTTGGATACTTTGCATAAGGACATCAGTGGACGCACCTGAAATAATAGTTTGACTTAGACATATTTTTCTTTCATAAACACCTACATGATCCACTCATTTAAAATAACAAAAACAGTGGAAATGTTACGATATTTTTTTGATTTCTTTACGAAACCATTATCTGCACTCTAAACGGTCGGCAGAAGGTCAACCAGTACACTTAGAATTGGGCGAACGCGGAAAATAAAGGACGAAGCACAAACTATTGCGAAAACACTGGCGTTCCACGCCTAGCACGAGAGCGCGCGAAAGACTACCCGTCTTTTTCTTACTGCCCGTTCCAGAAAGAGACGAGTAGTATCTCGCTCGCGACACAGCTCTCGCGCGCTCCCGTTCTAACAGTACTGATTGGAAACGTGATAACGCTTGGTATACATGTTTCAGGCGTTGTTCCAAATGCAAGCGCCGCGCGACGAGGCGGCTAAGATAGAGGAGCAGCGCAAGATGATAGAGTTCCACGTCATAGGGAACTCGCTCACGGGGCCCGTCAATAAGCAGACCATGCTGTGGCTCATAGGTAAGGGAAAAATCCTTATAAAGGTTTTGGCACACGTAACCGTTCGGCACCGGATCGGCGCCGCCTCACCTCATCGGCTCGCAGTCAACCAGGCGTCAACCATACGCAAGCGCATAACGGAAACGGCTCGGCACCTCCGAGGTGTCCGCGCGGCTGCGGCTAGGTGACATCGCGCTTACGGCTGGGTGACCGACCGCGGGGGGAATGATGGCGGTCAGCGCGCCGTTCCCGTTCCGGCGGCGAGACGCAAGCGCGGCGACGGCCCGACGTAAGCTCGATGACTGCGAGTTGCCTGCGCGCCAGTTGCGAATAACTAGCTTGTGCTGAGGCGAGGCGATGCAGTTCCGACTCCGATATGTGTCCGTTACAGTATGGAATTTCTTACAAAGAATAATGGACGATTCGAGTTGAGGCGGCGCCGATCCGGTGCCGAGCGGCTGTGTGCGACAAACTTAACAGAGCAAACTAAACTTTATGAAAATAAATGTTCTAAAATACTGTTTCACAAACATTTAAATAAAAGGTCAAAATTTTGTGTCAGATAAATGAAAATGTTCGTTGACGGCCTTTACAATGATGTATGTATGTTTAACTACTCTTTATTTACAGTCAGCCAAACGGAACCCTGGGCCACTGTAGAACCTTTCCATAATCAACGTCGGAGTACTTTGACAGTGACAGACACAAATAACAAGCAACCACTTATTGCGATGGGGGTTCCATTTAATTGACCGTATATAAAACATGTACCGAATGAACAGGTTACAACTTGCTGGCACCAATTCATGATAAAGATGTGTGTGTGTTCCAGGACTCCATAACGTGTTCTCCCATCAGCTGCCAGAGATGACCAAGGAATATATTTCACAATTAGTTTTTGATCCGTAAGTCCATGTTGCATTATTAAGGATTACAAATATAAGTGAATCACAGTTCTTCTTTGGCGTCCACAAAAAAGCTGGTGCCGGATTAAGCCAGCGCGGGGCCTGTTGCAAATACTTTCAAGGGGCCCTTGGTTTGCTTTAGGTTCTCAAGTTTAGGGTATTAAATAAAACAAAACTGTTACAAAGATATTTTACGCTCCTATCTAAATTAATATTTTTTTATTACGGCCAGACAGGCGTTGGAGCGCGGGGCCCCCAAGTTCGCGGGGCCCGTAGCATTTGCTACTCTTGCTACGTGGCTAATCCGGCACTGCTGGTATATGGAATTTTGTGTGCATACCTAATTGTTAAGACTTTTTTTTATCTTACACGTATATTTTTTCTTTCAGAAAACACAAAACTTTAGCTCTAATCAAGGACGGAAGGCCTATCGGCGGAATTTGCTTCAGAACGTTTCACTCTCAGGTATGGGTAATTGGAGCTTTGCCTCTTGATGTCGCGGCGACATTGTAAATTGCCATATCCAACCTTTTTAACTTTTCTTGTACAAAATACAAGATTTAAATTAAATTAATTTAAAATAGACGCACGGACAGCGGAGCCTTATTACTTAAGAGTCCCGTTGGCACCTTGTAGAAACGGACTCCTAAAAATACTATGCAAAACAGTATCTACATAATTTTAACAGCGTAGGAAGGCGGTTTTACCGTTTAGCTATCTAACACTATAGGCGACGTCCCACTGCTGCGCACGCTGGGCCACCCACGTGGGTCCGTTGGCCATTTTGTGCGTAACGTGTGCGTGCACTGCTTTGGAAACGACCACCTACATTTAGACACGGAGCGAATATGTACCCACGTGCGTAGCGTGACCGTCTGACCGTGCGCGGCAGTGGAACGTCGCCTTTATATTTTAGAACATTTTTAGGGTAATTATTTTCCGATCTACTTTTGTTTCAGGGTTTTAGCGAAGTAGTGTTCTGCGCGGTGACTTCCAACGAACAAGTGAAAGGCTACGGCACCCACTTGATGAACCATCTCAAGGATTATCACATAAGAAACAACATCCTGCATTTCCTGTCTTTTGCTGACGAGTTTGCTATTGGTAACTATCTTTTTTTTTAATAAATAGAGTGACAAACGAGTAAGTGGTACCTGATGGAGTGATAGCCATCACCTTACATTGGACATCCTCAAAACCAGAATTGAGGTTATAAATTCGACGTTCGTTTCTTGCCGCTCTGCGCACACTAATAGTCATCTCTGTCTGTGTCTTTGTAATAAATAGGGATGGCCATAGATATCTGACATTTGTCACATTTTGTGTTTGTGTGTGCCAACTTCCTGCTGCAACATTCCCTGAGCGGTACAATTTAGGGATCTTTAAATAGCGAGCCTTCCTGTTCCTCAAAGGGCCGGCAACGCACTTGTGATTCCCCAGGTCTTGCAGGTGTCCCTGGGCGACGGTGATTGCTTTCCATCAGGTGACCCGTCTGCTCGTTTGCCCCCTCTTATATATATATAAAAAAAAAAAACATTTTCCAGGTTATTTCAAAAAGCAAGGCTTCAGCAAGGACATCCGTCTACCGCGCGCGATGTACCAGGGCTATATAAAGGACTATGAGGGCGCTACTCTGATGCACTGCGAGCTTAACCCACGTATTGTCTACACGCAGTTCACGTCTGTCATACGCACGCAGAAGGAGGTAGATAAATCTTATAAAGCTCAAGCGAGTCATCGCAAACACATCACAGTAATGGATAAAGAACTATGACAGAAAAGCAACAAAAAAAAAATTAAAAAATTATTTAGTTTTTTTTAGATATCTGGAGCAAAGGAAAAACATAGAATGTACCAGTTGCTTCTCGACCCGCGCATATGGTAAAAGCCCATCGAGGGTATGGGCGAAATTCTTAGGAATCCTGTTATAGACGATGCGGCTAGCAACCCATCACTATTTTGATTCCTTTTTACACCTATACGCCTACAATCATGTTAAACGTGGCCTTTAGGTTTGGTTACCTCAGGCTTTGTCTACCCCGTAAGGGATATAGACGTGATGTGAGTATGTATGTATGTTAGGTACGATTCTATTGAATCTTGTTCTAAGTCTGTATATGTTTATGCGATGACTTGTCCGAGCTATGTTAATAAATTATAAGTATATAATTTTGTCCCATAAAATTAAAGTTCCTAATGTATAGTTTGGCATAATTTTCTTTACTGACAAAGCGTTTTATTTCTGAAAAAGTAAGTTTAGAATGTATAGTAATCTAACCTAAGTTAAGCTACTACATTCTGATGGTTTTTCCGAAATTTGAGTGGATTATCATTTTGTGACTTATTTGGTTTGTTTCTCAGATTGTGAAGAAACTGATAGATATGCGACAGAAAGAGGTCAGGAAGATTCATCCCGGACTCACTTGCTTCAAGGAAGGCGTAAGTATAATCAAGACTTTGTGAACTTAATCGCTTTTACATAGTTTCTTTAGTTTTGAGATAAAAGCTTTAGTGTTGTATGTCTTAATCCAAGTTTTAAATTGTCTGTATGTCATTTTGACTGGAAATTTGGTACGTTGTCTATATTATATAAGATCTATATCCTACAACGTTATTTTTATCTAGAACTGTCTGCAAAAAAAAAAACATTTAAATCTTTCAAGTGAATTTCAACCGAAGATAAAATATTCGAACATAAAAGTAAACATTGACTCTTGGATAGCAAAAGTATAGCAGATATTTCTGTAACACTTATAATTTATTGTATTCATTAAGCTATGTACCTATAACTAGTTGCTGCACGCGATTTCGTCTACGAATAATTGTGATGTGAACTATCCTATGTCCTTCCTAGGGTCTGAAACTATATCGGTTGAGTTTACGCGCGTTAGCGTAACAAACTCACATTCGCATTTATGCAAGTTTAATTTATATTGTAACTAGCTGACCCGGCGAACGTTGTTCCGCCTATAATTTGAAAAATTCCAGTGGTTTGGGCTGTGCTATCCCGCGGGAACTATGCAATTTTCCGGGATAAAAACTATCCTATGTCCTTTCCCGGGAGTCAAACTATCGGTATACCAAATTTCAACTAAATCGGCCCAGCGGTTTAAGCGTGAACAGACAGACAGACAGAGTTACTTTCGCATTTATAATATTAGTAAGGATGTGTGTGTCCAGGTCCGCAGCATCCCGGTGGAGTCGATCCCGGGCCTGCGCGAGACGGGCTGGCGCGCGACCCGCGCCGCGCCCGCCGACCAAGCGCCTGACGACCTCAACGCGCTCAAGATCGTCCTGCACGCGGTACCTTTACATTATTATTATTATTTTCTGTATATTTATTTTTATCTTAAGTTAGGTTCTTACAACATTCATAAAAGTGATAAAATAATATTAATACAAAATATAAAAACATTACAAAAACCTAACCTAGGGTGCGGCCGGCAGCGAGCCGGGCCCTAAGCTAGCTCAGATGTTATTATTATTATGTATGAGCCTATTGTGTCCCACTGCTAAGCAAAGGCCTCCCCCCAACGCTTCCACTGCTCTCAGTGTGCTGCGGTACCTGTACAGTCCTTTAAGTCCCGCCATCGTCGTCTAGGTATTTTACATACCTACATACAAACACATAAATCACACATAAACACATAAAATTGTTGTCTGGTAGAGATCGGAGTCGTTATCAAAAAAAATGTACATAGTTAAGTGCTTAATCACAACAAAAAATAATTGATTCCTTTGTGTTACGACAGTTTCACCTTTATTCCATTGCAATAAGGGCGAAAACGTCGTAACACAAAGGAATCAATTAACTTTTGTTTCAATAAAGGCCCATAAGTATTGTACATACACGTGTTTTGAAAACGACTCATTATGCAATAAGATCCCCTATTGTCGTAAGGGTAGATAGCCTTTTTTATTGCCCCGGGGGAAATCTGCTGTAACCAAGACAGCCTAGGGTAACAAGACCTAAAGGCCACGTTCAGCGTGATGGGCGTGTAGGGTGGAAAGGGGAATCAAAATAGTGATGGGTTGCTAGCCGCATCGCCTATAACATGATTCCTAAGATTATCGCCCATTAGTGAATAACACGGAAATAACGAACTAACACACTTTTACTTTGATTTCAGGTGAAAAATCACGCAGCCGCATGGCCCTTCCTAAAGCCTGTCGACAAGTCTGAAGTTCCCGACTATTACGACCACATCAAGTATCCCATGGGTAAAAATGAAATTATAATTTTAATTTTAAAAGTTAAAATTAAGCAAAAAAGATCATATCGACATTTACAAATATTACTTTACTTACCCATAAAATAATATGCTCGATAGTACCAGGTGTCAAGTCCATTTTTTTTTCTCCAATTTTCATCTGCCATTGGCTAGTCAGCCATAATAATCAGATATTTTGATTCAGTGGGAGTTACAGGAGGTATTCCAATAAATACACCTCCTCATTCTCATTGTTTGTCAAATCCATATAATTGAACAAAAAGTTTACATTGCTACTCCGTTACCACTTGGTATGTGGCAGCGGAGTAGCAATGTAAGTGTTTTTTGTGCATTAACCTTTTCGACACCAACGACCTATACATATAAACGTCCATTACTTCAATGCAAAAGCATCCTTCGTCCAATTGAGTTTAGGTTCAACTTAGGTAGGGAATGGAATTCGCTCCCATCGTCTGTATTTCCGGACAGATACAATCTAGGGCTCTTCAAGGCTAGAGTGAATAGGCTATTACTGAATCAGTGAGTTACACCTTTGGCCTCATCTGCACCTTCCACCAAGTGAGATAGAGGTCAATCACTGGTCAGTTCGTAATAAAAAAAAAATAAAAAAAAAAAAAAACTTAAGGCATCGCAATGAAGTAGTCTGGCGTATGGGTGACGTCTCTTTTATTTGACGTGGCGGCAAAAAGTTTATAGAATACTAGCGACCCGCCCCGGCATCGCACGGTATATTATGCATGTATTATACATACAAACCTTCCTCTTGAATCACTCTATCTATTAAAAAAAACCGCATCAAAATCCGTTGTGTAGTTTTGAAGATATAAGCATACATACGGACACGGGGACAGAAAAAGCGACTTTATTTTATACTATGTAGTGATACGGGACTTGAAAACCTCCATTTTCGTTAGCTGAACACCATTGGTGTTATAGATTTGCGCACGATGGGGGAGCGTCTGAAGGCGCGCTACTACGTGTCGCGGCGGCTGTTCATCGCCGACATGACGCGCATCTTCACCAACTGCCGCGTCTACAACTCGCCCGACACCGACTACTACAGGTAAACCAGTCGCACAACTAGTTGGGCAGCAAGTTGTTGATTAGTTAGTTCACTCTCAAACGGTAATAAGGGTTTTTTAATGCCTAATATGTTTTTTTTTTTTTTTATATGAATAGGAAGGCAAACTAGCAAGTGGGTCACCTGATGGTAAGTGATCACCACTGCCCATAGACACCTGCAACCCCGGAGGGATTGCATATGCGTTGCCAACCTAGAGGACTAAGATGAAATGCCTCTTGTGCCCGTAATTTCCCCGGCTGTCTTACTCTCCACACTGGAACACAGCAGTGCAAGCACTGCTACTTAGCGGCAGGATTAGCGAGTAAGATGGTGGTAGCGATCCGGATGGACCTTGCACAAGGCCCTACTGTGACCACTCTCATACGTTCATCGATTGTTTAAAAAATGGTCCTACTAAATAATAATTTAATAATAATTTATTGAACCAGGCGTTACTTTGCGGAAGTCTATTTCAATGTATAAAAAACCTTGCTTGCGTTTAATGGCTAGTAGCGGAGTAGCAAAGTATATCCGATTGTCAGTTTTTTTATGTACGCATAATAGGTAAGCGTTGGACACAATCACGCATGATGGTAAACGAAGATGTGATCTAGGTTGGAGGTTGCAGCGTTCAGGGAACACGGACGCTGGCAGGGAATTACATTCCTTAGCTGTGTGTATAATAAAATGGCACAAAACCACTATGGCCTGTCATGGCCCACTATAGGCCATCGACATTGTGTACAGAGAACCATGATAGCGGACAATGGGATAGTTGACACTGTTGATTAATAATTTCACGTAAATTGTAGTAAAGAAATGCAAACTTTTCTTAGGCAGCTTTGTAACTTTTATGAATAGCGCTTTCATTTTTGTAAAGAATAAAGGTTTTGAACAAAATACCCATTTACTACAACTTGCCGATATGTATCAGTAAGTAAATTTTTACTAATGTAAGTTAGAACTGATCGGACTGTAATACCTACTCTCTTACTAATTTCGCATACGTTTTTCCTTTCTTTGGTCTGAGTTCCAGAAACCAGGCTACAAGAATTTACTACAACTTTTTTTTTCAGGTGCGCGAATACGCTAGAAAAATACTTCCAGACCAAGATGAAAGAGGCCGGTTTGTGGGACAAATGATCAGAGTTCTGTTTTGACTCGTTCTTCGCACAAGAGCTGGTCGCCTGCGCGCCCGCCACCTCTCCCGCCGCCGCTACCTCTTTAGCCTCCGCTACTATAGAGACTGACGACGAGTGAATAAAAAAAAAAACATTATACATATATCACGTCTTTATCCCTTACGGGGTAGACAGAGCCTAAGGTAACAAAACCTTAAGGCCACGTTTAGCATGATTAAGGGCGTATAGGGGGAAAGGGAAATCAAAATAGTGATTGGTTGCTAGCCGCATCGCATATAACATGATCCCTAAGACTCGCCCATTCACTCGATGGGCTTATACCATCTGCGCGGGAAGAGAAGCAACTGGTAAATTCTATGTTTTTTCTTTACTCCCAGACCAGCATACCTGGAAGTTATTTTATTTTCTGCTACGATTGGCGAAATAGTAAGATTTTAGTTCGAATCAGACAACGAAATTAATGATAAAACATGTTAATGTAAGCTTTACGAGCGTTATAAATAGGAGAAGGGGATTTTTTCATTCATCTGAGACTGTTCTGTTACTGTCTTTGATCAAAGAAATTAGGTACTTGTATTTTTTTTTCTTATTTGCAGTCTTTAGTTTTAAATTACTCTTAGTGTTTTGTATACGATATGCCAACAGATTTAGAATTAAGTCGCGGTATTAATATTTTGATTTGATGTTTATTACTAATGGTTACCGATAATCTGATGCAGGGATTCTAATCCGAGCTCGCACCTCTCGGTTTTTCAAAATGTATGCTCATCATTATAAGTATTATAAATAACCTGCGAATCTATTTATTGGCGTGTGTGTAGTTTCCAGTCCGTGCAGAGTCAGCGCGGGTACTAATATCCAATCCCTCACATTGTCAAAGGAGGCCGATGCCCAGCAATTATATGTATTTCGGCTGGGATGACGATCTATATGTTTTAAATCAAACGATGATGTTAACTAGACAATTTTAGAAAATAAGATTTAATAAACTTGAATGTTTTTGTTTAAAATCTAGATTATTCTAGAATTTAGCGAACGTTTTATGTAGTTGTACATAAATTTATATGTAAGGTGTCATTTGAATGTGATTATTTTAAATGATTGGGAGTCGAACCGACAGAATGATCTTGCGTTAGTTGTGTGGATCTCACTATTTTATTTGTGCTCAATAGGGTAGTCACAACTAAGACGCCGCCGACAAATACTAATGAAATTGAGCAGCGCCATTATTTACAGTATTGGTGTGCCTGTAAGCGAAAGAGATGAAACGATACCGGCGACGTAGCGCACGTCTGCACCCATAGAAAAGGGTGCAGTGCCGGCGTTAGGGGGGGGGCGCGATGGGGTGACGGCCCGGGGCGCCAAATTTGGGGGGCGCTGAGGTCTGGGGCCTCGGCCTCCTGGCTCACCGGCTGTGTACCCTCAATACTGTCCTTAAGTGGGCGCCTAAATATTACTGTCCGGGGTATCAGTGGCCCTAACGCCGCTGCTGAAAGGGTGCAGACGTGCGCTACGTCGCCGGTACCTCTTTTTATTAATTTATTAGTCTTGAAAACGTAAATTTTGCTACAAATTTTTTTTTTTATTTGAAAGGAATAGTATTATTGTTGATAACTGTAAAATTAGATCTTTAGGTACTTTGTAATATCAACTTCAACTTTTATGTATATGGCAACCGGTTGCTAATGGTTGACAACCACTATTAACTTGCTCTTTGTTGGTCCCTTGCTTAATTCTCCTCTCATTTACTCAAAGGTTAACTGGTAGATCCCTTATAGGGATAAGTTTTGTGTATATATTTAATGTCTTTTGTACAATCAGGCATTTACTTACTTACCAATGACTCCTGACAGCAGCAAAATGTACATTTAGTCATTGGAGCTCACCAAGTGATGTCACTGTTTGCTATTGTCATAAATCTACGCAATAATCAGCGATTTGGTTGTTGTCAGTAGCGCCAAAATAGTTTAAAATCTATTGTCATATAAATAGGTATATTAAGATATAAATAGTGCAAAGTTTTGTTCGTACTTTCTTTTAACATTTTATTCGTTTTGATATCAACGATAATACGATGTACTCATAATACCCTGCTTCAGCGTGTGTAAATAGTAAGTACGGTTGCATGTAACAATTATGAATGAAATGAAATCCTACCAAAATGGAATAAAAGTTACTTTTACAAACTTTTGGTTTTATTACTTTGAAACGAGTCGTTGTTTTTGTCCCATAAAATTTAAGTTAGAAATGTACGGTTTGCCATAATTTATTAAGGAATTGATAGTAAACTAACCTAACCTAAGATGAAGAGATCCTCTTTAGGGATAAGGTTGCCGTTGCACTTTTTTCTGTTTGGTGTTGTGTTATTATTTTTGTTTGTATGTGCAATGAGTTTACCTACATATATGTATAGGTACCTAACCTACAACATTCTAATGACTTCCAAAATTCATAAAAAATGCACGATTTAAGACCAAAAAAATTTTAACTAACTATTATTATGACAAATGAAAAATATGGGACAAAAAGTGACCCGCTTTGAAATATTGGTATGCTTACCAGCGCTTCCTAATAATAGAAGAAAAATGAAACTCTGATTTCAATACTGTATTGGTTTTTATTGTTTTTTACCTTAACACTTGATGTAGACTCGGGAAGTCGGGACAGACCACGCACAAGATGGGAATGTATTATTAATTAAACATCATTTAATCTGTATTCAATAAAAAGTACATACCAGTCTCCTTGTTGATTATAAAAATCAGTTAGATATTTCATAATAAGTACTTAAATGTACTGCGTAAGTAATAACTTAAATGCTTACTTACAACTAAAACGTAAATGATCCTTATAAAATAAACGTTTGAACAAATTTAACGCTTTCATGGAGAATTATATCGGTAACAAATTACCAAAACTATCCTTCTGGTCGTGCTGCCGAGTCAAAATGGAATATCGATACTAAGTGACCCTTTATTTTATCTGCTGATTTTTTTCCCGCGACTTCGTCTTTGCTTCGTCAATAATCAAAAGAATCTATTAAATGTGAGAACTGTCACTGCCACTAAACTCGTCGCAAAATAAAAGGCCCGTTTTGACATTTGTCTTTGTGACGTAACTAGTGATGTAACCATACGACTCGGTACTCGATACTCACGATAAATCGATTTAAGTTTGCATGAGTACTTGATCGATTTGAATATATATTGTAAAGTGCATTGGAGTAAAGTTGACATACTACCTTCATCCAATCATTTCTTCAGATACCTACCTAACAGGTCGGGGAAAAAAGTTTCTTCGCATTCGATGTGAAATCTTTACGGCTTGGAGCTCCAAGTTCATAATTTTCAGTAAAGATCACTACACAGCTGGTGAAATTCAGTAATTAATTGATTGATGAACACTAGTATTTAAATAAATAAAACCGGCCAAGTGCGAGTCGGCCTTAAAAAAATATCTTGATCGATTTATTTTTTTCTTTAACCGATTATTATTAGTCTGTGGACAATATGAAAAAATCGTTATGCACAGCACTTAGCCGGGTGGGCGGTACCCATCAATGAAAAATGTAATTACCTTCAGAACATTTCGATCGGTAATAAATAGAGAACTTCATAGGCGTGAACTGTCAAAACGGGCCTTTTATTTTGCGACGAGTTTAATGCATTAGTATTCGTCGTAAATAACCGTTGCTAGGCAACGAGGAAAAGTTGACATTTTCAGTCCAAGAGCGTAGCGTCCGAAATAAGCTTCGTTCCGTCCCGTCAGTGAAAACTGGCACTGACCAAATTTCATATTATACAAAATACATAATCTAAAATGTTGAATGGCAAACAAAACTTATTAACAATAATTGTCCATGAAAGCGATGTAACTTGAAGTTAATTTCAGACTAGATTTTATTAACTACCATCAGCCACGAAATTTAGGTATTCCCATATAACCGCTACCTAGCACGACTGCAGAATGAAACGCTAACTTCAAACGTGGCGGAACCCAGGCCCATCTTCCCCATTGGGGACCCTAAGAGAGTGCCTCGAGCACCGCGGGCAAAAGGGCCCTCACTGACTGTAAAACATTGCAGTTCGGCGTATCAACTTCAATTGTCGATCATAGCCATTGGGGCCCCACTATCCTAGTGCTGGGGCCCCCAATAGGGTAGAGGGCCAGGACGAAACCACGTCGCTGGGACCTTGTTAGGACCTTATAAAAACACATGAAGATTTCCACACACTTAGCGGTAATTTGAAAGTTAATTTTATATAGCTGTTTAATAAAGTTGATTGATCCCTAGAAAAGATTCAACATAACATGTATAAAAATGCTAATTTGTTTTAACATTTTTCGGATCTTTAATACTTGCACAGCGCACTGTGCAATTACGGAGTGTCCTTTGAATCGAATATAAAATGAATAGAGCTGCATTATTTATTAGGTACTACTATTACATATTTTAACAACATTTGAAATAAGAAGTATGCAACTGTTTTCTTTTCACAAATGATTTAAATTTAAACTTTAAATTTCTTGCGGGATTGTTATATCAAGGGATCAACATTTTTCCCCTTCAATTTATATTCTATTAAAACATGAATAATATTTTACTTTTGAACATCATTGGTGACCTTATTGAATATTCATATTTTAATTCGTGTATTGTTCTTCCATTTATAAATCTTGTTAGTAATAGGGGGTTTCCATAAATCACCTTGATGCTTGGAAAAACGGGAGGGGAAGAATGGGAGGGGGGAGGGGTACGGGAGAAAAGCACGAAATAAGACGCGAGGGCAGGCGGGAGCGAAGAATCTCAGGTGGACTCGCCAGGGGTGGGGGGGGGGGGGGGGGGGGGGGGCACGTGATTTATGGACGCTCCCAAAATATTACCCTATGAAATGACACTTGGGGCTTATTAGAACTACAATACTACGGTTTAGAGCTATAAACCGCCGTGTGTTGGGTTTTACATAAAAACTCTTAATACAAAATGAAATAGCAATATATGGACGGAGACATGTCTAGCATAATATATCCATGGCCCATACGCACAACCGAGGTGAGGCTAGCACATATTTACTGGTGAAGTTTACAACACGTTATATTTATGAGATCAACAGCCAATCGGTTTTTAAGTACAAAGTACGGACCAAATGCGAAACCAATATATTTTCAACAAATGTGTGAAGTAACGATACCTTTAGTTAAATCACGATAACATTATCCGGTCAAAATGTAAACAATTAAGTCGTATACAGAGTAAATTTCAACTTCATAGTTGTCATTATCTTGTTTAAGCTCGTCATGATGTGATGGGCAGACATAGCTTTATGAAAAGTTAAATTTGACTCCACGCTTAGACTCAATCTTTATAACATACATACATACATACATACATACCGTCACGCCTCTTTCCCGCAGGGGTAGGCAGAGACTACTTTATAACAATAATATACATACAATTTTACGTAAAAACGGTTTGTTTTCAGTTATTTTAACATTTACATAGGGTAGTTAAGCTGGGTTCAGGAGGCCGCTTTATTCAGAACTATTCACTGCTGTTCGATAATATTTACCACGCAAAGTGTTGCTGCGTAACTTATCCGCAATAGATCAGCGAATGACAGATTCTGTGTTATACAAAGCGGACGCCTGCACGCACCTTTAGCTGTACAAAACATGTTATATCGTCAAATAAGCAACAGTTTTCTACATCGCATAGGGCAATGTGGTTACGGGACCCGATGTTGCAGTACACTATTTCGTTGACTAGGCGGAGCGGTGAATGCTAAAACTACACTAGCACTTAAAATAATAAAATATCACTTGTCATCCACCGTCATCACTGGAAGTACCAAATTGAGTATTTAATTCTAGGGTTATTTATGAACACAATCACTGACTCACTACACTCGACCGTTAGTTCGTATCGTCCAATAGGAGCGCTGGGCGCGGGTGGGGGGTGCGAGGGAGACGGCGAGAGGGCCCGCGGGGGCGGCGCGGGGGGCGCTCAGTCCTGCGGCGTGCTGGCCGTGCTGGCGGACGCCGCGTCCGAGCACGCCGGGCTGGGGCGAGGCGCGCAGGCCGGAGACGACGCGCGTGACCTGAAATAACAAAATGCAATTTTAAAATCTCGACTACCTTTTCATGTAGCCTTATTTGGTGTCCCACTCTGTGCAGAGACCTCTTTCTCTTTCCACCCATTGTAGTTTGCGAGGCTTCCCCAGTCCAGTTGAAAAAGTTAATCAGCCCGATATTTCTTGGTCCGCCTTTGCTGCGGTGCCCATCGCATAGAACACACCTACATCTAATAAGTCAATATGCATTGTGCCTATAATCAGTCGTTAAATCGTTAATTTATTTCGTACCTGTGCAAGAATATCCCGATTTTAAGCTGTGGCAGAACTCGCAAAATGGCCCGGACCCCTAGCTCTACGGGGCCCCGAAGTGGCTTGGCCTAGAGCACAGAACGGACGGTGAGGCACTTGAAGGAAATCTGATGAATTTTCCGCGGGCCCCAAACGTTACAGTTACGTCTCTGCACGGCCAGCACGACAGCGCGCGAGATAGAATACCTGTCTCTTTCTAGAATGAACAGTAAGAAAAAGACGGGTAGACTAGCTCTCGTGTTAGCAGTTCTAGTGATCTTTGGTAAGCTAACCTTTCGGGCATGGAAGGCGCGCGGCGAGGTAGCGAAGGCGCGAGCTCGTCGGGCGAAGAGGCGCGACTGCTGCGCTCACTGCCCGCCTCCTCGAACGAGTTGTCACTCGTCAACTGTAACACAATGGTACATTACTACAGAGGCTGGGAAGTAAGCCGCCGGCTGAAATATATAGACGAACGAGCTTTCCACGCCTTTAAAAATGTAATTTATTGATTCAAATACAATACGTCGGGTGTTTGGAATGCTACACGTTTAACGAACACACATAGGACAGCTGGGGGAATCATGGGCACAATAGGAACATCTCGGCCGTCTAGGGTAGATTCTACTATCAACTAGACGCAACAAATCAATGCATATAGGTACCAATGTACCATTCGCAAATAGTAAAAAACTAGATACTTTAATAAGACTACTCGTGATCATGATTGACAGAGCTCATTAACCTTTTCGCCGGCATTAACTTGATATATGAAGTCAGGTACAAGCGGTGTAAAATGCACCTTAGTTTGACAAGATAAAGTTGACAATTGCGAGTTACACTAGAGCTGCTTGGTGGTGCGTGGTTTAAGTCCCGTACAAAACATATCTTGTATTCAGAATAATTAGACCGATAATTTTCTTCAACACGCATTTCAGATTCATAACAATGTGTACCCTTTCGAGTGGTGTTCCCCGTGGTATCATGATAACTGTACAACTGGCACAAATAAAGGGATTGTTACATGAAATACCAGCGTGAGTGGATGCCGGGCGCGCTGCGGGCTGACCGCACGGCTACGAGCTTCTTCCACCTCTAGCTGCAGTATGCTCTCTTGGCTGCCTGTGAACTATGGACAAACAAAAAATTATCATTACCTGTATAGCTGTTGCCCGCTGTTGTATGTGAAAAATTCGTTTATCGCGCGCCCGCGAGTTCAGTATAATTTTCTGGGATGGAAACAGTTCTTTCCCAGTGTCTCAAACCAAATTTTACCACGATCGGTGGAATTTACGCCGTGAAAGCGTAACCAAGAAACAAAATCACATCGGCATTTATAATTAAAGCTAGGTTTTTTCCTATGATAGGGGGGGGACCCGAGCAAGCGCGTCACCTATTGGAAAGTAAACCGCTGCAGATAGACACTTACAACATAGGGCGTTAAGAGCGTTCAGACTAGGATCAAATGAACAGGATTTGTCGCAGCGGAAATTATGCCTGGGCGACGTCCAAAAGAGAGCTGAAGTTGTATTTATTGAGAAGAATCATGTTTCTATGTGTACCAAGAAATGTTGGTTTCGCTTCTGCGATTGAACGCAACAATAATAATAAGTTGACACCGGGCTAAAATTAATAGCTTTAAAAATAAACGCGATCTCCACAAACATAAATATAATTATAACTTAATCCTTTAAGTGCTGGAATTACTTGAATAATGCAAGTAATGTTTGCTTTGGTTTTAATTTCATAACATTTAAACAAATGCATATTTAAATGTTTTTTCTTCCACGTCGGAACCGATTATCGTTCGTTGCACTGCGTTATCGGTCGAAGAGGCGATTTTCCGCATGAATTATTACAAAACATGAAAAAAAATTGCGACATCAGTCTGCGAATTTATCCATGTTTGTGAGTTGCTTGCTTGTTTTGCGATACCCTACCGAAGAGATAGTAAAGGTTACAACAGTAAAATAAACATACGACCAATCTGCGCTTTAGTCAATTGTTTCAAGATTGTTTTAGTGCTTAATAGGCATGTGTTGATAACGATCACGCTTGATGCTAAGCAACGGACGATGTGAAGATACAGGTAGTAAAAAGATTTGACAGAGATGTTTTAAAGACTTCTTCTTTTTCTAATATGGCCTCATCGATCGATGCGATGATTTCGCCAATGTCAAAGTATTAAATACAGCATTCAGAAATCTTGTGGCAAAAATGTCGGCAACGTTGTAGGGTAGCACACGGTCAAAACACCCCCCCCCCCCCCCCCCCCTTCCTGTCGGGCTCTTAGCCAACGGATAATGATATCCCTCAGAAACTGCTAGGAAATTATTAACCGATGCCCAGGGTGCACCGCGCCAAGCACTGCTCTTCTCCACGGACGGATCCAAAAAGAACCGCAGCTCTTCACAACACGCGGAGGTAATCCGACTCGCACCCCGTTTTTAAGACTAATCTTGTTTGCAAATCAACCTATTGTTTAAATCATGTCGAGTGTTAAAGTGTGTCATTGATTTAGGTGTATCCTAATTGTTCTCATGTTTTAAATGGAGCGAAAACATTGCTTAAGGTCAAAAACCACCCGTGAATAAAAAATGTCTCAGTTCCATTAACCCATTAGTTTTATATTACTGAACAAAAGTGTTTCGAATTTCGAATGTAAAATCAACCAATGTT
Source organism: Pandemis cinnamomeana (assembly GCA_932294345.1). Taxonomy (NCBI): domain Eukaryota; kingdom Metazoa; phylum Arthropoda; class Insecta; order Lepidoptera; family Tortricidae; genus Pandemis; species Pandemis cinnamomeana. The sequence continues at coordinate 5,361,727 of OW028721.1, forward strand.
ATTCCTGAGCCACCATAAAACCTTATCACAGTAAATAACTTTACTTATCTAAGAGAATACAAAGAGAATGTTTATCGAATGTCGCAATGACAATGTTCTTTGTTTTCTCCTTCTTTCTTCAAGGTACGGTCGGCCAAATAAGTGGTTCAAACTTTCATCCAACTTCCTATTAAATCAAAATGTCGCTTGAGTCGAACTTTCAAGTCAGAACAGCCACGTCTTATCGACATTATATTTTATGACGTGCAAAGGATTTTCAACCTTAAGGTGGCAGACCATATATTTGACTGATGGTACATTGTTCGATTTGTAATATTACCAAAACTCACCACAAAGCCATAGTACTTGAGTATATCCATTTTGCACATGGGACATGTTCTGTGCTCTAAAAGCCACGGATCGATGCAATTCTTGTGGAAGTCGTGTCTGAAATAAACAAATAAAAAAACAATGAACATTTTTTTTTATATCTGCGAACATATCTTATCTTTACAGGAGTGATCTGACTGTTACATTGACTACTAACTTAACGGGGGGCTTTACGCCTGTGGAAGAATTAAAAATAAGACTGATATTTTACTCTGAAGTTAGGAGTTCGACTCTCTTATCTTGCCCTTCCACTCACACCAATAGTCATGAACATGAGAGAGTGACGGACGGTATTTGGAATTTGTTAGTAGACCCTAGTTCCGAACCCCGTGGCAATTTCGGAAAAGCTCGAAAAATGTCTGCTAAATTTTCAGCCAGTGCAAGTGGGTTTGCGTTCTCCGTTGTCTGTCAGTCGTTGGAACCCGTATGGTGGTTTAGGATATTGAAAAGTTGAAATACTTCTGAAGTATGTCCACTGTTCACTCACCTACAAGGCAGAGACCGCAGCGTCTCGGACACCTTGTACGGCTCTATACAGATGGCGCAACACTCGCAGTCGCCTTGGACTTCCTGAAAAAAGAAATTTGTTATCAATATACTACGCGCGTTGCAATTTTTTATAAAAAGTGACCCGTTATTTTTGCTTGTCAGTAGAAATGTTTGCGAACGAAGGAATCGAACATGTAAACCTGTCGGTCTACCCTCTTTCTCTAAGTATTTGCCATTTGTTTCTGTCAAACGGTATAAAATGGTGGCAGAAAGAGACGCGGAATGCAATTGTGGCGACTCCTTGTCGTGCATTATGGGCATGTTTTTCGCAATAGTTTTGGTAGGTATACCAGATGACATGAAGTAACACAGAGGAGTTAAAAGTATCTAGCGCCAGTATTTCGTGATAGCTTTACTTGTATCCCCCACGTGGAAGAAGCTCATTTTAGTTATCAGAATTAAGATTAGCAAGATTTTAAATATTCTCTTTTTTTTCCTAAGAAGAAGTAAGTGCACTATGCCTCCCAATAACTTGCTATCTTGCTTGAATTCCTCTCAATATCGATCATAATATCTGCTTGCTCAACTCTAGAGCATACATTAGGAGAATTTATTTAAATAAATATTAACGTTTTAAAAACGTGTTTTTCCAACATGTGTATAAACTTACTCTGTCATCAGTCTTCAAGCTCTTAACAGGTATTTTTGACAGCGCCTTTTTAGCCGCACAACACAGTCGTTTCTGAAATAAAACAAAACAAACATATAAATAATAGGCCAAATATAACTTCACGAGAAAAGGTTTACAATCACTGGTTCTGTCAGAGTCTAATGTTATCCTGAACGGAGTTTAATTCATTAATGCCTGTAAAATAAAATTTGAATCTAGAAGTCAAGAGAATTCTCTTACCGAGAGTCTATCCTTGGCATGAATATACCGGAACCGCTGAATGTAATAGAACACCAGCCACGCCAACGATATCACCATTAGAACTATGAAGGATATCGACACGAACAGCACCGACGTTCTACAATGTAAAGAAAAAAAACCTTTATTTAGTATGAGTACCTACTTACAGGTGGTCGCGTCTTTTCTTTAAAAAAAAACTACAGGAGACAAACAGGCGACAGAAACATTATCAATTAACATGGTAAATGCATCGACCGAACTGTACGATCGTGTAGCGTTTTTAACATCATGAGAGAATTTGCAAGTGTCGTCGCACGACATCATTTCTATCAAGCTGTACGCAATTAAGATCCAATTACGTTTCGTGAAAAAGATCCAAGTATGAAGGTATTGGGTACACAAAGTTGGCATCAATGTCCGAATTAAGCTCTCTTGTCTGTTGCTGATGGTATATATTTCCGTGTTCCAGACTCACTTGTTGATGTTGTTATTGATATGCGTGAATGTCCGGCCCTTGATGATGCCGACCATGACGCGAGTCCCGTTGTCTATCAGTCGCATTATCTCCTCCCCCTTCCATTTATATGTGAACACCGCACTGATGTTCCCTGTAACAACAAAATAAGACATTAAATCACGTGATAAATAGGTACAGGCTTTTGACGGTTGCAAGACAGCTAGTTCCCTGGAGAGACTCAAGACTCTCAAATCAATTGGTGCAAAGGCTAGATATTGAGTGTAAATTACGGACTGGCCGAGAGACGCACGACAAGAGTCAGAGGGCCAGACAAAGACAAAATAACCACCATGGTTAATCCTTCGTATCGGGCCAGAGGAACAAAGAACCAGAAAACGATCACTGAGCATCGGGCACAAAACAATCCTTAACTTAGACATAAACACTTGGACTGTCCGCATCCCCAAATGATCTAGATTCTAGATTATTGTACTGAATTATATTACGTCAACGGAAGACCATATGCTTCTGCATTATGCTGAGATGCCCCGTGCATCATTTCGTGATAATTTCTCCCAGTGCTTTCTCCTTATTTTAAGTCATATTGTTATAAATAAATGTTGTTTCTTTGTTTATTTTCTGAAACTGTCAAACAACTTCGCTCTCACATACCTTAGTAACTTAATCATCGTATTTCAAGAAACCTAAGCTGGCTTGACGCATCTCTACAAACAAGATCAGGGCTGGCGTAAGCTTGCATGTATAATTCAATTTGCTAAAGACTTTGCGTCAGGCGTCACTAATGTCTTTGTCTCGGCATAACAGGTAACGTAGGTAGATGACGTTAGTGACTATAGCCAATTAGATATAGCTTGCAGATATATGTACCTACTATATGCTCCCCGCGATTTCGTCTGCAAAGAATTCGTTTATCACTATATGCCGCAGGAATTAAGCAATTTTCCGGGATAAAAAGTAGCCTATGTGGTATTACAGGCTATAGTTTATTCTTGTGCCCAATTTCAGCCGGATCTGATCAGTTGTTCTGAGGAAGATTATCAAACATACAAACATCTATACAGTCTCACAAACTCACGTTTATAATTTTAGTAGGATCTAGACAGTGGAGAATTTAAAAAGATGTACATAGTGCTCTAATTACTGGCTGTCAAAAATAAGAGGGCTTGTTGTAGCCCTTGAAACTTTTCGCGTGATTTGTTCTTATACTCGCTTCTGGCTTGTTTCAATCTAGCTTTTTTAATATGGACCGACGCAAAGTAACGCGTGATTGTAAAGTGGGATGCGAACACAAACTATAGCTGATTTTGCATTAATAAAAACTTCTTTAGTCTTTGTTCAATAATAATGGCCAAGAAGACAACTTTCCTTTGTTTCACGGAAGGTTATAATGTATACATTATAATGTATCGAGGCGAAAAAGGAAATCGTTTACAATAATATTATATGAAACAATGAGTGTCACAAGACTTGCGTGTAATATTTACAAGAGGGCGTGAGATCACATTGAAATGTCCAGATTCGTCTGTTTACAGATCTTTGTTCTGATCGGACTTCCGACATAGGTAACTAATTGAAAATTTTGAACCAATCTTTTCCCGTGGGTGTAGTAAATGTGCACGCAATAATTGCTTCTCTAAAAACATTACACCACATGATTACAAGCACCGACAATCTTCAGTTCATGGAATATAACAGGCTAACAAGAAGATTCTCTCCTATCCTATCTACGAGTATGTGTAATGTTTGTCGCCTTTACGTGCCTCGATAATAAAATACTTGATAATTTTTTTGACGATATTACATTTGTATTGTTACGTATGTAGCCACTTTATCAATTTAACGATTAAGCACGAGCCTCGTATGATTAAACAATCAACCTGATCTAAAACACTCTTCCTTACTTTTACCGTTTTACCATTCACCATTCGACCGTAAAAAAAGGAACAGTCTACTAGTTTCGAAATTCGTTCTATGTTAAAATAGTCACATACACATGTGGTAAAACGTGCCCTAGCGCCGATATTTCATCCAATTATGACATCCAACAATTGAGTTAACCCCTCACAAGTCTATAACCTAAGCCTATCAAGTATCACCTGACACGAACTATGACCACATGAAGGTAAGCGTACACAAACGCAGGTTTCATTGTCAAGGTAATCCGAGACGGTAGCCACACGTGCTTATTGGGTGTGGCGGTCAGCTGTAGTTAGCTAATGATATTCTTTTTGTTTCACAGCAGAACTAATTTGTAGCTGATTGAGGAATTTCGCAATTGTAACCTCTGTATTGTGGTACAAATGTACCCATTATAGTTTTGCTGTGTCCGTCTGGCGTGTGTCTGATTTGTTAGTCAGTTTTTGAAGTGAAAATTTCTTTAGCGGCGTTGAACACTTTTTGGGATGGGTAAAAATGTTAAACTCGCGTCAGGTAAGACGGAGTGAGAGATAAAGTACCAGGATCGCAGTTCCTCTAAGAGCTTATTTTGAAATACGAATGAGGCTAGAGACGCTTCGATTTTTTTTAGTTGAGTCGCGGAGAACATGTACCTACCAGGACATAGATAATACGTACGTTGATTTTGTCTCTCACGTAAGCTACGTTTGGCCTAGTGGTATAAAGTGTGGACTGTGGAATAACAGAGAAAAAGATTTATTTTCTTCTTTTTCTTCTTTTTTTTGGTATGTTTTTATTTTTCGCGCGAGTGTGCGTGCGTGTAGTTTTCACTTCTGCAGGCACTCGGTTTTTTGTGTGCTTACGTCCACAAGACCTAACCCAGGCGGTGCGGGGTGTCGTAGAAACAGGGGCCTTACCATGATGTCGACTCAGTTCAAGTTTTAGCTGTCATTTTTAGTATGGATCTGACAGCGAGCGAATCTAAACTGAAGCGGAATCGAATCGCATTAAGACGTCATGGTTAGGCCCTAGAAATATTAAGCTACAAAGTACATTGGCTGTCAGGTGTCCATGCAAAATGGTTGTATTTCTAATTAATTTAAAAGGAAAACTTTAACATCTATATCGGCTTTGCAAGTTGAAAAGTAACAGTCGAGTCAAACAAAACATAATATCGAACATTTGGTGCATTCGTTCGTACGGAATCCTACACTGCGTGGGCCAACACGCACTTGGCCGGTTTTTTGCATGTGCGAAGGAAACTTACAAAGGCGCAAAGGAGGCATGTCCGTCACTTATATTTTCTACGAAAGAAGGAATACTGCGAGCACGTTCGCTCATTTTTATGGCGGAAGTGGCCCCATAGGGGTGCCGTTACATTTGAAGGGGTTTTCGGAGAAAAAATGCGCGTTCTTTTTTATACATAAGTATTGTAACATGCAGCTTCATTATTGCGGGGTTTAGTGCGATCTCGTCTACTACACATACACAACCACATCTTTTATCCCTTACGGTGTAGACAGAGCCTGAGGTAACAAGAACTTAAGGCCACGTTTAGCATGATTGTATGCGTATAGGTGGAAAGGGGAATCAAAATAGTGATGGGTCGCTAGCCGCATCGCCTATAACATGATTCCTAAGAATTTCGCCCATTCCCTCGATAGGCTTTCACCATCTGCGCGGGGCGAGAAGCAACCGGTACATTCTATGTTTTTCCTTTGCTCCCAAACCAGCACGCAAGTACAAATAAGTATGAAAGGCGCATGGTCACATTACAAAATACAATCCACTTACACAACTCTTGGTGCCCTTTTCTAATAGGTAACTCAGTCGAGCAATAATAAGTGTATTTAGTTAATTCTGCGACGCAAAGGGCCGAGACACTTTCACTGGCGTGGGTTCAATCCAATACTTGCGCCATACATGCAAGGTCGACCAGTATCCGATGAGACGATGGTATCACGTCATACAAAGCTGAACAGCGAAGAGCTGACGAAAAGTTCTTTGTTAGAAAAACCGGGCAAACGCTTGTAATGGGAGGTCCGCAGTCATTAACATAATTACAGCGTCTTGCAGAGGTTTATGTAGCTTTGTATAGACATTCTGCGAGCAACTTTTGATCTTGATCGGCTGTAGTTCGAGTACTAAATAAACCATTAGTTGGTTAATGCAATATTTTCTCAATAATTTATTATTTTTATTGTTTTTTACAATAACTTTAATAACTTAATTTGGGTTGTTACCTATTTAAAGTTACCTCCCGCAGCGTATGTGTGAAGGCTCCCAGTTTAAATAATTGACATTACCTATTGAAGTAAGCCAGATTTTGATAGAGAGGTTTCTAATTTTCGACATCGTTTTATCTGAGGGATATCATTGATCGTTGGCTAAGAGCCCGACAGGGGGGGAAGGGAGTCTTTGACCATTACCGTACAACGTTGTCGACATTTTGTCACAAGATTTTTTAATAATATTTTTTTTTACATTGACATTGGCGAAGTTGTCGTCGCTATAACGACTTGATACGCCACAAATAAAAAGAAGAAGAAGAAGACATCCTTTTAGTCTAAATATTTAGGCACAAAACTAGGGTGAGGTTATTTTCGTTAGTATGTAATTCTGTACTGAATATTCAATGAGCTTGCCGATAATTTCGCGATTGAATGCTTCTGTGAGTTGACGCTTCAAGGGACAGTTTATTTGCTCTTACAAATAGGTCTAGGATGTTCCTTTTATTCAATAAAGCCTTTCAAGTTAGCTGACAAAGGATCCTTTTAGGAATATTATATCCTGCTTTGTGGAGTTCATTACTCGTTTTTCAAGGCACAGCCAATGTTACTTGCTATATCAAGTTATTGCGACATCTGCAAGATCTAGCGGAAAGCGGATTATATTTAAGCTTCCTGCAAGAACTGCTGAAGGCTTGATAAGTCTTACCAGATGGTCGTAGAATTCGAACAGCTAGGGACTGAAGCTTTTGTTGTGACGCTCGTTGAAGGAGGATTATATCGAACAATAGCTGATCGTGGTGAGTGTAAAATTATTTGTGTTAAATTGAACTAAAATAATACTAAGTACTCATAGGTCCAATGGGGAACATGCATTAAAAAATATCACATTTCACAAAGAGTAAAACCAAAAGTAATATCTGTCAAGATATAGGTACGGAAAATGTAAGTGTTTTAAAGTACCTACTAATTAGTCAGCGATTAGAATCAGAGATCCGACATGACATGTGACGTCGTAAAGCACTACACCCATATAAATTCCATAAAAAATCAGTTTTTCTAGAAAGAGATAGAGACGAATGTTTGACAGCTCATATCTCGGTTGTAGTTATTTCAAACATATTTTTCATATTGTTTCTTACATAAATGAGCTTTCATGGAAGCAATAAAAAAAAACATTAATATTTTCTATTATACGTCTAACAGTTTCCCTCTCTTAAGACAAAACAAAGTAGGAATATACAGCAACAAGTTTAAGTTAATGACAAGGATAGTTTATTATTAATTCGATTAGCTGTCAGGTGATTTGCGCGATAGCTGATTAAAAGCGATAAGGAAGTCTCGACAAAAACAGGTCGGTTTGTTTGAGTAATTTGAATGGAGATGCAGTAATGTCTATTCCGGCCTTGATTATCGTTGACACTATTTCCTTGTGCAAATTTTTGCTATTATTGTAATTTATTATCACGAACATTTACACAATATCGTAAAATTGTACATTTTCGCCACGCTATGATAGTTCAAATTAGATTATTTTTTAGCTAGGATAGAGATTTGATACAAACAACGCAATTAAACCATATATGGGCCTCTTCATTGGCCCAGAATAATCCAAACAAACAAAAAAATTACATCAATTAAACCGGGTCAAATACATTCATGAAATAAAAGCATGTTCAGTAAACATAAAAAAAAATTCTCTATCTATTCATGGTCTGGGTCTGTTTTATCTGTGCACGATTTTTTATCTATATCTACATCGATATTAGGAATTTTACTACCTTCATCAACATCCCGTAAGGAAATGCTACCTTTTCCACCAGTAACCATTGAATTTCAAACTGTATAGTTTCACCGACCACTTTCCAAAACATTGGTTCCTTCTACAGCTGTTTTGATTTTGTCATGAAATAAACGTTGCAATCAAGTCAATTAGTTTTAATTGCAATCAATTCCAGTCGCAAATTCATCCAACTATGTATATTGTGATGTTATATAAGAGTAAAAGTAAATAGAAAGCGGACTAATTACATTCAGTTCACTTAGCCGTTTCCTAGTCATCAGCATAACGACAAAGACCTAAGAGTTATTTTTGTGCTCTTGCACATTAAAATGGTTTTACTTTTGCATAATCTAACTATTTGTTCACACTGTCGTTAATTTAAAATGACTTTAACTTTTTAACGGAATGCAAACAGAAATATAAGACCCAACATTAGGAAATCCGAACGATCATTTTCAAATTAAGAAGTCTGGGGCCCGATTTTTGAAAGCTTATGTGTGAAAATACCACTCGAAAGTGGTGAAAAATTGTGCTGAATTTGAAATACGAGTAGCTTAGAAGATACTCACGGCTCTCATTAATCTCGTGAACTAGTCAAAAATTTGATAAGAGCTGTAGTTTTGAAGATATATACAGATTTATACCACTTTCGAGTGATGTGCTTTCAAAAATCGAGCCCCCTGAAATGGAAATGAAACATCACCAATTCGAGTAAATTTAAAAGTGTAATGGAAGTTTGAAGACTTTTTACTGTGTAGTTTAGTTTCCCTTAAATGAATCCGTTTTATGTTTCGAGTAGTTGACTCGACCGGGGTCGTGAGATTGCGTACGTACGGAGTCCATTTTATGAAGATAGATGTAGAGTAAATTCTTATCACTGAAAAATAAACATTCTCTAGGGAAATACGAGTCACATCAGCTCCTGACCCTTAGTACAATAACTACATACTGACCTAATTTATAAACGGTCTGTAGGCTTCTGCTACTGTCACTTTGACATTTACCTTTCACAGGTAAGGACAAACGTTTGCTAAGTTAGCAGAAGCCTATAGAGCGTTTATGAATAAGAGTGTAAGTACATTGCCCATTCATGCTGCTTAACACAGTGTATTAATTTGGGTGTCGATATCAGCGACGATTGTGCGGTACGAAATGTACATACATACATACACAAATCACGTCTTTATCCCTTACGGGGTAGACAGAGCCTAAGGTAACAAGACCTACAGGCCACGTTTAGCAAGATTGTGGGCGTATAGGTGAAAAAAGGAATCAAAATAGTGATGGGTTCCTAGCCGCATCGCCTATAACATAAATACGAAATGTAACTTTTTATTTATACGTAAAAACACGTATCATCATTTGTGACTCAGGTTTTTTGCCCAGACGATAATCGTCTGTAAAACGTTAGAACGATTTGTAGGACACGGGCTATTAAAATACGATCAAACAATTTTAATTTATCGCGTACGGTGAAATTTAATATATGAAATAGGTACTGTGTTCATGGTTCCTATTGTATCAAACCCTTGAGAACGTATGAATTGGGTTTATATTTAAATTAGCGACCCACCCGGGTGACGCACGGGTGCAATATAGATACTAACACGCGTAATTCGTACACGGCGCTGCCCAATTATCGTCACATTAACGTTTAAGTACATTGTTATACAATTGTGTATTTCCATTTCCAAAAACAAACGACTAACCCTAAGAACTGCTGCATACTTACCCCAGCTACAGGTTCCGTACCCAAAGGGTAAAAACGGGACCCTAATAACTGAGAATCCACTGTCCGTCTGTGTGTCTGCCGCCAGGCTGTTTCTCATGAACCGTGACAGCTAAAATTTACACATACATACATAACGTCTTTATCCCTTACGGGGTAGACAGAGCCTAAAGTAACAAGACATAAAGGCCACGCTTATCAACATTGTGGCGTATAGGTGGAAATAGGAATCAAAATAGTGATGGGTTGCTAGCAGCATCGCCTATACCATGATGCCTAAGACTTTCGCCCATTCCCTCGATGGGCTTACCATCTGCGCGGGAAGAGAAGCAACTGGTACATTCTATGTTTTTCCTTTGCTCCCAGACCAGCTTGGAAGGTTTCGGGTACCATCGGCCGATTCAAATATCAAACCCATAAGAATGAGCGAGACAGCCGAATATCGTTCACGGACTGTATATCTTAGGCTGAGTATAGCTTCCCTGCTACAATAACATTACACTCTCGACCAAGACTTGGCTCCTATTTCACCAAATTGACAATTGTCTGTGACAGGTGACAATTCTGTTTACATTACAAATTCGACAAGAATCTATGCCGGTTGGCGTCATACTGACCACGCGTTGCATTTCGAATTGTCACTTGTCACCTACAATTGTTGCCTGATACTCGTATTCGTATTTCTATGGTATTTGTCATGCACATTCAGTCACGTCATAGACACGTCAGAATTATTCGGAAGTAATCGTGTGTTCACGATGGGAAAGGATTATTTACTACAACTCCATCCATCCATCCAGACCAGCATGGAAGAAAATTTTCACAGATGATGTATTACTGTTGCCGATATAACAACAAATACTAAAAAAAATATATTTTTATGCATTTCTGTCTATGTAAGTTGCTTACGAGGCAGGACTGCTCACACTGGATTCTATATTCACTTGTTGAATTTGTACGAAACCCACGGTGCGCGAGTCGTTTTATTCATTTCATACTCGTATTGTAAGATTTGTAAGTACTTGTACTTCTAAAGACGCGTCATAAAATTATCTGAGCCATATGGCAGCATTGTTGTTGGCCACAGGCCCTTAACAATAAAGGTGGGCGACCTTCGCCGTCTGGCTAGAAGCTATAACAACATAACGCAATTATATGATATACGCGCAGTACACTCCATGCCATGGTGAACTTGCACGCTACTATGTGAACTATGTGTAGCAGTGAACGAAAAGAACAAACAAACTTTATAGCATTCGTAAATGAACATTGAAAATCACTATCACTATAAAATAAAGTCGCTTTCTCTGTCCCTATGTCCCTATGTATGCTTATATCTTCAAAACTACACAACGGATTTTGATACGGTTTTTTTTAATAGATAGAGTGATTCAAGAGGAAGGTTTTTATGTATAACTCTACGCAGACGAAGTCGCGGGCAAAAGCTAGTAAACAATAATATTCGGATTAAGAGAAACTAATGGTGACCGCACAAGTCAAGAAACTGTTTGTATCTATTCGTTAGTAGCTAAAATTAGTTGTCAATATGACTAAACTAACATAACATGACTTTATACTCTTTTAGCAAGCTAAGTAGTATTAGGCCACCGTTAGTAGGTTGTCCCAAAGGGCTAACAACCAAACTGCAGATTAAGCTTCATCTTAACGTGATTCTTCTTCTTTAGTTCCTATTATTTCTCTCCACCGACTCCGGTCTTCGGCAATTTAGGTCACTTCCTCCCACCCTCGTAACGTAATTAAGCCATTATAATTATTATATGATTTAAACATACGTCCATTATCCGTGGACAGCTTCATTTTCTCCAAAACAGTGGTGTCCCGGTCGTTGTATATGAGCACTGCGGTCGCGTTCGCGCGCCACGCGTTCTGCACCTGCAATATGAAACAATGCATTTAATTAAAGAGCTCTGTATTTAATAACAATATGCAGATCTCTGAGCCAAGACGAACAATACTTAATTTAATAATGTACGATTCTTTTAGTTCAAAGTTCACAGTTCTGTTGAAACAACAGTGACCACATCGCTCTTAGAAAAGACAAACTGTTTTATTAAACAGTAGTCGTCTTCCGGCTAATGACGAACTTGAAAAAAGAAAACGAAAGGTAATTCGATTTAATCATTTAAATATCTATTTCACACCAATGCTCTAGTGTATATAGAATAGCTATTGACAAATGATTCACTAGCAACGATCTCGTATAATCCCATAAAACATAAGAATTTTCAAGTTCAGTCTTTGTTAAATGACTGTACAGTCAGTTAATGCGAAGATAGACTGAGTTCAATCCGTCTTTCATGGTTAGTGTCAACATTATCCTTTTTATTTATCTTGCAGCCTAGGCTATTAAGCTGATCCTAACACAAAACAAGGTGAACAAGACACTCTTATTGCTGAAACGGCTGCTATAATATCGTGCTATATTAACACGTTATCGGGCGATCAATCTTCGGTATCGGGAAGACAAATGAGACCTATAATCCTCATTGATATCACAGATAACGGTTCTCTGCCGGAATATGGATTAGAGTGTTATTTACTTTTTATTGTAGGATCGTCATTGTAATCATCTGCATCGAAATCGAAGTGCGTTGTTGATGAAGATGGGTTAGACGAATGGTCTTTATTTCTTCATTCTGCTTAGTGTAAGTTTTCTGTTAGAAGATACATCTCGAACGAGTTTGCGTTTAAATGACAAAATCTATGAGAACAATTTTTTGCGGTTTCGATTCGGTACCGAATTACAGCTTTTTAGTTAGTCTATAATACTGACTCTGCAGCAAAATGTGGTTTAAATAACCTCAGTCCACAAAACCATTAATACAAAGCAAAACATCATACATCGAATCGTATCCTCGATATTAAAAACAAAAAAAAATGAGGACAACAAGGAAAACCCTGCCACTTCTTTTATCAGTCTACTTATTTTATTGAGGCAAATATCGTATCGTTTAGATTATTTTTTCAATTCGTCACCTAGCTTTTAATCAATTCTGATGACGTTAATTCAATTCGTACCTAACTTATAGAAATGAAATGCGAAACCAACCATGTAGACCTTTAGCCTTCGTATCAGTAGTGCTCATGCACTGACAATGTAGTTTATTCACTAAAGGTCAGGCAGCGTTGTATGGGTCAGTGATAGCCGGTCACGAGTGTGTGACTAATTGTCTCATTGTAATCTATCGTTATCAAAGAGGGAAACGAGTTCAGCGACCCTCACTGTGTTGAGGAATGCATGTAAGCTACATGGACCGACCAGTTACATGTGCTAGGCATGGCAGAGATATTTTGAAGTTAATGTAATGCTTCTCTTCCCGCGCAAATTGTAAAATCCCATCGAGAGAGTGGGCGACAATCTTAGGAATCATGTTATAGGCGATGCTGATTTTAACCGGGATTATGGTGCAGATGTCATTCACTTTATTTCGTCACATTTCAGTTATGTCGTCATGCTTTAAGATAGGACGATAAAGTGTGAGCCATGGATCCATAGAACAAATATTACCATATCTAGCTGATGCAACTTCCGACGGTTTAATGCGGCGTGCTAATGTTGCCAAGGTAAAGGAAGCAGACCAACTGCTTGATACGATCAGATCAGATTTAATAAAAAAATATACGAATAAATTAGGGACACCCATTGGCTCGATGCCTTCTTATTTTAAGCAGAAAATATAGCTTTATCAGTAGTAGAAGATAGATAGTTAACGCTCATGAATTTGGTAACGCTTGCGAAGTTAATTGTCAATTGAAAAACATGACCAACACAAATTGCGATTAAGATTGCACTTGCAGGTTTCGTATTTGTGCAATTTTAAGGTTAAGTTGACTGGACGGATAAAAAGCCTAACGAATTCAGTTGTCAAAGAAGTGTTGCCTCAGATTTGTTACCGATTGTTCTGAGTACTTCATTATCTACTTATAGCGCACGATCACCTTCAGAGTAATGTGGTATTGTATTGTTTCTCTCGTACTTTTTACCTCACATGAGTCCATGAACCCACATCGCTGGTGTAACGAACTATTACGAGAGTAACCAAAGAACGAGGCAGGATTACTGCATTTTTTTATATAAATCAGCATCGAAGCTTGTGTCTAAGAGTAGTCTTAGTACATTATGTTGCTAATGCTTGATGATTTTGTCCTAACCAGACTTATTGTCTGAACCATAACTTTAAACATGTTCCTCTGCTTCAAGCTTCTTCAGGGTTCAATCCTGTGCCTGTCCCTGTTTCGGAAACGTGATAGCGGACTTGTTTTTTTACCCTTTTAGGCCGATACATCAGTCTATGACGTCTCTCGCTGTTATAATTTAGGCCAGGTCAAACCATCTCATGCAACTCCCATCCATATTCTCTTACCTTGATTTCAAAGTTACAGCTGCCGCGGCGTATGACCGCTATCCAGGGCTCCTCTGGCAGGGGCTCCAGGGGTGCTGCGGCGGAGAGCAGCGGCCATGTGCAGCCGGTGTGGTCGAGCTCGCCACCCGGGCCCTTGGCACGAACGTGCACAGCTACTCCACGGGAGGAGCCGATGTGACCCTCGCCATATTTTCCGGACTGTAGAGAGAAGGATAAGTTAGTAGAAAGTATTATACATGACAATGTTTGTGACCTAAATGTAGGTATAGAAATAGTGGGTGGTTGTGGTTGGGTTACTTTGAAATACACAGGTTGCTTCCACGCTGGTCTGGGATCAAAGAAAAAAAATAGAATGTAACAGTTGATTCTCTTCCCGCGCATAGCCCATCGAGGGAGTGGGTGAAAATCTTAGGAATCATGTTATAGACGATGGGGCTAAGCAACCCATCACTATTTTTTGATTCTCCTTTCCGCCTGCGCCCACAATCATGCTGAAAGTGGCCTTTAGGTCTTGTCACCTTAGGCTCGCTCTCCGAAGATCGACCAATGTAGGAATGGAAATATATTTGTAAAGCACAATGAAACAAAACTTGAAAAGTATTAGTGCGTATAAGTACCTATGATAGTTATGTGTAACTTTACCGAATGCAAAATGAATACTTATAAAAATATAACGAAATACTAAAATTAGCAATTCTTCTTTCTAGAATCTGCGTCAGTATGTTGCTCTTGTGACGTTTCAACAACTAGCTGAACAAGTGAGCAAATGTTAAAGCTGAGAATAAATACAGCACGATATTTTTTCAACCAATAAGGAAAGGAACTGCATTGCACGTAACAGGTTTTAATATAATAAACAAGTATCAGACGATATCCGTGTCGAGTTTACGCATATTTCCATATTTAGCTAACATAATAATCATAGCAAATGTGTCGTCGGCGAATAAAAGTTAATTTGCATTAGGAATACCATCGTGAAGTATGCCCACTAATACCATAACAAGATGTGAAATAGAAATCTAAATATAAATGGTCTTTACGGATTTGTTAGTACTAGCAACAATCTGTGACTTTGCGTACAAAGAACTTTGCATTTTTGGGGTAAAAGGTATCCTAGATTATAAAATGTGTCGTTGAATTTTTTTTGTTCAAAAGCAAATTTTGGTTGAACGATCGTTAGGCTTTTAAATGGATTTATACCTTCCCGAGAAGTCTATTATTTTAGGATAATGATCATTAGACAAAAACATAATCAACCATCCGATATAGACCCCATCAACATCAACATTTACGCTCTCAGTGCGTCATGCGAATCTCGTATTTCGGTAAGGCAAGGTCAATAATTAATAAGTGTTTGTGTGACCAGCACATATCTCAAACCTAACTAATATTATGAACAGGACATCAAGAGGAAATCTGCCTTTCTTTAACGTTACAATCACAACACATCAAAGGATCAATGTGATTTATTATAAAGTGACAGTTGAAAGCTGTGTGAACTTAGCACCCAACATTAAAAAATATTTTTTTTATATTTTATTCTCATAGATTTGGGTATGTAGTTGATTGTAGTAACATTTTTTTTGTTTGTAGTAGCTTTAAAAAAAAATTAGAGGACTTTGAAAAAAACTCATCCCCCCGTTTCGTTGTCACTCAAGTTTAGTAATTGATTCTTAAACAGAGTCGTTAGTAGTTGATTGTAGTGGAAAACATTTTGTTTGTAGTTCAAAAAAAAATTTTTTTTTTCAATTTTATCATAGCACCCAAACTTGGCACCCGACATCGAAAAATCCAATTTTTTCTTCCTGATTCTCCTAGATTTTGGTATGTAGTTGATTGTAGTAATGGTTTTTTTCGTTTGCGTTAGCTCTAAAAGAAATTAGAGGGCTTTGAAAAAAAAATCACAGTTTTTTTTGCTTGATTCTCATAAGTTTCGGTAAGTAGTTGTTTGTAGTAACTTCATTTCGTTTATGGTGTCTTTATTTCGTTTGTAGCAGCGTACATTTCGTTTGTAGTAGGCTTAATTTCGTTTGTAGTGACTTTATTTCGTTTGTATCAGGCTTAATTTCGTTTGTAGTAACTTTGTTTCGTTTGTAGTAGCGTTTATTTCTTTTGTAGTAACTTCTTTTCGTTTGTAGCGACGTTATTTCGTTCGTAGTAGCGTTTATTTTGTTTGTAGTGACTTTATTTCGTTTGTAGTAGGCTTAATTTCGTTTGTAGTAACTTCATTTCGTTTGTAGTGATTTAATTTCGTTTGTAGTAGGCAAAATTTCGTTTGTAGTAACTTCATTTCGTTTGTAGTGACTTAATTTCGTTTGTAGTAGCTTAATTTCGTTTGTAGTGAGTTCATTTTGTATGTAGTATCTTTAACTCGTTTGTAGCAGCGTACATTTCGTTTGTAGTAACTTCATTTCGTTTGTAGTGACTTTATTTCGTTCGTAGGCGCGTTTTTTTCGTTTGTAGTAGCTTAATTTCGTTTGTAGTGACTTTATTTCGTTTGTAGTTGGCTTAATTTCGTTTGTAGTAACTTTATTTCGTTTGTAGTAGCGTTTATTTCGTTTGTAGTAACTTCATTTCGTTTGTAGTGACTTTATTTCGTTTGTAGTCGCGTTTTTTTCGTTTGTAGTAACTTCATTTCGTTTGTAGCGACTTTATTTCGTTTGTAGTGAGTTCATTTCGTTTGTAGTGACTTTATTTCGTTCGTAGGCGCGTTTTTTTCGTTTGTAGTAACTTAATTTCGTTTGTAGTGACTTTATTTCGTTTGTAGTTGGCTTAATTTCGTTTGTAGTAACTTTGTTTCGTTTGTAGTAGCGTTTATTTCGTTTGTAGTAACTTCATTTCGTTTGTAGTGACTTTATTTCGTTTGTAGTCACGTTTTTTTCGTTTGTAGTAACTTCATTTTGTTTGTAGCGACTTTATTTCGTTTGTAGTGAGTTCATTTCGTTTGTAGTGACTTTATTTCGTTTGTAGTTGGCTTAATTTCGTTTGTAGTAACTTTGTTTCGTTTGTAGTAGCGTTTATTTCGTTTGTAGTAACTTCTTTTCGTTTGTAGTGACTTTATTTCGTTTGTAGTCGCGTTTTTTTCGTTTGTAGTAACTTCATTTCGTTTGTAGTGACTTAATTTCGTTTGTAGTAGGTTTAATTTCGTTTGTAGTAACTTAATTTCGTTTGTAGTAAGTTCATTTTGTTTGTAGTGACTTTACCTCGTTTATAGCAGCGTACATTTCGTTTGTAGTAACTTTGTTTCGTTTGTAGTAGCGTTTATTTCGTTTGTAGTAACTTCATTTCGTTTGTAGTGACTTTATTTCGTTTGTAGTCGCGTTTTTTTCGTTTGTAGTAACTTCGTTTCGTTTGTAGCGACTTTATTTCGTTTGTAGTGAGTTAATTTCGTTTGTAGTGACTTTGCCTCGTTTGTAGCAGCGTACATTTCGTTTGTAGTAACTTGGTTTAGTTCGTAGTAGCGTTTATTTCGTTTGTAGTGACTTTATTTCGTTTGTAGTAACTTAATTTCGTTTGTAGTGACTTTATTTCGTTTGTAGTAGGCTTAATTTCGTTTGTAGTGACTTAATTTCGTTTGTAGTAGGTTTAATTTCGTTTGTAGTAACTTAATTTCGTTTGTAGTGAGTTCATTTTGTTTGTAGTGACTTTACCTCGTTTGTAGCAGCGTACATTTCGTTTGTAGTAACTTTGTTTCGTTTGTAGTAGCGTTTATTTCGTTTGTAGTAACTTCATTTCGTTTGTAGTGACTTTATTCGGTTTGTAGTAACTTCGTTTCGTTTGTAGCGACTTTATTTCGTTTGTAGTGAGTTAATTTCGTTTGTAGTGACTTTACCTCGTTTGTAGCAGCGTACATTTCGTTTGTAGTAACTTGGTTTAGTTCGAAGTAGCGTTTATTTCGTTTGTAGTGACTTTATTTCGTTTGTAGTAACTTAATTTCGTTTGTAGTGACTTTATTTCGTTTGTAGTAGGCTTAATTTCGTTTGTAGAAGGCTAAATTTCGTTTGTAGTCACTTCATTTCGTTTGTAGTGACTTAATTTCGTTTGTAGTAGGTTTAATTTCGTTTGTAGTAACTTAATTTCGTTTGTAGTGAGTTCAATTTGTTTGTAGTGACTTTACCTCGTTTGTAGCAGCGTACATTTCGTTTGTAGTAACTTTGTTTCGTTTGTAGTAGCGTTTATTTCGTTTGTAGTAACTTCATTTCGTTTGTAGTGACTTTATTTCGTTCGTAGTCGCGTTTTTTTCGTTTGTAGTAACTTCATTTCGTTTGTAGCGACTTTATTTCGTTTGTAGGAGGCTTAATTTCGTTTGTAGTAACTTTGTTTCGTTTGTAGTAGCGTTTATTTCGTTTGTAGTAACTTCTTTTCGTTTGTAGTGACTTTATTTCGTTTCTAGTCGCGTTTTTTTCGTTTGTAGTAACTTCATTTCGTTTGTAGTGACTTAATTTCGTTTGTAGTAGGTTTAATTTCGTTTGTAGTAACTTAATTTCGTTTGTAGTGAGTTCATTTTGTTTGTAGTGACTTTACCTCGTTTATAGCAGCGTACATTTCGTTTGTAGTAACTTTGTTTCGTTTGTAGTAGCGTTTATTTCGTTTGTAGTAACTTCATTTCGTTTGTAGTGACTTTATTTCGTTTGTAGTCGCGTTTTTTTCGTTTGTAGTAACTTCGTTTCGTTTGTAGCGACTTTATTTCGTTTGTAGTGAGTTAATTTCGTTTGTAGTGACTTTGCCTCGTTTGTAGCAGCGTACATTTCGTTTGTAGTAACTTGGTTTAGTTCGTAGTAGCGTTTATTTCGTTTGTAGTGACTTTATTTCGTTTGTAGTAACTTAATTTCGTTTGTAGTGACTTTATTTCGTTTGTAGTAGGCTTAATTTCGTTTGTAGTGACTTAATTTCGTTTGTAGTAGGTTTAATTTCGTTTGTAGTAACTTAATTTCGTTTGTAGTGAGTTCATTTTGTTTGTAGTGACTTTACCTCGTTTGTAGCAGCGTACATTTCGTTTGTAGTAACTTTGTTTCGTTTGTAGTAGCGTTTATTTCGTTTGTAGTAACTTCATTTCGTTTGTAGTGACTTTATTCGGTTTGTAGTAACTTCGTTTCGTTTGTAGCGACTTTATTTCGTTTGTAGTGAGTTAATTTCGTTTGTAGTGACTTTACCTCGTTTGTAGCAGCGTACATTTCGTTTGTAGTAACTTGGTTTAGTTCGAAGTAGCGTTTATTTCGTTTGTAGTGACTTTATTTCGTTTGTAGTAACTTAATTTCGTTTGTAGTGACTTTATTTCGTTTGTAGTAGGCTTAATTTCGTTTGTAGAAGGCTAAATTTCGTTTGTAGTCACTTCATTTCGTTTGTAGTGACTTAATTTCGTTTGTAGTAGGTTTAATTTCGTTTGTAGTAACTTAATTTCGTTTGTAGTGAGTTCAATTTGTTTGTAGTGACTTTACCTCGTTTGTAGCAGCGTACATTTCGTTTGTAGTAACTTTGTTTCGTTTGTAGTAGCGTTTATTTCGTTTGTAGTAACTTCATTTCGTTTGTAGTGAATTTATTTCGTTCGTAGTCGCGTTTATTTTGTTTGTAGTAACTTCATTTCGTTTGTAGTGACTTTATTTCGTTTGCATCAGGCTTAATTTCGTTTGTAGTAACTTTGTTTCGTTTGTAGTAGCGTTTTTTTTCGTTTGTAGTAACTTCATTTCGTTTGTAGTGACTTTATTTCGTTCGTAGGCGCGTTTTTTTCGTTTGTAGTAACTTAATTTCGTTTGTAGTGACTTTATTTCGTTTGTAGTTGGCTTAATTTCGTTTGTAGTAACTTTGTTTCGTTTGTAGTAGCGTTTATTTCGTTTGTAGTAACTTCATTTCGTTTGTAGTGACTTTATTTCGTTTGTAGTCGCGTTTTTTTCGTTTGTAGTAACTTCATTTTGTTTGTAGCGACTTTATTTCGTTTGTAGTGAGTTCATTTCGTTTGTAGTGACTTTATTTCGTTTGTAGTTGGCTTAATTTCGTTTGTAGTAACTTCATTTCGTTTGTAGTGACTTTATTTCGTTTGTAGTCGCGTTTTTTTTCGTTTGTAGTAACTTCATTTTGTTTGTAGTAACTTCATTTCGTTTGTAGTGACTTAATTTCGTTTGTAGTAGGTTTAATTTCGTTTGTAGTAACTTAATTTCGTTTGTAGTGAGTTCATTTTGTTTGTAGTGACTTTACCTCGTTTGTAGCAGCGTACATTTCGTTTGTAGTAACTTTGTTTCGTTTGTAGTAGCGTTTATTTCGTTTGTAGTAACTTCATTTCGTTTGTAGTGACTTTATTTCGTTCGTAGTCGCGTTTTTTTCGTTTGTAGTAACTTCATTTCGTTTGTAGCGACTTTATTTCGTTTGTAGGAGGCTTCATTTCGTTTGTAGTAACTTCATTTCGTTTGTAGTAACTTCATTTCGTTTGTAGTGACTTCATTTCGTTAGTGAAGTCGTAAAGTCACTACAAACGAAATGAAGTCACTACAAACGAAATGAAGTTACTACAAACGAAATTAAGCCTCCTACAAACGAAATAAAGTCGCTACAAACGAAATGAAGTTACTACATGCGAAAAAAACGCGACTACGAACGAAATAAATTCACTACAAACGAAATGAAGTTACTACAAACGAAATAAACGCTACTACGAACGCAACAAAGTTACTACAAACGAAATTAAGCCTACTGCAAACGACAAAAAGTCACTACAAACGAAAGGAAGTTACTACAAATAAAAAAAAAAACGAGGTTAAACGATGTGTGTGAACCTAGCATATCAATTTCCAGAATTTCAAAAAATAATCGCTGTTCTAGTAGCATCCCCAATAGTTGTACAGTTCTTGATAATTTTTTTTAATAGTTCAGCTCCTTTACCCCAAAAAAAATCACTTTGAAAAATTCGACGAAATGAGACGCTAACTTCACAGTGCAAGTTCCAGCATCTCAGCAGTTCTCGCTTTCTAGACGCTTAAAACATATGAAAATGCAAAGTTCTATTGCTTACAGCTACCATAGCAATAGTTCTATCAAAAAAAAAAGTATTTAAAAAAAAAATTTTTGTTGGAAAAATGAAATGCTAACTTCTCACTACGCATTTCAGCATCTCAAGAGTTCTCAGTTTCTAGACGCTTTAAACATATGAAAATGCAAAGTTCTATTGTTAACAGCCAACATAGCAATAGTTCTATCGAAAAAACCATTATATAAAAAAATGAATATTTCAGAAAAATGAGATGCACTTCTCATTACGCATTTCAGCATCTCAGGAGTTCTCAGTTTCTAGACGTTTAAAACGTATAAAAATGCATAATAGTTCTATCGTTTACAGGCAACACGCAAAAACACGAAAAAAACTCATATATGTCGAAATACTATGTTATTTGAACAGTTCTACCCAGCATCTCAGCTGATTTCGATAGGACCAGGACAAGTAAGCATAAATCATGAAAAAGCAACCTTTTTAACGCGACCTAGGAAAAGTTCTGGCTAAAACACGAAAAAAAACTCATATATGTCTAAATGCTATGTTATTTGAACAGTTCTACCCGGCATCTCAGCTGATTTCGATAGGAACAGGTCAAGTAAGCATAAAACAACAAAGAACTATCATTTTAACGCAACATAGCAATGGTTCTAGCTAAAACACTAAAAAAAAACTCATATATGTCTAAATGCTATGTTATTTGAACAGTTCTACTGTCAGTTGCGTCGAACAGCCGCGCGAGCAGAGCGCTGGCGCGCAGTGTTCGTGTCGCTGCCGCCGGGGCGAGCGCTCTTGGAAAAAGGACTACGAAATAGTCCGAAACATGTCGAGCATCACTCGACTTTTTATACGTGAGTTATCCGTTTATGTGTAATGAATATTTTTCGGTTTTTTTTTTTTTAACGTATTCCGCAGCTTCCCACTCTCGCATCCACCGCAACTGGACCAGCTGACGATCGATTTCGTCATGAGCCACATGCAATTTCTTTTCTATATTAACATCAGTAGGCTTAAAATGACTTGTTTAAAAAGCCTCCCGGACTATACCCAGCATCTCAGCTGATTTCGATAGGAACAGGTCAAGTTAGCATAAAGCAACAAAGAACTATCATTTTAACGCGACCTAGCAATAGTTCTGGCTAAAAAACTAAAAAAAAACTCATATATATGTCGAAATGCTATGTTATTTGAACAGTTCTACCCAGCATCTCAGCTGATTTTGATAGGAACAGGTCAAGTAAGCATAAATCAACAAAGAACTATCTCCGACTCCTCTGGGAGGTAATCCTGCTCCCCTGCGTACGGGAGCGCAGCGCTGGAAATTCCAGGCGATAAGACTTGTCCTTATCCGCCTGGTACTCATAGTCATCATCATCATTGTAGGCCCTCAATTTTGCCTTTGCTGCGGCCAACCCAGCGTGTGCGCCTATGCCCATGGGCTTACGCCCTCTGCACGATGTATTAACTTTTGGGGAAGTAGTGCCTTCCCCAGAGATCAATCCCTCCAAATGGCCCCTCTACAAAGGATCGGACACCATCTCCATGGCGTCCGCAAAGTTTTCTCCTCCTCCTTCGGCCATTTCCGGTTCTTCCCCCCCCCCCCCCCCCCCCGTGGGAGAACGGAAAACGCTCAGAGATGATTGCCCCGTGGTGGGGCAGACTCTCTTAAGCACCCAGCAACCGAGCTGGGTTAACCCGATCAATTCCTGAACTTACCAAGTTTCAGAAATTGGGGCCAATACAGACCCGAAAATTTGGTCCACAACGGTTCGGCAGCCCCCCCCCCCCCCCCCTCCTCCCTCCCGACCGTTTGGGACCTTTGGGAAAAATTTCAGGCAAAATCCGAATTTTCCACCTTTTTCACCAACCAAAGGTAAACAAAGTTATGTATGCGAGCTCCCATACACCACCCTTAAAATACGCCTTTTTTTAGAAAATTCGTATTTTTGCTGGGTCGCGTTAAAATGATAGCTCTTTGTTGCTCTATGCTTACTCTTCCTGTTCCTATCGAAATCAGCTGAGATGCTGGGTAGAACTGTTCCAATAACATAGCATTTGGACATATGTGAGTTTTTTTGTCGTGTTTTAGCTAGAACTATTGCAAGGTCGCGTTAAAAAGGTTGCGTTTGGTTCTTAATGTTAACTCTTCCTGTTCCTATCGAAATCAGCTGAGATGCTGGGTAGAACTGTTCAAATAACATAGCATTTCGACATATATGAGTTTTTTTTTAGTTATTTAGCCAGAACTGTTGCTAGGTCGCGTTAAAATGATAGTTCTTTGTTGCTTTATGCTTACTTAACCTGTCCCTATCGAAATCAGTTGAGATACTGGGTAGAACTGTTCAAATAACATAGCATTTGGACATATACGAGTTTTTTTTTCGTGTTTTAGCCAGAACTATTGCTAGGTCGCGTTAAAATGATAGTTCTTAGTTGCTTTATGCTAACTTGACCTGTTCCTATCGAAATCAGCTGAGATGCTGGGTATAGTCCGGGAGGCTTTTTAAACAAGTCATTTTAAGCCTGCTGATGTTAATATAGAAAAGAAATTGCATGTGGCTCATGACGAAATCGATCGTCAGCTGGTCCAGTTGCGGTGGATGCGAGAGTGGGAAGCTGCGGAATACGTTAAAAAAAAAAACCGAAAAATATTCATTACACATAAACGGATAACTCACGTATAAAAAGTCGAGTGATGCTCGACATGTTTCGGACTATTTCCTAGTCCTTTTTCACCAGCGCTCTGCTCGCGCGGCTGTTCGACGCAACTGACAGCGGCGCACAACTACCCTCGTTTTCATCGTCATTTTTATTATTGTCGAATGTCGGGCAGCACACAACACTGATCACGTCACTCCGTAAAGGTTCGCTCACACTCACCGTTTGGTCAATATTTAAAACAGTTTTCCAACTCTTGGAAAAAGGACTACGAAATAGTCCGAAACATGTCGAGCATCACTCGACTTTTTATACGTGAGTTATCCGTTTATGTGTAATGATGATTAAGTCTCACGGTAGTTTCATGTTGAAAGCCGAAAAATATTTTATACCACATGAAATTTTTTTCATGTGTAATTGACATTGATTAGAATTTAAAAAAAATAGTGAGCTGCGCGACAGACGGGGGATTGTGCGTCAGCTGAGCGTGCGAACTTGCAAAAAAAATTAGGAAATAAAGTTATTTTTCTCAAACATGCTCGGAAATGAATGCGTTAATGTCCCGATATGAGGACATGAAGTTTCTCGTTTAGGGCTCCCTACATTACTTCTTGGCTTAGGCCACAAAAGTTAGTATGAAAATCCATTTTTGTCCGCTGCTCTAATTTTTTAAATTTCTATACTAAAATTAAATTGGCAAAGGAAAAAATTACATACAGCCAACCACCACCACAATCTGTACCTAAGCATAATTGCGACATAAAAAAAAATCTATGGTACTATATTTATGTGCGGTTAAACATGGTGCTCAAATAGCTGGATCAAATTAATACATTTAAAAAATAAAAAAGGTGGCAAATCGAAAATCTTTTTTTCTGCTAATGCGTATTTCGTAGTGATTGTAATTATAATTTAACAGAAATAAAAATGACTTCTAGTGATGAAAGTGACGGGGAACTTATGAACTGTACTCCGCCTCATTTAAAAGAGGAGGCAAATTTAGCTATGCAAAATATGCTACCGGAAAAAAGTAAATTACTTTTTCCCTATAATAAACTATGATTTACTTGATTGTCTAGTAGTTATTTTAATTTTAATATTTCCTCACATTGTTTGAGAAAAGCACTATACAAGCTTTGGCCGGAACAGGGATTGCAGGACTCGTTCTATCTGGCCTCGTCTTCGACTCGGCCACCTACCCCAAACTCGTCCAGCAATCCCTTACTTCACGGCCTCTGCAGTAATGTACTATTATGCAGATTGAAATTTTTTTACATGATTTTAGACATATACAGAAATGTGATATTGATAATCAGCTGCATATATAGTGGGGGAAAGACCGTCAGCTGGAGCAGGAATGTATCACTGCGCGCATACATCTCTACGACGCGCGGAATTTTCAATGCTCCGACTGACGACTTTCCCCCCAACGTTCAATCAGCTGACGAATATTTTCTTTTTTCTATATATTAACACTATAATATTTATAAATTTCATATGGTCTTTCAACAATTTACCCAAGGAATAACTTATACTTCCATGCTGGTCTGGGAGCAAAGGAAAAACATAGAATGTACCAGTTGCTTCTCTTCCCGCGTAGATGGTATAAGCCCATCGAGGGATTGGGTGAAAATCTTAGGGATCAAGTTATAATAGGCGATGTGGCTAGCAACCAATCAATCACTGTTTTGATTCCCCTTTCCATGCATACGCCCACAATCATGCTAAACGTGGTCTTTAGGTCTTGTCACCCTAGGCTCTGTCTACCCCGTAAGGGATAAAGACGTCATTTATGTATGTATGTATACCTTATATAGTACACATTATATACATGCATCTTCAGTACAGTGGTATTTTAGATTTCAATGGCTCGACTGATGACTTTTCCACCAACGGGCAATTAGCTGACGAATATATTCTCGTTTCCATATATATATATAAATATTAACACTACAATACTGTCAGAGATCGCAGGAATATCCATGTTCTGTCATTACTTTTCAACATTATTTTTAATCCTTCTGCTCCTATGTACCTTTTCGAGCGATTCAGCTATTTGGCTGCCGGTAGCCAGCATCGGCTGTTTTATTATTTTTATTATTTTTATTACAATTAACATAAAAATCTTAATATACATCGAACAAATATTTTTTATGAATCATCTTCATTTGCATCACTGTCGTCATCACAGTTATCGATGCTTATGTCGCACACTCCATCGTTTTCGGTTTCGTCGTCTTCCGTAAAAATATCAATCAATTAATTAACAAAAACATGTAGGTAAATATTATTTGTCAAAAATCAAGAGAAGATAATTTTTTTCATACTGTGTCGAGATTAGTGATGCTAGTGATGGATGGCGGCAATTGATCACCCATAAACCATTTAAAACAATATTTCTCACCAGATTCTTCCCATTCATACTCAGTTGGCAACAGGTCAGTTCAGTTGGCATGGAGTCGCAATCCTTACTAATCCTTACTAATATTATAAATGCGAAAGTAACTCTGTCTGTCTGTCTGTCTGTTTGTTACCTTTTCACGCTTAAACCGCTGGGCCGATTTAGTTGAAATTTGGTATACAGATAGTTTGAGTCCCGGGAAAGGACATCAGGATAGTTTTTATCCCGGAAAATTGCATAGTTCCGCGGGATAGCACAGCCCAAACCACTGGAATTTTTCAAATTTAAGGCGGAACAAAGTTCGCCGGGTCAGGTAGTATTATAAATGCGAAAGTAACTCTGTCTGTCTGTCTGTTACCTTTTCACGCTTAAACCGCTGGGCCGATTTAGTTGAAATTTGGTATACAGATAGTTTTGAGTCCCGGGAAAGGACATAGGATAGTTTTTATCCCGGAAAATGGCATAGTTCCCGCGGGATAGCACAGCCCAAACCACTGGAATTTTTCAAATTTAAGGCGGAACAAAAATCGCCGGGTCAGCTAGTTAAGTATATAACTCAGTTTTTTTTTTAATTGACAGATATTTACAAATACAAATATTAAAATGATTTTTAATAATTAAGCCCATCTGCGTTCCACGGGTGCGTAACGATGTATATAAAAATTTTTGGTATAATATTAGTAGCAATAACGCTCATTTGATATAATTATTAAATCATATAACAACACTTAATATATTTACATATGACATAATTATCATTTCTTATAATGATCATTTGATATAATATCATTTAATATAACATTCTTTAAGTATAATGCTTATTTCCTATAATGAACTTATGGTATAACGTTATTTTTATATAAAATACAACAATTGGCATAACCATTATTGATATAATGTGTTAGAGACATAACCACAAAACGAACTGCTATCAAAAAGTAGGTTAGGTTAGGTTTAAACTGCATCCCCCAACAAAAACGAACTGCTATAAAAAATATTTTTGTATATAAAATGAGCGTTATACCATATAATCGTTATAAGAAATAAGCGTTATACCGAACGATAAATATACGAAATAAATTTATATATTTTAAAATTATACCAAACGTTTATTATACACAATGAGTGATTATACCCTTTGAAATTATATCAAATGTTGATATATCGATAGAAAATATATTAAATATTTTTATATCAATCATTACACACCCGCGTTCCACTGCTGGGCACAGGCTTGCTTTAATAACGAGAGGGATTGGGCCATAGTCCCACGCAGGCCCAGCCAGGCAACAGCCGTAGTAGCGTAGTTGTTCGACCTTACCGCTTCTCAAGCAGAAAGTCGTGGTTTCAAACCAGGCCTCGCATCTCCTGAGTTTTTCGGAATTTATGTGCAAAATTTAATTTGAAATTTACTATAAGCTAATGGTGAAGGAAAACATCGTGAGGAAACCAGCACAGATCGGACTTGAATGAAAGAACTTAAATGACGGCAATGAAATTATCCGTTTATTAATTACCCTTAAATAAATTTAGTTAGTTTGTTATATAGCTGTCTTTTAGGAGCAGTTTTTTGCCTGAGAGGATTCTTTTTTACATACATAATGCAAACGTATATCAATATACTTTTCTATTATTAATGTAAGCAAATTTATTTTGTGATTATGTTCCCTTTCTCTCGCGACATAGTTATCCATTCCGCACAGCAAAAAGGATCACTAGGAAATCTACAAAAAATCCTACTAATATTATAAATGTGAAAGTTTGTGAGAATGTTTGGATGTTTGTTACTCTTTCACACCAGAACGGCTGGACAGATCTGGATGAAATTTGGAACATAGATAGATTTCTAGTCTGGAATAACACAAAGGCTACTTTTTATTCCGGAAAATTGCGTAATTCCTGCGGGATAGCGATAAACGAATTCTATGCAGACGAAGTTGCGGGCAACTGCTAGTACAATATATGTTTTATTTTAAAACGAGAACTACTACTCTATGAATTTCTTGTTCTAAAACCACCGATTATTAGATAAGATAAGATAAGATAAGATAATTTTTATTTGCATAAACAAAAGTAAAACTGATGTTACAGTGTATTAATGTCCAATCTTGTTTTACCATAGTAATGGCGTACAAATATTATATTATTGTCTATCATGCATTTTAATACATTTAAATTAAGAATTAAAGTTATAGGTTACAATTAATCATAAATTCATCTAAAGAGTAATAAGTATTATCTACTAAATGGTTAAACATTATTTTTCTAAATTTATTAAGCGGTAAGTCCTTAAAATTATCAGTCAATTTATTGAATATTTGTATTGCCATACAGTAAGCATTTCTTTTTATTAGTTTTAATCTTGTCTTGGGCATACATAATTTATTTCTATATGCACCTCTTTGTGATGTTGTGGTCGTATTTTTAAAAATTAATGGATTTTTTTTTACGAAAGTACAGATCTCATAAATATACATAGCTGGTAATGTTAAAATCTTCTTGCGCTTAAATAAAGGTCTACAGTGTTCCAGGAAGTCTGCTCCAGATAGTGCCCGTAAGCATTTCTTTTGGACTCTGAAAATTATATCTGCATCCACTGTTTACACTGTTATTGTCAAGATGGTGGGGCAACATTGAAAATTTTTACGTACTTAATGAAATACTGACTTGTACTTACTTAAAGAAAGATATTCCTTCCGAAACCTTAGTGTTTCGGTGGCTGTTTTCGCAATTTTTGAACGCACATTGTGGCATTTTGACACGTCTTCACGTTGACCGAGGTTGGCGCATACTGTCAAAAATAAGGCCACAAATTTATTTTGGGGCCTTATTTCTCGAGCCGTTTTCAGATCTATCACGGTGAATCTAGTTGTATTGTTGATCGAAGTGAATAACAAACAAAGCCGAAAAGCAGCTGTCCCTTCCGGGGAGAGGGGCGCAGGGATGCAGGTATAATGTACGGAAGACTATGTATCTATATAGAATATAATAATGTATACTGTATAAGGTATAAACTATGAGCGTATAAGCTGTAAGGTAAATCTTGGGTAACTTGTTGAATGATCATTTGAAATTTATAAATATTGTAGTGTTAATATATATATATATATATATATATATATATATATATATATATATAGAAACGAGAATATATTCGTCAGTTAATTCCCCGTTGGTGGAAAAGTCATTAGTCGAGCCATTGAAATATAAAATACCACTGTACTGAAGATGCTTGTATATAATGTGTAGGGACTATATAAGGTATACCTTGGGTAAATTGTTGAAAGACCATATGAAATTTACAAATATTATAGTGTTAATATATAGAAAAAAGAAAATATTCATAATTACACATAAACGGATCACTCACGTATAAAAAGTCGAGTGATGCTCGACATGTTTCGGACTATTTCGTAGTCCTTTTTTTGTTTATGTGTAATTATGATTGAGTCTCACGGTAGTTTCATGTTGAAAGAAAATATTCGTCAGCTGATTGAACGTTGGGGGGAAAGTCGTCAGTCGGAGCATTGAAAATTCTGCGCGTCGTAGAGATGTATGCGCGCAGTGATACATTCTTGCTCCAGCTGACGGTCTTTCCCCCACTATATATGCAGCTGATTATCAATATCACATTTCTGTATATATCTAAAATCATGTAAAAAAAAAATCAATCGGGATAAAATAATTTTATTTTCTAATTTTTTTTGCAAGTTCGCACGCTCAGCTGACGCATAATCCCCCGTCTGTCGCGCAGCTGACTACTTTTTTTAAATTCTAATCAATGTCAATTACACATGAAAAAAATTTCATGCGGTATGAAATATTTTTCGGATTATTTTTTTTTGACGTGTTCTATCTCATAGCAAGCGCCCCCGCGGGTGCGTCAGCTGACCTTCACTTTCATTATTAGGGACAGCTTCTTTACTTGTATTGTGAAGTAACGATCGGTATAAAAACATTAATCAAAATAGCCTCTGCCTCCCGGACAGTAGAACTGTTCAAATAACATAGCATTTGGACATATATGATTTTTTTTTCGTTTTTTAGCTAGAACTTTTGCTAGGTCGCGTTAAAAAGGTTGCTTTTTAGTTCTTAATGCTTACTGGTCCTGTTCCTATCGAAATCAGCTGAGATGATGGGTAGAACTGTTCAAATAACATAGCATTTCGACATATATGAGTTTTTTTTTGTGTTTTAGCTAGAACTTTTGCTAGGTCGCGTTGAAATGGTAGCTCTTTGTTGCTTTATGCTTCCTCCGACCGTTTGGGACCTTTGGGAAAAATTTCAGGCAAAATCCAAATTTTCCACCTTTTTCACTCTCCAAAGGTAAACAAATTTTTTTTTTTTGATAGAACTATTGCTGTGGTAGCTGTAAGCAATAGAACTTTGCATTTTCATATGTTTTAAGCGTCTAGAAAGCGAGAACTGCTGAGATGCTGGAACTTGTACTGTGAAGTTAGCATCTCATTTCGTCGAATTTTTCAGTGATTTTTTTTGGGGAAAAAGAGCTGAACTATTAAAAAAATTTATCAAGAACTGTAGAACTATTGGGGATGCTACTAGATCACCGATAATTTTTTGAGATTCTGGAAATTGATATGCTAGGTTCACACACATACTACGAACGTAATAAAGTCACTACAAACGAAATGAAGTTACTACAAACGAAATGAAGTTACTACAAACGAAATGTACGCTGCTGCAAACGAGGTAAAGTCACTACTAACGAAATAAACGCTACTACGAACGAAATAAAGTCACTACAAACGAAAAAAACGCTACTACAAACGAAATTAAGCCTACTACAAACAAAATGAACTCACTACAAACGAAATGAAGCTACTACAAACGAAATTAAGCCTACTACAAACGCAATTAAGTCACTACAAACAAAATGTACGCTGCTACAAACGAGGTAAAGTCACTACAAACAAAATGAAGTGACTACAAACGAAATTAAGCCTACTAAAACGAAGTAAAGTCACTACAATCGAAATGAAGTTACTACAAACGAAAAAAACGCGACTACGAACGAAATAAAGTCACTACAAACGAAATGAAGTTACTACAAACGAAAAAAACGCGACTACGAACGAAATAAAGTCACTACAAACGAAATGAAGTTACTACAAACGAAATTAAGCTTACTACAAACGAAGTAAAGTCACTACAAACGAAATGAAGTTACTACAAACGACAAAAACGCGACTACGAACGAAATGAAGTCACTACAAACGAAATAAATGCTACTACGAACGCAACAAAGTCACTACAAACGAAAAAAACGCTACTACAAACGAAATTAAGTCACTACAAACGAAATGAAGTTACCACAAACGAAATTAAGCCTACTACAAACGAAATAAAGTCACTACAAACGAAATGAAGTTACTACAAACGAAAAAAACGCGACTACGAACGAAATAAAGTCACTACAAACGAAACCAAGTTACTACAAACGAAATAAATGCTACTACGAACGCAACAAAGTCACTACAAACGAAATGAAGTTACTACAAACGAAAAAAACGCTACTACAAACGAAACAAAGTTACTACAAACGAAATTAAGCCTGATACAAACGAAATAAAGTCACTACAAACGAAATGAAGTTACTACAAACAAAATAAACGCGACTACGAACGAAATAAATTCACTACAAACGAAATGAAGTTACTACAAACGAAATAAACGCTACTACAAACGAAACAAAGTTACTACAAACGAAATGTACGCTGCTACAAACGAGGTAAAGTCACTACAAATAAAATGAACTCACTACAAACGAAATAAAGTTACTACAAACGAAATTAAACCTACTACAAACGAAATTAAGTCACTACAAACGAAATGAAGTTACTACAAACGAAATGTAGCCTACTACAAACGAAATTAAGCCTACTACAAACGAAATAAAGTCACTTCAATCGAAATGAAGTTACTACAAACGAAAAAAACGCGACTACGAACGAAATAAAGTCACTACAAACGAAATGAAGTTACTACAAACGAAAAAAACGCGACTACGAAGGAAATAAAGTCACTACAAACGAAATGAAGTTACTACAAACGAAATTAAGCTTACTACATACGACAAAAACGCGACTACGAACGAAATGAAGTCACTACAAACGAAATTAAGCCTACTACAAACGAAATAAAGTCACTACAAACGAAATGAAGTTACTACAAACGAAAAAAACGCGACTACGAACGAAATAAAGTCACTACAAACGAAATGAAGTTACTACAAACGAAATTAAGCTTACTACAAACGACAAAAACGCGACTACGAACGAAATTAAGTCACTACAAACGAAATTAAGTTACTACAAACGAAATAAATGCTACTACGAACGCAACAAAGTCACTACAAACGAAAAAAACGCTACTACAAACGAAATTAAGTCACTACAAACGAAATGAAGTTACTACAAACGAAATTAAGCCTACTACAAACGAAATAAAGTCACTACAAACGAAATGAAGTTACTACAAACGAAAAAAACGCGACTACGAACGAAATAAAGTCACTACAAACGAAACCAAGTTACTACAAACGAAATAAATGCTACTACGAACGCAACAAAGTCACTACAAACGAAATGAAGTTACTACAAACGAAAAAAACGCTACTACAAACGAAACAAAGTTACTACAAACGAAATTAAGCCTGATACAAACGAAATAAAGTCACTACAAACGAAATGAAGTTACTACAAACAAAATAAACGCGACTACGAACGAAATAAATTCACTACAAACGAAATGAAGTTACTACAAACGAAATAAACGCTAATACAAACGAAACAAAGTTACTACAAACGAAATTAAGCCAACTACAAACGAAATAAAGTCACTACAAACGAAGTTAAGTTACTACAAACGAAAAAAACGCGCCTACGAACGAAATAAAGTCACTACAAACGAAATGAAGTTACTACAAACAAAAAAAACGCTACTACAAACGAAACAAAGTTACTACAAACGAAATTAAGCCTGATACAAACGAAATAAAGTCACTACAAACGAAATGAAGTTACTACAAACAAAATAAACGCGACTACGAACGAAATAAATTCACTACAAACGAAATGAAGTTACTACAAACGAAATAAACGCTACTACAAACGAAACAAAGTTACTACAAACGAAATGTACGCTGCTACAAACGAGGTAAAGTCACTACAAACAAAATGAACTCACTACAAACGAAATGAAGTCGCTACAAACGAAATGAAGTTACTACAAACGAAAAAAACGCGACTACAAACGAAATAAAGTCACTACAAACGAAATAAACGCTACTACAAACGAAACAAAGTTACTACAAACGAAATTAAGCCAACTACAAACGAAATAAAGTCACTACAAACGAAATTAAGTTACTACAAACGAAAAAAACGCGCCTACGAACGAAATAAAGTCACTACAAACGAAATGAAGTTACTACAAACGAAATGTACGCTGCTACAAACGAGTTAAAGATACTACATACAAAATGAACTCACTACAAACGAAATTAAGTCACTACAAACGAAATGAAGTTACTACAAACGAAATTTTGCCTACTACAAACGAAATTAAATCACTACAAACGAAATGAAGTTACTACAAACGAAATTAAGCCTACTACAAACGAAATAAAGTCACTATAAACAAAATAAACGCTACTACGAACGAAATAAAGTCGCTACAAACGAAATGAAGTTACTACAAACGAAATTAAATCACTACAAACGAAATGAAGTTACTACAAACGAAATTAAGCCTACTACAAACGAAATAAAGTCACTACAAACAAAATAAACGCTACTACGAACGAAATAAAGTCGCTACAAACGAAATGAAGTTACTACAAAAGAAATAAACGCTACTAAAAACGAAACAAAGTTACTACAAACGAAATTAAGCCAACTACAAACGAAATAAAGTCACTACAAACGAAATTAAGTTACTACAAACGAAAAAAACGCGCCTACGAACGAAATAAAGTCACTACAAACGAAATGAAGTTACTACAAACGAAATGTACGCTGCTACAAACGAGTTAAAGATACTACATACAAAATGAACTCACTACAAACGAAATTAAGTCACTACAAACGAAATGAAGTTACTACAAACGAAATTTTGCCTACTACAAACGAAATTAAATCACTACAAACGAAATGAAGTTACTACAAACGAAATTAAGCCTACTACAAACGAAATAAAGTCACTACAAACAAAATAAACGCTACTACGAACGAAATAAAGTCGCTACAAACGAAATGAAGTTACTACAAACGAAATTAACGCTACTATAACCGAAACAAAGTTACTACAAACGAAATTAAGCCTGATACAAACGAAATAAAGTCACTACAAACGAAATGAACTCACTACAAACGAAATGAAATTACTACAAACGAAATTAAGCCTACTACAAACGAAATAAAGTCGCTACAAACGAAATGAAGTTACTACAAACGAAATAAACGCTACTACAAACTAAACAAAGTTACTACAAACGAAATTAAGCCTGATACAAACGAAATAAAGTCACTACAAACGAAATTAAGCCTACTACAAACGAAATGTACGCTGCTACAAACGAAATAAAGACACCATAAACGAAATGAAGTTACTACAAACAACTACATACCGAAACTTATGAGAATCAAGAAAAAAAAAAACTGTGATTTTTTTTTTCAAAGCCCTCTAATTTCTTTTAGAGCTAACGCAAACGAAAAAAACTATTACTACAATCAACTACATACCAAAATCTATGAGAATCAGGAAGAAACAATTGGATTTTTCGATGTCGGGTGCCAAGTTCGGATGCTATGATAAAATTGAAAAAAAAAAATTTTTTTTTTGAACTACAAACAAAATGTTTTCCACTACAATCAACTACTAACGACTCTGTTTAAGAATCAATTACTAAACTTGAGTGACAACGAAACGGGGGGATGAGTTTTTTTCAAAGTCCTCTAATTTTTTTTTAAAGCTGCTACAAACAAAAAAAATGTTACTACAATCAACTACATACCCAAATCTATGAGAATAAAATATAAAAAAAATATTTTTTAATGTTGGGTGCTAAGTTCACACAGCTACAGTTGAAGGCTACTTTTTATCCCGCAAAACACAGTTCCGGTTTCATCGAAAAGAAAAGCCGGATACAGTTAAGAGCAATGAAAACAGGTTCCTTTTCATAGATGTTGAGTGTAGCTGGCAAGATATATGTTGACCGTGTAGCGTACTAGCACGCCGTACGTTGCCCAAATCAGCTTAGCTTGATTGGACGCCGTACCCACAATTGTATGCAAATGAACGCTGAATATACCTACACGTATTATTAGTGGAAATATTTCAAACAATTACTGATAAAATAATTAGACAGGGAATAGTGGAAAGACATAAAAAGGGATTTGTTGCAATAGTAAGTGTCGCTAAGATAGTAGAAGAAGAAATACATTTATTAACAAAAAATCGACACAAAATAAAATAAAAATCTTAAACATTAAAAAACGACAAAATAAGTGCCGAGTATTGCTAAAAGGGCCACATTCAGCGTGATGCTGCGGCAAGTCACAGAGCTGATTTTCAATGTGACCCTTTGTCTTAGTAACTAAACCTAACTAAATTTGCCGTGACGGAACGAACGCCAGAGACAGAGAGAGAATTTTAATTAAAATTAACTAGTAGCTATACGATGAAGAAATTTTGACATTTTTTACTAGTTTAGCTTGCAACATAAGGATTTAACTCCTTTCTTATGAAGTCTTTAAAGTATTAACTCGGGTAATAAATATTTTTTTTTAATGATTCTAGCCACTTCTTCCCACTCGGGCTATGGGCATCTCGCTTGGCTCGGGTCAGGGGTGTCGAAATGTCTAGTGTGGCGGTGATACATTTTCCCTTCTGTAATTTATATATCAGAAAATCTAGATGAATTTAAATCAAACCTGAAGCTAAAGGCATTGCAACAAGTCCCGTAGAAGGACAACAAGGACAACATAGTCTAACATAGCAGGTAAACATGCAGTAGGGTAACAATTGGTCACGGCAAAAAATCGTGTGAACTTGATTTCGATGAGAAAACTGAGTTAGGGAAAACAGAAGAAGTCTCGACTAGATAATTAACTGTTATACCTATAGGTAGAGGGCCAAGGCAAGTATAAAAACAGTCGTGGTCTTTCAATCACCCATTGTTTATAATTTTCCTACACTTACTACTATAATAGTATCAAACAAGGATTTTAGATTCGTGAAGACTCAGAATTCTACACAAAACATTGTCCATTTAAAGTTCGAAAACAATTAGCAATTCGTGACTTTATAAAAGTCAAGTCCATGCGAATAAAGTCGCACGAGTCAGCCAGTAAAATATAAGATGATAATTTGGCCCAAGATAAATCTGCTGCGATAATGCCTCCCGGGTTATTTCCCACTACATTTTCATGGCGCGACATGTAAAAATTTGTTTACTAAAAGGCTCTAGGGAAATAAGACCTTGGTCCACTGATGTTTATTCATCGGTTGTCGTCTGTCAGAGACATCTGTCGGACGCTTCATAAATAAAGCATCACCCTACTTTAAACAAAGCGAAGGTTTATACTTTGAAATGCTGGACTGGATCGAATTAACAGAACGGCATCTTGACCTTATGCGTTCTGTCTTACACATTAGCATATTTAGCAAAAACAAAAAAAATGCCTACTTTTAATATTATTTAGTAGCTGGCTAGATTTATACAAATCTGGAATTGGATATACCTACAGAAACAGACATAGTAGCTACATACGAAATTGTCCGGGGCCAATGAACAAAGAAAAATATGACTAGTAATCTTTTTAATATGTTTCATAATACCATTATGTCATGTGCATGGCAGCTTATAAATTATCAAGCACAATCCTCGTTATGTTCACTTGAACGATCACGAGACAAGGATGGCGACTATAAATTGCTTTGACAAGTTTGTTTTCAACGTTCATTAAGTCAGAGACAGATAGATACAGTAAAGATTTATTTGTCACATAGAATGTCCTAAGTATTTCTAGTTCTTAGTCGTACATATCAACCGCAATTTAGGATCGCCTGCACTTAGCAAGAACATCAACCATGGAACGGTAACCATCCAAACAAGGACCTAATACCAGTCTCACTAGTAATTCAATGCAACCAAACACGGTGTGAAACACACACACAGAAGCTGAGATCGTGATCGATTTCTTGCAACTCTCCTATCCCCGTTTCTGCACCATTACATTTAACCTCTTTGCTGTGACTGCAAAGGCTTTCGAGTCGAACTTTTTGCATTGTAAGCAAACGGGTAAAGAGGTATAACAAAGATAGGTTGAGTTGACCAATTAGAAAGAGATAACAATAGGTGGTCATTTGAGGATTGGTTAAAAGGAATACAACGTAATGTAGGGCAAGCACAAATTGCAACTGAATATCAATTTGACTGGTGCCGCAAAGTCAAACGATAGACTACCTAAATCTGGCTGTTTTGCGGTCAGAGAAGTATATACAGACATGCGTCCGACAGTGAACCTAAGGGTAGTGCTTATTGAAAACTGCATAAGCGGTACCTAAAGCGAAAACAAAGCAAGCAACGGATGACGCGAGGCAAGAGACCTATTTTAGCGTCAACATTGGGCGCCACTGATGTCTCATCGACCTGACACTATTTAGACAATGAAAGTGTACAAGTATTGTGCCGCCTGTGTCGAATTTGTCAGTAGATTTATTTAGTTCTTTCTATGTTACCCAGTTTAGTTGAAAAGCGAACGTTAGCCGTGATTTTAACATAAGCGCCAACGTCTCTGATTTTGCCTTTGATGACTTAACTCCGCTACAAAACATAGACTAAGAAACAGCTTTATTCTTAAGAGCCGCACCACGACCAAACGGTGGTATTACGGGCTCGTATTAAATACATTATCCCTGAATACTGTGCCGCACAGTTGGAAAGCAGCCACCTAAGTTTTAATGGCAAATGGCGTTTAATATGGCGGTCTCGTTCGCCGTGCGTTGCGGTCGTATCTTCCGCTTCCTTAATATTCATGCAGATGCTATGAATAATGCAGGATTTTGTAATTTGACAGCGTTAAAAATATCGCAGGTTCTTGGCGATAAGCAGTATTGATAGCCTATCTTTAGTATTTCATGCTAGTATTTAGAAAACAGACGGTGATGACTTTGGTACGGAACAATTAAGTATGTTACAGCTGAATTCTATGCCAAGTCAACTGTAAACATTTAAAATCAAATTACGTAAGTGGGTAATAATCTAACAAAGTGACTGACATCGTTGCATGTTTATTAATGTTTATTATCTTCTGATTTCAGTGGCCGGAACGATCGCCATAAAAGCAAAGGTCAATAATGCGCGTCAGATACAGTAATGTGTGCTTATTGCTTGTGAAAAAGAGATTTTATTTGTTTTACGTTGCCTTCATTTGCGAAATATCGGCAGGTGTGTAAAATTTATTGAAAAATTTAACTGACATATGATATTAATGCTGTTGTTACGCTGTTTCATTGCACGGTGTCGAATATAGGGCCATGAATTAGTACATTGCTTCATGACTCACATACGTCCATGTTTTACGCATAAAAACAATAAAATCAGAACTAGAACAATGGGTAACGGCGATAACGTGTGCGTACGTTATGTATGCCAGAAATGTATGTTAAAAAATAACTTTTGTTTTCACGTACGAGCGTGACACTCGTATTTGCACAAGTCGTAAACTGGATTAATTATATCCTCAACAATTAAATAATAGTAATAATACGGTTTATGAACTTTTTATTGCAACTATAAGTACATCTGTAAAACAGTAACGTAACTGAACGACTAATAGTCATGAAATTTGGCAGATAATTTCGCAAGACTGTAGGCTGATTCTAGAACACGCGGAATACAGGAGGCGTTCTATTGCAGATTCAAATATTTTCCTCATGATGGCTGCGAAGCTGTCCGTCTGTCCATCCGCGAACATTCGCAACGCACTGCCCTGTTTCGGCAGCTCCAATAGCACCCTCAACGTTAGTATATTGGACAAGCACTTACACCAAAATATTCCCGATTTAGTCTTGTATTTACAAATATTAACAAAACCATCGACCGCGAGGTAGATTTGAATACAATCGTATGAAACGGCGTCTTGAATAGCAACAAGGTTCGAATAAATTTTTCGCATAATTCTAAGGTTGCGCGGGTACTTGAACGGAGTCGAACGACGTTTGAGCGCAATTGAAGTAAACCGTGAGGGTCGATGACACAGGGAAACTGTAAAGCCGTGAAAAATATGAAAGTATAAGTACGTTCATAGAACAAAATTTAAGGCCAGCGTAGTGGGGCGTAGCATGAAATATAAATGAAATAGTACCCGACCCAACCCCGTGTTGTAGGGGCAAACAACGCCCTTAAGCGAGCTTATATATAACTCCGAGTTTACTCTAAATCCAAAGTTAGATGTGTCGAAATGTATGGCAAAAAGTGCAGTCAGTAAAAAAGCTTGTATCTAAAATGAAATGAAACAATTTAAGCGCATCACCCTTTGCAACCCACTCCCGGCGCCCATACATGGAGAGTCCGACCGTTACCGTACCGCGTAGTACAGTTCGTGACACCCAAAGTAGTCAAATAGTTCGCAACACGTCATTGTTAAAGTTAAAATAAGGTCGAGTTGCTAACTTTTTGGCCACTTTGGGCGTCACGAACAATTTGACGCTGACTGTACCGAAGGCGTTTCTAATTGTTGTTCTAAAATGGTTACCAAAGATCTATAAATACACGGCATTTACACCATAGTTAATTGAGATACGGAAGCGAGTGCCGCAAGGGCTTTTAGACTGGGAGTTTTCGGATCAACACAACCGATAGGAAATGGCAAACAATAGCAACAACAACATCAAAGTCGCTGCGTGGAATGTTTTCTTCTTGGATAAGTAAGGTTAGACGGAAATGAATCAAGTCATCTTTATCAAACCAAATACCAGTTACAATTCATTCCGTGAGTTCTTAGACTGCCAATCGGGTTTCGGCTACATACATACATAAATCACATCTTTGTCCCTTACGGGGCAGACAGAGCCTAAGGTAACAAGACCAGGTTTAGCGTGATTGTGGGAGTATAGGTGAAAAGGGGAATCAAAATAGTGATGGGTTGGGATGATTCCTAATAATTTCGCCCATTTCCTCGACGGACTTTTAGCATTTGCGCGGGAAGAGAAGCAACTGGTACATTCTATGTTTTTCCTTTGCTCCCAGACCAGCTTGGAAGGTTTCGGATACCATCGGCCGATTCAAGCATCAAACCCATAATAATGAGTGGGACAGCAAGACAAACCCGAATATCGTTTACGGACTGTATATCTTAGGCTGAGTATAGCTTCCCTGCTACAATAACATTACACACTCGGTCAAGACTTGGCTCCTATTTCACCAAATTGACAACTGTCTGTGACAGGTGACAATTCTGTTTACATTACAAATCCGACAGCAATCTATGCCTAGGGAACGTTTAAGTAAAGCGTAAATATTCCTTTGTTTATCCTCTTTTTATCCTCATGATCTAAAGCGAGGGCGCTTTGCTATCGCATTCACCATCCCTTTCTACCCTCATTCTTAACCATTTGACAGAAAGGAATACGGATTGCAATCCCAAATGTTTCAAACAATATGGCCTCATTGCCCGTATTATTTAACGCACTCGGACCGTTTGGACTAGAACAGTTGAAACACGTGTGGTTCTATACAAACCACTAACTACACCATAAAATATTCAGAGAATAGCATTCGTAGGACTTGTGTATGCGTTGCCAACAGCTGAACATATGTTACGATCTGCGCCTTTCACTAAGAGCTATTTTGCAACACGGCCCAATTATAAGCCCAGTGTTGAATTATTGATGCGTGCCCTTTGCAAGATTACAAATTTATCACATTCGGGTGGGTAAATCTGGAACTAATCTTTGATTAGTAGCTTAGAAAGAAAACATTTAATCGTAGCGCTTATTTGCCTGCGCCATTAATTTTGTAAACAGAGCTATTATATGCGTCGCACGAGAAAAAGCCGAGCTAGCCTGGTTTGACCCATGGCCTCTCAAGCAAATGGTCGCGGGTTCGAATGCCGGGCTCGTACCTATAAGTATGTGCTAAACTACATTTGAAAATCATGTACTTTTCGGTGGACGTGTGATGGTGTGTGTGAAGTTCCCATTCCGCACTGGTATCGCGTGAAAACAATAGCACAAGACCTCTGAGAGGAGGCCGATGATGCGCCGCATGATTCTTCTTTCAGCAGCGCTTTAAATATACTTGGATATTGGTGTTATTGCTATAACTATGACGATTCATTTCGTCAGTTCCGTCTTTAAATGGCCAGTTAGTGTCCTTGACAGTATGAGGTTATTTTAAAATTATGCCTGACATCATTAGTTGCCGTGTAGTAAATAATATAACAAAATAATTGAACGACATTTAAGACGTGATTAGCAAAGGCATTAGCTTCAATTCACTGTCAAATTAAGATTCTAATTCTATTCTGCTGCCTGTAAAGTCCAATTTCAATGTTTTGGCTATATGGATATAGGAGTCTGTGTAAAAATCATTGTTTACTTCATATTGTCATACCTCTTATATTTGATTCCTATTTTATGCCCGTGGCTTCGCCTCTAAAGGCGAGGAAGCTAATTCCCAGCATCGTCAAAAATTTGAAAATCTTCTCTTACGTATGAACAAAAACAATACATTAGTGTTTTGTGTAATATTTGTTTTGAAAAATGTTGTTGTATGTCGTCACAAATTTTATCAAGTTCTGTATATCCGACTTTAGATATTGGGTTATTGATAGCTAATGAATTCAATCTTATCTTTAGAATGTAAAATAATATAAATAGTAGAGGATTACTGGACGTAGAATATTCCAAAGAAAATAATTATTGTGTAATAATAAATTTTATAAAAAGAATATCTATTTCCAGATAATGGGTGTTACATAGAATAAAGCTGAATTTATATTTGTCTGACGTGTTGTGTTTTGATGATTTTACAAATGACTAATGATTATGGTAAGATGTATATATACATATTGTATATACATATTGTGTGTTGTTGAATCGTAATTAATTAGGGACTAAAGACAGTTAAAAACAGAGACAACTACTCGGCACGCAGTATAATACTGTTCACAATTGAAGACAATTACTAACAAAACATGCGTGATGATGTTTACTATTATCTAACTGTTTTGTATACATGTAATGTATGTACTATCAATACTAGGTAGTGTTAACGAAATTTAATCAATATTACTATTTATAAATAATCTCTCTTCTTTTAGGTGTGCACAGTCAGCGTCATATAGCTTGAAGCATCCAAGTCGGCCAAATAGTTCGGTACACCATTGAAATAGTCGTGTGTCGAACTTTGTGGTCACTTTGAACGTTTCTTACTATATGACACTGACTGCGTAGATAACGTAAGGAAAGAGGGTAAATCTTTACATTTATATCGATCTATGTAGATATTGTACATACATAGAGTAGGCTCTGGGCATTACTGAAGCCCCTGCAACCCTCGCATACTGCAATTAGGAATCCGAGGCCAATTGTTCAACGCAATGGAATCACATTTGCATTAATCGTTTTTTTTCTATGGTATAAAGTGAGGTTGGAGGTGAGTGTACACAAGCAAGCGGGTAACATTAAGCCAAATTGCTGTTCTAACAATATTTCGGCTAGTTGGCAAGATCTGACCTATAATTTTCTTATAACCAACTCGTATCTCAAATTGAGCAAAATTTTGCACTATTTTCGAAAATGGTACTTTCGTATTTCTTTCAAAAATACATTTCAAAATTTCTACGTCGGCATTACTTTTTTAGTAAACCGAAATTTAAGCTTTTTTTGTGACCCAAGTAACCTAAATACTTAATAAAAAATTATAAACCTAAATTATCTCTGTAGGTAATAAATTAAATGATAGAAAATTAGTTTTATCTTCAAAAACGATGATTCAAAAAACATATCCGAAAGGTAATGAGTCATTTCCGTCTACCAGTATAATAAAATACCTATTTACTAAGCTGCAATCACAAATTTCTTTTTTTTTTTTTAAAGAAACGTCTGCCGAATGCTCAGAGCGATAAAAAGTCTCCTATCGTGCTAATTGTAATTTTTGCGTTTCCCCGTTCATAATCTATTTGGCTTACCTCAGAAGTTTCCGTGTAGGTCTCTCCATGCTCATCCTCGTATGTTATATTGATGTTTGCTTGCGTGTATGTATCACTGGCGAACCGGTCATCTCCCGGACCGTATCGCACCGATTCCAGCTCCGTACCGGGCGTGTGACACCCCACGATGCTGGCAACCCAGCCCAGTGTTACCACCCGCGACCACAACCGAACGCGCATTTTAAAAACTTAAAAACACTACACAATGTAGCACGGTTCTTTAAACACTGTTGGCTCACGGCAGTTTTATTCAACATTAACACGAACTAAAGCACTAGCACTGCGTCTCGTACCAAGAAACACGCGCGTATGACGAACGAAACCGGCACAGTTTATCAACTCCGCTATCGGTTAACAAAAACAGACGCAACGGATTTAGTTAAGAACACGATAACATATCGCTATCGCTATCACTCGGAGTAATTTGCACAGGCTTTCTTCGAGAAGTGTCGAAGTGCTCTATTTCGACTGTCGCTTGTTATCATGTATTTTCGTCATGAACTCTCTACGACTCGCGTCCGCATTTTCTTATGCTATCTGTGCGCTACAGCGAAGTCGACTGCTGCTCCATACCCGGCGAGAAACTTCACTGCAGCGGGCAACTGAAACAATGGAATTGTTACGTCAGAATTGCTAGTAATTTTTACAATTACGTAGGCAATTAGAATGACGAGCCTGTGGATCTATCCACTTAAGTCAAAGTCGACGGAAAATGATAGTAAATAAGTACAGTTGAAGCATGAGATGAAATGACCTTAACTTATGTAGCATTTGTTTACTTAATTCCGTAGTCTTATTTTTAATGAAGGGCCATCAACCAATAACACAAGCATGTGCTTGTGCCTTACAATTAATAATAATAATAATAATAGTTTATTCAGGTAACAAAAAGTACAGTGTGTTAACAAATGGTTGGTACCTCTTTTTTAATATCAATAAGTCGCGTAAACATAATGTATAATATTTTGAATCAATACCAGCTTGTGTATGTTA
Organism: Pandemis cinnamomeana; assembly: GCA_932294345.1. Lineage (NCBI taxonomy): Eukaryota > Metazoa > Arthropoda > Insecta > Lepidoptera > Tortricidae > Pandemis > Pandemis cinnamomeana. The sequence goes on from OW028721.1 coordinate 5,406,268, forward strand.
AATGGTCGTCTCTGGGTTTAAGATAAATTACTGAAATAAGTAAACAATACACTTAAGTAATCGTAAGGTTACTAGCTCAGGACTTTCGACCGATAAGGACTGACCGATAACCAACCGATAGATGTCAACATTTTCGCAAAAACCCAGACTACCTACACTCACATTAATTGTATTTAAAATCCCGATAATCTTCTGATTAAAGTATAGTATTTTCTTAAAACAAAAACGTCTATTTGAAATGACAATAAAATTATTTAATCTATTAATCGTGTCTGCGGAGTAGCAAGGTATCTGGTTTCAGGTCATGGATACGGAACACCGCAAAGTAACTCGTCAAGTAAACAGTTTTATTTAATTTCAATACACACTATTGTAATCATGATACACACTGAAAATTTCAGGTCTTTTCCAATTAGCTAAAGTTCAAACAGTAGAGCCGTGGGAGAGAGAAACAGACCGACAGAGGAGCCTTAATTAGGATTCCGTTGGCTGCCGCCTTTTGGCTACGCAACCCTAAAAACGTCTAGTTCATGGCTACTTATTTCGGCGCCTGCGGTCGTTGACCAGAATCCAGACTCAAAAAAACATTAGCAATCGTTGTGAAATAGAGTATTTTAATACGCAATAACAATGTAACAAATCGAATAGCTATACGCCTGATAATAAACGCTATTACAGTGTTAACAAGCATTTTTATTTTATTTCCTGTAGAATGACTGTGTAAAATGGAATGAGGTTAACGCATTCGCTGCCGGTTGTCAAATCCACGAATTTTTAGGCGCCGCAAACGTATTCGTGCGTTCAAATTGCTGCAAAATTGTGACAGAGGCTCCTAAGCGTTAATAAATAATGTACCTATAAGATAATTATAGCCCTGTCTTTGTTCCACATGCAAAAATTGACAAATGATCTTCGCTAAACAAAAACATAATATATATATACTCAGCGGCATAAAATTTGGCCTAGTCTCCATACAAAGTTTACGGTATACCTCGACAAGCCGCAATGGAATAAAACTCGCATGAAATTCTTCCATGTGTCTCAATAGGTCTTTAGAAATATAGCAATATGACGTGGATTTCCACTACGTCGGCTTCCATAGAAATTCACTCTAAGGACGATGTTTACTTTTAATCCAGTAGTGGTTTCACCCACATATTCAACCTAAAAACCTCATTTATTTAAGAGCCTTCGTGACCACGCGCCTACATCCCCTAGGGACCCGACTTTAAAACCTATGGTTTAACCCGTTAATTAAACGCGTCTACATCTACAACTTATCGCGCTTAAAATAAATGAAAAAATAATTATAAATTAACTTTAATAAGTAAATATGCTTAAATCACAATAAATATTATAGTATGGCTTAGTCTCTAAAAGTTGATTTATAAAAAAACCTCCAACCTACGTCCCTCTACTGCGCACGGGCCTGCTCTTATGAGGGGAGGAGGAATTTAAACGTCTATTACGCTGGTAATGTGTAGGAAATCTGCGCTCATGCAAGGCATGAATCCATGACACACCTTACATAGGGAGTAGAACGAGACATGGATTTCAACTAGTTAAATCTGATTGGTCGGATCATGCCTTGTTTGTAAATCCACGCAAGCATTATGCGCGTAACAACTGACAGCTGTCAGACGGCCATCTGTGGCATGCATTTATTGATAACTAAAGCATCTCAAGACAATAAGTTCGCCTTTGTGCATGTGTGTTGTCCTGTATTCATCTTTTTCTTGTGTTTTATGTACAATAAAGAGTTATACATACATACATACATACAATACTGGTAAAAATACATTCGAACGAATGGTTACTGACCCACTGTAGAAAGTTTACTGTGAAAGAGTTAATCAAAGTGACGTATTGAAATGACAATGATGAGTTTTCTACAGCTCTATTCGTATTCCAAAAACACCAATTTTCAACACTTTCGCATGTGATTTCAGAAATCGATACTACGAGTATGGTCATAAATAGTCATAATATTTTAACAAAAAAAATGTTATTCTGTCACATGATGAGTTTCTTCACTTCCTCATTACGTAGCACAAGTAATTATCAACTTCTCTTATTTGTTTAAGATTTTGACATATCGTGATATCAGAGGCCTTGTACTTAAATGAGTCTAATGCCTGAATCATTCGTGTGACTAGAAATAGCACCTTTATTATATTTTATTACACTTTAAAAAGATGTAAACATATTTCATAACCTATTACGGGGAATAACACAGATATGCCAAGTACGCTTGTACTTGAGGTGGTTTATTAAAATATATTTTACTTTAATACTACCAGTGCCGTTAGTACTACATTTATTATTTTATTACTAGCAAGTAAATGACGTCAAGCGTCAACTTCTGACTTTCAAAATATAATTGAATAAAGTGCAACCTTGACATTGACAGGATTAGTAATACTAATAGTAATGATGTAGCTATACATATTATTATATAAAAAAATGATGTGATATACAGACATGACATGAAGTTGATGTAGATATAGTACAGATGATTTTAACCAAACTAATTTTATTTTTGCTACAATTTTCTCTTCTGTTACTCTTCTGTCTTCGCTCAGCCATTCAGCCATGAGGGTAGAAAGGGATGGCGAATGAAACGCCTCTTCGCGCTGATAGGATATTGCTATTAGCAGCCACACATTGTTCTGTTCGCACCATTGACGTACAATAAATAAACAACTAGACTCCCAATCACGCTCAAAAACTGTCCGAAGCAAAAGTCTGAACGACGCGTCTATTGTTCAGAGTTTTGGTTCAGTTGTGTTTCGACCGCGCTTTGATAACAATGTATATGTCTCTTTCGCACCGTAATCTTACTATTGAGAACAAAAGAGACAGGCAGGTTTCCAGCGCGTGGCGTCGTGTCATTGCTTCTCACGATCCTACGCCATTGATATTAAACATTACTGCCACGAAATAAGGTGTCAATTTGAACGAATATGTTAATGTTATCTGTCTAAGTCGATGTGTTGACACACACAACACATAGACAAAGCAACTCGGACGTTTCTTGAGGAACCTTTGTTAGCGACTGTGAGTCTAGTTGTTTATTGTAAGTCAATGGTTCGCACTGATGGTTTTACTGCAGCTGCTCTTTACTTTAACTCACGCATTAAAAAAAACAACAGAATAGGGAGCAGTAACGTAGGCCATAGCTATATTACGCCTCTGCCAGTGCCATTTGTCGATTTTGTGGCTCTGGAACTCTGACATTAGACAATATGGCTTCAGAAGATAAACTTAACGACAGCAGAACCATAGTTACGAACAGGACGTAGTCGTTGAACAATCGTAAAAATGTGCTGCCAACATTCCGTGTACAGTGTTATTTATTGAATTCTATTTGTACACGTATTAAAAACCGCTACAAAGTATTTAACAAATAAAACATTTAATAAACGATGAGAAGTGATTTACATGTGAATATTTTCACCAGACTGAGCCAGGAGGGATATGTTTTTAAACGTTGATATTATGTTGATTATCTCAGACACTTTCACATCACAGAGTCAATGATAGAAAGACTGTGAATTGAATTTGTAAGTGTCCAGTACGAGACAGCGATTAACATTTTTGGGATACGGAATCGGAATGTGTGACTTTTAAAGCTTTTGAGTCTTCCGACTTAATAGAAAGTGGGATGTAAATCCGAACTGAACACCCAATTTTGTTCCCACCTTCCCACCTATTCAACGCCTAACTCTCTTATACTTCTTTAGTTTAGTGTTAGAATGAGAGGGAAAAGGTTTCCCCTTAGTACAGAGATACTTGAGGGTGCGCTTGCTTAGAGGCGGAATGGAAACATGCGAATCCGACCAATCGCATTAGTTGAACTCCACATCTCCCGCGTTCGCGTTCTCCTTGTATTGTGCTAAGGTGCGTAGTTTTCAACTACAAAGTGATCTTGGAATCAACCTCGTATGAACTCTAGAACTAGTACCATTGTGCCCATTTCCACCATGGTTCAACAAAAGCGCACCCTAACATAGACCATAATGCTACCATATATCACCAGGTATGCACCATTATTGTGTGCTAACTAGCGTTAAATACAAGTACAGTGGACACAGATGTAAACAAATAGAGGTCAACGACCTTTGTCACGGTTGCCATTTCTATACCATGTCAGACGCGATGAGTGAATATGAGAAAATATCATAAAAACGTGTTTCCAGGTTACATACCTTCGCTGAAACAAAGTGCGTCGCCATTACATGAATGAATACTAATTTTTATGCGTTAACTACTGATTTTGAATTAACACCGGGGTCTATTATTGACAGCCTCAATCAATTGGACAAGGATAGTATATTTTCTGTATGAAACATGACAACAAGGAAACGAACGATGGTAAAGGGTTTTATACACCAAAATTGCCTTCTATTGTAAAAACTATCAGTAATCATCGCTGCCCAATATAAGTAGAAATATGCTTTATTTAAAGTACCTACAAAGCCCATGATTGGCTCGGTGTTCGCAAAATCACGTGACAATTTTTCTGCACGCCAAGGCTAATTGATGTTAATTTAAAACAAACAGAAACATAAAAACAAATGCTTACGGCCTTAAAGGGATTTGGGCCCGTTAACACAACAGGGGTACCAAGGACAGGCGACCATGACTCTGCAAGGCTCTTTCTGCCAGGGTCGGGCAGGGGGGTGGGTGACGATGCAAAGTCAATGTTTAGGGTGTTGAGGTATCAACATCGATGCTTTTGACAAGTATAATAAAGCCAGACGTAAGTAAAACCAGACGAGTGTCCTGTGGCAGGTGTTAATTTTTTATGATGAATACCAATTATTAACTTTTTTATTATGAATTCTTATGTTTACGCTGTGGCAATGAACTTTAACGTAATAAATTTCATTTTTATTGACGACTGATCCAATTCAGATTTTTACGACCAAACACCGCTAGCCTCTTGTACTTGTAGTTCAAGTTTTTATATATCTTTCCGAGCCAGATTTCGGCTAAGTTATTGGACAGATTATTTCTTCGCTCGACTTTTAACAACCATAAACGGGTCTTAACTAAAAACCATGTTGTCCTAATCTGATTAAACACCACAAATATTTAATCGTATAAATGTCGACTAGCCACAACCCTACGAAGGGTCGAGATCGCGTGACTGCCCTCGTGAAATGAACCCAAACAGCCCCCCAAGGTTGCGAACTTGCTCGTTAATGGTCCCGTGGCGTTGGATACCGGTGTATCAAGGTAGCCAACGTATTGAGGCACGAGTACTGTGGATTGAGACAGGTCGGAAGGGAGGTTGGGTGGGTTGCTTTGCTTCATCCTTACTAATATCCTTACTAATATTATAAATGCGAAAGTAACTCTGTCAGTCTGTCTGTCTGTTACCTTTTCACGCTTAAACCGCTGGGCCGATTTAGTTGAAATTTGGTATACAGATAGTTTGAGTCCCGGGAAAGGACATAGGATAGTTTTTATCCCGGAAAATTGCATAGTTCCCGCGGGATAGCACAGCCCAAACCACTGGAATTTTTCAAATTTAAGGCGGAACAAAGTTCGCCGGGTCAGCTAGTAACGATATATTTTTAGACTATCAATGCTTTAATGTCCATTAATCACGTGATACTCACGTGTGCTTGTGCTTTATATGTATATTTTATTTTAAATCTGGCATAAGTAAGTTTTTAAGTTTTGAAACCTTAACGTGATTTTGGTTTTAACAAAGAGTTTAGAAGGTATCACCAGAATGGGGTAGGGAAAAAAACCAATTGTATTACCTCCTAACTTCCCAGACACATCATTCCTCTGTGCCAGTTCCTTAGTTGACAGGCTACATGCAAGGAGTGTTGTTATAATAAGCAATTATCGGTAATTTTAAAATACTTATGTATTTACAGAGGTATCGTACACTAGAGAATGGTTAAACTAAATGAGGAGTAAGTTAAGAACATAAAAGGTTTGTGACTCTTGATTTTATTACCGTGCTTAGTGACGAAAATTAACAGTAAAACCCTAGAAGTCTTCGAATATGCTCGTGTATGGAAATTCGGCGCTGACAAAAGCGTCCCTCAAAATCCAATACCATATAACGATGAAATTACCGTGAAGACTTTAAAGGCAATACTTTCAGACGAATACGCCAATCCAAACCACTCAAATAACCATCAAATGTAACAATCCATTATATTTTCAATGCCGGAAGAATGAAGTCGAAGCACACAAAGCCATTAGCCAGCGAAGGACGCCTCGCTGCCATTGACAGTGTATCAAGGCCCATCGAACCGTCTAAGCCAAGCTCTAAGGCGAAGGCTGACGCCATAAGGTTATGGGAGCGATCTATTTACCAAGGACGGGGGTAATGGATAGTTCCGGGGTTTGATTCAGAGTGACTGACAGCGAATTACTATTGGCTTTTAGTTGATTAGTTAAGTGTTAGAGGATTTATTGTCATCCTTGTTTTTTTATTCCTGTTAATAGACCAATGCTTTTCATTTTTTCAGCTTGTGACATGTTCATAAAAGTTATATGTAACTTTGGTATTTATTTAGAACTAATCAAATCTATCGCTGGAACAGACGGCTTTGTATGTACAGTAGAATCCGTTTATTATGACTTCGAAAGGAATTGACAAACACGTCATAATAAGCGGACGTCATATAAAGCGTTATGTGAAATGAAAAACTTTTTTTATGTAAATATGTATGTTTGAGATTGTCGAATGACCCACGCCAAATTCCTTTGCGAGACATGAGTTAGATTCTCCATTTTCTAATCTGCATATTATTGCACCTTTCTCCTCAATTGTAAATGCTTTACGTCGTTGAGATGACATTTTTTTCACAGTAACAAACGAAAAACAATGCGTGACCTTCAACCGTCAATTACTCACTGAGAATCAAAACAAAAAAAAGCCACGTGCCGAACGTCGTCGGGAATCAACGAACAATACCGAAGGTGTAAAGAATCATGTCGGTCATTATAACCGGACATAATTTATTAAAAATGGGTCATAATAAGCGACATGTCACTATAAGGGAAGTCATTATATCCGACTTTATTATAAAGAATTTTATATGAAAACCAAACTTCGTAGTGCAATTACGTCATAATAACCGGCTGGTCAATATAGGCGGAGTCATAATAAACGGATTCTACTGTATAGTATGTTATAGACTTGTATGCTTCAGCAAAATTTGAGGAAGACAATGAAATGCAGATGGCAAGAGCAAAATAAACAATTTTAGGCGTTCATATTATGACAATGGGCTGACGACACTGAAAATGTAGATTTTCGCCGACGCGAGACTTAAATTTAAATAAGGAAGCAGACAGTTGCAACGAAATTTCTTTTTTAACTGTTCTCTCTGTTCGCATGAAAGCCCAATTTTAAGAACTTTTAATATACGTGGCTGCTATTGCGTTTGTTTTTCTCGTTAAAAATAAATGCCTACTCGTTTTCAGATACTCCACGTAATTAAACACATAGTTAAATATTTGAATTATTCGCAAGTTGAACTAACAAGCAAACATGACAATTTAAATACACGTTGTAAGTAGGTAATAATCAAAAATTCAAATGTGTGTTCTTACTAGGACAAAATAATCTAGAAGCTAAAGAAAAATAATGACAGGCACCGTTTTCCATTTTACAATTTAAAATAGCTAAGACTTGATTATTATTATAACGATGGAGCCCAGCAACAGTACCCAACCTAATCATTATAGTACCTACTAGTGTCTTAAGCCCTAGGGAACAATGGAAACGCGAAGGGATTTTTCAATCTATCAGTTTCCTATGGCGTTTAGAAACTTCCTGCTACTTTTTGCCTCGTCCAATCAGGAATTTAAGAAATGGAGCGGATCAGTCTTTAATTGGCCAGTTTTTACGTCTCCACTATTCCGCTAGAAAAAATGTTTACACTCCGCTGGGCGAATTGCAGTGCCTAGTTGTTACGCGGAAACGCCAGATGACGTAGATGATTGTACATCCATGTTATTATAACCAGTGGTTGAAGTTCATGTCGACTACACTTACGGCTTACGAACTCAGCTCACGGAATGTTAGAGAAAATCTAAAGTTAAATGGAAACCTGATTTCAAGGTACTACAAAGCTATTCCACCTATTACGCCTACGAGTACAATCGTAATGTTAAACGTAGCCTTTAGCTTTTGTTACCTTAGTTAGGGTCTCTCTACCCGTAAAAAATAAAGACTTGATTTATGTGTAAGTAGGCATTCTGTATAATAACGAAATCGCTAGTGTTCATATAGCAAAACAGACACGGTTAAGATTACAGAAATAGATGGAAGGTAAAAGATTGTTTTATAAATTATAATTCGATTTGATCATAATAATATCAACATCCACGTACTAAGAGTATAATCCATTGTTAACAAGTGCAATTCGTTACGCAATGCCGGTTTTTCAACACGTCACATTGTAAAATAAGTGTGTAAAACACGGAATTGTTTTGGCTGTCAGACGATGAAGCTTAAATGATGTTGATTAAAATAAAACATTTGTAAACATAGGTAAATTAAATATGCATTACTCATTCTTATTTTTGAAGGTAGTTGAATAGTGACACTTGAAAACAGAAATACAACATCTGAAATATGAAATAATCTACAGGGTTAAATCGCTACTGAAGTCCTACTTTATCGAATGCGTGACATTGGCAAGGATTAGAAACCGAACGACCGGCTTCAGGTCGCTTTAATAATCTAAACTTTCTATAATTTCCAATTCAAGCCCAATCATAACCTTAGACAGAGACAGAGGTAACAATAAATAGAATACAAATGTAGCTACGTGTTATAAATTAATATCCCGTAACAGGTTCATATAACGATTTCCAGAACGAGAGATAAACAAAATTACGTAACGTCATCCACAAAAAGGACTCGCAAGGACGCCTGTCACAAAAAGCATTGTCCATTCTTTTGTTTCATGCGTTAAAATAGAATTTAGTTGCGGTTCCTGCATGTTCCGCGTAGGTGGATACAATCTGCAGCGTCTGGCTTCAGCTGTTTTGATGTTAATGTTAAATTTATACTGCATGTTAAAATACACTTTGACTCATCGCTATCTCATCACCCTCTGCAAGTAATCAGAATTCAGAAGAGAAGGTTACAGTTTCGTTATTTGGAAAAAAAACTACTCATGATTGTCTATGTGAAGTTAGAGTCTATACCTACTCGATTCAGCGAATCTGGACCTCAAATGTCCTCTAAATTTAGAACTTTTCAATTTGATACATAAACGAATGCAAGTTCAGTCAAGCACCCAAAACTTGTATCAAGATGTCAAGGAAGACCCATATAATGATAATACTCGTAACCGATAAAATAAACACAAATACACAGAAACCAGTTAATCGGGTTACCATTACAACACAGTAACAGTCGGTTAAGACGACATCAACACGAGTGTAACTGCGATATTATTACATAACTGGACATAATTAACCGATAGGCTATAACACAGCAATTTAAAAGATGAGGTAACCTTACGCCGAGAGACTAAGGGATACAAGTAGAGAATTCTAGAACGAGAGAAGCAACGGAGATAGCTTTGATTCCAATAACATCTAATAAAATATTAAACATTTTTTAATGGAGACTTGTCTCGTTAAATAAATTAGCGGATTAATACTCAATTCTAATTGTTCCGATTGACTTGAAATAGCTAGTATACACATTATGCAGCATAGATGAGCAATGTAGCAATTCAGCAAAAAACCTGTATTATAAAATGAATTTTCGGCAGAAACTACAATTTTTTCAATCATCTATCTGTACATTAAAACAGTTCAGTGACTGTCTAAGCCCCTGGAGTTAGACTTAAATTTAACAAGCAAAATATTTTTAGTATGTAGAGGTCCATACTCGTATGAACGGATATAAGGAATTCCAATGAGATAGGGAAGTAAATTGTTTATGCTTCCACAGCTGTGAAACCGAGGGGTTGTAGCCTAGTACCTAATTAAACGAATAGCGATTATGTTCATAATATAAGATAAGGTCTGTACGATGCAGTGTATGCAACATGTGAGCACGTGCTTCTATCGTTTAACGTACAAAAGGTTGACCGACCAAGGTTCAACCTATCACCCCCACCTTAGAAATAATTGTCTCATTGTGGTACCGTCGATATAGGAAATAGTTTCAAGGATTCGTTCCGCAATACGTTGTTTATGAAGCAACTATGTATTTTTTATACCACGACATATAAAGCTTAAAGCTGAAACGAAGGCATGGTTATTGTTACAGATTACGACACGAGGAAAAAGGATAAACATGTAATTAGGTTAAGTAATCGTTGAATTACGCTTTGTATCTTATGTCCTGCTTTGTGCTACGTAGGGTTAGTTAATTGAGTACGAGTATAATTACTGAAAAAAAAAACAATTTCAATATATCAGTGGTGGAAATAATACGGCAGGTTAATATAACAAAGTGTTGCTGAGTTTAATTTTGTGGCGATGACGGGGTCCCGTTAAGCAACTTTGAAATCATTCTCAATCTAGAATATGTTTTAGACTAAATAAATGAAGGGAAAATCATAGTCATACTAGTGACAGCAACAATTGATAAATATGCAATTATCATTAATTAAATTAAGTTTATGAACAGCTGGGCTGTGATATCGGTGTCTTGTAGAATCCTTTGTTTTTCTAGAAGTATACATTAATTACGTTTTAATTATATGTCGTAATGCGTTTAAGATTAGTAAGCTTCATGATAAAAAAAACATTAAATTGTCACAATACGTTAATTATATGACGCTATGAAGATAATTAATCAAAATCTGAAGCCGAATACTTAAAGGGATACCATAGTATATCAAATTATCTAAAACATCCTCTGAGTTGATTTTATATAAAAAACACAGAAATAATGGAAGAAGACCCTTGAGTAGATTTGGCAAAAGTTTACATTCTATTCATTTCGTAGATAAATTAAAATGCTCTGGTTTCACTATCCGTTCAGCCTAAGGAAGAAAGAACAACTGCGACAGAACCTTCCAGAATGGTCGCCCGCGATCTTTACCAGACCTTCCGTCCAGAGCTACCAATATTTACTTTCGAATGAACCAAATCAAACTGTTATCTTCGTCCAATCCCAATTTAGACTACCTAACCTTACACCTAAGTTTGGATACCTTTGCATTTCCACGAAAACACACGCACATCCATTTTCTCAACACAGATTCAACGCAAACGTTGCTCCATGCAAACACTAAGATATTCAATATCCCATTGTGTTCCATTACATGTCTATGGATATAAATTCAGCCATTGTACTAAAACCACATGATACTACGATATATGAGTATTTGCTCAACACACTAAGGCATTGTAACTCTATACTGAGGGAGGGCTTTATCTTCGGTGAATAGGGACTTGTTACTAAGTTACGCTGTCGAGTATAATAGTGGCAAGGTGACAGGAATTAGCGTCCTTCCGTTGGATGATAGAGTCATTCGGGGTAACAGCACGCGGTGGGTAAAAGTACGCGGTGGTCTGATCTCCGACAGGGGTGAGGGGGCCGAGGTCTGTGTTTGTAAAACAGAGTGGCGCTACTGTCGCCGTTTAGGAGCCACGGGCCGCGCCGACGCAATCTAAGTACTGGTCGCGACATGTCGCCGAATACTTGTAGCACGCTTATTTCGTTTAATTTTTGAGCCACGGAAAAGTGTGCTGTAGTTAAATAGATAGCTCTGTGCCAGTAAGTATACTATATTTCTATTGTTCATTTAATGTAGTTTTTATGTAAGTTTATCATATTCGTAAAAAGTATTTAACGTGTGTGTTGTGACTGATTATTTGGTATATTTGCCGATTGGGGTAAGAGTACGAGATTAATAGTACGCACGCGTACGTTACCCCCGTTGCGTACTTATACCCCAAATGAAATAAAAATATCAAAAATTGTTCAATCTTTCAGAATACACCAAAATGCCGAGAAATTACATAAGGAAGGCCCCTCAGCGGACCCTCATCTCAGATGACCAAATAATGAAGGCGAACACATCGGGTCAAGAGTACGCATTGGAAAAGTTTTCAGTTAAGCCTATGTAGGGCTAAAACTAATTAATCTTGATGGAAAATTTTCTTAAATAGTGAAAATTTATTGAATATTCTACAGATTTAATATCATAACATGCCAATTATATAATTCTTTATAGGTCTGGGAGGCCATCAAAAAAAAAATGCGTGCTCTTGACCCGAATGACTGCGTACGTTTACCCCGCGTGCGTAACTTTACCCTAAGACTTGCGTAATTTTACCCACACATCGGGTCAAGAGTACGCATTGGAAAAGTTTCCAGTTAAGCCTATGTAGGGCTAAAACTAATTAATCTTGATGGAAAATTTTCTTAAATAGTGAAAATTTATTGAATATTCTACAGATTTAATATCATAACATGCCAATTATATAATTCTTTATAGGTCTGGGAGGCCATCAAAAAAAAAGTGCGTGCTCTTGACCCGAATGACTCTAAGGTTTATTTAGTATTGTAGGTTTGGTATACATGTTTCATTATCCACTATTGAACATAGGTCTTCCCCAGGGATTTCCACGACCATCGATTTTTCCGCGATCTTTGCTAGCGAGATCTGCCGTCCATCGTCTAAATGCTGCATCTTGTAAGAGTTCTGTTGTCACATATCTAAAGACAAATTTTACGTGGGTTAGGCTAGTCAAGTCAAGCTAATACGATTAGCATTCGTTTCGTCCTTCTTCATAATTGTTTCTTCTCATCTATTGAACCTATCCAGATACAGATACACATGATTACAGAAGCCCTTATTGCCATGTTTCAATATTTTTTGCATCTGTCACCTTAATATTTACCTTCGGTAGATAAAGACAAAACAAATTCTGATTTATATATAACAGGACCATAATTTTTTAGAAGGGGAAAGGTCAACACAGTCGTATCCTGAACCACTTTTTCGCTGCACGAACAAGTTTTAAAATTACTGAAGTCAAAAATAGAACTTAAAAAAACAAACGATAACTAGTTACCAGTTTCTAATGAGCATTGAGTCTCGTCGGGTTTAGCCTGTTATACTTATACCGAATTTGGGTAGCCGTTGGAAATTGTGCCTATTTATGGTGCAAATGGGGCTGAAGCGAGTCAACTAAACGCCAGTGTGGTTGCCCAGATCAAACGGTCATCATCATCATCATCATCATCATCATCGGCTTGTAGCAGTCCATAGACATAGGCCTCCCTTCGGTTTGTCGCAACCAATCACTACCAGCCGCCTTCAGACGGTCAGATGGTTCATCACATTATTTTCGCGTTTCTCTTAACCAAATTTAGCCAAGACACAGCTGACCCTAACATCCTCTCGACGGATGCTTTTGCATACCTTAATTCAAACATTTTAAAAATGTAAGTAGAAAACTAACATGCGATAAATAAATAGTAATAGCTAATTGACTTTCCTATCTATCTTATTTAACTACTATTTAATAGGAAGATTATACTTATCGTTATCCTTTATAGGATGGGCCTATTGGACGAGATAGCATGCATGTTTGAATACTAATCTATTTTAAACGTTATAGACTACAGGCCCACATACAAAAAATGTGGGTCATATGAACCACCAGGTGACGTATATAGGACGATATAAGAGCATAAAATAATAAGATTCAGCACTATGCCGGCACTTGTAAGCTGTCCAACTGGGTGCTGGTGAGAATTCAAAAGTGCAACCCTCGATTTTTTCCCATTGTCGCATGATTTTTGTACGGCGTTGCGGAATAATGAATTAGAAGCTGTATTGAAACAGTATGAAACTGATGCCGTACAAAATGGTGCGCCACAAAGTCGGTATTTTTTTTTGATTTTCTGACCATTTCCAGGGTAAATTTGGTCATTTGATTCTGTACGGCATCAGTTTCATATTGTTTCAATACAGCTTCTAATCCATTATTCCGCAACGCCGTACAAAAATCATGCGACAAGGGGAAAAAATCGAGGGTTGCACTTTTGAATCCTCACCAGCACCCAGTTGGACAGCTTACAAGTGACGGCATAGTGCTGAATCTTATTATTTTATGCTCTTATATCGTCCTATATACGTCACCTGGTGGTTCATATGACCCACATTTTTTGTACGTGGGCCCGTAGTCTATTATGTTTAGTCTTTTCCGCGTAGTTAGTTACCACATGTTTCTAATTCAAATCCTAGTTCTAAAGCGAGACTAATGATCATCACAGATTGCAGCTCTCGAAACGATCATGGATTACAAGATCGTATCAAAATTTACATGGATCATGTGAAACAAAAAAAGACTATCAGACTTTTAATGAATTAAGTTTTTATTGCACTTTGAAACTTGATAATATCACCTTAACCGGTTAATCGGCAGTACAGGCACTAAACAAAACGTAATTATTTTATGTTGTCTTTGAGTTCAAAGAAGGTTCTATGTTATTTAAAAGGGCAATGAAATGGTTTTGGGCGGTTTAGCTGCAGGCTGAATTAGGGCTGCGTTGTGTAATTAAATTAAGGAATGAATTATTCCAGTTCAAAGAACACAAGTACTTTAATTTTCAACTCTTAAGTTTAAGCTTAACTTTGCGGATGGTAGAACCTTAAGGATCGCTACCATCGTATTACACTCTCATTCATCCGCCAAGCAGCAGTGCCAGCGCCTTTTATTCCTGTGTAGAGTAAAACACCCGGTGAAATTACTGGCACACAAAGGCTACTGGTAACGCTTCTGCAATCCTCTAGTATTGCGTAGGTCCATGAATGGTGGTGCATCATTTAGCATCAGGTGACCCACTTGCTCGTATACCACCTTTTTCCATAAAAAAAAAACAATAAAAATATACCGAATACGAAGTTCTTACCTCGTATCAGAAAAAAAAAACTAGCAATTTCTACCGAAACAATGGAATAGAAGGGCCTATCAGTAGGATAATTAATGAGCCGTATTAGCCAATCTTTGGACAGCGATATCGCAACAGGTGCTTGTTTACAATCGGCAAAAACTGCCAGGATGGAAACAATAGAATTTGCCGTACCCCCGTGAAATTAGCATCGATTAATACACACGTTAACAGGCGTTAAAATTCAATTCAAACACTGAGTCACGCAACGAGGTCGAAAAACAAACCCTAATGAAATTCGCATAGAGATCACGTAATTTTAAAGTTCAATTAGATCGGTATTTGCGTTTCTAATTAAAGTAGTGTTAAACAATTTATAGTGACATTCTTTGTTGCATGAAGAGACACTTCTAGCAGCTTAGTTGCATACAAGTAATCGCGCTCCTATTTCTATAGATTGTTCTGATAGGAAGGAGACACTTAGATTATCACTAGCAACACGCCCCGGCTTCGACGGATGTCATGTAATGTAGATATTAAGTAATAACACGGCACTGCCGCAATTAGCGTCATATTTCAACCAATTTACAAAAAAGCATTGACAAATAATACTTCCTCAGGAATCACTCTAACTATTGGTTGAAAACCGCATGAGAATCACGGACAGACACGGCGGAGGACTTTGTTTTATAATATGTAGTGATAAATATCTTTGTCGCAACATTCGTCTGGAACGCGTTAGCGTTGAAATGTCAAATACAATACTATAGATTAGTTTATTGCCGTCGTATTTTTATTAACACGGCCGCGTTTGATATCGAGACGTTTTTTGTCAAAAACTTACAAACAGCCGCTAGTGTTTCTGAAATTACTTGCGACTATAAGTGTAATTTAAAAGGTCGTTGGCATTCATAGAATAAAATAAAAGTTCAACGATTCGTTTTAACCCGGAATATATTTAGCACAACGTGTTTTACCAATAATTTCACTACATTAAGGCTTTATAAAAGCGTTAACTAATCGTAAATCTTTGACGATGCGCGATACGATTGAAATTCAGGGTGTGCTTATTAAATTAAAGGGTGTAATTATTAAAGCAGCAGAAGCGAGACGTCGTTCAGCCAATCATTGCAGTTGAAAAGAATGAAACTAACTTCTAGCCCCGTTCCCCTTAAGCTACAGGACCAATGTTGACAGCTACAGCAGCTAGCACTTGGCGACAGTTTACTTAAGTCTAATTCCAGCCGTCGATAGCACCGTGACAGTGAGGCAAAGATCTTACACCAACGAGATTGGTCGGTTCTGCATCTCTAAATGGAAGCACACTCTTTGTGCCGATGAGAATAATCCGTTTCGTTTTCGTCGTTAGGTACCAAGTTCTTTGTTTTTACGGTATACTTGTTTAATCGGTCAATTATTTAAATGTCGAAGTCATCGGAACGGTGACGACCGTAAAAGTGAAACCGTCTCTGAGCTGTCTGAGTCATGGCCTTTGAAGAAAGCTGAACCTTTTGTTCTGGTTAAAGGTCATAAATATAACAATGTCTACATAAAATTAAGTATTTGGGGGCAGGACTATGTTATTTACAACTGTGTTGATTTTTAAAAATCGTAAATAAACAGTGACATGTATTTTTATACTAGAAAATCTGACGGTCTACTGCGGATTTTCGTGTGCTCATTTTATTATTTGGCGATACTTAACACGAAAAAAAAACTTTTAGCGTCGTAACGATAGGACTATAATTTAACAAATCTAAATTTGAACTAAAACCACATAACTGATTTTTGCACCTCCGCAGACCTATCCTAATTGGTTCAACTATTTCGCATCGAAACCGCAAGCTATTTGTAGATCTCATAATTTGAAATGCGATCAGGATCACTTCAGCGTTAACTTCATCTAGTCATACTTTTCTCAGATTTGCATGCAATCTCGAGATGCCAACGCGTAATCAAGACAAGGTCTTAACCTAGCAATGGAATAGAAATAGCCTACAATATTACTGTTATAAAAATGGTATAACTATTAAATTCTTCATAACCATTTCCGCGACAATCAAAACAAATGACATAAGAAGCGAGTAAATTGCCATATCGATGGATTACCTTGTATTACCATACATTAACGCCGTGGGTGGAATATGTGGAATGACACGGCAGGCTGCGTCCGCGCAGGTCTGTCTGCTTCCTTGTGATCCAAGGATCTTCCTGGATACGATAAACCACCATAAAATAGCTCTGCATACAGGGTGACTTTAAAAAGAAGACATGAAAGTATTTTTTATACTTAGTTAATACATAGTTTGCACACTTTACGTACGAGGTAGGTAGGTACTTGACTAAAGTGGTAATTATATGCTATTATTAAGAATATCTTCCAAAGATCAATTCATCGTTAAAATCAATAAAATTTACTTGAATGTATAATGTTCGCATTTACTTAAAGTTAAAGGAAGCACATAAAAAACATAAATCGATTATTGATGTCAGAGGAAAATTATCTTACAATACTAACATGTTTTGAATAGTTTAACAAACCTAGACCAAATAAATGCGAAGGCGTATTCTATTTTTATTGATAGATAGTTGGCAAGTATCTAATTAGTAAAAGTTAAAACTTTGTGACACGTTACGTTACGTTACGTTAACGTTACCTTTATGATAATTTTGCTATCAATAAGCACGTTTTGCTTTCAATTTATACTTCTTTTATAGAGCACAGATAAACAAGCCTCAAATAAAGTCAACCTGTATAAAATTGGCAAGTGTTTTCCGAGTATCTGTTTTTTACGAGTTTTTCACGGCCGGGCCGTTTTGTTAGGGTCTTCAATCAACGCATAGTTTGTTCGTAATTTAGCTACGGAATTACAGACGTTAAAGATAATGCGAAAAAGATGTTCAAATGGGAATACATTGAGGGATCGCAAAGCTAAGTCTAAAAAAACAGCGCTGCTTCGCAGGAGTTATAATAAAGTTTATTATTAGAGTGAGACGGTATGATACAAATTACGAATTTCGAATTTCAGAGTAGCCCCCTGTTTTGCATTTGTGCACGAAACAACGAAGTTTGTCATAGTGTGTAAACATGTGGAGAACTGAACGTTCACGTCAATCCCTCAATGAACTCCTGACTGAAAAGTGTAGAAGAAGAAGAAGAAGAAGAAAATTTATTTTGCAAATTGGCCGCTAAGGGCTCTTTTACATGTCTTTTGAAACTACCAGCACATTCGGAAAGACCATCATTGCCAAGAAGAATGCGCCGCAAGAAACTTGGCAGAAAGTCATTTTTTCAAATAAAAATACAGTAACTAAGAATACTTAAATTCTACTTACATTAAATACATTTATATAAGGGATGTATAAGGTCCCCGAGCCTTAAATTATATTAATCTATAAATAGTAGAGATGTATAGTCTCTACTGGTCAAAAAAAAAAAAAAAACAAAAAAAAAAAAAAATAGTAAGTTCAGTGGAGGTGTAAAACGCCTCCACCGTCAAATAAACTAATTGGAGATGTCTCCAATGTCGCAGGAAAAAAAAAACAAATATTTAAAACAAAATTATGAAATATACATTTCATGTCAAGTAAGTAACCAATAAGCTGTAGGTAGTGTTAAAGGCCCAGTACACAATGGCGTATGCTGGCCCATTTCAGGCGTTTGCCATTGTGTACAGGGGTAATGGTATATAGTGCCGGACAAACTATCTAGGGTTTCCATGCAGGGGTTTGGATGTGTAACAGTTGTGCTCACTAAACTTTGATAATGATCCAGTAGAGGGATCGAAACGCGTCAGTGTTTGTGTGGTGTAAGGGATAATTAAGTTTATGGGATTTATATGTGTTTTATGTGGCAGTAGTTGCATGAAAAACATATATTTTCGCACAGGCTTGGCTATCTTGCACGCGAGTAGCGGAGTAGCAAGGTAAATATTTTTCGTTCATTGAAATGGACCTCCGCAAAGTAACGCCTGATTCAATGAAATGCTTTTCATTCGCACCTGTATTGAAAATCGCAAGAGTTTAAAACAACGAAAAGGAAGGCCTCTGTCTAAGCCACTGTGTCTACATAATAAGCTCTAGGCAAGAGAATTTTCCTTTCGCTCCCAACTAGAGATGAGTCAATACCTAAGTATTTCCGTTTACAAAGTGATTGAACAAAAAAAACAGGTATTCGCGAAGTCGTAAAACCGTAATAATTCAAAGCTCTGTTTACATTTACGCGTGTAGATAACTATAACATTGAAGCATTCACGGAGAACTTATAACTGGATTGTACTGCTTATCTAAAGACCCCAGTACACAATGGCGTATGCTGGCCCATTTCAGGCGATCGCCGTTGCCATGCGTATGTTTTGTCCGCCACTGTGGAGGATTGCATGAAAAACATATATATTTCGCACAGGCTTGGTTATCTTGCACGTGAGTAGCGGAGTTGCAAGGTAAATATTTTTTGTTCATCGAATGAAAAACGTACATAAAGGTCTTCGCATGTAACCGCAAGCAACATTATACATTTGTATACCTATACTCGTGTACAGAATCCAAATTAATTAATTTCTCTCTACAACATGACACCGAATGTGTCTTGAAGCCATTAGTTGGATTTGTTCCGGAAAATGGCTTAATTGTTCAGCATAGGCAGTAAACTAATTGAGAGTTAATTCATCTTAATGATGATTATATTGGGCAGATAGGCTTTTTAGGTCGAGGATTACGATAGTCTCTCCATTTAGGTTTCTAGGGTATCTCTTACATACACTGTCACTGCCGCAAGTCATATGCTGTAGGAAGTTTTACCATAAACCACTTGGGTGCTTGAGCATTACGGTTTTTATCCGACAAAGGATACCGTCGACAAAATTAATACCAACACCTTATTAATTAAGTTACACAGACTATGACCACTTTGACAATCATCTCATCTATATTTGGCGGTTCCGTGACGATCAAATTAACGGGCTCTTACCGCACATATTGGTAGCTGTTCAAATGTTTACACGCAAGTCACTCAATATTGTGTTAGGTACCAATAAACAGCGAACCGACCCTCAAGACCGAGAAAGGTCAAATGAGTTCGAGTAATATCGAAGTTCAAGCCCGGTCACCCGCTGAGGCTATGAAGGGAAGCAATTACTAATAATACGATTCCTAATAATTCATCACAAACATTTCTCCTATGAACATTTACGCAGGATCAAATTGGACTGGGAAAATTACCTGCAAGCCGTGATGCCGGTATTCCAAAACTCAAACTTCTCGTTTAAAACCTGAACAGTCATTTCTATGGATGGTTTCCAAATCCCATGCGTCAGTCCAAGAGCTATGGCCAAAATGCTAAAAAGACGCATGATTCAACACTGTCGAATAGTCTGCGAGTTGTTGGAACACTTTCCCTGTAACGTCGACAATGTAACGGAAAAGGACGATTATAGTATCTGACACACTAGCAAAACTTTCGCTCGAAACCGAAAACATGCAGTGCGGGAAATCTTTCTTTGGCTTTGATTTTAATCAAATTAACAACAAATTGCTCGAGGCAGCTTATTACTGTAAATTAAGGGTCTATTAGAAGGCACGTCACCTTCAAACCATTACACAACATAAGGAAGTTATATAAGGTTGCTTAAAATGAATCACGTACAAACAGTCCGTGCAACCATGCTATTATAAATAGCGAAAACACAAGTCAAGTTCACGAACGGAATCGAAATAACGACGCTGTTAGCTCATAACCTCATAACAGCATTGTTACAAAATTTTCAATTGTTTTCCATTATGTTACATTGTGTAAACTATGGTAACTTAGTTGAAACAATCGATAAATGAGAAGCTACTTAACTCTTGGAACACTGACGAAACCTCAGAAGCATACGGTAACTCTACGCTCATTTTCTGTACAAAAACACACGACTATATTTACATATACAAAGGATGATTATGACTGTCAATTAGTGATGAAATCATTATTCTCTTGTATTATGCTCCTAAGCTCCCTTTGGAATGCAAAGAAAAACCCCCGCGCTGGGCGGCTCGTCTGGCAGCTCACTTTCTCTCCGGTAAATTGTAAAAACCATCCGAGGCTACCAGCGGTAGTCTTATATCCCTGGCTTGGCAGCGAGATAGGCCGATCGTTGGCGTCTCTGGTGGAAAATCTTCACAGATTTGACTTGAATACCTAAGAGGAATAAGAATAATTTTCCGTTTACCTCGACAATAGTACAGAAGTGAAGATATGAAGTAGCGTTTACGTGTCATCAATGACAGTAATCTATTCCAAGAAGATCTTGCCAAAAACAAGAGCAAACAACAGCCAACATCAGCATGCGCTGCATGCATTATTAAAAAGATTTATGTTTAATGTGGGAAGTGAACAATTTTAGCTTCTGTTAATTGGGTTTCATTAAGTCGTTTTAACATTTAAATATAGGCTCTTATATTTATAGTCTCGCAACAGAATCTTCAGACGCTACGGCTTGGTTAAATACAGATTTGGATGGATACACATCATACAATAAGATGACGACAATCTATGAACAAATCCTATTAATTTAAATTGGAACACTACACATTTAATTAGGAGAGAACAGATTGTGGGCAACGAAGTTGCTCTTAGAATAGGAGCTCGGTACCTCTAAAAATTACCGAAAACCAGATAAGTGATTTCCGTGTGAGAACTTTCAGTATTATCTCATTTATGCCAAGGGTAGATTTTTCATTATTATTCAGTAGCACCTAGGCAGTAGTCAGTTAACACAACGATAATGATCTTGGGTGCGCGTGAGTACGAAATGGATATTCCTATGGTCGTACCGAATGATACCGCAGTTCGTTGCATTAGTTTATTTACACATACGCCTATTTATAAACTGAGAGTAGGTCAATACTTGGTACTTGTAAACATTTTGATACGAAGATTTTAAAGCTTAAACGTTTAATGGAATTACTCGAAATTTGATTATGCGTTTTATTTTTAAGGGTCGGAGAAGTAAAGAGTTCTGTGAAGTTAAATTTGTTTGCGTAGTTTTCTCTCACGTCACTACATAGTATAAAACAAAGTCACTTTCCGCTGTCGGTCTGTTTGTCCCTATGTATGCTTAGATCTGTAAAACTACGCAACGGATTTTGATGCGGTTTTTTTCATAGATAGAGTGATTCAAGAAGAACCATTATTTATAATTCTACGCAGACGAAGTCGCAGGCTGAAGCTTGTTTTGAATAAATACGAAATGTACTTATTGAATAATACCAGCAAAAAGTATTTGGTCTTATAGTTTGAAAACCTTCACGCTTTTTCGATTATTTAACACATTTTACGTGCACGATCGTCTAAATCCTTCGCTGGCCGAATTGCATAATAGATATTTCATTGAAAAAATGCAAAACTTTAGGCTTGGTGTAACAATGTGAAGCCTTCATACTGCGACGTGCATTACGTGAAGGGAAGTAGATTATCATACACTATGTACACTAATATACACCGGTGCAATCGGTGCATCGTTTATAGGCACTGGGGCAATACGGAATATTCATTATCGCGAACTCCTTAGTTTCTGATACGTTTTTTTTATATTTTTTCTAATCCATTTTGTTTTTGAGTTCTCGTCTTTGTATTGTCAGTTAGTTCTTTAGTAGCAGTAAAAGGAGCAGTTCAGTTACTTGGTGTTTGCTTTACTACATTTAGATTCCCTTGCTCATAAAAACCCATTACTCATTACACATATATTATTGTCATACAGTCCTCATGTCGTACGCCTCATTCATGATTTTTTCATGGCTTTCATAAGTTCGCCTTTGTGCATATATTAATGTTATTTTTATTTTTTTGTGAATTGTATCTGTTTCTTTATATTTGTATAATAAAGCATTTACTTACTTACTTACTCATTTATTATTTTACGATATTTACGATATTTTAATATTTTATTAAGAAATGTGTTATTTTTTTAATGCAAACCGATTCCCTATTAATATAATCATCTGAATAAATAATGTATACGTATACAATACACATACTTAGTAGGCTTTAATAAACACACTTCAAAACAGAGGTTCAACGTTCTTAATTAGATTCTATTTAGTTCTTAATACTTTACAGAGACTACGTTCCTTTGAATATGCAAGCATGATTCCGATGTTTAGTTTCAGTGGCTAACCCTAACCATATAATAACCAGGGCAAAGACTCCTAAAGCAATGATCACTCCAAAGATAACCCGGATAAAGATCATAACGATATCGTTTACGATTTCCACCATAACTAGAACGTAGGTATCATTAACTACATATTTGGGTTGCGCTATTCAAAGATAATATAATATCATTGAGTGGAATGATCTATTAAATGTCATGATGATTGTGAATCATAGCTCGTTGATATCTTGTTTTTCTTGTGTCAATCTTGACTTATGGAACTTTAAGAAGCAAATGCTGACGATTGGAGTTTTGAACGTGTCCCTGTAAGAATATATTCACGATATCCTATATGGTGCATCCTTCCGTAGTACACTACCGATGTGCAATGAAACAACTAAACTAAGTAATAAAAGAATTACACGTTTGTGTTACTCACGCACACATATAATTAGGACTAGATATACAGATACGTTTACAAGCAGATATAGTCATAAAATGTGGAGGGCGCGGCTTCGACCGTAAATAGATAATTTGTATCAACGGAATGGCACATTTTTCAAGTCTATACCTATAATTATTAAGGTACTGTTAAACCACTTTCTGTGACGTTCATCATAAAAGGTACAATATAGTAGAAAAAAGAGATGTTAACGAATATGGCCTCATGTAATTCCACTATCGCCTAGGACGAACGGATGGTAAAGGAATGTAGGCAATGCAGCGAATGACCCTAAGGGAAGAGGATATTTGCCTCGCAAATATTGCAAATAGCTTTATGTAGTGATGTATTGACATTAATTAAATAAACCGACCGACACAGAACAAAGTACGTGAAGAATAAATATTTGTAAAACTGTATAGACGGCCGTGGTGAATGTTAAACACTAGAAGTAAGCTAAATGTTTAATCATAACGAATTAAACGCTTTGGAAGGATAAAATAATTCCACTCGTTCTTCGAATTAAATTTCAATATTTAAGGGTTACGTAGTCAATGGCTACTCGCCCTTAAATTCATCCAAACGCTGAAACAACTGAAACTAATTACGTAATTATAGAGATCGTGTCTTAAAACTGTACCAACATGAACACTATAACTATACAGACCTCTTCAGGTTTCATAACGCCGTTTAAAGAAAATTAATTAAGCTTAAACAAGACTATTTCCTTTCTGTGTCAGGTTAACTGGAAGAAATCCCTTCTTAGGGATAAGTTCGCCTTTGTACTATTTTCTGTTTATTTCTGTATTTTTTTAATTTTTATGTGCAATAAAGAGTTTACATACATACATACATACAATTATACGTGTATCTAGACTGTGGCCCTACACGCCCACGTCATTTCCACGTTTACTTTAAGGACTTCCTGTAACAACATACATGTTTTATCTACTCGTATAATATCCGTGACCATCCGTGCTGATCTGGGAGTAAAGAAAAAACATAGAATTTACCAGTTGCTTCTCTTCCCGGGCCGGGTAAAAGCCCATCGAGGGAATCGGCGAGTCTTAGGAATCATGTTATAGGCGATGCGGCTAGCAACCCATCACTATTTAAATTTCCCTTTCCAGCTATACGCCCTTAATCATGCTAAACGTGGCCTTAAGGTTTTGTTACCTCAGGCTCTGTTTAGCCCGTAAGGGATAAAGACGTGACGTATGTATGTATATTATCCTAACCAACCCACCCACAAAGGATATAAATGATGAAAACGACACGAAATGTAAAACGACACCAGCTCAGTTCACGGACACGTTAACACGTTGTATTTGTTTCAACGCTACCAAAACCTTGAATTAATGATCAGTACACACACTCTGATGCAACTCTATTGTGTTCGTGTCGAACGTTTAATTGGCTACGGGATCTGTTATTATATCACTAACATATTAGTGTTCTTCCTTCCATCCTGGTCTGGGAGCAAGAAAAAAACATAAAATGCACCAACTCATCGAGGGAGCGGACGAAAATCTTAGGAATCGTGGTATAGGCGATGCGGCAACCAACCCATCCCTATATATTTTGATTCGCCTCTTCATCTATGCGCCCACTAGTCCCACAACGTGGCGTTTAGGTCTTGTTACCCAAGGTTCTGTCTAACCCGTAAGGGATAAAGACGTGATTTATATATTAGTGATGTCTCCAACCGCGAAACGGAAGAAGCGGCGTTGGTAGGCCCTATGCAAGAATCCCTTATACCCGATTTTTAACGAAAAATGCTGCTACTGGGACGTCCGCCAAGTATCTGCAGTAGATCTCCCGGAATAAAAAGTAGAGAATTTACAGGGGATACGGGTAGAGTAGGTAAATTTCATAAAATCTGCGTTATCATCAAACTACGAACTGTATAATTTATTGAGTTAGTTAAACAAATTTTACGTATTATAATATATTCAAACCGTGACACTTTACTATCAATTATCGTCATATGTTGGTAGGTACATATATTTGTTTTGATGGTGATTCCATGATTTAACCATAACCGAAAATAAGAATCGCTATCTAACATGCAACTACGTCGTGACGTTGGTTTATGTTCCAAGGAGGTTATCGACTTTTATATAATCGCTAATATTAAAAACAATATGTACTTCACTTCCACATGGTAACTTAGTAACATCAACGGTAGGCAAATAAAATTATAATTTATACTCATAAAATGTATTGTACGTACCTAAATGTTCACGTGGAATGTCAAATGGTCAAATTTCTTTGACGTCAAGTTAGTCCATTGTTTAACAGCATCCCTCCCACCAAGCTTACACGGAGGCGTTTTACACCTCCACTGAACTTAATTTTTTTTTGTTGTTTTGACTAGTAGGCACTTTATACATCTCTACTATAGATTCATATAATTTAAGGCTCGGGGACCTTAGTAGTAAGTATTCTTACTGTATTTTATTCTGAAAAAATGACTTTCTGCCAGGTTTCTTGCGGCGCATTCTTCTTGGCAATGATGGTCTTTCTATTTCCGAATGCGCTGGTAGTTTCAAAAAGACATGTAAAAGAGCCCTAGGCGGCCAATTCGCAAAAATAAATTTTCATTTTCTTAATTTTAAATTGTACGACACGAAAACAATGACTATTCCCTAACCCAAAAAACTGAACTTCGTCCGAAACACTACAAAACCTTTCAATACCCAAAGTATGTATTTGGCCTATATCGAGCCGGCGTGCATTAGCATCACAAGTAGGGTACTTGCCAAATAGGCCAGTGCAGCACAAGATATTCTTGAAATGCATTTTATATAAGAAACGAGCATAAAAAAGAATGTTATCGGCACAATAATTATAAATGTAGAAAAACATACAAAAAGAAGTATAAAAATCACTGCTAAAGCTTTGAAATGAAGCGACAAAATGGCTATAATCGGTCCAAATGTAATTGAGTGAAGTCAGATGACACCAGACAGCAATTGTGTTGTGCAGCACGCCCATTGTCAGATCACGCCTCTCGCTTTCGTTTATTAGACAGCTTACGCAAAAGGCCGAGTCAGGTTTATTTGATAAAACCATCACGCGCTCCAAAACAACGTGACAACTTGCAAAAAAATCACAATAAACAGTTCATTAAATGACCAATTGTGCACGACACAATGACGCTTCGACTTCCGGTCATGCAGGACCTTAAAGATTGACCTTATAACAAATTGCTTGTTTCGCAGCAGATGCGCCTCATATTGGTTAATCATGAGTAACATAATCACGAGGGCAATGTGGTTGACTTCAATGACGAACGGAAAGAGAAATTATGTTAGAAGCGTATTAAAAACGTCTGGTGCAACTTGCTGAAGCAAATCAGTGAATCACCTTATGATAGCAGAGCAAATACAGATGAGCCCATGTGAGACGGACTCATTAAGCGGCAAAAGGGCAATGATCTTTAAGTCTCCAAGCCCCTACAAAGAACCCTGTTTACGTTTACCCAAGCGTGCAGTATGCCGCGCCCATATGGTTAAAAGTAAGCCACCATTATTAGTGTTCAGCCCCCGCGAAGCTTAAAAAATCGACCCCTTGCAGTGTACCAAATTAACTCTCTTCAAATTACCTGTAATTGCGTGATATAACATTTGTTTTTAAAGAAAGTAGTGACGTAGAGGACAGAACCTTCTAGATGATAAGATCAATATTACGTTTCGTTGAGTTTTAGAAATGAGCCGGCAAACTGCTGTACAAGGCCACGCGGTCAGAACCGAGCCGGTTGGGAAAAGATAGCTGCATTAAAGCAGTTGCATGCATTTAAAGTGATACAGGACTTGTGGGAAAGACGGACGTAACTCGACTAAGTTACCTGGATCTATGTATATGTATCTATCTGGATTAAAAGTAATGAGGCAACGACAGTAGGAAAAGTTTGCGAACTAGACTGACAGTACTGACACAGTACAGCCTAATTTTTGAGGTGCCTAATGTCAACAATTTTGTAGGAAATGGTAATTAGTTCCTCATTAATCCGATGTCTAGTCTTACTGCATTTCTTTTTGTTCAGTAAATACTTAACTAAATAATGCAAGTCTTCATCAAGCAAACACAAACATTGTATGTACCTACTAGATTTTTTTTACTGTTTTCATCAATATTCGCCTAAACTCCGGTCCGTTTTTACAAAGGTTCAAAACAAATACTGATTGATTCCTCGAAAGACATATTAACATGTTAGTCACATTTCGAATGAACCCTAATCGCTACATTTAGAGTTTGATATCGAGTGTTATCGAAACGGTTATAAGCTGCTTTGAAGTCGCACCCCAAATAGCGATTCGGAAAACCAAACACACCAAGAACAATGCAGGTCTAAGCAAAGCAAAGTTGCAGTACCTACTGCCAGTATCGGCAGTAATGTTAGATGTAAAGTAGGTGAAGTCGTATACTCGTACGTCCGTCCAAAAATGGAGGTGCAAGTCATTAAATCCTCAGATCAGCTATCAGACCTGATCCGAGGCCGTCAAGATCACGAGTAGCCAGTCATTTCTGGCATGGGAACTATCAGAATACTCCTGATCTTATTAATATTAATCGTTCCGGCACTTTTTATGTTTTAACAACCTGCTTTATTATTTAACAGTCCATTGCCTTAGTCAACTTTTAATTGTTTTTAAACAACATTCGTTTTCATCAAGGCCTCGATGGTGCGATGGTGTAAATGTAAAACAATGTTGAGCTTGTATCCGCTCCACAGCTGGACACAATCGAGGACTTAGTGTTGAGAGAATTCTCTAGTTCCGGTCCTGCAAGTGTCTCGCAAGGGACTAGTCCTTAAAACATTTAGGTTATCGTCTTTATCACATTTTGCTCAGAATCAGTAACAAAAATAAGGTCAAGTCAAGCTTTATTCTTATTACGCTAGTACTGTATCTAATAAAACTCTTACATAAGGTCGTGGGACTTATTCTTGAAAAGTCCGTATCGATACTTATTTTTGTAC
Source organism: Pandemis cinnamomeana (assembly GCA_932294345.1). NCBI lineage: Eukaryota > Metazoa > Arthropoda > Insecta > Lepidoptera > Tortricidae > Pandemis > Pandemis cinnamomeana. The sequence goes on from OW028721.1 coordinate 5,434,683, forward strand.
GGTCAGTACAAAGATTCTGACGAACTACGAACAGTAATGTGCAACAAGGCGTCCAACTTATTTAAATATCAATGAAAATGTAAGTGAACGTTTAACATAGTACCTTCGCCATAAAAAAAATTCAATCGTGTGTATATAAGAAGGCCCTGGCATTATTTTGGATGTTTAAATTTTAGCACCTATGCCATAAACACTTAAACAAATAAAACGATTGCCATGGGCAATTTTTGCGGAGAGCACGATCGCTCGCAATCACGACGGTATGTTCGTTTTACGATTTATAAACTCAAAACTATTTTTTTATAACTGTTGAGGTAGGCATACGAACACGTTTTGACTTTATTTTAGTTTATCTTTTGACAGATCCGAGTTTTAATGATGTGACAAAAAGCTACATGCCGTGAATGGTGTGTCCTTGCGGTAAATGTAGATTCCTGGGGCTTATGACATTTTATCGATGGTGATTTCAATATCTTTATGGTCAATGATATGGAGCGATATCGTTTAAATAGAAAATGGGGCTCTATCAAGAATCGAAAAGGTTTATCACATCAGCTATCGTGGCCTTTGTACTACTACGAATAAATGAGATACATAAAGCCTAAGTTCTTAAGTACAGCCTTCGGCCATACGATATATAAGTTCACATGAAAATTATGACAGTATAAAGACGGGTGTAAAACTATGAGTTGACTGTCGACCGTAATTAAATTATGATAGATAGAACAGCGTTATCATTGTGCGAGGGCCTGATCTGTCAGAGTTACCCTCCTACGGTCGACTACGCCTCCAATGTGCCTGGTGTCGTACGTTTAGCATGTAGCCGGTCCGGGCTTTATTTATATTTATTTAGGGTTGCCGTACGCAGATGCCCTAAGCATGACACCAGCCGGACGCGGGGGCTGTGCCCCCGCGAGGACCTCCACCTTCCCCATAGTCCTGGCCTCGTTGCTCCAACTCGTAATCGACCCTAGTTACAATGACTTGCCTGTGTGCTTCCAATACACACTCCGATGAGCACCCGGGCTCCCAGTCCAATGTCCTTGCCTACCAATGCACATTGTGCTGCAAGATTGGACTACATGTTGATGGAAACTACTAATGGTCAAGATTAGTCTACTCATCGTTCCACAACCTATTGCATTGTCGATTACTCAAATGCTAAGTAAGAACACTTACCAGAATAGCGCCTGGCCTCCTTCTATTTCTTAGCCGTTCTACAGAAGTGCCGCTTCCTGCGCGCCGCGCTCTAAAGTCCGGTGTCCCAACATAACCAAGTTAGTCAATGCATAAGCTCAAGCAGTATTGCCAGCGCACAAATAGATAGACTTTTATAAGGATGGAGACACACTTACCGATGCTTTAACGACGACTCGCGCCTTGCGCGACACTCCCAACAGCGAAGAAACTTTTATTTCAGCAGTGCGAGCAGGTGACGCGTCCATTCCAGGATCTTGTCTCTGGCACGTATTGCAGCGTCTCTCTTGCCCCTTGCTCCCGTTTCATCTGGTTGTTGCTGTCTCTTTGGCGAGAGGGTTCGGTCAGTACAATCTATCGTATCATCAGCAGGTAAGTTGTCCGTGTCCATACCCTGTACTTGACCCTCACTTATCTCTGGTGCTTCTGTCATCTCTTGGATAGGCTCTACAGGTCCGCTGTTTTCTGTCTCAGGACAAGGGGTCGCCGCTCTGTGAGCTTGGAGATCTTCAACAGCTGATTCGGGAATCTTTGAATGTTCACCAGCCTGTTTGTCTGTTTCTTCCCCTTGCAACGGTTCCTCGTCTGCCTCCAACGGATAGAGATGTCCTATTGAACGAGTGAAAACCGAGTCATCCACTTTCACTTTAGCGACTCTACACTGACCGTCACGCCCTTCTATTAGGGACACGATCTTTCCAACTTTCCATTGACTCCTATTTTTGTGGTCAGATTTTATTTGGACAAGATCGCCTAGCTTTGGCGCGCGAGTTGTACGGACTCTAGGTTGTTTTGGCGCATTATTGTATCTCTCTCTCAAACTTGTGAGATATTGCCCAATGAACATCCTTTTGAAGTCTTCTATAATTTTGAGTCCCTTTTTCCAGCTGCTGATGAGATCAGTCTTCGTTTTTGTGATATGATCTCGACTAGCTGGCAATGTAACCTCGAGCTCTATACATCTTCCCAATGTTAAAAAGTCAGATGGCTTCAAAACGTGTTCCAGGTCTGCACCGACACGGACTAAAGGTCGAGTGTTAACGACAGCTTCGACTTCTTTTATCACTGTGAGCAGCTGTGTGTCATGTAGCATATGTTTTTCTAATGTGCGCTTGAGACAATGTTTTACCAGTGCAATCAGTCTCTCATAAAATGATCCATGCCACGGTGCTAGCTCAGGTATGAACTTCCACTGAATTTTGTTTTTCTCACAGTAAGCTTCAGATAAAACTTCATTTGTCAATTTGAACTGGAGAGCATTATCAGAGACAATTTTCAGTGGCACCCCTCTCGTAGCCATAAAACGTCGCAGGGCGAGCAGGCATTCATCGGCCGTCAAATTCTTAACAACCTCCATGTGTATAGCACGTACTGCTAGGCATGTATATAAGCAGATCCACCGCTTTTCATTTCCTGTTTCAGTGCTCACAAACATAGGACCGAAGTAGTCTAAGCCTGTGTAAGTAAATGGGGCACTATAGTTCACCCTTTCCTCTGGCAATGCAGGCGTTGATGGCAACTGGTAGGGACCACCACCATGTTTGATGCACGAATGACATCTCTTGATTACCTTTTGTACTTGTACCCTTCCTTGCGGTATCCAATACCGTTCCCTGATTATATTCAATGTGTGAGGCACGCCAACATGGTAATGACTTTCATGAGTCTCTTTAATAATACTGTTAGTAAAGTCGCAGTCTTTTGGCAACAGTATCGGGTACTTCATATCATAGCTCCAGTTAGTGTTAGCCATGCGACCCCGACATCTTAGGATACCATCTACGTCTAGGAAGAGATCTAGATTTCTAGCCAAGTGTGTTTTCTTTCCTCTCAGTTCTTCAGGGAAGTATTTTTCTTGTATCATTTTAACCTCAGACACCAACTTGTGTGATGCTATATTCTGTATATTATCACTGTTATTGGCCTCACGAGTCTGTTCATTTGACTCTAGTTCCATAAGATCGCATGGTATGCTGTCTATCTGTAAATGTTCCACAGGATCCTCATTATAGTCCATAGATTCGTCCAGTAGTCTCGGCACCTCTCCGAGGGCCTCCCCAACTGAAAAAAACGTTTGGTGCGCCTCGTAGTGTCTATTTTCAGGCCAAAGGGCTTCTTCTTTCGACAGAAAATCAGGGCCATTGTACCAGAGTTGCATCTTCTCTTTAAAGAGTTCAGGTCTTGTTGCTATGTCGGCCGGATTAGATTTAGTGTGAATATAACACATGTCTGCTTGAGAATGATTACGTTTGATCTCCATGACTCGATTTGCCACAAATGGTGGGAGTAATTTGTTGGATCTCATCCAGCTAAGAACCACTAGGCTATCTGTCCAAAGGTATTCTCTCTGTATCTGGAGATCCAAACTGTTCCTCACATATTTTAGGAGCCTGCTTCCTATCAGAAATCCTAGTAATTCTAGCTTAGGTATCTTCAATTCGCCCTTGTCCTTAGATTGGGATACATGTGACTTTGCCATTACAAAGGAGACTGAAGTTTGTTGTTCTCCCACTGCCTTCAAATAAATCACTGCAGCATATGCATCTTTTGAGGCATCTGTAAAGCAGTGCAAATAATAGTTTGTGTTCTTTTTTGAAATATCAGCTCCTATGTATCTGGGGATTTCCAAACTCAAAACAGCCTTCAGATCTTCCAGAATTGATTCTATGGATTTGCATAAGTCCTCTGGCAGTACCATATCCCATTTTATTTTTTTGTCGCAAATCTTTTGGAATAGTAGTTTCATAGGCAATACTAGTGGGCATATAAATCCATAAGGATCGTAAAATCTGGCCAAGGTGCGGAGAACCTTCCTCTTAGTGTTTACTGGCAACTCCGGATTAACATGACTCTCTGTTACTTTCAATTTTAGCATGTCTTTATCAGTGTCCCAGTTTAAGCCGAGCACCTTAACAATTTCCTGCTTTTCTTTTAATACTTCTGGTATTGTCTCTCTGAATTGTTTGTCATTAGATGCCCAGTCTCGAATATTCATTGATATCTGACCAAATGTATCTCGAGTCTGCTGGTATATCTGTTTAGCTTCCTGAACTGAATCAGCTCCTGTAACCAGGTTGTCCACATAACATTTGTCGGCTATGGTCTTCAATATGTCTTCACCGGACTGGCTCATATGATGTCTGATAGTGGCGGTTAGCAAGAAGGGACTCGATATCACACCAAAGGGTACCCTGCAGAACCGTAAGTACAGCAGGTTATCTTCTACTGCTCCTTTACTTATATCTTTTATCCACAGGAATCTAGTCACATCTCTGTCTTCGTTCTGGATTCCAACTTGAAGAAATGCCTTCTCTATATCGGCTATGATACCAATCCTTGAAGTCCTGAATTTTAAGAGCAGCGCAGTAAGATCCTCCAGCATAGACGGTCCACTGTATAGGCATTCATTTAAACTCTTATTCCCTATTGTCTTAGCAGAGGCATCATAAACTATTCTCCCCTTTTTGCCCTTCTGTTTAATCAAATGATGAGGGAGATAATGGACAAGCTGATTTTCTTTGTCCAGGCTCAGGTCAACTGTCTCAATGATACCTAGTTTCAACTGTTCTTCAAGAATGTTGTTATACTCTTCAATAGTGCTGTTGTCTATTCTCTTCAATATACTCCTCAAACGGCCCAGTGCCAAGCCGTAATTTGTTGCAAGATCTGGTGGGTTTTCAATCCATGGCCACTTTACCAGGTACCGACCGTCATGACACTGGACAGTTTCATTGAAGTGCTTCACAGCTTCTTCTTGTCGTGTAGCCTTGGGAGAGTCCGTTATCCCTATGCTTTCCAGGGACCATAAAAATTTTATGTCAATATTTCTCAAGGGTAGATCTGGTTCAGCAAAATATGGGCAGGTTGGCATGTGACATTGACAATAAGTTACTACAGAGAGTACATCCAGTTTATCCGTATTGACATCAAGAGCAGCAATACCAGACAGTATCCAGCCGAAATCAGTGTTGACTGCATATAAGTTTGACGCAATCTTGACCTTTTCATCACGTATAAGGGAGCTGTAGAAGTCATTTCCTACAAGTAAATCGATGCCATCTCCAGTGGTGTCATCATCAGCCAGCATATCAACTTCGCTGTGTTTAAGCGAGGGCACTGGAACTCTGTCTGTGATGCGAGGTACAATGTTTACTTGCAGTTTCCTGGTGACTCCACGCTTCGTTTTTAACTCGACGACCGTAGATGGGCTGGAAGTCTTTTGAGGTTCAGATGCTCCAAATGTGTAAATTAGTAGTAGATCTTCTCTGATTGCAGTTAGCCCCAATGATTTTGCTGCGTTTTCGGTAATGTAACTCCGCTGGCTACCGCTATCAAGGAGAAGTCTACATCTTCGTGTTGAATTATTGTTGGGGTTCTTTATGGCTGCTACTGCGGTCTGTAAAAAAGTACAGTTGGTTGAGACACCGCATACTGTGCCAATAGGATCTGAATTTCTCAATATATGCTCACCAGTAGCAGGTTTAGGACAAAATATCAGTAAATGATTCTCCTTGCAGCGGAAGCAGGAAATATGCCTTCTACATGTTTCAGTCGCATGATTTTGGCGCAGGCAGTGCAGACACCTGCCCTTTAGCTTTTCCTTTCGGGCTTCTATTGATTTAACCTTTCTGCAATCAGCACTTGCATGATTTTTCATTTTACAAAAGAGACATGGCTTCTTGGCGCGCTTAGCAGGTGGTCCTTGTATTGACTCATCCCGACGTCTTTTGTTATTAAATTTTTGTTTTCTTGACACCGTCTCAGTGACCATTTGTAAAGCTTCAGTAGTGGTTGATGGTTTACACATTGTACTAGTCATTGGCATTAAAGATGACTTTTCCATCGCTGTTACAATCCGGTGTAAGCTTTTTCTTATTGCAGCCATGCTGTTGTCCTCACCTGAGATGAGATGGTGCTCATGTACAACCTGGTCTGGAAACTTCGAAAGTACCATGGCTCTTAAATGGTTGCCATTTACTGGTTCACCAAGCTTATCCAGCACTCGCAGGTGGCATTCTATTGCGTCTAGAACGCTACGGCAGCTCTTCCCGCTGTACTCTGCTTTTCTGATGTTGTTAAGTGAGGTATAATGGGTGTCAATAAGGATGTCCTTAGACCCAAATCTTCTCTCTAGGGTTTCGATGGCTATTGTGTAGTTTGCATCGGATGTAGATAAGCCAGATACAGTTTCTAAGGCTGGACCCTCCAGGCAGCCGAGTAAATACGAGAGTTTGTCCGCCTGTGCAATAGGCTGCTGGTGTACATTAGCTTTAAAACGATCCCAAAACTCAGTCCACTTGAGTTTGTCTCCCGCATACTTTGGAAGAGTCAGTTTGGGTAGTTTCGCTGACGAAGTCCGGTTACTCAGCTGTAAAATTCCTTCAATTTTCATCAATACATCCTCAGCAGCAAACTGATCGGCATTAAACTCTTCTAGGTTTACATTTCCAGCTTTATTTACATACTCATAGAACTCCTTTTCGAATGCTGCTATCAGCCTTTTTAGTGAAAGTTGACATAAAGACAGTGTTTCCTCTGATAGTGACCCTTCTTTGCGGCCCTCTTCTAATATTGTCAGTCCCTCATCTTTAGCAGCATTCAGTCTTTGTCGTCGCAGCTGTAGCCGGTTGAATAATGCTTCCATCGTCTTGATATTTAGATATTCGATGTTTCGGAATAAATAATCTGTGTATCGTTTTCCGTGAGAAATGGTTCGTCGTCGTCTGGTAAGCTGAGGTAAGTTTTAAGCGTCCAATCTGAGTTTAATCTACTGCCGCGGCCACATCTAACCGGCGTGACTTGTTGCAGGTGGTTCGTTCCAAACTCGGAATTTATGTAATTACGGTGTAAGCGATGTGATCCCCTACGACGTCGACTGAAATGAATACATATCACTTGGTTAAACACCACTTTTGGCTTAAATACAGTGTAAAATTTTACTATGTTCACAATCTATTTTGAATCGTAATAAATTATAAATTTTACCTTTGATCGGTCGACGATTCGCTTGGGAATCACTTTTCACTTGCACCTTAACTTAAACGAAAAATCTTTCACTAGTTTTCTTGTCCTTTTAGTACTTTTTAATCACCAAACTTTATATTTTACAGTATTTTTAGAACTGAATAAAACTACCGGCCAATTTTCGTAAAAGAAAAACCATAGACTTGTCGTAGACAAGACAGACGGCGTAGATTCGACAGAGCTCACTATTAGAGCGGTACGTCATACAAAAAACCGGTAACGCCGTAAAGACTGACTCACACTGTCCAGCAACTCCGTTGACCGTTGGTTTCTTCCTGGCTTTAGCTTACAAAATTAATCTTATAAAAATATTAGCAACCATCATTCGACACAAATAAAATCTTAAATAATTAAATAATATAGAGATCACTGTTTTATATGCACAACGACATCGTGCAACTTTATTTGTTGAAAAATATTGTAGGTCATGGAAAAGAAAAATTAAAAGAAAGAATCAACTTTGTTGCACCCTCTTTTTTTTTTTGTTAAATATAGCTCGTTTCATGGTAAAATGTGCAGCATAGCTGAAGTAATAATTTAGTCCACTTATTCTATTATGTAGTAGGCAGCTATCATGACACAATGCTGTTAGTTACATACTAAACTAAGTTTGTAAGTAAGTATATAGTAATCATATCCGTTTTTCTTCTGGAGAAACATTGAAGTTATTTTGATCGAGACAGCCAAAACTAGTTTGGCTTCCCAACTCACATCCCATCCATCTCCACCAATTTATATCGTGGCCTTTGTACTACTACGAATAAATGAGATACATAAAGCCTAAGTTCTTAAGTACAGCCTTCGGCCATACGATATATAAGTTCACATGAAAATTATGACAGTATAAAGACGGGTGTAAAACTATGAGTTGACTGTCGACCGTAATTAAATTATGATAGATAGAACAGCGTTATCATTGTGCGAGGGCCTGATCTGTCAGAGTTACCCTCCTACGGTCGACTACGCCTCCAATGTGCCTGGTGTCGTACGTTTAGCATGTAGCCGGTCCGGGCTTTATTTATATTTATTTAGGGTTGCCGTACGCAGATGCCCTAAGCATGACACCAGCCGGACGCGGGGGCTGTGCCCCCGCGAGGACCTCCACCTTCCCCATAGTCCTGGCCTCGTTGCTCCAACTCGTAATCGACCCTAGTTACAATGACTTGCCTGTGTGCTTCCAATACACACTCCGATGAGCACCCGGGCTCCCAGTCCAATGTCCTTGCCTACCAATGCACATTGTGCTGCAAGATTGGACTACATGTTGATGAAAACTACTAATGGTCAAGATTAGTCTACTCATCGTTCCACAACCTATTGCATTGTCGATTACTCAAATGCTAAGTAAGAACACTTACCAGAATAGCGCCTGGCCTCCTTCTATTTCTTAGCCGTTCTACAGAAGTGCCGCTTCCTGCGCGCCGCGCTCTAAAGTCCGGTGTCCCAACATAACCAAGTTAGTCAATGCATAAGCTCAAGCAGTATTGCCAGCGCACAAATAGATAGACTTTTATAAGGATGGAGACACACTTACCGATGCTTTAACGACGACTCGCGCCTTGCGCGACATCAGCCGTTGCATAGACCCTGTACTTCTACAGTCATATGAATATCTTATCTACAAGATAGTACATTTCTGAATTGTCGCCATCGTCATGTTAGTGACAGCAATAAAGATTTCGACGGTTTAAGAGCGTTTTCTCATTATCCGATCCGATAACGGTCGGTGTCGTACGAGGTTAGCCGATATCCGATAGCCGACACTACATTGCCGTTTTCACCGTCTGGCAGCTCATGGGCGTCCGCCAACACATCAGTGTCGGATCCAATAGCCAATATCGGATCGGATAATATAAAAACGCTCTTACTATGGGAATAGGCGGTGTTTGCAGAATAATACTATGCTGACAGTAGGTTAGGTACATACAGTCCGTGAGCTGTTAATGCCATTCGGGTTTCGGGTACCATCGGCCGATTCAAGTATCAGACCCATGAGAGTGAGTGTGACAGCAAGATGAGCCGAAGTAGCATTCTAAGAACACGGCTGACTGTACCACGATAGTGATTACCTGAAGAACGGGTTTAATCAACTAAGTGCCTTTTATGCTTTTAATGTTTTAAGGTCCGGCCACACTAGTGCGTAAAAGACGTCGACGGAGCGTTTACGCAACAAAACGGTGAGAGAACGTGACGCATGCGACACGTCACTGCGTATACGCAGCGGTGTGGTCGCTCCTTTAAGCCGTACAACTGACATGACATTGAATATAAGTCTAGTTTTTTGCACTCTTGACACAACAAAATAAAACCTCACAAAAGACCTCGAAAAAATAACAAAATACACATTCATTGATCCTTTTGTGACTAAAACAAGGTGTACGTAGTGTACACCCACTTCGTAGCACGAAATCCAAGTCCACAAACTGGTTCCAAACCATATTCAGATATCCTACCAAGGCACGAGGTCACTTCCTGTCCGCCATATTAGTTTATTTATAACCACCGGAAGTTGGACAAACATTTCTTAATCTTATGCCATGCGCGACTGATCGGAAGCGGTGCCTTTTTCCTTAGCTTGTGGTAATATCCTTTGTTCGACGCAGGCGCAAAGTCGAACCATTTAATCAAACGTGTGCAACCTTTTCACAATAAACACCGTTAACCGCACCACGTTTATAAAGTTGTGTATAACTTTGTTTTAATACCTAGGTCGCTTGAAGAACGTTAGGCAGATTAGTACTGACTAGAATATTTAGTGCCTCTTTAGTTTATCCGGTGTTTAAACTACTTAGCATATTTTAGGTGCAGAACAGCAGAATGAGGCTAACCCATGTGCTATGGACATAGATAATTAGTATATTTTCTAAATAGGTTTACTAATAATGTTAAGTAATTATTGCAAAACTACCAATGAAAGAATAGATAACAGAGGATCCTCCGTATGCCAAAAAGCGCAAATTGAATATTCTTGTGAGGTCATATGACACGTCTTACACTTTTCTTGTTCCGCACATTAAACACATACTAACCTAATTACCAGCAAGCATTTAATTAAATTTTACGTCTGGTTTTATTGCATCAGATCGTGCACTCGTGTTATGGCTTATGATATAAAAATTATCCAAGGCACTGTGCCAAAATCAAATTTAGAGTCGTGGCGTTGAACCGACGCCTGCGTTTATACGAATTCATTGACCTGTACAAAGATAAACGCTAAATTGGTGCAAGCGCCATTTACAGCTTATCTTTGGCACCCACTCAAACCCAATCTCAGGAAATGTACATCAAACTGTTCCGGGACTTATTTTATTAAATAAACACCTTGGTAAGTACTAACACTATTCCTCTAGACAACTATATTTTTTTATTTATACGACAAGGAAGGAAAACAAGCAAGCAAACTGCCAATCTGGGAACAAAATCATTAGACGACGTTATAGACTAGTCCCGAAACTCCGGCAACCGTCCTTTGACTTAAATACAGCAGGCGGGGACATATTTTTGTGTGATTCGTAATTTAAATTCGTTTGTCTCCGGGTCGCTAGACAACTACGTATCCTTTACAAATCAGGCCGATCGTCAATTGCGTTAGATACCGTATAGCTAGGGAGCTGGCGAGCAAAATTTCTATATGATTAGCACACAAGGCAGACGTTATTAATAGTAATATTTATGCCCTAAGGAACATCAAGGACCCGGTCTGCCACCATGGTGGCGCTGCGTTGTAAATTTACAGCGTTTCAAAAATGTAAAAAAAAAAAGGTGTGCTATATTATGTGCACACGTCTGCCTCTGGGCCTGATGATTACAGTCATCCTAGAAACACAAAAAATCGAAAAGGCAGACATCCAGGGCTCTGACTTTTGTAGTATTAAATTTTTTAATTTATTTTTATGATTTAAAAAAATGTATATGAAATGCACACTTGGCAGACTTGAATTGTTCGATCAAAAACAATGAGAAGAACCACGGAAAAATAGTCTGCCATCATGGTGGTGCTGCGTTGTAAATTTACAGCGTTTCAAAAATGTTAAAAAAAAAAGGTGTGCTATATTATGCGCACACGTCTGCCTCTTGGACTGATGTTTGAATTCCTTATGAAAACAAAGAAAATCGATGAGGCAGACGTTTAGGCCTCTGATATTCCAAAGGCAGACCATTTGATTTTTTTTTCTGAATTGAATTGATTTTTTCTGGTTGGCATTGAGAAAAAATATGATTGCATAGATTTCAGCTCCAGAAGTTTAGTCGTTACCGTACTTTTAGAGAATAATAATTAAACAAAATTGTATAAATAAAACTAAAAAATAACAATAATCCCATGCAATAGGTACACACGGCAATATTATCAGGTAAGCACCTACGCACGCTCGCGCCGTATCTATCCTGCTTACCGAATAGCTTTGCTGTATGCCTGCTGTCCCTTAATTCCGTGAATTTCAAACAGTTACACAGGTGAAAATCAGCGAGCAAAGTGTCTGCCACATTTTTTTTCGAATCCACGGAGTCATAGTGAATCGAATGGGCGCAATGAGAACCGTGTGCAAATGACTTAGTAGAGCTTTTTTTTTTTACACTTTTAAGACTCCGTCCCATGATAATGCAGTCCTGAATGTCTGCCTCTTCGATTTTCTTCGTTTTCAAGATGATTGTGACCAATGAACTCCAGAGGCAGACATGTGCAAATGACTTAATACCCCCATTTTTTTAAGCAACTTCAATCCGCTGTAACGCGAAAACGCAGCGACATAGGACCTTAATTGATTGAACCAAATCGATTCGTAATGATTTAAACTGCACTCCACCTCAACGTGAAACGTGTGCAAATCATATACCGAAATGCTCGCCAGCTCCCTAACTAGTAGCTGTCAATATAAATGGTTGGATACAGTAGCACCAGTGATTGACGTCGCCGCAGCGACCCGGCAGCCACAGCTCTTATCTATGCAATCAACCTTTTACAGTAAATAATTTTCCAGTGTCACGAAACCATACTTAAACAGTGTTAATAATGTAGTTTTTAATATTCGCATACCATACTAACACAAGGATGGCACGGCTATGTACATAATTTAATCATAGCAAGGAATCCCGTACAGTGCATCCATGCCATGTCATGAAATCGTATTACCTTGTTATCTCCACGCTTTGTGAAAACATCCGAGCGCAAAACGTGCGAATGACGTCGTCAAACGTCAGTTTTCTCGCGGCTTCTTTGTTGAAAGCCAAGAAAGTTCAGTAATCAAATCAAGTTATTGAGAAAGCTAGAGGGAGGCTAATTTGTAAAGCTTCATTAACCTCACGGCAATCAATTTTCGTTTAGATTGCTTCATTTTCCGAATAATGGAAACGTGTTTACTTTTAAACCCTAAACGAAACTTAGTCGGACTTGACAGGTTGTACATGCCAGTAACATTTCGAAGAATTATGACGTAGTATCTGTCTGTTTTGTAGTAATAAATAGAGACGGAACAACACAATACATGATGTGATAACTGACACTTTAGATATTAGGAACTTAACAGAGAGTGGCGAAACAGGCCCTTAAACTGTACAGCTGTGCAACAAAAAGGAGTCAAGCGAACTGCGCATGATTCATCAAAGATGGCGGGTGGGGTTGCACCCATATCAGTTATTTCCGCAACATGAATACGTGACTGGATGCACGATAGTAACTGCAATGTTATTAGGAGGTAACTGCTCTGTCGGATTAAGATTAAACGCAACCTCAATCTCTTTACAAGCTTTTCAAACTTCACTTGCATGTACTTAAACTAATAATTTTTTGCCTTACATCATTTTGGAAAAACATTGATACTGTTCAAACTACTGGACCGATTTTCACCAAACATGACTAAGAACTACCGCAAAGAAACTGGCTTTCCAATGGAAAAAACCGCTTCGAAATCGGTCTACCCTCTTGAGAGTTACGATGCCACACAAGTCATCAAACTTAAAACCCCCTTTTTTGCGTCGGGGGTTAAAAATAAAATGGCTCACAATAAATCGGAGATTTTCTTGTAAGCAGGCGTCTTGGAGTTGGAGCACGTCATAAGTTACCTAAAACAATATCCAATCGGAAAACGAATTTGAAATGTTGTTGCCTTAAAGTTAGCATTGGAAGGAACTGTTAACACTGCTATGTAAATGCTTACACAGCTGTTCGGTTTAGTTTGCTGGGAGGCAACTCCGAAATTCGATTAATGAAGTTCGTATCATATTATCCCTCTCACTCTCCAATTAAAGGCTATTGGTGTGAGCGGAACAGCACGAAATGAACTTCGAAAATCGAATGTCCCTGTATAAAGCCGTGTTGTTTTAAGAATTCACGTGTTATATGATGTTGTGATGCTGAAACTAAGTAAAGTAATAACGTTATGTAGTTCCGTTTTATTATTATTGAATACCCACTTAACTGACGTCTTAAACTAGTTTTAAACGCTTCACCTATTACGTTAGGATACATAAATCAAAGTAAATGAACAACCTGTTAATGTCAGTTGTGGTACATTACAAAGTACTTACTTAATACTTAGTCAAAGAAACAGATGACTGGAAGGAAACTATGTCAGATTTCTGGTTTCCAAGTGTCAAAGATAAGAAAAGATCACGTACCAAGTTTATTAATGCAAATGTGTCCATATTTAAAGTGCAAATGTGCAGTACAAGAGCTGAAGTGCCAAACTAGAGTAGGCAGATGCTGTTTAACTGGTAGAAGTTAGAACAAACATACTTTGACTAAACTGGGGAGTCAAACTCTGTAAACGTGCGAGACTGGTTTGGTCGCAATGTCTAGAGTAGGTCGGAGACTTGAACCTTGGGCATATATCTAGCAAGAGAATGTTGTTAGACTTAAAGTTCCTATCGTATCGGTGCTAGGACTCGCTTTTCAAAATTTCATGATTAATTCCTTTTTTACATGCATTTATCTAGTTTCACCTATCCCGTTGTCTGTAATCAATCTTGCAAGTAAATTTTTGACCCGCTTGCAGTGCTCGGATTGATGTGACATTTGGCATTTGTAAGTGACAATAATAATCTTGAAGTGAAATTCCGGGTTCGTTTTTGGATCCGTCCGAGGGGAAGTGCAGTGCTTGTTCCGGTGCACCCTGGGCACCGGTTAATGATTTCCTGGCGGTCTCCGAGGGATATCATTATCCGTTGGCTAAGAGCCCGACAGGGGGGGGGGGAGGGGTCTTATGACCATGTTCTACCGTACAACGTTGCCGACATTTTTGTCACAAGATTTTTGAATACTGTATTTATTACCTTGACATTGGCGAAATCATCGCATGGTTCGATGGGGCCATATTAGAAAAGAAGAAGAAGTGAAATTCCGGATCGTGTACGCCAGAGGGAACTCTTCAACGGTTGGTCCGATTGACTTGAAATTTGGTATGACGATGCTGGTACAGTTAACAAAAAGTACAGTGAGTAAAAAAGGTTGTAAGTATTAAAGATTGGATTTTTAGGCTAAATTAAGTTTTTCTGACGTAACTTTAAACTTAACTTGCTAAGCAGTACGTCCATTACCTAGCCTTCTCATCGTCGGGGCCGCACGAACATTTCTGCCGAGGTTGATGATGATAAATTGACAATTCATCATAGCAGTGATTATAGAATTTGTTGCGTAAACGGTCATTGTTCTCGGCATAGGTGTCTTGTTTACTGTTTACCTATTTAACTACAGACGGCGAGTCATCCGTGCTTTGCTCGGGCGGGGAACTTTTACTTTTTTTTATGTTATTTCTGATGGCAAATGAGCACCACTTTACTACCCATGGACACTCACAACAACGGAGGATTGCAAAGCCCAGTCTAGATTGCTAAGATGCAATACCCCCCAGACTGACCGCTTAAATGAGTCCTCGCCCGCGCGGCACAGGGGCGCGGGGCAGGACGACAAAGGGGACCGAGAGGTGCGGGCGGGTAGTGCGCCTGCCGCCCGCTCCTCTTTCGGCCCCCGCGGTCGTCCTACATCGTCAGTCAGCAACTTGGCATATTTAAGAACGATATCTCATTCTTTGTAAACCTCATTGCTTTCGTTATTTTATTCCTCATAGTAGTGCGTCGAACACGTTGTATGCAGAGTACATCTTTTTTACGTTGTCAAATGTCGATCCCAGTCTCGCTTGGCAATAACTTAAAAGATAACAGAATTTACAGTTAATAATAAATTGTGCGTTATCTAACTATGCTGCCTTCATAACAGATACGAAAATTTTCGCATGCACCTAAGTTGGGGCTGTGTCTGACATCTCATTTACAAATAGAAAACGTTAATAACCAATTAATACGCGTTCAGAAATAGAAACGCATGAATAAATATTGGCGGATCCAAGCAAGTGGTAGGATCACAAAACTTCTTATATTCAGGCCAAAAAAAACCCGTTAGCAACAAGAAGAGGAAGAAACCAATAGAGGTAATACGAGCTACCCAATTCTGCAAAACATTCGTGATTTGTCACTTTTAACATACCTACCCACTATAGACCGGCAGCTTAAATGAGTCCTCGCCCGCGCGGTGCAGGGGCGCGGGGTGGGACGACCGCGGGGGCCGAGGTGCGAGCGGCAGGCGCACTACCCACCCGCACCTATCTCGGTCCCCTTTGTCGTCCTACCCCGCGCCCCTGTACCCGCGCGGGCGAGGACTCATTTAAGCGGTCGGTCTATAGCTATTGATTTTCGAAATAGTTTCCTCTTCAACCCCTACATTGAATTGATGAAGCCATGTTAGTTGTATGTAATTATACATAATATTTGCTCTAAACATTTACGATCAATATTGATCATAATCATAATATCTGCTTATACCTCCGCTCGATATTGGGCGCCAGTTTGAGTGCAGCAAAACTAATTATGTTTCCACTCTATTGGCTAATTCCTCTATGTCAACACGCTATGTAAATGGGCAGACGTATTTTGTTTTCGTTTGATTTGCGCGGTGGCAGACAGCTGACTGTATGAGTTCGTAGAAACAAGGCGAGACCCCCGCGAGACCTCTGTATTATAAATAATGTTATATAAGAGCTAGTTTAATAGGTGTGTGGACTCGGAGGTTGATCTTATTACGTTTTTCAACCAAGCAAAGCAATGTAACTGATGAGATGATATCGACACCTTCGACGCAAAAGGTCGTAACCCGATTTTTATGCATAATGAGATTTTTCAGTCGGTACAAAGTCATTAATCCAAGCTATAACTTCCTAAAACTCAAGTTTAAATATTTTGGATAATTATGGAGTTTTGTGATTGCTAATAGTCGTATCATTTGAACTTTTCCACGCAAATCGTCGCATCACAACATTCGACGCTTTGCGCCACTCCGTTAGTGTTCATTACACCCCACGCAAATAGCCTTAACTTCTAAGTTACGACTTTATGCGTAAACAATAGTAGTTAGGTACGACTTTTTGATGCAGTTTTTTTACAATCATGGGTCGTAACTCGCACTTGCGACTATATGCGTTGCTTTAGTGAGAAGGTATATCCTTTTAAATATAGTCGTATTTATAACATACGACTTTATGCAATGGACGTGATCAATCGCAAAAGGTTGTAACTTTCTTATACGACGTTTTGATAACGAGCACAAAGTCGTAACTTTAGGTTTTTTGCCATAATTTTGAAATTATGATATTTATTTTAATAAACAGATTTGCTTCGTGTTAATTAACCCGCTGCGGACAGATATAACCACTGCTTTAAACTTTGGACATATTTCAACTTGAAAAATACATGAAAAATTCTTATAATCGCGCTCCTGAAAAATCGTCGATTCAGGGATACGACTTTGTGCGTGGGAGGTGTCGATATAGGCCTGTCAAATATAAACACAACTACTACATAGTATACCTGACTGGTACGTATAGATACGAATTAACGAATTTCTCAAAAACATGTCCCACGACCTTATTACGACGATTACCGAAGTTCGCATCATACCGTCTTCTCCCTCTAATTAATGACTATAAGTGTGACGGGACAGCACGAAACAAACGAAAATCGAATTTCGCGCAGACTAAGCAAAGGCCTCACTTGGAGAAAGAAAAAGAACTGTCACAGAACTGAAAGCGATGTCGGACCGATAATGTGACGCTTTATTACCATTTTACTACCTTTGTCATTAAGAACTATCAATCTCACTGATTAGTTTGAAATGAGGGTACTTTGTTATTAGGCTTATAGTTATGTGATACATATATCATGATTATAAAATAAGTGGTTTAAGTTACTGTTGGTAAAGCTACATGGTGTATATTTTTGAGCACAGGTCACTCTTGATTAAAAAAGCAGAATATTAAAAAACTTTATGAAGCAAGTACATCCACAGTACCTATAGAAAAGTAATAAATAAGAAATCCAATAAAAAAAACAAGACTGTTAGGGCACATTGATATCAGTACAATAGATACAAAATTAAAACTAGTGGTTTGAACCAATTGAACAATTTATTTTGCCACCGATCACCTGGTTTGTTTGATGTGACTGCAAATTGAACAATCACATTGGATAGAGGACATTTCGATGGCCCAGACGAATAAACGTGCAAATGTCATTACAAGTGCATGACACTTGCACATTTATTCGTCTGGGCCATCGATTTGTTGTTGAATAATATATGTGCTTATATTATAATAAGCAATTGAATGCAACTTAATGAACCAGTTCTGTTACTTCAAAGATCATTTGCGATTAGCTAAAAATGTAATACCACAATTACTGTAAAATTGATACCTACTTAGGTGTAAATACATGGTGAAATTTAAACACTAATGCAATTTATAATGATTGGCATAATGAGCAGTTCAATAGATTGATGGTTCATAAATGCATACTTAAAACTTTCTTTATATCTTTTCCATTTTTATTGTGGTGATATCAGGGGAATAAAAAATTGAAAATATTTTTTTCTCTGAGATTTTGAAAATTATGGGTTATTTCTACTCAGATTCAACTACACAACCTACTGAATGTGCCCCAGGTTAATTTTGTTATTTTGCACACATGTATTGTGCCTATGTATGGAGATAACAAAACTGACTGAAAATTACTACCTATGTAGCATTGGGGACACTTTCTTTCTTGATCCTGAGTATAAATAAACCAAAATTTCAAATTTTTAATTCCCCATTGCTATGTTTTTATTTATTAGTGCATCATCGCCATTGGTGTCGTCTTATGTGAATGTGGATATATCAGAGATAGCGAATTGTACATTAGGTAAATATATGTATTACAATATATTTATTTACATAGTGGATTAACCTGTGATCTGTGACATCTTGAGTTACCGATTGTGTTTGTTTTAAGACAAAAATAAATATTTATTTCATAACATGTTCCTTCCTTACTTATATTTTACAACACATTTAATACACTACGTGGTAATATTTAATATTTTTGTGAATTGTACCCGTTACTTTATATTTGTACAATAAAGCATTTACTTACTTACTTAATATTCTGTAAAAACGAAAGTTGTGTAATGTTTAAATAGGCCGTACGAAGTGAACCACTAAAACTGGATTTGATAACAAATAACAAGTAGGAAACGCGGGCGGGGTGTACCTATTTTATCTAAGTTCTCCAAGATAAACCGTTACACCAGAGATTAATACAATCATTTTCGATAACGTACTCACAATATGAAGCATACTATGCTCGAACAGCTGCCACAATCTCGCTTCTCGTTTTAAAGTTCAAAGCAATAGTTTCGCCTCGTCACAAAAATGAAAACACAAACATAAATCCTTATTTTGTCTATAATTTCACTAATGTCTGGTCAAGTCTTGAAAAATGACATGTGACACGTTCACATTATTTAAAACAACGCGATATCATAAAATTTGTCCAATTTTTCGTTAGTCGTTGTTAAAAGAACTGCGAGCGCACAGTACTCACAAAGGAAGAGCGACATACGTCTCGCTCGCTGTTGTTCTCAAACAAGACTGGTTGAACGAATGATTATTTTGCTAGTTGTTGATTTATTTCGCTGGAACCGGCATACGGCATAGAACGATTTGAACAGTTTGAACAACAAAAATGAGAGCAAGCCATTCGTTCTCATTGTTCCAACCAATGACATACATTTGCATTTTGACAGCGAGACAGCAAGCTACAAGTTAGTTGAGTGCAATAAGGACAGAACATTGGATAGTTTTTTTTCTTGCGTTCGACGTCTATTGAATGGATTTTAAATAGTGGTACCAGTCCTTTTCTCAAATTTCCCTTTTAGTTTGTTTAGATTATTTGACCATTCAATTTAATTTAAAATTCATCATCACTTCAAACTAAATGTCAAAGAAACTTATATTGAAATCGTAAGTGTAAAATAAAAATTTCGAGAGTTAAAAATTTTAATTATTTTATACTTATCTATATCTATCTATATAAATAAAAATAAACTGCTGTTCGTTAGTCTCGCTAAAACTCGAGAACGGCTGAACTGATTTGTCTAATTTTAGTCTTGAAATATTCGTGGAAGCCCAGGGAAGGTTTAAATGGTGAGAAAATATCGAAATTTAGGAAAAAAAATGGGAGTGAAGCCGCAGGCAACAGCTAGTATTCTTATATAAGTACTTAAAAGTGAACTAAAATAATAATATTGTCTCAATTGAGGGTCTTCATAAATAAAATACAAATTCCAACTAAATGGTTATAAAAATAAAATCAGTCAACTATAATTTCGTTGTTTGGATTACGATTTTTTTTAGATTCAATGGCACCATTTTTTTTGTTTTCTGGTATAACATTAAAGGTACTTAAGAGACACACATTATTTAAAAAAAATAGAAAATTAGAAAAATTTGAATTCGTTGTTGTAAAAATGTCTATTTGTAAAAACTTCCAGACCCGACCGTCATGTGTACTTTATGGTCTGTGTTTAGTACAGGTAAATAAAATGAGAAATTTAATAGAATGTTTATACCAAAGTTATAACAAACTTAACAAACATTATTAAGTCTTGATTTTCTAGTAAGAATTGTGAATAAATTTCAATAATTTACCCCGAGTACACAACGTTTTTAAGGCTTGCAACTTTAATTTTTTATCTATGAAAATGTCTATGGTCAACGTATAACAATGTTGCTACTTTCTAACTGTTACTCTTAAGTTAGGAAATGTTTCGTAGGATGAAAACTGATCTAGCTCTTAATTTTTTTTGTTTAAATAATATATATTTAGACATGAAGTAATTCGGTAACTATATTAACTAACACCAAAACGGCCTTTGCGTCTAAAAATCATGCAAACAATAATCATCACAACAACCATCTGGCTGCGTTCTAATTATATTACTTAACAAATACTCAATTCAATTCAATTCATTTATAATGCAATTCATTTCTAATAAACAAAGTTACTAGTCAAAAAAAAGGAAGAAATCGATTGGCATATTAAAAAATAATTCAAATTTAGGAAAAACTGAAATTCATTTCTTCTACGACACACCCTAAGAAAAAGTGTGTATCTACAATAACCAAATTTTACAGGAAAGCGTTTTAAAGTTTCTATAAATTTAAAATCGCAATTGCGTGGTAACTATATATACCAGAGGATTGAAATTTGGCAAGGAGTACAATATTGTGACAATATGTATTCGTGATTTTTTATATAATTATTAAACACGGTAGTTTCTTAATAATTACAGTTATTCACTTATACGTGATAATATTTCGTCAACTCTGATGTGCAAGTAGCAGGTACATATATTGAACTTTGACGAAACAGTTTCTGCCAGATATATATACATATATATGTAGTTCCAAATTTTACACTAGATTAATCAAGTGATAGATATTGTACAGCCTTTCCCAAGATAAGGACAGGTAGTGGTTGATACACATTTTTCTTTATTAACTGCCCTATTTAGTAATCTGGGCAGATGCACACTTGTTCATAGTGACTTACTTTTAAAATAAAAGTATGATTGGTATTTCCACATACTTTTTATTCCACCCGCTCAATGGGTTCCCGCGTAATGTTGAATAAGAGGCAAATATTAAGTTTTGCTCTGGAGGTTTTTTAGCAATGAATGTAGATAGTTAATTCTACGTTTGGGAAAAAATATGTTCGGACTACTTTTTTCTTGTTTTTCTTAATGTAAATGATAAAGTCGAAACCGTAGACTACGAAAATGCAATAGTCGCATAACTAAGTATCAGGCAGATACACACTTTTTCTTAGGGCGTGTCGTACTGATGGTTAGTCGTAGACAAAATAGTAAGCTAATTTAAGTTCTGTTAGACTACGTAAACCGATTACGAGCCTAAAGTTGGACTGCGCACTCCATGATAAAAATCATAAATAAAGACCAGATGCTCAATAAAGAAGGTCAATTCACTAAATTAGGTTCATAATGTAACTGATAATCTGACAAGTTTAAGATGAGAATTCGTTTTCTTTTGAATTGTTTTAATATGTATCTAATACTACTGTGTTATCTAATACGCTGAAATTACATACATGTAAAAATAATATTATGAATTATTGATTGAATCAGGCGTTGCTTTGCAGAGGCCAACAAAAACAGTTACCATGTTGCGAGCAAGGCAGAAAATATATATTTTCATGACAAACAAATTATTAACTTAACAATCTCACCTGGTTTATGTTATATTGCCTTTATTTTACATTTTATTTTATATTTATCACATAATCAAATTATAATAAATAAATACAGTTAATGATTATATATAACGGTTTAGTTATAACAAAAGTTTGTCTAAAACTCTTCTTTAGCTGACTGAAGTTAGAAATTGAGGGATTTTAAAAATAATTACTGGCAACACTGGTCTTCTCTTCCGTCCATTTTCATTCGCAAATTCTAAAAAACGACGACGGAATACAAAAAATCTCGTCTTTTTGTCGGTTAAGAATATATCGTATGCTAGATAATGTGAGTGTTATACTGTTTGTGCAGATAAAGATTATTTTTTAGGGTTTGATAAACTCAGCGTAGTGAGGACAGCTGTTTAACGGTAAGTTTCTTGACATTTGACGAATTTTGTTTGTATCGGAATGAAAGTGACCGTTGTGGCGTTCGCGGCTGCTAGATGTGATCCAGTTTCACACCTCGTTTTATTATGGACACGGCTATAAATGAACCGGCTCGCGATTAACTATTAGTTCCGCTACATCGGTCTGGTGGCCATTTCACGAATTCGGTATTTGAAAGGAGTTGCCGTGACTTGGCCATCGTTCGTTTTGTTCTCGTTTAAAGGTAAGTAGTCAATAAAACGAACAATATCGTGCCGCCTACACGCACTGTTTGTTTAGAAAGCGGGCACTTTAAGCGACAATAGTGGTAGTAGCTTATAATTAAGAATAACATCAGATCTTTTGTCAATATATGAGTCAATTAATATTAATGAGTCAAAAACAACTGCAGCACGACAAAAGTTTGCCGAATGTATATAGTGTATTTAATTTCTGTTTGTACAATTAGTCTTCCTTGACCTTCAAGGAGAACCACACTTGAGTGCAGCTAAAAGGTCATGCAAATGTAGGTAACTGCATAAGTAGCAAGTATCAACCTTATTTGGTACTTAAATGTATTATGTTCAGGGTCTCTTACATATGTTACAGTGATCTAGTAACAAGTTTTATAACATTTGAGAAAATGTATAAAGTTAACTTTTTTCATAATCTATTGCATAAAAAGTAATTTTTTGTATAAAAAGGAATCAGCTTTGTCCTAATGCTTTTAATTACCAAATCTCAAGACTATAAGAACTGTGTTAACATTTTCTTGTTAGATTATATTATATCAAGACATTAAGCACAAGTAACTTACAAAACAAGTTCAATAAAAGCTTTTAAAAAAGTTAAAAACATCACTTGAAGGTCAGAGGTTACCATACTATAAAATAAAAGACAATAAAATTTGACCTAGTTAAGGGTCAACTACCATGCTAAAATCTTTTAAGGTGGCTAACTAATATAATTAAAGAGTTAAAGTTAGTGTCCCTTTAAGACTTAAAGATTTCTATAGAAGAATCAAATTAATGATTCTGAACTGTATTTGTCTTCGAAATGGCCATAAAAATTACAGTTATCTTAAAATCATAATATCTTAATTTATTTTGTCAACAGATCATAAAAAACGAATATTATATGCAACTAACAATTTGACACCAAGATGGAAGACGAGAATGAATATAAGAAGTTACCGACGGACGAGAAATGTGTGCACAAGCTGTGGAAGGCCCGCGTCGCTGGTTACGAGGAGGCCAACAAACTGTTCAACCAAATTGATGATGAGAAGAGTCCGGAGTGGAACAAGTATCTTGGTCTGATCAAGAAATTTGTGACGGACAGCAATGCTGTGGCTCAGGAGAAAGGTATGTACCGTAACATGTTTTTTTTAATGGCTTTTACCCTTTCTGCATATTAGCAATGTGTATTATGCAAATGGCCAACGTCAATGTAGTGACATGACAAAAGTAAGGAGATTGTTCAATGGAACACAATATTGCTAAACTTGATGATACTGTGTTCTATACCCGTACATAAAAGTGATGACAATTGTATGAGGTACTGTACCTACAGTTAAGCTTTTTCTACATGTCAGTCACTCGGTTACTATCTCATTTGTCATCTCTTTCTACTGCCATCATATAATTAACACATATAAATGATTATAGTGAGTGTCAGGTAACTTGCTTAAGCCTTCATTCCTGGCCTTATAAAAAAACAAATTTAAGTACAAAATGATTAAGTATACTGTTGTATTAATATCAACCTTGTGGTAAGGTCACAATGTATAATTTAACATGAAATGGAATAAAAGTGTGAATTAATTACCTATAAAAATTAAATTTTATGTTATCTAAGTGTTAAATTGGGCCAAGTAAAGCTATTTTTGTTTTTTATGTGGTGTACAATGGTTAAGTGCAGTAAAAAAGAGATCTTACGGAATGCGAATGTCATTACATTTTTTCTTCAGTTGACTGTACCATGTAACCCTAACCCTAACATACTCAATTGGATTAGATAATTGATAAGTCATCAAACCGAACCCTATGACTCCTCAATGACCCAACCAATCATAAGACTGTCATGGATACTAAGAAATGAATAGCAATTTTATGAGTCATTTAGTGTAGAAAAATAAACATACTTTTATCCTGATTAGTTGATTGATTGGTTTAATGGAGCAGTTAACACAACATTGAGTTTTCCGGTATCAGAAAACGCGGTACGAATATACAGGTTTGTGAAATACTCCTTTGCTGCCAGAGAATCTGGTAGTGGGCAGGGGAGTGTTTGATGAATCTGACCCAAGAGACATCCAATGAGGCTGGCATTGTCACACAAGTGCACTTAAGCCTCGTAAAAATATTAGATTAAAAAAAAAAAATCCTGATTAGTGAATGTCAGCATCAGCTTTTGGAAATGGACAGACATGTACGTTCGTCAGGAACTAAACCCTAGGATATCCTGACCGCTTAGATTCGCGTCTCCTGATTTAATTTTCTACAAATCTATAATCATTTAACTTCACATGATGAATGTATAATTTGTTGAGAAATGTTGCATTATTGAACGTGAATGCTTTGCCCAAATCAATATTTGAAAAGGGATCTGAGAAGAGGAAGTACATGGTGTAGCTAGATGATTAAAGATGACTCTGGTTTTGATTTTTATGGTGGTTACTGTATCTAAACACAAACTCGCGAACTAGTATGACAATTTTTAACTTATCTTAGCTCATATGTGTCGCACCCTTCATGGAAGAAAGACGTAAGTCCTATTAAGGCTTAACAGGACTTACGTCTTTCTTCCACAAAGGGTGCGGTGTGTGTGTGAGCTGAATGTATTAAGCCATCAAATCAACAATTGGTCATTATGTGGTTACACTCAATTGAACTATACTGGAGTAATGCCTTCCTGAGGCTGCAGACAGCAATTATAGCAATTAGATTATTAAAATAATGTTTCATGTAATTGATATTGGCTTGGCAGTATATTCAGTAGCATCTTCGTCTCAAGACAAAATTCACGGATGTGGTACCTACGTTCATAATTATGGAACTCCCTTCCAATGATTCTAAAGAAGGTTCAAGATCATTATCGCCAATGATTAAATCAGATATGATCCACAGAAGAACTTAAGTACCTACTAACTAGCTAAGTAGAGAGGGGCACATTGCTTGTAGAATTGATAGCCATTGGGGCTGTATGGTTCTAGCTAGAGCGTCAAGTCCTCGTATTTGTTAGGCCTCCCGCAATTCACAAGTAGACGGAAGATGTAGTACAAGAACCTAATGCTGTAGGTAGCACAAAATATTGTCATAAAGATCCTTAAGGCTTATGTCCAGCATTAAAAAAATGTAGGCTGACATGATAATGATGGTGGTCAAAGTTCTTTTTGTCTTGAATAACTTGATAATGTAAGTCATTTATGAAAGCAAATTCAAACAGAAGTGTAGTATGTGTTGTTCTTTATCTAAATTAGAAAATGGAAAGCTTGTTGCATTGCAACCCATAGGGGTATGGTATATTGTAACGTAATGTGGTATGTAACTGGTTGTAGTTTACATTCATCGTCTAGGCGTTTTGTTGATAACATAGTGTTTACGTTCATTCATCTAACTCGTGGGGTTAGGTTGAGGGATCGAGATTTGAGACATTTGGAGCTATAACATGAGCTTGAGTATTGTTTATATTGATGACTACCGTGTTAAGGTTTTTGAAGTAACAGCTACCTTACTAAGTGTTACTAGAGAAGAATGCTGGTATTTGGCGAACGAGCCGAACGAAGGGGTGATTATAAACCATTGAAGCATCCCTCTTGCATGCATAAAGCTACCGCTTCACTCGCCCGCCGGTTCTAAATCAGACCTATGACTTAGACTTTTTGATGCGGAAATCCTAATCCATTTATTTAATTATGACACATTTTTGTACTATAAAGCAATCAGGCTTATCCATACTATGACGTTCGGCACTGATTTGAAACCCACGTCCAAACTAGCTTAAACTAAAACCTAATCCTCTTATCCCACGTGGCAGATCATACAAATATTTGTGCCATTTTACAAAGGCTTCCCCACAATATCACGTGAACTGCATCGTGTGCTGGAATCTTATTAGCCATGTCGAATGGACACGTGTGAGCGTGCGGGTAAAGGTGACTGGGAAAGGTGGAATAGGTAAGCTGATGTGGGAAAAATAGGATTTAGTCTAGGAGTGTGGGTGGGCTGGCTAGTTACGGTATTTGTATTTCTTTTTATAATAATGGATATCGGCAATCTTTGTTTGTATTTGAATGTCGTCACGTATGTTACACTTTTCTGGCCAAGGTCTTTAGCCCGAGCCTTTGGAATAGGGTTTAATCATTATTTTTGTCAAAGATTCGTAGTCAGATTTTTATTCATTATTTCTTCTGGACTGAGCGGCGAAGGAATTGTTGCTGGTTTTTTTTTATGTTAGAGAGGCCAGACGAACGAACTAGTGGGTCACCTGATGTTAAATGATCACCACTGTCCATAGACACCCGCAGCGCTTTACGCGATGCCAGTGCGTTGTCAGCCCTAAAATAAAATGCCCTGGTTGGTTTTTAGCTAACTTTGTACGCGAAATCAGTTTTACAATACCGGACGCGGATCGCGGTTTGACTAACACGGTCATAGACTATGAACAAGATATAAAATTAAATGAATGATTATTTTTGTTTTATTTTTATCTAGCACACAAGTCCTAGCAATGACAAAGAAAACATAAATTTAAGCTTGTTTTTCGCAAGCATACCACGCTTCAGAAGTTGTCTTACATTGTTTCCTTCAAATTATTAGTAATGTCATCATTTGCAGGTTTGGAAGCAGCGCTGGTGTTCGTAGAGAATTGCGGGCATGCGGGCAAGACGACTGGCGAGGTTATGGCCGGTATCGTTGCCAAGTGCCTGGCCGCGCCAAAGACAAAGACCAAAGATTTGGCTCTGCAGGTACGTTCTTGTCTTGCCAGAGGTAGGACGGGAGGTTAGCTTTTTGATTGCTGGCAACACAGCATAATTATCAGTCAAGAGCAGTGGGGAGCCCATCGAAGGAATGGGCGAAAATCTTAGCAATTGAAGAGTTTGAAGAGTATCAGATTTACCATGACGTCTTAATACGATACAATTCTGATTCGGTTTAGGTTCGCTCGCTGTCAGATCCATACTGAAAATGACAGCTAAAACCGGAATTGAGTCGGAATTGAATCGCGTTAAGACGTCATGGTAAGGCTCTTTTCCAAAATGATGTAAGACAGTTTTGGCAGTAAATTGTTTTTTTTTAATGAATGAATTGAACTATAGCTTGTTGTCAATAGTGGGTGAATATTCACTTGCAGGATTTAATGCAAACAAACAAGTGAAGAAATGTAAAAAGTCAAATTAAAAAAAAACTTGTTTATTTAAAAGCTTATTGTTAACATTAGCAGGTATTTGTCCTTTTAATAAAAACGTTATTTCCCCATCTGTAAAAAGGAAAACATTATGATATTACTTTTCACTGTACTAGTTAATAATTATTGAGATATCCAAGATATTTACGCAGCGCGTGTGATTGGATTCGCTTTTTGTGACTTCCCTTCTATTGCGAGGTTTTTGCGCTGTAATTGAATACACCTTTATACGTATTAATATCAACGGCTTTGATGAAAACCGCAACTAACAACAGAATCCAACACATCAATGTATGCCAATTCCATCTTGTTATTACCATCTTGGCCTCACATTGTCATATGTATGTGGACTTGGACTTCACACACACCGTTGAATTACTTACAGTATTGTTCTTTTAAGCTATACCTAACTACTGATCATATTTTGTCAAAATTGTGCCCGCAGTTTTATAACTTGTGGCCGTATAACAAATTACAGATGACGCTTGGGGACAAATTTCGCATGTAGTATAACAAACAAGGTCACGCGACAGCTAGTACCAGATAGAAAAAATTGGAAGCCTTACCCACCTGCTATGGGTGGTGTAGGGGTATAGCACGTGTCACGGAATTACTAGGATCCGAGTTCGATTCCCGGCCATAGCTTTACTTTTCGGATTTTTCTAATTTTCAGTGTCGTTTAGAAATTTTATAACATTGATCAAATTCGAACCAGTGTTGCTAGTTTAGACTTGTACAATTGTAATTTAGCTTCGTGAAACCAAAAATAACATGAGCAAAAATAGTTAAAAATCCAGTAACTTAAATTAGAAAAAAAGTATCACAGTCAGTATACAGGAAAAACTTTTACAGATCACACTGATGTACGTTGAGATTGAAAAACATGAGATTGTCCAAGAGGAACTAATGAAGGGTATGGAACAGAAGAATCCTAAAGTGGTGACCGCTTGTGTGGCAACACTGCACACGGCGCTGAAGCAGTTCGGCAACAAAGTGATCACAATCAAACCTATGGTGAAGAAGATTCCGGTGTTGCTAGCTGACAGGGACAAGGGAGTGAGGGATGAGATGAAAGCCCTTGTTATTGAGATGCACAGGTAAGTACTAACTATAACTATAGCCTATAGACCGTCCGCTTAAATGAGTCGCCCGCGTGGCACGGGCGCGGGGTAGGACGACAAAGGGGACCGAAGGAGGTGCGGGCGGTAGGCGCACTACACGCCCGCACCTCCCGGCCCCCGCGGTCCCCCCCCCCCCCAGCGCCCCTGCACCGCGCGGGCGAGGACTCATATAAGCCGTCAGTCTATAGTAAGCAGTGGCGTAGCTAGGTAACTAAGGGCCCTGGTGCAAATAAGAAAATGGGGCCCCATTACTATCTAAACTGGTTAGGGATTGTCAAGTAAAAATATTACATATTATTTCTGGTAAGGATTCGAGGGCCCCTGGGCTTGGGGGCCCCGGGGCACTGCACCGCTTAGTCCCTTGGTAGCTACGCCACTGATAGTAAGTTAAGCCGGGTTAAGTCTCGCCAGCCGGTTGCCATTCGCTACCATTATGTCAACAGTGTGCTCACGTGCATTCATTGTGCGCGAGGTTTCACCGCTAAGATCGGCTATAAGCCATCTTCGGGCGCATGAGCGTCGTACTAACTAGGGAGTCGATGTGGTCGCCATTGGCGAAATCGGTCGTAAAGATCATCACTATGGTTATTCTTGAATCCACAGATGGATAGGCTCGGCCATTGAGCCTCACATCGCGTCTCTCCAGGCTGTGGTTCAGCAAGAGTTGAGAGAGTCGTTCACCACGGGCGGCGCTCAGCCGTTGCGGTATTTGCGCTCGCAACAGCACAGGGTGCGCGACGCGCCGTGCTCTGCTGACGCTGCAGATGGTACGTACACAGCCTTTTTTTTTTTATAACGGAGAGGAAATCTTTATGGATGCCCTAGGCACGGGCATGCCTAGGGATATGTGGGACCCCCCCCGAAGGGGTATACCCGAACTAAAAACTCCGGCGTTTCCTCAATCCGGTGTGACGGGGACGCAGTGGGATGCCACTAGGGTTTCACCACAAACGCCCCCCCGGTGGCCCCGGCTTCCGCCAGGACCGCGCCAAGAACGGGAGGGCTCGTACGCTGGGCCGGTCTTCCCTTAGACAATGAGACCGTGCAATGCAGGTAGGTAATGCCCCGTTACCGTTCCCTGGCCCCAAGGGATTGGGCGAGCGGTGCAAGCACCGAGTTCACCTTTTCCCCCCTCGTCTACGCAACGGTTGCACGTTGAAACGAGGTCCACGTGAGTCCGCCCCCCGAACCTTTTGCGAAGTCCTCCCGAGGAATAGTGCCCAACGACGGCCTCGCCGCCGCGGTACGTACACAGCCTAAGTGTACGCTTCGTGCGGAGCGTACAGGTTGAATAGAGCCCTTTGTTGCTGCCCGGCCCGTTAAATACTCCGCTGGACGCTCACCACTCGGGCCTTACACTAACCCTTCATCATCATCAGCCTATCGCACTACAGTGCTGGACATATGCCTCTCCCAAGGCGCGCTATTGACCCCGGTCTCCGGCTCTCCCCATCCAGTCACTGCCAGCCACCCTTCGTAGTAGAGTTGCGCGAAATCTATCAGCACCTGATCGAAAGGAGTGACAATGATAATGTATCTTTAGCTCACGAGATATCACTAGCTTTTGCTTGCGACTTCGTCTGTATACATACACATACATAAACACACATACACAAATCACGTCTTTATCCCTTACGGCGTAGACATAGCCTAAGATAACAAGACCTACAGGCCACGTTTAGCAAGATTGTGGGCGCATAGGTGGAAAAAGGAATCAAAATAGTGATGGGTTGCTAGCCGCATCGCCTATAACATAATTCCTAAGAATTACGCCCATTCCCTCGATGGGCTTTTACCATCTGCGCGGGACGAGAAGCAACTGGTACATTCTATGTTTTTCCTTTGCTCCCAGACCAGCATGCTTAACACAAAATTGAAATGACAATAACTATTTTTGCTGACATTAGATTTCAATAAAATAAAGCTTAATATATGCCCTGATATAAGTTTTAACTATTTGTGAAAACCGCAATAAAATCCGTTGCGTAGTTTTGGAGGTTAGCGGATACAGACATTAATGAACACATCCATACCATACATATATACAGACAGACAAAAATTATAAAATCTACTTTTTCTGTTTTATTTGCTCTTCCCTGATCGTTACAACTCTATTTTTGATGAACTTATTTCATGTACGAACTTTCTACTGATTTATTATATGTATAGATTTAGTTCACTAGCTCAAGCTCATTTAGTTAATAAACTTGCATTTCCTCTACCAGGTGCAGCAGAAGACGAAGACGTGGACGCAGCCGGCGGCGACTCCGTCGAAATGGACCCTTACGACATGTTCGACCCCGTCGAGATCCTATCCAAGCTTCCCAAGGACTTTTACGAGAAGCTCGAAGCCACCAAGTGGCAGGAAAGGAAGGAGGCCATGGACGCTCTGGAGAATCTAATGAAGACTGCTCCGAGACTGGAGCCGGGGGACTATGCTGATCTTGTCAGGGCTTTAAAGAAGGTATGAACGCGCAACCATGGTGTTGCTAGCCTGGACGATGTATTTAACTAGTGACTCTTAACTTCGAGCAGTTCATTGGGAGAAAAAATTGTGGACAATAAGTTGTGTCGATAAGAAAATCAGAAAATAAATTTTCGAAAAGGTTCTGCTATTTTGTGAAATTTAAAAAATAAATCTTCATCGACAGTAAAATTGGATCTATTATTAACTATGTAATCTGCTCACAAAATTTCACGAGCATCCGTTGAAAAAATGCGACCTGTAGAGGAGAACAAACAGCAGGATGAAGACAAACAACATCATTTTTGCCTAAAAGAAAGAAAGAAAGAAAGAAAGAAGAAATTTATTCCTTTTTGCAAGACACACAGATATAAGATAACATACACAATTTTATAGAAAATAAACAAGGTAAAAAAAAAAAAAAACACGACATAAAAAATAGATCATCAGCGTTGTGTCATCAGCTGAAACGCAGACGCTTTGCTTCGTACTTCCTCTCTCAATCAATAAATAAATAGATAAATACAATGAAATTCGATAATTCATGTACGGTCAAGTGCAAAAATAAGTATTGATACGAACTTCTCAAAAATATGTCCCACGACCTTATTACGCCGTTGTAATAGCGTATGGTACTTATTTTTGAATCTTTGTCTAAATACATATTATTACACTTGACTGTACATGAATTATCGAATTTCATTGTATTTATCTATTTATTTATATAGAATATGTTAATAATGGGAATATACTTCTGGCAGCTACTTATCTATCTAGAGTGAACATTGAACTACCATATAAATACTACTAAGCTTCGAGTGTATACTTATTAAAAATTGTGTTTATTACCAGATGATATCAAAAGATGCCAACGTGATGCTGGTCGCGCTGAGCGCGCGCATGCTGGCGGCGGTGGCTTCCGGACTGCGCAACAAGTTCCAGCCGTACGCGACCGCGTGCGTGCAAGCCATATTGGAGAAGTTTAAAGAGAAGAAAACTAACGTGGTCACTGCGCTGAGGGAAGCTATTGATGCCATTTATCCGTCGGTAAGATTGTTTCAGAGAACCAAAGTTACCGACATAGCTCAAAGAATTAAGGTCTTCGCACATTAGACCAACTCCACGCCAATCCGACACCAACTCAACTCACACTCTCGATGAGTAGTCAACTAGTTGATCCACCCAATGGTCACTAGTGGGCAATGCGTTGTCAACGAGTGGACAACGCGGTGTCAACGAGTGGACGAACGCAGCCAACGAACAGTCAACGCAGTCAACGAACGCATAGTCGTTGCGTGGACAACGTGTGGTCATTGCGTGACAAACGTGTCGGGGTTGACCTTTAGTGTACGATGCGTAGGCCACTCGTTGTACACTACTTTATAATCATTTTTTGAAATTAAACCTAGAACATATGACACAGGGCTTAAATTTCAATGTCTAGCATAGAGTCGAGTCGCCGTTGAGTTGTTTTAATGTGGGAAGACCTTTAGCAAGCTGAAGTGGCAGCGGGCCGGCCATATCGCGAAGAACCGACAACCGCTGGGGTAAACGTGTTCTTGAGTGGAGACCGCGACTCGGCAAACGTAGTGTAGGACGCCCTCCGGCCAGGTGGGATGACGATCTGCGAAAGACTGCAGGCAGATGCTGGATGCGTCAAGCTAAAGACAGGGCGCTATGGCGCTCATTAGGGGAGGCCTATGTCCAGCAGTGGATAACATAGGCTGATGATGATTATGAAGATTGTTTCCAGTTTTTCCAAAAGTAAAGGCCTATTCTACCATTCTCTGTTAAATTCCTGATATCTTAAGTGTCAGATATCTATGATGCCGTCTCTGTCTGTTGCGTAGTATAAGATATATTGAGGGACAGAGACTGGTGGAATAAGCTCTAATACCAACACCATGAAGAAAACCGTGATCTTTGTCGTAGAAAGTAAGGAAATATTAGAAAAGCTCTAAGAGGTTCAGAAAAGTCAGGGTCTACAAGATTTTCTGTAGACAGTGCCAGTGGATGTAAACAAAAATAATAACTTTTTAGCGTACTGGAAACCTGCAAACTAAATTTTTTTTACGCATGTGATGTTATTATGCAAAAAAATCGCTTTGATACCGAACACGATTAGTCGGCAAAGTATGGACTTTTTTTTAGCATTTCACACAGAAAACTGATAAAATTAACAAGCATTTTCGTCCAACCTATCGATCTTATTTTCATTTGATTTTAACATCAAATTCACAGACGAACCTAGAAGCGATAATGGAGGATATGCTAGCGGCGTTTGATAACAAGAATCCGTCTATAAAGGCGGAGAGCGCTGTGTTTCTAGCGCGTGCTCTCTGTGTCACACAGCCCGCCGCCTTCAACAAGAAACTTGTTAAGGCGTACGTAGGGGGACTGCTGAAACTGATGGAGAGTGCCGGTATGTACATTGTTTTATATTCCTAAACGATACTGAAATAAGAAATAAGAAAAATCCGAAAAGTAAAGTTATGGCTGGGAATTGATCCCGGATCCTCAACCCGTGATGCGTACTTTGCCAAGATACCACCCATAGCGGGTAGGTAGCTGGTCAAATATATTTATCATTCTTATTTTCACGTATTTTTGTGCCAAGCGCCTACCTATTTAAATAATGTGTCTCTACGACACAGTTACAAATTCCTGTGAAAGAAAAATAAAGTAGGGAATAGTTTAAAAATGGAGACATAATCTTTGTTGAATTTCATGTTTGAACATCTCTTAAAACACCAGTTGTTGCCTGTTATTCATAAATGGTTGTCATGTTCCAGATCCGTCGGTAAGAGACGCGGCAGCGGAAGCGCTCGGCACCGCGATGAAACTTGTCGGTGAAAAGAACATTGCACCGCACATCGGCAAGTTAGAGCCTCTCAAAGAGCAGAAAATCAAGGAGTTTGCTGAAAAAGTAAATATGAAATCACTTTAAATAACTTTTTGTGGTATTCATGATGTTTTTTAGTACTGGTGAACTATAAAAATTGAAAATGTACTTGAGCATAGAGAAAATAGACAGTTTTAATAAAAGGTGCATAGAATCATCGTGAATGAAATTGATATGTCCGTATGTATGAATTAAAACCGATCTAAAATACTCTGTACCCTCTTAATGGATGTGGATCCCTAGGAAGTCACGCTTGATTAAATCGTATCCGACTATCGACTATACAAATTGCTCTCCTGTCCGCCCCATTAACGCAACGATCAGTTGTGTACAGTCAAGTGTAATAATATGTATCTAGTCAAAGTTTCAAAAATAAGTACCATACACTCTTACACCGGCGTAATATGGTCGTGGGACATATTTTTGAGAAGTTCGTATCGATACTTATTTTTGCACTTGACCGTACAGTGCGTCTATTTTTTTATATCCTTCGTATATTCGTGTTCTGTTGTCGGGTTGCGATCATCCACAGGTTGCTAGTGACCACATGATAAAAGAACATGGCCATTGAATTTTCCTATCGTTCGGATTAAAACACAATTGAAATTTGGATGTCCGATCACGCCGAGAGACATTATTGTAAAAGCAAAGACTCGCGGCAGCCCGGGTCATAAATGTTTGTGACAATTCAAAACGTGTACAATTAAACTTATTAAACTGTGTCTAATAATGATAGTTATAGCTGCCGCGCCTCTGCGTTTAGTATAAGAAGATAGACGCACTGTATGCATTCAACTGTACAGGTGAACCATGAAATTTTCGTTGCGTGCAGATACGAATCGCCGCTCCTGAGGATATCGGAAACCCAAATAAATTAAAATACTACCTTGTGTGTTATCATAAGGTACAACATCTATTGAATCTTTTCATATCTATTGTAACTGTAATGACGTCACGATTAAAGTATGCTCAGATATTATTTGTGGACATTGCAAGCGAGCCACCATGTAAATGGTTACATGTATATGGTTTTTTTAAATAAGGAATACGATTATGTAATTTTTTTGATTTGGTATATTAATTTTTATTTAAGTTCCTAAATAAATGAAGATTAATGAAAAACGAAACGTTAGAAAAATAAGTATAGTACTATAATCAATTCTTATTAACTCGTATTTAATTTAAACATGGCTATTACTGGGCTTCATAAGTAATATACGGGAATTTTTAAACTAGACCCCAAAAATCACGAATAATTCGTAGAAGAATGTCAGTAATATCAACTCAAAAGTTTTCTTTGTAATGTCCACAAATTCTATCTAAACTCGTCGCAAAATAAAAGGCCCGTTTTGACATTTGTCTTCGCGACGTAACTAGTGATGTAACCATACGACTCGGTAATCGATACTCACGATAAATCGATTCCAGTTTGGATGAGTATTTGATCGATTTGAATATGTACTGTAAATTGCATTGGATTAAAGTTCTAATAAGAAAATTTAACTTAAAATGATATTGTAAGCACTTTGAAATGATACAATGTTACAATACGTCAACTTTCTTTCATTTAATATTTTTGTTACAATAACACTCACTCAATCACCAAAAGAAATCAGTAATTAATTTGTCCAAACGCTAGTGTTTAAAGAAATAAAACCGGCCAAGTGCGAGTCGGCCTTAAAAATATATATTGATCGATTTATTTTTTTCCTTAACCGATTATTAATAGTCTGTGAACAGTATGAAAAAAAACGTTATTCACAGCACTTAGCGGAGTGGGCGGTAACCATCAATGAAAAATGTAATTACCTTCAAAACATTTCGATCGGTAAAAAATACAGAACTTCATGGGCGTGAACTGTCAAAACGGGCCTTTTATTTTGCGACGAGTTTAAGTATACCTTATGACAGTACGTCAATAGTAGCTGATGAGCTAAAAGCTTTGGTAGACAGTAAAAAAATTGGCCAGCAATGGATTGATTAGTTAACATTTCCCGCTGTAAGCTATGGTTCCAAAATAAACAGTTGAAAATGGATAAAATAAACTAAACGTTCCCATACGAAATTATAGTCGTATTCCAGCATTTTCTTATATTTATTGTGGCATCCTAGTGAACAAAATTTTGTGGTTTGACTGTACATTTGCACTGACAATATAAAAATGTTGCTTCTACAAACTACACTGTCGTTTGCAGGCCGAAATCAAAGTGAAAGTGGCAGCTCCGAAGAAGGAAGCTAAACCGAAGATGGCGGCGAATTCGGGCAAAGGCGACAGCAAACCGGCCGCCGGGTCCGCGCAGCCGAAGCCTGTCAAACGTCCTGCTGCAGGTAGAAAAATAGGTTAAAAGCCTGTTTCACCACTCTCTATTAAGTGTCAGTTATCTATGATGACGTCTCTTGAACTGGAGCTGGTCCTGAGTTTACCAAAGGTAGAGGGCGTTGTAGATCAGAGGTTCTTAACCTTTCAGACATGAGGGACCATTTATCAAAATTTCTGTCTTGCCATGGACCACCTAGTAACTACATAATATCTAACGTATGGCTTCGATCGGTCCCAATGGGCGGAATTGCACCTTCACGCGCTGTGTCTGGTTGTCACTTTACCTAATTTATTTATTTGATTGGCCCCACGTACCACTTTGGATGCTTCCAGGGACCACCAGTTGTCCGCGGACCACCGGTTAAGAACCACTGTTGTAGATGAAAGACGGTCGGAGCATGCGGTCGCAGGCAGGAGTGTTTGTATTTGACCGACAGTGGGAAAAACAAACACGCTTTCACGCCTAAACCACTGAACCGATTTTATTGAAATTTGGTACAGAGATAGTTTTAATTCTGGGGAAGGACATAGGATAGTTAGTTTTTACCCTAAACAATCTCAATGTTCCAATGTTCCAGCAATAAGCAAATTCTGTGTAGACGGAGTCGCGGGTAGCAGCTAGTAGATACATAAAGTGAATGTAATATGTAAATTAATCCACTCTGTTTTGCTCGTTTGCAGGAGCTAAGAAGCCGCTCGCCAAGAAGGGTGCGGCGCGTGCGCAGCCCAGCCCGCCGCGCGAGCAAGAGCTCTCCCAGGAGGAAGTGGACGCTCGTGCGGAGCAGCTGCTGGCCGCTGATGTAGTCACAGGTACGATTGATCTTGTAAACATACGAAAAGAAAAGCACTGTCTGACACATCAAAGCCCACCCCGCAAACACTCGGGACCTAGGAGACTGAAACTATGCTTGTCGCTTTTGTTCAATTTTTATTAGCATTAATTAGACTTCCATGCTGGTCTGGGAGCAAAGAAAAAACATAGAATGTACCAGTTGCTTCTCTTCCGGCGCAGATGGTAAAGGCCCATCGAGGGAATGGGCGAAAGTCTTAGGAATCATGTCATAGGCGAAGCGGCTAGCAACCCATCACTATTTTGATTCCATTTTCCACCTATACGCCCACAAACTTGCTAACTAACCTGACCCACCTATTTTTGTATTCAAATATTACTAGCTTCTGCCCGCGACTTCCTCTGTGTAGAATTATACATGCAAACCTTTCTCTTGCATCACTCTACCTATTAAAAAAACCGCATCCAATTCCGTTGCGTAGTTTGGCGGAAACGTGTAATTTGAAGCAGGGATGTTGCGAATATTCGCATCCGCATCCGCACATGCGGAACATCCGCATCAATTTCGACATCCGCATCCGCATAAATTGATGCGGAGCTGAAGCGGATGCGGATGTGTAGCAGGTCGCGACGTGAAAGAAAGGGGAGGGCCCGGCGAGTGGCACGTGTCGACCGCGCGTGCTGATTGACCAATAGGAAAGCGGTAATTTTGTTTCGGACTTCGGTGAATCGGTGACGGTGACGCGGCTCGCTACTGTTTTGCTGTGACAACTGACAATATCTGACTCGCGCTACTTTGTTTTTTTAACTCTACTAAAAAACTTAACCCAAACACTTAAGTTTTTTATACAGATCCGCATCCGCATCCGCGGATGTGAGCCTTTTAAAATCCGCATCCGCGGATGTGGAAAAAAATGGATCCGCAACATCCCTGATTTGAAGGCATAAAAAGTAATCCCGTAACTTACCACAGGCCTAGGCGATGGCAACTGGAAGACCCGACTATCGGCAGTTCAAAGCTTCCACTCGGCCGTGCAAGGGTTCACGACGGACGACGCCTCTGCGCAAGTGCTGTACCGCATACTTAACAAGAAGCCTGGCTTGAAGGATACCAACGTACAAGTTATGAAAGCCAGGCTTGAAGCGTGCAAGTATATTACGGAAAACTTCCCTATATCCACGTAAGTATGACTTGTTGTCTTAAATTATAATCTAACTAATTTATTCATGAACAATACAATAAAAATTACATAAATGAAATTAATACAAATTAAACTATTAAATTAAAAACTAAACTAAAACTAATCTTAAAATAAAATAATTATAAAAGAAGGGGCCCCCGTGGCATAGTTCCACAGACACTGGCAGCATTCCCCCTTTGGACAGCGATACTAATACGCTGTCCAAGGAAGCTGCCAGCTCTGCGGTCACCCGTAGCGTCTATTAGCCTCTTCGAAATATCTTTGAAGAGGCTAATAGCGCTAGGACCCCACGGACCAAGGGTCTCAACACCGAAAGGGACAAAGTTGTATTCGGTGCTGAGACCTCTATATTTAATTATCTTGCCTGATTCGGCCGCTTCTGCAGCCGCGCCTGCTCTACTCGTGGTTCCGCGAAGGTGAGACGAGGCTAGTGTGTCTACGCACGTTGCATCCCACACCAGCACACGTCCCACACTCCACGGAATCATAGACATACCGTCCGGTCTCTTGCCGTCGTCCCTAGCGATGCCCGTTGGTTAAATCTAACTTAAGTAAATGCAAGTTTTAATTGGGAGGGGAAGGCCTACACGGACGTTCCGAGACCAAATAGGAGACGTTTTGTAAAAAGGTCAGGTCAGGAGTACACGAAACCGACGAGCATGTATGAAGAGACTGATGACTGGATGAAGCGAAATAAATATGCAGGATCGTAGCAAGTGGAATAAAGTAGTCTCTGCCTACCCCTGTGGGAAAGAGGCGTGACGGTATGTATGTATGTATGTATTTAATTGTTGGATGCTTGTTACGTCACGCCAGAACGGTGGACTGACATTTGACATTTAGGTAGATGATAGTCTGGAACAGCACATAGGCTAATTTTTATCCCGAATAGTTCACGCGGGATGGCGAGCGATAAACGAATCCTTCGCCGACGAAGTCGCACGTAGCAGCTAGTCTAATCATATTCAAGGAATACCTCTACGCTGTTATTGAATACATTGTCAGAATAAATTTCAGTGCCTTTTAAATCTTTTTGTTCTGTTTATTTACGCTTGGAAACAACTGAAGCGATGTTCATGGCGTTTTGAGAGGTAGAAAAAGCTTGGTATTGTTTTATCTAAATTGGATGTCAATGTAAAGTAAAACTTCACATACAAGTCTAATCTCGTTACCCTCCTTAAAGTGTCCACGCAATCGCCTCACAAATGCCTGCTATTAAAAAATTATGTAGGCCTAACTAAATAATATTCCGAATTGATTGTATACCATTCCTTCAGTACCGCAGCAGACTTCATCCTACAAGACGTGGTAGCTAAACTGGGCGAGGCCTCCTGCGCTTCCATCGCAGCTGACACCCTGACCTCGCTCGCCGACGCTTGCGGGCTCGAACATGTTCTCAACGAGGGCCTGACCTTCGCCATGGACTCTCAGAAGAACCCCAAAGTGCAGTCCGAGATGTTCAACTGGATGTGTGGAGCGGTCAAAGAGTTTGGTTTCACGTGAGTTTTTATTGTGTTATTATAGTTTCTTCGTCGTCACACTCTTGGTCGTGTAGACGAAACACTATGTGGGTGATATACCTCAGCCTAATCGAGAATATAATTACGCTGAAGTGAATATGATTGTCGGTTCGTTACACGGACGGACGATGGGAATACCGTATCCCGTTTTATTTTTTGGTAAATAGAAGAAATAGAAAATCTTAATAAATCGTCAATGCAAAAGAATCGCGATGTAATACGTGAGATGGATTGGCGAGCTCATTTTTTCTTACCCACTGAACTTGTTTGTTACCTTTTTTGTAACGCTCCGACAGCCGTCAAGTTTAGTTAGTTCAGCGCCGATCTAATCTAACGTAGTTATTCTCATACTATTTTATTATTTCGTGTAACAAGTTCAATTAGGTTGCAAATCTATGTTTAGTACTTTTAAACACACTCTTGTTCTCCTGGCCTGGTTAAAGAGAGCCCTTATCAGCCTTCACGTCTATAACCACCTCGTACTTCACAGAATGAAGATCAACTGCATAGTAGCGCACGCTAAGAAAGCTCTGTCAGCGACGAATCCCACCGTTCGCACTTCGACCGTGACCTTCCTCGGGATAGTCTCGCTGTACGTTGGGCCGTCGCTCATCAACCACTTTGATGGCGAAAAGCCGGCGACTAAGCAGCTGATCAGTCTTGAGATAGACAAGCATGCGAACAGCTCGCCACCGACACCGACGCGGCAGGCGGGGAAAGTTAGCAAGGTAATTTCTGCCCACTAAACAGAAACAACGCCATGGTCTAGAGGTTTCATCTACGGCCTCTCAACCAGAGGTTGAAATTCAAAATTATATTTTATTAATGGAATTTATGTGCGAAATAATGTTTGAAACTTACTATGAGGTTTTCGGTGAAGGAAATCGTGAGGAAATTAGTATATTCCGGGGAAGGTATTCAGTGGTGTGTGTGTGAAGTTCCCAGTCCGCATTGAGCCTGCGAGAAAACTCGCCCAAGCCCTCTGGTTTTGTACTTGTTTGGATACTAAAAGTGACTTGTGTTAATTTCGATAACAAACTAGACTCTGATTTGAGAATGTTACCTCACAATTTTTGATATTCTTATCAATTATCATTTATCTGTGTCATAATTTTTTATCTTTATGAATAGAGGATTGCCGATAGAAATTGATAATGTTTATCCAATGGATTG
The DNA here is from genome assembly GCA_932294345.1 of Pandemis cinnamomeana. NCBI lineage: Eukaryota > Metazoa > Arthropoda > Insecta > Lepidoptera > Tortricidae > Pandemis > Pandemis cinnamomeana. The sequence goes on from OW028721.1 coordinate 5,475,787, forward strand.
TGGCAAATATGGTTTCCCAATGTTGTTTTTTAGATAATAATCTTAGCACATACATTATATTAGTACACATATTGTTATGAAGTAGACATCTACTCGGTGTCTGCTACGCTGACTTTAAACGGGCCTTGAAAGCAATGCACTCTCTTTGCTCGCTTGTGTTATTGCATTAACTCGACTGTACCTTCGCAGTCCGCAAGCAAGGCGTCGATGGGCGACGACTTGGATGAGCCGTACGAGGATGCGGACGACGAAGCACCGGTCGCAGACGACAACCGTCCGCGAACCGACATCGCGCCGCTGGTTACCGACGCGCTGGTGGCTGAGATCAACGACAAGAACTGGAAGGTTGGTAGTTGGTGCCGGTGCACGCAGAGATACATCTGTATTTTAACGCTTATAATTGGGAATGGATGATTATTTTGAAAGTGCTTGGTGATTTTTCTATTGATAGGAATAACCATCCTTAGCTACGGAAAAAAGTTTCAGATTTTTCCGTCGAGCCATATATTTTATAAAAATAAAAACATTTTACTCAGTCACTCAGCGGCCCCTATACGGAAGTAAGCAGTACGCCAATGACATAATCAAATTAAAAAAAAAATGCTGCTTGAATCTGTGGTATACAATGACATTGCGAGTGACTGAGTAAAATGTTTTTATTTTTATTATAAAACTAGTATTTCGCGTGGGGGCCGCGGGCCCCGAGGGCCCCGCGGAGGTCCCTGCCACCCTGTTTTGTTTTAATAATCCTAAGCTTTTTTTTTACTAAATACTTTGACCGCCTTTTTGAAACCGCCACCATGAATAAAGTATTCTGCGTGGGGGCCGCGGAGGATACCCTGCCACCAGTTTTTTTCTCAAATATTTCTTACATTTTTTACTATCATATTTGGCCGCCATTTTGTATCCGCCATCTTGGAAAAAGTATTTCGCGTGGAGGCCGCGAAGGGTCATCCTGTTGTTTTTCAAATATTTCAAACCTATTTTTACTTTATTCTTTGGCTGCCCTATCGGGAAAAGCAATTCGCATGCGGGCCGCGGGCCCCACGGGACCCGCGGAGGGTACCCTGCCAGCCTGTTGTATTTTCAAATATTACTACATTCTATAGCCGTCATTTTGAAACCACTACCTTAGAAAAAGTACTTCGCATGGGGGCCGCGGGCCCCACGGGACCCGCGGAGGGTACCCTGCCAGCCTGTTGTATTTTCAAATATTACTACATTCTTTGGCCGTCATTTTGAAACCACCATCTTGGAAAAAGTATTTCGCGTGGGGGCCGCGGCCCCCGCGGGGACCGCGGAGGGTAACCTACCACCCTGTATTTTTTTCAAATATTTCTAACGTTTTTTACTACATTCTTTGGCCGTCATTTTGAAACCACCATCTTGGAAAAAGTATTTCGCGTGAGGGCCGCGGCCCCCGCGGGGACCGCGGAGGTTAACCTACCAGCCTGTATTTTTTTCAAATATTTCTCACCTTTTTTTTACTTTATTCTTCGGCCGTTATCTTGGGAACAGCATCTCACATGGGGGCCGCGGGCCCCACGGGACCCGCGGAGGGTACCCTGCCAGCCTGTTGTATTTTCAAATATTACTACATTCTATAGCCGTCATTTTGAAACCACTACCTTGGAAAAAGTACTTCGCATGGGGGCCGCGGGCCCCACGGGACCCGCGGAGGTTACCCTGCCAGCCTGTGTTATTTTTAAATATTACTACATTCTTTGGCCGTCATTTTGAAACCGCCACCTTGGAAAAAGTATTTCGCGAGAGGGCCGCGGCCCCCGCGGGGACCGCGGAGGGTAACCTACCAGCCTGTATTTTTTTCAAATATTTCTTACCTTTTTTTTACTTTATTCTTCGGCCGTTATCTTGGGAACAGCATCTCACATGGGGGCCGCGGGCCCCAAGGGACCCGCGGAGGGTACCATGCCAGTCTATTGTTTCTTCAAATATTTCTAGCCTTTTTTCTATATTCTTTGTCCGCCATCTTAGGAAAAGCATTTCGCATGGAGGCCGCGGGCCCCAAGGGACCCGCGGAGGGTACCCTGCCACCCTGTTTTTTTTTCAAATATTTCTCACCTTTTCTTTTACTTTATTCTTCGGCCGTTATCTTGGGAACAGCATCTCACATGGGGGCCGCGGGCCCCACGGGACCCGCGGAGGGTACCCTGCCAGCCTATTGTTGGGGCCGCGGGCCCCACGGGACCCGCGGAGGGTACCCTGCCAGCCTGTATTTTTTTCAAATATTTCTAACGTTTTTTACTACATTCTTTGGCCGTCATTTTGAAACCACCACCTTGGAAAAAGTATTTCGCGTGAGGGCCGCAGCCCCCGCGGGGACCGCGGAGGGTAACCTACCAGCCTGTATTTTTTATAAAACAGCATCTCACATGGGGGCCGCGGGCCCCACGGGACCCGCGGAGGGTACCCTGCCAGCCTATTGTTTCTTCAAATATTTCTAGCCTTTTTTCTATATTCTTTGGCCGCCATCTTAGGAAAAGCATTTCGCATGGAGGCCGCGGGCCCCAAGGGACCCGGGGAGGGTACCCTGCCACCCTGTTTTTTTTTCAAATATTTCTCACCTTTTCTTTTACTTTATTCTTCGGCCGTTATCTTGGGAACAGCATCTCACATGGGGGCCGCGGGCCCCACGGGACCCGCGGAGGGTACCCTGCCAGCCTATTGTTGGGGCCGCGGGCCCCACGGGACCCGCGGAGGGTACCCTGCCAGCCTGTATTTTTTTCAAATATTTCTAATCTTTTTTACTTTATTCTTTGGCCGCCATCTTTGGAAAAGCATTTCGCATGCGGGCCGCGGGCCCCACGGGACCCGCGGAGGGTACCCTACCATCCTGTTTTTTCCAAATATTTATAACCTTTTTTACTTTATTCTTTGGCTGCCATCTTGGGAAAAGCATTTCGCGTGGAGGCCGCGGGCCCCACGGGACCCGCGGAGGTTACCCTACCAGCCTGTGTTTTTTTCAAATATTTCTATACTTTTTTACTATATTCTTTGCCCGCCATTTTGAATCCACAACCTTCGAAAAAATTAGGTTCCTTAGATTACTCTTCCCACCTAGAACGACACTTGGTCGAGCACAACCCATCTATCTCGACTGGCCACTGAGATAATCACGTTTCAATTTTGTATGGCGGCCATCTTGTTTTCGCAATTTATAAAAAAAATTACCGGTTCACCCATAGGCTGGCTGTTCTGAGCGACTTTAGTTCCAGGCAAACTCGATAGGGCAAGTCGTTGCGGAGAACTGGCCCATGTCTCAAGTCAGTTTCCACGTTCAGGTCCATTTTGCATTTTTTTTGTACTTGTAATAAAATTTCTTATGCGACGGTGTATAAAGATGAACCCTATTTCTAAAAGCTGCTATACAACACAAGTGAGTCTATGAGTCTGACATTACTTTGTATGGCGGCCATCTTGGAAAATGGCGGAATCGAAAAATAATTTCTAGCATCAGAATGTGTGGCCCTGAAGAGGCTCGGATGCAAAATTTTACTCAGAACGGACTCAAAAAAAATTTGGCCGCCATTTTGAATCCGCCATTTTGGAAAAAAATTTGGTTCGTTAAATTACTCCGCCCACTTTGAACAACATTTGTTCGAGCACCACCCACCTTTTGCGACTGGCCTCTGAGATATTTGCGTTTCAATTTTGTATGGCGGCCATTTTGTTTTTGCAATTTTGAAAAAAAAATACTGGTCCACCTATTGGCTGGCTGTTCTGAGTGACTTTTGTTCCGGGCAAACTCGATAGGGCAAGTCGTTGCGGAGAGCTGGCCCATGTGTCAGGTCAGTTTCCACATTCAGGCCAATTTTGCTTTTAATTGTACTTTTAATATAATTTCTGGTGCGAAAGTGTATAAAATCGAATCCCACCTCTTATGGGTTCCTCAAAACAACAGGTCAAAGATACAGAAATTACATTGTATGGCGGCCATCTTGGAAAATGGCGAAATCGAAAAATAAAGTATGCCATCTGAATCTGTGGCCCCGAAGAGCCCCGGATGCAAAATTTCAATCGGATCGGATAAAAAAAAATTTTGGCCGCCATTTTGAATCCGCCATCTTGGAAAAAAAATTGCTTAATCAGATTTCCCCCTCAACTCTGAATGACATTTGGTCGAGCACCACCCACCTATCTCGACTGGCCTCTGAGATATTCTTGTTTCAATTTTGTATGGCGGCCATCTTGTTTTCGCCATTTTGAAAAATCTTGGACCGGCTCACCCATTGGCCGGCTGTTCTGGGCGACTTTAGTTCCGGGCAAACTCGACAGCTTGAGCCGTCGCGGAGAACCGCCCCATGTGTCATGTCAATTTCCACGTTCAGGTCGATTTCGTATTTTTCTGGTGGTCACGGCGGCATTTCTGATGCGATGGTGTATAGAGTTTAGCCACACCTCTTATGGGTTCTTCAAAACAGCATGTCAGTCAGTCAGTGAGTGAGTGAGTGGGTATTCAGCTATATATATTATAATATATGGCTCGACGGAAAAATCTGAAACTTTTTTCCGTAGCTAAGGATGGTTATTCCTATCAATAGAAAAATCACCAAGCACTTTCAAAATAATCATCCATTCCCAATTTAACATGATACATTTGCGGGTAGGACCTTACGGGAGGCGATTCGGCTACCACAATTTTTACTCGCTTAGTGCTTGAGTAAGGGTGGTATTCTATCTTTCCATTATCTTTGTCCAATGTGAATCTGATCAAAGAAATCGGGCGACTTAGTCAAGTACACCAAAAACACCGACTGCGAATGCAAATAGTGTAGAAACTTGAACCAAATTGGATAAGTGGAATGGGCGTCCAACAAATAAATTTAATTAAATATAGTATATAGAAATTGGGCAGATAGAATACCATTTCTAAAACAATACTGAAAACTGGAACACATGGAAAAATCCGAAAAATAAAGCTATGGCCGGGAATCGTGCTTTACCCCTACGCCACCGTGCAAGTACTTGCATCTGAATCAGTAAAAACGAATCATTATTTTCAGGTTCGAAACGAAGCCTTAGACAAACTGAAGGCTATCATAACAAGCTCCTCCCCGATCAAGCCGACGCTCGGCGAGCTGCCGCCGGCCCTGGTCGCGAGACTCCTCGACTCCAACTCGAAGCTAGCTCAGAGCGCGTTGCAGATTTGCGAAACTCTAGCCGTCGCTATGGGGCCGAAGAGCAAGCAACACGTTAGGACTTTCTTCCCGGCTTTTTTCCAAGGTATGTTTGGTAGGGCTGTTGTGATTAAGTCTAATTCTACGCGGACGAAGTCGCGGGCAGAAGCTAGTAATTTATATATATAAAAGAAAGTCGCGTTAGTAACTCTATTTATAAGTCGAGAACGGCTATACCTATTTGGCTGTAAATTAGTGGGGAGGTAGCTTAGAACCAGCTGACGGAAATAGGATACTTTTTTTTTCTAGAATGTTTAAATTTCGCATACCAATAGGTAATTGATAATTGATATGATATCTGAAAACTGATTTCTGGACCTTGCGAAATTCCCGTGGGATAAGAAATAAAAATAATCATATGAAATATTTTGGTATTTGGCAAACATATTCCTTAAAGATCAAAGAGCAGCACTCAAACGGGATTTTGACAATTTTCCACTGGATAAAAGGACGGATAGGAAATAATGACCTAATATTTGAAGAAATGAGTGGAAGAAGGTGGTATGTTCGTCATCTGCGCGGACGAAGTCGCGGGCAAAAGCTAGTATCACTACATAGTATAAAATAAAGTCGCTTATTCTGTCCCCGTGTCCGTATGTATGCTTATGTCTTCAAAACCAGTCAACGGATTTTGATGCGGTTTTTTTAAATAGATAGAGTGATTCAAGAGGAAGGTTTATATGTATAATACATGCATAATATACCGTGCGAAACCGGGGCGGGTCGCTAGTATAATATAAGTAAATGTTTTAAACGTAACACACGCACAGTCCGTGAGCTCTTAGAATGCCATTGGGGTTTGTCTTGCTGTCTCCCTCACTCAGCCGATTCAAGTATTCAAACCTATAAGATTGAGTGAGACTGCAAGATATAGAAGATCAAGTGTAGACAGAGGTCCCTCCATCACGTCTAGGCCTGCTGAGCCGCTGTTATGAGTCGGCGATACTAAAATTGGTGGTAATTCCAATACTAAAATATTTTTTGTTTCAGCTTTTGGCGACAACAAGCAATGGATCCGCACCGCGGCGGTGTCGTGCGTAGCGACGTGGTGCCGCGAGGCGGGTCCTCACGTGGCCTTCGACGGCGAGATGGTGCTGGACGCGCTCAAGGCGGGCTCGCCCGTGCTGCGAGCGTCGCTGCTGCAGTGGCTTGCCGACCATCTGCCTAATGGTAACAGTCATCTCAGAACATCGGTATTTTCGCGGGTTGTAGGGTGGTAGGGCCTTGTGCAAGGTCCGTCCGGATCGCTACCACCGTCTTACTCGCTAATCCTGCCGCTAAGTAGCAGTGCTTGCACTGCTGTGTTCCGGTGTGGAGAGTAAGACAGCCGGGGAAATTACGGGCACAAGAGGCATTTCATCTTAGTCCTCTAGGTTGGCAACGCATCTCCAATCCCTCCGGGGTTGCGGGTGTCTATGGGCAGTGGTGGTCACTTACCATCAGGTGACCCACTTGCTCGTTTGCCTTCCTATTCATATAAAAAAAAAAAAAAAAACGTTGAGAGATAGGGTCCGCAACGAGCATATCAGACAAAAGACGAAAGTCGTCGACATGGCCCGAAGGATTAGTACGTTGAAATGGCAATGGGCTGGTCACGTTTGCCGTAGAACTGACAACCGTTGGTGCAAAAGTATCCTAGAGTGGAGACCACGTTTGGGAAACACGATGATTTTAGGAGGACAGCTGGCAGTGGCTGGATGAGGGAAGCCCAGGATCGCGAATGTTGGCGCAATATGAAGGAGGCCTACGTCCAGCAGTGGACGGACAGTGGCTGTAGATAGATAGATAGATCTCAGAACAGGGATACGATTTTGAAAGCGATAACACTATTCGAAAGTGGCAAAAATCTGTGTGTGGCGGCAGTTTTCTTCTACTCTAATCTATTTTGCACTATGTTTTACCAGTTTCGAATGATGTGCTTTAAAAATCGTCCCCTTGGTAAGATGTGAGCATACTCTTTAACAATAGCGCATTCAATGCCGGCAACGCATGTATACGTTTTTGTAACGCACTCGGGCCTTATACTTAGAAGTTCATGTTGTTCCGTTCCGCTCTCACTAATGATCATTAATAGGAGATTGTGAGGTATGGTATAACACGTGCTTCTGATTTGGGAAGAACTAAACTCAGTGCCGTTGTCATTATTTTTGATCCATGTGAACGCACGTGTGGCTACGACTGTACTATAGAAAACGAATTCCCGGAGCTAACTTGATAATTTTGCGGGGAGCATTCAATAAACAACCAAATTAGCTCCAAGTTTATTAACAAAAATTTAAATGTCGTCTCTTTCTTAATAGTATCTTTTATTCTTACTGTTCTTCCTCAGTACCTCTTAAATCATTTCCTCGGGAGGAGCTATCATCGTGCGTGCCGACGCTATACGCATGCCTGGAAGACCGCGCAGCTGACGTGCGCAAAGCCACCGCTGACTGCATACTCCCATTCATGCTCCATCTAGGATATGACTCTATGCACAAGCAACTCGAGAAGCTAAAGGTAACTTCATACCCTTGACACCGTACTCCCATAATCCGCCTATAGTCGGACACAAATAAGGAAATTAGTTTTTGTAATGTAAGTTCCTAAAGGTTACGCTTACGTAGAGCATTGTGTGAATAATTTCTCGGTTACAGGCATAATTAGGCAAAACTAAAATCAATGCGGAAAAATTTCACTGATTTAACACTTTATTCCCATAGTCTACCTTAGTTTGAACCAACTGGAGTTTTTTCTGTTGTGTGCCAAAGTTCGCTCTTGTTTCGAGAATGGTGCATGTGGTTTTCTTGATGCATAATATTCAGAGGTTCATGTGACTGCCTTGTTTCCGTAAGAGGAATAATCTCGGTGCGCGCTGAAAATGTTGCGGCGATGTTTGCGCTAACATAAAGCGAAAATTAGCTCAATGACCTTCTGGTCTTCTTTCCATGTTGTAATTATAAGTGCTCATGGGCATAAAGTGTTATAGTAAATGCTAGTTATTTTGAACAGGCATTTAATGGACTTTCTTCAACAGCCCGGCTCTAAAACGGTGGTCCAAGCAGCGTTAGACAAGGCGCGTCCGAACCTGCCCGTACAACCGTTACCAAGCAAGGGTAAGAAGGAGGAACCGCGCGGCGTCAAGTCCGCGGGGGCGCTTAAGAAGGAGGCTGAGAAGAAGGGTGCTCCTCCTGCCAAGGGCAAGGTAAATTATTGTGCTTAGAACAATTAATTAAGTAGATGTTGCCCGCGACTTCGTGTGCAAAGAGTTCGTTTGTCGCTGAAAGTACGCTATTATCCATGATAAAAAGTTATTCTAGTCTAATCCTATATGTGCCTAATTTAATCCAGATCTGTTCTGGCGTTTAAAAGTAACAAACATCCATACATCCATAAATCCGTACATACATTTATAATATTGAAATAGAGGTAACAATCGATTATTCAAAGTTATCGATAGTATCGACAGTTTATATAATATTTAAAAGCAATAGTATCGAGAATATCGATGGTTTATTCGTCGTGAAGGATCAATGCTATCTATACTGTTGTTTACCGATTAAGTTTTTCTTTTATACCACTAGATTGAATGCACAACTTATGATTTTTTATTGTTAGGGTCCTGCGAAACCAGCATCTGCTACCAACCGTGGCAAGAAAGACGATGAGGATCTCACTCCGTTGTTGCCTCAGAACAACGCTAAGAATCAGCGAATCATTGATGATCAAAAATTAAAAGGTATGGATAATTTTTCATGATATTACCGTCCTTCGCTTAGTTCATAGGAATCTATATAGGGACTTCATAGTCCCGGTAGTGACTTATTTGATGAATTATTTGAGGATTTCGAAACGACCGAATTTGCTGCGATACGCGTCAATATTATTTGTAATGGATCGCGATAATCGTGGATCACACGATAATATTGATCGTCTATTCTATGCCATAGTGATTCAAATGGAAACTATATACCTATAGTCTGATAACCCAACGAAGCTGAAGTAAGTCGCTAGTATGAAATATATCAATCAGGAATTATTGTAGTTGTATTAAAACATTGTATTTTTATTACAGTATTAAAATGGAACTTCACGGTGCCACGTGAAGAATTCTTTGAACTGCTGAAGGACCAGATGGCCACCGCTGGTTTGAACAAACAACTTGTTGCCAACATGTTCCATAGCGACTTCAGGTTGGTCATCATCATCATCATCATGATCATATCAGCCATAGGAGGTCCTTTGTTGGGCATAGGACTCTCCCATAGATCTCCAGCCTCGGTTGGAAGTGGCTCGCATCCGCCGTGAACCCGCGACTAAAACCGGGTCATCTGTCCACCTCGCTGGTGGTCGGTCTATAACAGTGGTTCTTAACCGGTGGTCCGCGGACCACTGATGGTCCTTGGAAGCATCCGAAGTGGTCCGCGGGGCTATTTTAATAATAATAAGTGTGAACGAGTCGACACAGCGCGTAAAGGTGCAATTCAGTCCATTGCGGTCGATCGAAGCCATACATTAGATAATATTATGTGTGTAGGTGGTCCATGGCAAGACCGAAATTTTGTCAAATGGTCCCTCATGTCTAAAAGGTTAAGAACCACTGGTCTATAAGTCTAAAATGTTTGAAGAATTACTCTTAGAGATACTAGATAATTTCAAAGTGATACGCTTGTCTCCTTATATACGAATATAATTTTACTTCCTTCATTACGTGCAGGGAGTAAATCGTTTTTTAAATATTTTCTGAGTGTATAGACCTAGAAATTCCTTTACTACCCTAAGGTTCAATGTCTTTTTTTCTCTGATGATGAAAGCGTCTCAAAAATGGTACAGCTTATCGACTATACAAGAAGTAATTAAATGCTTTATTGTACAAATATAAAGAAACAGATATAGTGCACAAAAAAAAATTAAATATAACATTAATATATGCACAAAGGTGAACTTATCCCTATAAGGGGAACATAAGTAAATAAAACGAACAACTGTAAATCTCACCATACCAAATGTTTGCGGTCCTTACCCGTGGTCCACCAACAGTTTGTCCACCTGGTTTTCGACTTGGCTTCGCTCAAGGGAGGAGCTCCTTTTTTCTCAGTATTTTGCACCTTGGGCAACTGAGAACACCCAACTAACGTAACCTACCTATATTTGTATTAACATACCGGTGCGAATTGGTGGACCACGGGTAAGTCCCAGTATGCCTAGCACGAAAGCATACGAAAGTCGTCGCGCGCGAGATAGGTTACCCATCTCTTTCTAAAACGAATAGTAAGAAAAAGACGGGCAATCCGACTCGCGCGCGACGCGACTTTTGTACGCTAGACGTACTGATGTATGCGTTAATATACGATTCTCTTTCAGATACCATTTGAAAGCTATAGAATCCCTTTCTGACGATCTTCATGAAAACGGTCCAGCTTTAATGTGCAACCTGGATCTAGTGCTCAAGTGGCTGACCCTGCGTTTCTTCGACACTAACCCTTCAGTCATCCTGAAAGGTCTCGAGTACTTGGCCACAGTGTTTCAGTACCTGAGCGACAACGACTATACGATGGCCGAGTATGAGGCTAACTGCTTTATACCGTACCTTATTCTGAAGGTACATACATACATACATATAGCAAGTCTTCCGGGGTAGACAGAGCCTAAGGTAACAGAACCTTAAGGCCACGTTTTGCATGATTAAGGACGTATAGGTGGAAAGGGAAATCAAAATAGTGGTGGGTTGCTCGCCGCATCGCCTATAACATGATTCCTAAGACTTTCGCCCATTCCCTCGATGGGCTTTTACCATCTGCTCGGGAAGAGAAGCGCCTGGTAAATTCTATGTTTTTTAATGGAAGCTGAAGGTAGGTTGGTATAAAAAATATATTCGGAAGCTTTGACTAGATAACTTGTTAATTGAAAGTTTAAAACAGAGTGAAGGTTCTACATAGAAATATGAAGGCGTGTAACTATGTGAGGGGCTACTCTGAATTCCGATTTTAAAAGTTCGTATCGTCCCATCCCTCTCACGCCCAAGCTAATTACTATTAGTGTGAGCGGGACGGCACGCAACGAACTTCGAAAATGATGACGCCTGAAGTTAATTCAGCAGCGACGTCACTCGCTGACGTCGCAGCCGCCTTGCTTGCAATTCCAGCTTAAATCTCACATTTGATAATGAATCTTATCACCAGGTCGGAGATCCTAAAGACACCATTCGCGCAAGCGTGAAGGCTCTGTTTAAGCAGATTTGTGTGGTCTACTCTGTCACCAAGCTGTTCGGATATTTAATGGAAGGAACGAAGTCCAAGAATGCGAGGCAGAGGGCTGGTGAGATTTTTGATCATGAACTAATACTATCGGATTGCTTGCATAAGTTTCCCTTAACATCCAAAGGCCGAGGTCGGCTCAATACACCCTTTGACATGCTAAGTAAAAAAACCCTTGATGAGCTGCCCTCTGGCGGCTCGCTTTCTCTCTGGTAAGTTGTAAAAGACATATGAGGCTAACAGCAAAAGTTCGTTCGAAAAAAAGACTTGACTGCGAGACCATACGAGTAAGACAGTCTTTCATATAATGTCCTGCAAATTCTTTGCAATGTACAGCACAGACTGCATATTGACAGCATGCGCCGCTAGAGACGTCTTCAACAGTTTCCGTTCAAATCTCATCAAGGCGACGCTGTTTCATTTGAAGTACTTCTGTTTGTGTTTTATTTCTAAGAGTTCAGACGTGTTCCACTCTGACGGGATAGTTCGTCTCTTAATAACAGGCGCGTGAGGTTTACTAATGTTTCGCAAAAAAACATATCCCTAATAATTCGTTTCCCAAAAAATCATACGGGATTTTTTTCTTTCTGAAACTAACTGTTTCACGATTTGTACAAAACAAACCTAACCTATAAGGTACTACGGGCTAGTTTCGAAATAAATCCAGATGACGCTTAGCGACAAAAAATCGCATAGTAACAAAGGTCACGTGACAGCTAGTAACAGGTAGAAAAATTCGAAGACTACCCACCTGCTATGGGTGGTGTAGGGGTATAGCACGCGTCACGGAATGACGAGGATCCGGGTTCCATTCCCGGCCATAGCATTACTTTTCGGATTTTTCTATATGTTCTAATTTTTCACTGACATTTAGAAATTTAAATCCAGAATAGTTTACGGGTTTCAGAAAGAAAAGCATGTGCCATATTTTTTTTTTTTAATAAATAATTTGGGAAAAGGCGTGTAAGGTCGATGTCAGCGGCGGTCGTTAGCGTGTTAAGGCAGGTTTCCGTGTGTGGCAGAATGCCTGGAGTGCATCGGTCACCTGTTGGAGTGCTACGGCTGGACGGCCATGAGCCCGTCGGGCAGCGCGGCGCTGAAGGAGCTGGCGCGCCACATCGGCGACCGCGACAACGCCGTGCGCTCCGCCGCGCTCAACTGCGTCACCTGCGCCTACTTCCTGGAGGGCGAGAAGGTCTACAAGATGATTGGACAGGTCAGGGACCAACTCGTCACCGTCGTTGTTATTGTGTGATTGCCATACTGTGTACATTGTCTGTTAGTGTTAATTATAAGGCTGTCCATATACCTATTAGACTACAGGCCCACATACAAAAAATGTGGGTCATATGAACCACCAGGTGACGTATATAGGACGATATAAGAGCATAAAATAATAAGATTCAGCACTATGCCGTCACTTGTAAGCTGTCCAACTGGGTGCTGGTGAGAATTCAAAAGTGCAACCCTCGATTTTTTCCCCTTGTCGCATGATTTTTGTACGGCGTTGCGGAATAATGAATTAGAAGCTGTATTGAAACAGTATGAAACTGATGCCGTACAGAATCAAATGACCAAATTTACCCTCGAAATTGTCAGAAAATCAAAAGAAAATATCGACTTTGTGGCTCACCATTTTTTTACGGCACTGCGCGCTTTCTTATTATTTTTCATGGATCTATCGATGGTAAAAATGCCGTACATGATCATATGACCAAAATGTACTCACTCTACCTGCACTTTTGAATTCTCACCAGCACCCAGTTGGACAGCTTACAAGTGACGGCATAGTGCTGAATCTTATTATTTTATGCTCTTATATCGTCCTATATACGTCACCTGGTGGTTCATATGACCCACATTTTTTGTACGTGGGCCTGTAGTCTATATGGCTAGATCGACTATTTCTTGTTGTTATAGAATAGTTAAAAATACGTCATGTTTGGCAAATTTTAAACCTAAAAAGTGACTGCGAGGACCGTAACCATAGCAACGAGTGACAAGAAAAAGTTGATCCACCCATATAACTTGCAACCGTAAAAACATACATACATACATATATCACGTCTTTATCCCTTACGGGGTAGACAGAGCCTAAAGTAACAAGACATAAAGGCCACGCCTAGCAAGATTATGGCGTATAGGTGGAAATAGGTATCAAAATAGTGATGGGTTGCTAGCCGCATCGCCTATAGCATGATTCCTAAGACTCGCCCATTCCCTCGATGGGCTTTTACCATCTGCGCGGGAAGAGAAGCAACTGGTAAATTCTACGTTTTTTCTATACTCCCAGACCAGCATGGAAGAACCGTAAAAAGTTGTCCGAAAATCATTGATTCGTATTAAAACAAGTTTTTTTTTCGTAGAAATACTACGATCTGCAAACTTGTTTGTACCCTCGATGCGCTTGTCCGACTCGCACTTGTTCGGTTTTTATTTTGAATGCTAGTTACAAAAATAATCTGGAATCTGAAATGTCTTTTGCCAACAGATATCGGACAAAGACTTGTCTCTCTTGGAGGAGAGAATAAAACGAGCGAGCAAGAATCGCAGCGCCGAAGCTCGCCGCTCGATGGTCGTGCCGCTGTCCGCCACGGGACGACCTATACTGCAACAGCCCGAGGTACCATTGGTTGAATACATACATACATACATATTTCACGTGTTTATCCCTTACGGGGTAGACAGAGCCCAAGGTAACAAAACCCAAAGGCCAAATTAAGCATGATTGTGGGCGTATAGGTGGAAAGGGAAATCAAAATAGTGATGGGTTGCCAGCCGCATCGCCTATAACATGATTCCTATTTTTTTTATTGTTTGAATATTCTGTTTTTATGGGTTTTCGTCGTCACCCTCTCAGATTAAATTTAACAAAAAATCTTGCTACTCCGGTACTCGCGTGCAGGATAGCCAAGCCTGCGCGAAATAAATATGTTTTTACACGTAATCCCTTCATCCTCTACTGCCACATAACACATACATAAATCCCTCTACCTCTCAAATTGTAAAAACCGTTGGTGCCGGAGTAAACTTGTAATGTAACCCAAAGACGAAGTAAGAGAGGTCTGAATCTGCGTTGCGAGGAATGTGTTTTTCATGAATATAGAAACGCTTTTACCTATCCTCGCTCAACACAGCTATGGTGAAAACACCCCAGCGGAGCGAGCGTTTAATAGATCAAGGAGTTCCCGCTTAACACTGCTCAGCTACCTTCGCTTAGCATCCTCGTACCGCGCAGCTACATCGCACATCTCTGGTGGAAACGTCTGTCAATCGACGTACAAAATCGCGACCACAGAAATAAAAAAAGCCAGGTAGACATCCATCGAACGAAGCGGAATTGAGATTCTATGCCGTCCGGTTTGTCGAGTCATCAGGGAAAATTAAACTTCGTCGTCGGTCTAGTCTGACAAAGCACTAACCACATGGGCAGAGGGATGGAACGGAGACATGGTCAAAATTCGTGCAGCTAATCCTGCCGCTAAGTAGCAGTGCTTGCACTGCTGTGTTCCGGTGTGGAGAGTAAGACAGCCGGGGAAATTACGGGCACAAGAGGCATTTCATCTTAGTCCTCTAGGTTGGCAACGCATCTGCAATCCCTCTGGGGTTGCGGGTGTCTATGGGCAGTGGTGATCACTTACCATCAGGTGACGCACTTGCTCGTTTGCCTTCCTATTCACATAAAAAAAAAAAAAAAGCAAATAGATGGCGCCCGTAAATTGTACGAGGCATTGAAAGCGAAGCGACCTCTTAACATGGCCTTCTTATTCGCAGGAAATGGAACCTCCACGCTCTGTGGAGCCACCTCCTCAAGAAGAATACGAGGAGGAGGAGGAAGAAGAACCCATCCCGCAGCCTACCCGACCGTGAGTACTACATTTGGTTTAAGATACTGTGTATGTAGTATCAGACTCGAGGTCTACTTTTTACAGTTTATAATTATAGTATGGATTTTTCGCATTTTTGGTGGTTTTTTGCGATTATTTCACAGAAATTGAATAAAAGCTTGGAAGCCTCTGTTGTGTTCTTCGTTTTTATTTAGTGTATCAATGTGTCCAATGCAGTTATTAATAGTGATTGACTTTTATTTTCGTGTTAAAGGGATATACGAATATATCTCGTTTGATGACAATGCAAGTACAGTCAACAAAAACTACAAGTTTGTATCAAATTTTCTTTTTTTTTTAGGTTTTTATTGTTATTCTGTCCCATCAGCAAAGGGAACAAAAGTAGGCAGTACAGTTTGTTTAAAGGAATGTCGGGTCTCATTATACTAACATGCTTAGCAGATGACCAATAAAATTATAGAAGAGACCATCGACTGCAAAAACGCATGGTTGATAAATTATAAACTTAAAAACTTGCGTTTTAAGGAGTGACCGAGGAGAACGTATGCGTTGCAACGAGTGACAATATAAAGTGGATCCACCCAATTGGGAATGGATGATTATTTTGAAAGTGCTTGGTGATTTTTCTATTGATAGGAATAACCATCCTTA
Organism: Pandemis cinnamomeana; assembly: GCA_932294345.1. Lineage (NCBI taxonomy): Eukaryota > Metazoa > Arthropoda > Insecta > Lepidoptera > Tortricidae > Pandemis > Pandemis cinnamomeana. Next base: position 5,491,720 of record OW028721.1, read on the forward strand.
GCTACGGAAAAAAGTTTCAGATTTTTCCGTCGAGCCATATATTTTATAAAAATAAAAACATTTTACTCAGTCACTCGGCGGCCCCTATACGGAAGTAAGCAGTACGCCAATGACATAATCAAATTAAAAAAAAAATGCTGCTTGAATCTGTGGTACACAATGACATTTGTAGCTAAGAAAAGCAACGGCTAAGTGGCGCCGTCTGTAGATTGTTCGTGTTACTAACCAAACATGGGGAATTTCAATAAAAATGGCCGCCGAGTGACTTAGTAAAATGTTTTTATTTTTATAAAATATATGGCTCGACGGAAAAATCTGAAACTTTTTTCCGTAGCTAAGGATGGTTATTCCTATCAATAGAAAAATCAACAAGCACTTTTAAAATAATCATCCATTCCCAATTATGTGGTTTGCAGGGTGATCCCCTCGCCGCGCGTGATCTCGGGCCCGTTCGGGCTGGACCCGGAGCTGATAGCGCAGCTGGACGCGGCGGTGCCCGTGCTGCGGCGGCCCGAGCTGCCCGAGCACGACCTCAAGTTCCTGGACGACCCCATCCCCGTGCGCCCCGCGCCCGCCGCGCAGCCCGCGCCCGCCAGGTACAGCAATACTGATAGCGCAGCTGGACGCGGCGGTGCCCGTGCTGCGGCGGCCCGAGCTGCCCGAGCACGACCTCAAGTTCCTGGACGACCCCATCCCCGTGCGCCCCGCGCCCGCCGCGCAGCCCGCGCCCGCCAGGTACAGCAATACTGATAGCGCAGCTGGACGCGGCGGTGCCCGTGCTGCGGCGGCCCGAGCTGCCCGAGCACGACCTCAAGTTCCTGGACGACCCCATCCCCGTGCGCCCCGCGCCCGCCGCGCAGCCCGCGCCCGCCAGGTACAGCAATACTGATAGCGCAGCTGGACGCGGCGGTGCCCGTGCTGCGGCGGCCCGAGCTGCCCGAGCACGACCTCAAGTTCCTGGACGACCCCATCCCCGTGCGCCCCGCGCCCGCCGCGCAGCCCGCGCCCGCCAGGTACAGCAATACTGATAGCGCAGCTGGACGCGGCGGTGCCCGTGCTGCGGCGGCCCGAGCTGCCCGAGCACGACCTCAAGTTCCTGGACGACCCCATCCCCGTGCGCCCCGCGCCCGCCGCGCAGCCCGCGCCCGCCAGGTACAGCAATACTGATAGCGCAGCTGGACGCGGCGGTGCCCGTGCTGCGGCGGCCCGAGCTGCCCGAGCACGACCTCAAGTTCCTGGACGACCCCATCCCCGTGCGCCCCGCGCCCGCCGCGCAGCCCGCGCCCGCCAGGTACAGCAATACTGATAGCGCAGCTGGACGCGGCGGTGCCCGTGCTGCGGCGGCCCGAGCTGCCCGAGCACGACCTCAAGTTCCTGGACGACCCCATCCCCGTGCGCCCCGCGCCCGCCGCGCAGCCCGCGCCCGCCAGGTACAGCAATACTGATAGCGCAGCTGGACGCGGCGGTGCCCGTGCTGCGGCGGCCCGAGCTGCCCGAGCACGACCTCAAGTTCCTGGACGACCCCATCCCCGTGCGCCCCGCGCCCGCCGCGCAGCCCGCGCCCGCCAGGTACAGCAATACTGATAGCGCAGCTGGACGCGGCGGTGCCCGTGCTGCGGCGGCCCGAGCTGCCCGAGCACGACCTCAAGTTCCTGGACGACCCCATCCCCGTGCGCCCCGCGCCCGCCGCGCAGCCCGCGCCCGCCAGGTACAGCAATACTGATAGCGCAGCTGGACGCGGCGGTGCCCGTGCTGCGGCGGCCCGAGCTGCCCGAGCACGACCTCAAGTTCCTGGACGACCCCATCCCCGTGCGCCCCGCGCCCGCCGCGCAGCCCGCGCCCGCCAGGTACAGCAATACTGATAGCGCAGCTGGACGCGGCGGTGCCCGTGCTGCGGCGGCCCGAGCTGCCCGAGCACGACCTCAAGTTCCTGGACGACCCCATCCCCGTGCGCCCCGCGCCCGCCGCGCAGCCCGCGCCCGCCAGGTACAGCAATACTGATAGCGCAGCTGGACGCGGCGGTGCCCGTGCTGCGGCGGCCCGAGCTGCCCGAGCACGACCTCAAGTTCCTGGACGACCCCATCCCCGTGCGCCCCGCGCCCGCCGCGCAGCCCGCGCCCGCCAGGTACAGCAATACTGATAGCGCAGCTGGACGCGGCGGTGCCCGTGCTGCGGCGGCCCGAGCTGCCCGAGCACGACCTCAAGTTCCTGGACGACCCCATCCCCGTGCGCCCCGCGCCCGCCGCGCAGCCCGCGCCCGCCAGGTACAGCAATACTGATAGCGCAGCTGGACGCGGCGGTGCCCGTGCTGCGGCGGCCCGAGCTGCCCGAGCACGACCTCAAGTTCCTGGACGACCCCATCCCCGTGCGCCCCGCGCCCGCCGCGCAGCCCGCGCCCGCCAGGTACAGCAATACTGATAGCGCAGCTGGACGCGGCGGTGCCCGTGCTGCGGCGGCCCGAGCTGCCCGAGCACGACCTCAAGTTCCTGGACGACCCCATCCCCGTGCGCCCCGCGCCCGCCGCGCAGCCCGCGCCCGCCAGGTACAGCAATACTGATAGCGCAGCTGGACGCGGCGGTGCCCGTGCTGCGGCGGCCCGAGCTGCCCGAGCACGACCTCAAGTTCCTGGACGACCCCATCCCCGTGCGCCCCGCGCCCGCCGCGCAGCCCGCGCCCGCCAGGTACAGCAATACTGATAGCGCAGCTGGACGCGGCGGTGCCCGTGCTGCGGCGGCCCGAGCTGCCCGAGCACGACCTCAAGTTCCTGGACGACCCCATCCCCGTGCGCCCCGCGCCCGCCGCGCAGCCCGCGCCCGCCAGGTACAGCAATACTGATAGCGCAGCTGGACGCGGCGGTGCCCGTGCTGCGGCGGCCCGAGCTGCCCGAGCACGACCTCAAGTTCCTGGACGACCCCATCCCCGTGCGCCCCGCGCCCGCCGCGCAGCCCGCGCCCGCCAGGTACAGCAATACTGATAGCGCAGCTGGACGCGGCGGTGCCCGTGCTGCGGCGGCCCGAGCTGCCCGAGCACGACCTCAAGTTCCTGGACGACCCCATCCCCGTGCGCCCCGCGCCCGCCGCGCAGCCCGCGCCCGCCAGGTACAGCAATACTGATAGCGCAGCTGGACGCGGCGGTGCCCGTGCTGCGGCGGCCCGAGCTGCCCGAGCACGACCTCAAGTTCCTGGACGACCCCATCCCCGTGCGCCCCGCGCCCGCCGCGCAGCCCGCGCCCGCCAGGTACAGCAATACTGATAGCGCAGCTGGACGCGGCGGTGCCCGTGCTGCGGCGGCCCGAGCTGCCCGAGCACGACCTCAAGTTCCTGGACGACCCCATCCCCGTGCGCCCCGCGCCCGCCGCGCAGCCCGCGCCCGCCAGGTACAGCAATACTGATAGCGCAGCTGGACGCGGCGGTGCCCGTGCTGCGGCGGCCCGAGCTGCCCGAGCACGACCTCAAGTTCCTGGACGACCCCATCCCCGTGCGCCCCGCGCCCGCCGCGCAGCCCGCGCCCGCCAGGTACAGCAATACTGATAGCGCAGCTGGACGCGGCGGTGCCCGTGCTGCGGCGGCCCGAGCTGCCCGAGCACGACCTCAAGTTCCTGGACGACCCCATCCCCGTGCGCCCCGCGCCCGCCGCGCAGCCCGCGCCCGCCAGGTACAGCAATACTGATAGCGCAGCTGGACGCGGCGGTGCCCGTGCTGCGGCGGCCCGAGCTGCCCGAGCACGACCTCAAGTTCCTGGACGACCCCATCCCCGTGCGCCCCGCGCCCGCCGCGCAGCCCGCGCCCGCCAGGTACAGCAATACTGATAGCGCAGCTGGACGCGGCGGTGCCCGTGCTGCGGCGGCCCGAGCTGCCCGAGCACGACCTCAAGTTCCTGGACGACCCCATCCCCGTGCGCCCCGCGCCCGCCGCGCAGCCCGCGCCCGCCAGGTACAGCAATACTGATAGCGCAGCTGGACGCGGCGGTGCCCGTGCTGCGGCGGCCCGAGCTGCCCGAGCACGACCTCAAGTTCCTGGACGACCCCATCCCCGTGCGCCCCGCGCCCGCCGCGCAGCCCGCGCCCGCCAGGTACAGCAATACTGATAGCGCAGCTGGACGCGGCGGTGCCCGTGCTGCGGCGGCCCGAGCTGCCCGAGCACGACCTCAAGTTCCTGGACGACCCCATCCCCGTGCGCCCCGCGCCCGCCGCGCAGCCCGCGCCCGCCAGGTACAGCAATACTGATAGCGCAGCTGGACGCGGCGGTGCCCGTGCTGCGGCGGCCCGAGCTGCCCGAGCACGACCTCAAGTTCCTGGACGACCCCATCCCCGTGCGCCCCGCGCCCGCCGCGCAGCCCGCGCCCGCCAGGTACAGCAATACTGATAGCGCAGCTGGACGCGGCGGTGCCCGTGCTGCGGCGGCCCGAGCTGCCCGAGCACGACCTCAAGTTCCTGGACGACCCCATCCCCGTGCGCCCCGCGCCCGCCGCGCAGCCCGCGCCCGCCAGGTACAGCAATACTGATAGCGCAGCTGGACGCGGCGGTGCCCGTGCTGCGGCGGCCCGAGCTGCCCGAGCACGACCTCAAGTTCCTGGACGACCCCATCCCCGTGCGCCCCGCGCCCGCCGCGCAGCCCGCGCCCGCCAGGTACAGCAATACTGATAGCGCAGCTGGACGCGGCGGTGCCCGTGCTGCGGCGGCCCGAGCTGCCCGAGCACGACCTCAAGTTCCTGGACGACCCCATCCCCGTGCGCCCCGCGCCCGCCGCGCAGCCCGCGCCCGCCAGGTACAGCAATACTGATAGCGCAGCTGGACGCGGCGGTGCCCGTGCTGCGGCGGCCCGAGCTGCCCGAGCACGACCTCAAGTTCCTGGACGACCCCATCCCCGTGCGCCCCGCGCCCGCCGCGCAGCCCGCGCCCGCCAGGTACAGCAATACTGATAGCGCAGCTGGACGCGGCGGTGCCCGTGCTGCGGCGGCCCGAGCTGCCCGAGCACGACCTCAAGTTCCTGGACGACCCCATCCCCGTGCGCCCCGCGCCCGCCGCGCAGCCCGCGCCCGCCAGGTACAGCAATACTGATAGCGCAGCTGGACGCGGCGGTGCCCGTGCTGCGGCGGCCCGAGCTGCCCGAGCACGACCTCAAGTTCCTGGACGACCCCATCCCCGTGCGCCCCGCGCCCGCCGCGCAGCCCGCGCCCGCCAGGTACAGCAATACTGATAGCGCAGCTGGACGCGGCGGTGCCCGTGCTGCGGCGGCCCGAGCTGCCCGAGCACGACCTCAAGTTCCTGGACGACCCCATCCCCGTGCGCCCCGCGCCCGCCGCGCAGCCCGCGCCCGCCAGGTACAGCAATACTGATAGCGCAGCTGGACGCGGCGGTGCCCGTGCTGCGGCGGCCCGAGCTGCCCGAGCACGACCTCAAGTTCCTGGACGACCCCATCCCCGTGCGCCCCGCGCCCGCCGCGCAGCCCGCGCCCGCCAGGTACAGCAATACTGATAGCGCAGCTGGACGCGGCGGTGCCCGTGCTGCGGCGGCCCGAGCTGCCCGAGCACGACCTCAAGTTCCTGGACGACCCCATCCCCGTGCGCCCCGCGCCCGCCGCGCAGCCCGCGCCCGCCAGGTACAGCAATACTGATAGCGCAGCTGGACGCGGCGGTGCCCGTGCTGCGGCGGCCCGAGCTGCCCGAGCACGACCTCAAGTTCCTGGACGACCCCATCCCCGTGCGCCCCGCGCCCGCCGCGCAGCCCGCGCCCGCCAGGTACAGCAATACTGATAGCGCAGCTGGACGCGGCGGTGCCCGTGCTGCGGCGGCCCGAGCTGCCCGAGCACGACCTCAAGTTCCTGGACGACCCCATCCCCGTGCGCCCCGCGCCCGCCGCGCAGCCCGCGCCCGCCAGGTACAGCAATACTGATAGCGCAGCTGGACGCGGCGGTGCCCGTGCTGCGGCGGCCCGAGCTGCCCGAGCACGACCTCAAGTTCCTGGACGACCCCATCCCCGTGCGCCCCGCGCCCGCCGCGCAGCCCGCGCCCGCCAGGTACAGCAATACTGATAGCGCAGCTGGACGCGGCGGTGCCCGTGCTGCGGCGGCCCGAGCTGCCCGAGCACGACCTCAAGTTCCTGGACGACCCCATCCCCGTGCGCCCCGCGCCCGCCGCGCAGCCCGCGCCCGCCAGGTACAGCAATACTGATAGCGCAGCTGGACGCGGCGGTGCCCGTGCTGCGGCGGCCCGAGCTGCCCGAGCACGACCTCAAGTTCCTGGACGACCCCATCCCCGTGCGCCCCGCGCCCGCCGCGCAGCCCGCGCCCGCCAGGTACAGCAATACTGATAGCGCAGCTGGACGCGGCGGTGCCCGTGCTGCGGCGGCCCGAGCTGCCCGAGCACGACCTCAAGTTCCTGGACGACCCCATCCCCGTGCGCCCCGCGCCCGCCGCGCAGCCCGCGCCCGCCAGGTACAGCAATACTGATAGCGCAGCTGGACGCGGCGGTGCCCGTGCTGCGGCGGCCCGAGCTGCCCGAGCACGACCTCAAGTTCCTGGACGACCCCATCCCCGTGCGCCCCGCGCCCGCCGCGCAGCCCGCGCCCGCCAGGTACAGCAATACTGATAGCGCAGCTGGACGCGGCGGTGCCCGTGCTGCGGCGGCCCGAGCTGCCCGAGCACGACCTCAAGTTCCTGGACGACCCCATCCCCGTGCGCCCCGCGCCCGCCGCGCAGCCCGCGCCCGCCAGGTACAGCAAGAGTAGAGTACACGAACATTACTGGTTTGATTGAGCCGGTCAACTGTAGACGGTATTTTTGTAGCAAAAAATCTGTTTTATTGGCAGAGTGCAAAGCGGGTGGAGGGGGTAGCCTAAACGATCACAGCGCTCGCTACGGCTAAAATTGTCATTTTTGTCGCTGACTTGAGCTGTCAAATCCATATTGCAGTAAACATTTTCTAATCGTTTTTGAGATAAAGATATGGTCCTGGTAAGATGTGTTGTTGTGAATTGTAATAACACCAAGAAGAATAGCGACTGTAAATTTTACCAATTTCCAAGACCATGGTGGAAACGAGACCAAAGAAATAAGTGGATATTTGCCGTAAGAAAAAAAAGTAAGTTACCTAACCTCTAAAATTTCACTGAAAACAACAATTTTAATATTATTGGCAATCATGTTACTGACTACCATTGTCCAAAATTGTGTAATATAGTAAAATAACACATGATTTCATTAATATTTTTCACAATATTTACTTACTTCTTGTTTGACAGCGGTGACAATAATGTCCATAATGGCCGCCTGTCACGTGGCGCTGTCGTCGCGCTCGGTCCCAATACCATTGTATTTTCGAGTAATGTTGTTTCAAATCGAAATGCCGGGCGAAGGGTTCGGGCTGAACGTTTACGAGTCGGATTATGGTACTTATAGCCAATAATAAGTATGTGAATTTGTTTGACAGTATGGTGTTGACTTCCCCTCGTCACATCGCGCCGCACCCCCTGGTGGCGGCTCAGAACTCGGCCGTGGACGATTCACAGCTCGCCGACACCATACACTCCATAGCGAGCCCAGATTTGAACGTGAGTGAATTATAGACAGCACGAACAGCATCCGTGATGGGAAATTTTATTGATCGATCGATGTGGTTGATGACGCGCTCGTTTTCTGTTGAAGGCAATCCGGATTTGGAATTAAATATTTAGAAATAAATAATATCGAAATATTACAACAAAAAGTAACGTCAACAACAAAGAGGTAAGATTTAAGTATTTTTTCAATTAGACTTCATCCAGAAAAGGCGAAGGAATTAATATCCATACATGAAGCATTAATGACAGTACAGTAGGTATGGACATTAATTCCTTTGCCTTTCCTGGGTGAAGTCAGATTGAAAAAAATATTAAATCTTAGCTCTTTCTTGCTGGTGTTACTATGTTTGCAACATTGCTTTTTAACCGACTTCATTGTTGTAAAATTTAGATAATTATTTATTTCCAAATATCTGAACAAATTGATTTTTTTTTTAAAAGAAATGCATATTGGAGAAGTTACATTGAAATGCTATTTTTTTCATACCATTTTTACTTCTGTATCTGTATAGAAACGTTCCCGCTAGGCTTTATTGTCCAATAATTCGGGTTTTATCGAATATACTTCTTATTTATAACGTGTGATTCGAAATGTACATTGAAAGAGCTTTCATTTGATACCACTTTTAAGTCTCTAGGTGAACAAATTGGGTCCCAAAAATAACACACTGACTTGATTTCACTTTTCACTAAACTATAATGTATAACTTATAATTATTTATTTATTTATACATAGTATGCTAACGTTTATTAGCTGCAATTGACAGTTAAGATCAATCAACCGAAAGTCACTGTTTCAGAAAAAATCTTAACAGCGCGATCTACAAATCTTGCTCAATGTGACAGCGCCATCTGTAGATGGTTAGTAGAACTAAACAAAAATATTTTTATGTTTAGAGAAAATCGCTAAAACAAGAATATTTCGATAATCGATTAAAAGTGGTTTTACACTTAATCCAAGCTAATAGACAATAAAATTGTTGCTAAGGATAAATAAATAATATTTATTCATGAACAATACAATAAAAATTACATAAATGAAAATTCATTACATCAAAAAAAACAAAAATATATTTTCATTTGGTGACTCGAACGTGGGACAAACAATAAAAAATACAAAAAGATAAAACATGCAAAAAGCTATTCTCAGCTTGAGATTTGATCGTGGGATATATCGGTAAAAAATACAAAAAGATGTTCTTAACTCGAGGTTTGAACGTAGGACAAATCCATAAAAAATGCAAAAAGATAAAACATACGAAAAGATGTGCCATCGGGGCTCGAACCGAGAACACTAATTTGCAACAAGTTGAACACTAGGCCTTAAAACAACAGCGCGGTTGGCTTGCTCCATAATAACTTTAAAGGCTGTTTATACCGTTATGGTGAAGGTACATTGAAAAAAATTATGCATTTCGCGAGGTGCATTGAAATATCTACTGGCATTAGTTTCATCCTCATAGTACAGCGAGTCCCGCTAAGTGTAAACTGTAAACACACTGAATGTGGCATGTTTGTACTCAGGCGGCGATCCGCGCGATGTCCCTGATATCGAACGCCATAGTGTCGGGGCGCAGCGCGGCTCTGGCGGCGCACGAGCAGCGCCTGGTGAGCGCCGTGGCCACGCAGGTGCGGCGCCTGCGCACCTCGCAGCGCCCCAAGCACCAGACCCTGCCCGCCTACAAGTGCATCGCGCAAGCTCTCATCGCGGTAACTATACACTATACACGCATTTACCAATTGGAGTGCTAGTTAATTAGGGCTATAAAGTGCTGGCAACGTATATGACATTTTCGACATATACCATACTGACACTTATTTTTCGCGATTTTCCTTTTATTTTCTACACGGAACAAAGCCAATTAGAATTTCGATCATAGATTTATTTTCTGGTTTATCAATATTAATCTAGTTTCATTCACTATGCTATAGTTGAATCATCGAGAGCGTGGAATTGCATATGTAGTAGTATTGTTTGTTTACAGGCATTCTATATTTGAATTTTCTATTTTCTTGTACTATCAGCATACAAAGAGGTTGTTATATATACAGGGTGCTCGCGAGCAACCCGCATAACTTTGCCACCGTATTCCTGACCATGTTTAGAAAATAAAATGTTGTATAAAGTAAGCTGGATTCGGCTTAGTTTGCGAGTAATTAATATTTTTTGCTTTAAATAGAAACCAGTATAATGCACCTTTATGATAGCGACGTTGCAAGACCGCGTCATATTATCTGACTGACGTAAACTGCAGAAGTTCGTTCCTGTCACTGTCTTTCTGTTTATGTTGTTGTTGCTGTTTATGTGTCATTGAAAATAAATACGGCCGCCATTAAGGAGAGAACAAGAAGTAGAATATTAAAATTCTATTAGTAACACAGTGTTATTTGTAAAATCGATTGATTTCTTATGATGGCATAATAACGATGCTTAGATATCGCAAGGGCCCCCCGCCTTGGGTGGGACTGGATATTCACTTAAAATCGTGAAACTACACATGAAACTAAACAGTTTGTGATGATAATATTTTATTACCCATAATTATGTTATGTTCAATGTACAATAACAATATTGTTATTGTATGATTGTATTAAAGTTAAATAAATTAAATAAATCAAAACGAATTTTAATGAGTAATCTCATTCACTAGCCTTCCGTCTGCAGCTTCGCCCGCGATAAATTAATTTTCCCGTAGGAAAAGGTATTTTCCCGCGGTAAAAAGTAGCCTATATCACTCAGTAATAATGTAGTTTTCTAACGGCAAAAGATTTTTTGAAATCGGTCGAGTAGGTAGTTTCGGAGCCTATTCAATGCAAACAAACAAACAATCAAATTGTTTTTGAAAATTTATGTTAACTTAGTAACTATTCGGTTTTATTAAACTTTATGATAAGGGTCTTGTTATTTGTTTTTTTAAGTAAAAATACACAATCATTAATCAATTTGTTCATTTATTATTACACGACAATACATGAATACCCTAGTACACGAGTAATTGTAAATCACTGTATCAGCTACGTGCAAAGCCGGGACTTGCGTTGAAATCCGGGGACGCTGAGCTAGAATAATCAAAATCCGCAATAGCACTCCCACGTTTCTCAGGATCTGAGTGATATTTTGCACCATGGACCAAAAACACTCTGCAACATTTTTTTTAGCTGTTAGGTTGACCGTCTGATCACTCACAATTTCTTCAAGTTTTATTACAAAGATTATTTTTATCTTAATTACATTTGCTACACCGTTAGAATCAATAGCAACAATGTCACCTATCATCCATGTGACTGATGTCATTATTTAAAGTACACACTCGACACTCGAAGGAAATTTCCAAGTGGCCAGTAACGCAAATACGAATTGCTAAACTGAATAATTAAAGTCAAAGTTTACGAAGCACGTTTCCAAAATGAAATAAAATATTACTTTTAATCAAGCAAATCACTTCCTCCTTTTGATCCTTTTCTGCTTACTTATATCGTGCTTTTGGTAGCATTGCTGGATTCAAAACATTAAACATTACGTCAGCAGGAAATGTCACGTTGTCATTGGTTGGCCGTTTTTGTTATTAAGTAACCATAGCAACGTTAGCTTCCGGAAAATCGCGTTCAGGCATTGGTTGAACGTTTTTGTTATTAAGTAACCATAGCAACGTTAGCTTCCGGAAAATCGTGTTCAGTCATTGGTTGGCCGTTTTTGTTATTAGTAACCATAGCAATGTCAGCTTCCGGAAAATCGCGTTCAGGCATTGGTTGAACGTTTTTGTTATTAAGTAACCATAGCAACGTTAGCTTCCGGAAAATCGTGTTCAGTCATTGGTTGGCCGTTTTTGTTATTAGTAACCATAGCAATGTCAGCTTCCGGAAAATCGCGTTCAGGCATTGGTTGAACGTTTTTGTTATTAAGTAACCATAGCAACGTCAGCTTCCGGAAAATCGCGTTCCGTCATTGGTTAACCTTTTGTTTAAACGTAACTGTAGCAACGCCCGCCTCATTGGTCAACAGAGTTCGGCCAAAGTCGTGATTCCAGCCTCGTAAGAGTCCGGACCCCGATTTGTATTACACGAGCAAGTTGCGAACATTGGCAAGTGGTTCAACATTCGCGTGTGGTGACTTTAGGTACATTGACAATGTCAAGTTGTCAAGTCGAAAGTCTTGGGCAAAGAGAGAGAAAGATATAACAATAACAAACGTTGCCAGCTCGTCCTATGAGGCATTGTGTTACTGGTGAACCAAAAATAATTTATTTAATTTGTATGAAAAGTTAAAAAAAGTTAAAAATCATATTTCGACCTATGTTATGTAATGTTTTTTAATCATTACGACCTCAGGTATACACTGGTAAAGTTATGCGGGTTCCTCGCGAGCACCCTGTATATATCGAAGAACTAAAAACAAAAATAATGTCAGTGTGAAATTGTCAATATTATTTACGTTGTGCGTATATTTTTCATTAAACATACAAGGCATTATGAGTTTAGCAACTGAACGAATGAATACCATCACTGCTGAGGACTGGGAAAATATTTGTCACCACGTCGAAAGTGAAGAAAATAAATATCGATGTCAGGAAGGAGAAATGGATCAAATAACAGACAATTTTATTATCAATACTTGTGACAGCTCAGATGAAGAACATGATAGCGAATAAAAGAAAAAAACAGAGGACTACTACTTATTCCACTTCTTGGGTATGTCATTTTATTAAGTTAAGAGAAAATTATTCTCCTTTTGTTGCAAACGGTACAACCACTACAAATGCAATTCCATCTTCTCGATAATTCAACTATACACAACGATTAAACATTAACTATCCATATTGATCATAATAGCTACTTGCTCAACTCTAGTAAGCTGTTTGACCTTCAGTTGACGAATCAGGATGCAATAATCGCCAATTTCGGCTTTGCTTAATTTTATCTCGTAAATTACATGACATTTCTTCTCTATACGGTTGTCTGCTCTATGCTATACACTATGTCCAGCGGCACTGTATCCCCGCTCTCGCCGCGCCGTCTTTGCGGCCGCCACAGACGACGCGGAGAACGTTAGTGCGGAGGGTGCCGTTGTGAATGAACTACAAGTGAACTGTAACGAAATCTAATGAGTTTGCAATGAATATACTATTTGAAAAATTCTTAATTCACCGAATAAGCGCACGAATGCGTAAAACGCACAATCTGCTAACGTTTCCACGCACTCATCAACGGTATATGCGCGGACTGAAACAATTGTACCCAAAGTACGAAAGATGCGAGCAACGAAATGCACGTGTGTAACGTTTCGTTACTTGATGGCGCACGCGTTACTCAGTACCGAATGCATACGGTTTGCTACAGTACTAGTGAATGCCACTCGCCCTTTAAAAAGATCGTGGACACGTAATCATGAGTGAAACGCTTATTTTGTACTTTTTATAAACTGTAAGATTGATTTATTATGTTCATAATACAATTTACACTGCAATACAGTACCAAAAACGAAACGCTGGAGACAGTGGCGTAGCTAGGTAACCAAGGGCCCTGGTGCAAATAAAAAAAATGGGGCCCCACTACTATCTAAACTGGTTACGTTTTAATAATAGCAGTTCGATCGAGATTTTCTGGTAAGGATTCGAGGGCCCTCTGAACTTGAGGGCCCCGGGGCACTTCCCCGTCTAGTCCCTAGGTAGCTACGCCACTGGCTGGAGAACTTAAATAAAACAAGGTAATAAAATGGAACAAGAAACAAATATCTCCTGCGTATTCGAGTTGTGAGGCCAACTAAAATAATAACTCTAAGCAGCTAACATACAAATACAAAACAAACTGTGAACTTAACACTAATGCTATTTTAACTATTTTAAGGATTCGCTTGTAGTTGTTGTACCAATGAAATATCGCTATGGTTTACACGGTACTTGTTAGTGAACCAATGTTTTTTATATAATAAACTTAAGAACAATAAACTGCCTGAGAAAATTAAGAACAATAAACATGCTATAACCACCAGACACACCATTATGTGGTTTAAAATAGCGGAATTCAAATTATTTATTGAATCACCCGTTACTTTTTCAGGTGTTGTACAGTTGGTATCGCAATTTTTTTTCAAAGTCGTGTTAGACGCCGGTTGTATTGTAATATGTCCGCTTGTTGCCTTGTTATTGCCTTCCATACTGCTGTTTACCAACCTAGTTTCAACATCATATCTTGACTCTCTGTTGCACGTTATTCCTTGGACATTCTCGCTGTGGAAGTCTTTATTCTCTGCCGTAATATCGATCTCCGTATTATGTTTTATGCATTCCAAAATAAACGCACACTTAAATAAATTATCGCCCAGAGTTAGTTTTTTTATTGGGCTCCTCTTAAGTTCATAACAATTTAAATTGTTTATATAATTATTATCGAGGGCAAGGTCATGAAGTTCTAAATTTTTATAAAATAGATGGACAGGAATACTGTTCAACTCATTTCTGGAAAGATTAAGATAATTCAATCGAGTCATGCCGTCAAAAATACCAAATTGAAACGATTGTAAATTGTTTTTATGCAAATTTAAAGATTGTATGCTCTGTGTGCTGACAAACGAACCCGGTTGTATTGAAGCAATCTTATTAAAATCCAAATTTAAAATTTTTAACTCTTCTAATCCCGAAAAAGTATTATTTGAAATATATTCAAGTTTGTTTTTGGATAAATATATTTCTCTAGCTTGGTGTATATTTTGATTGTTTACTAGAAATGTCTTTATCTGATTGTTTGACAGATCTATTATTTTGATATATCGAGTGCCATTAAAAAAATTAAATTCTATTGTATCGATGTCACCGAAAGACGCATTAAAAGTTTGTAAGGATAACATTTCTTTGAGTGTCTCATTCTTTAAACAAGTGATATTTGAATAACTTAGATCTATACCCTTTAGTAGATTCAGTCCTAAAAATATTTCTGCTTTTATTGCTTTAGAGAGCGGATTGTTATGTAATACCAAAAACTCAAGGTGGTTTAAATTCACAAAAGATTGATCGTCGATATCTTCAATGGCATTATGAGAAAAATCGAGTAAAGTCAATGAAATAAGATTCGACATAAAATCTTTATCAATTTTTTTTATGACATTATTTTTGGCATAGAAATGCGTTAGATTTCCAAGATCTTTTGTGCTAAAATTAATGCACTGAAGCCTGTTGTTTGAAAGGTCTAATTTAGTAAGAAGCTTTACATTATGAAATGATGACTGTTTAATATTCAATATTAAATTATTGCTGAAATTTAGCACCCTTAATTGTAAGTACTGCCCTACAAACAATTCTGATCCAAGCTCCAATAGTTTACCACCACTTAAGTCTAACTTATCAGAATTAGTACCTTCAAATGTATTATCTTCTAATATACCGGTAAAATTATTATTATCAATTTTAAAGTTTGTAATATTCTTACCTTTAAAGGCCGTAGGTTCTATACTTGAAATATTATTGTAAGTCAAATCTAGGCTAGTCAGGTGACTAACAAATCTAAGAAATGACGATTTTAAAACTATCTCCATATTATTGTGGCTAAGATCTAATTCAGTGAGAGCAAGTGTGTACTTTAGTGAGCTTCTAATATATTTTAAGTAGTTGTTACTGACAGAAAGTTTCTGTAAAGAGGGTAATGCACTGATAATAACGTCGTCCAAAGTTTTGAAGTTATTAAAATCCAGTTTCAGTTCTTGAAGGTTCGTCAATCTTCTAATAGCTGAACCAATCTGGGTTAGCTTGTTGTTCGTTAAAGTTAATGTCCTTAGTTGAGTGAGGCCGTCGAACGTTAAGTCATCAAAGAGCGCGATGGCGTTATGAGACAAATTCAAATGAAGAAGCTGAGGAGCATACTGGAAGTAATGTTGTGGCACGGTTTCAATCAAATTGTGACTCAGATCGAGTGCATATAAAGATTCCATGGCAACTAGTGTTCCGTTGTCCGTCTTTAAAGTATCTATGGCATTGTGGGACACGTTTAAAATCTCCAGGGTCTTTATTAGTGAAAACTTGCTCAGGGCTAAGGTTTCAATTCCGTTGTGTGAGAGTTCTATGTTGGTCACGTTTAAAAAACTATACACGAACGTGTCAATGCTCTCCATTGGTACATTTGTAATTGATATCGAGATAATGTGCAATTTATATTCGTTAAAGTCACTGAAGTCCTCTTGAATTTTATGTGCGGGAGACAAATTACGAAGTTTGACATGTAGATAAAATTCTTTGTCTGGCGGGTAAATGTAATATTGGTGATTTTCAGATAATCTTCTACACTTCCATTTTTCAATTTCTGACGTAACCCATTTGATGCTACCCGAACACGTAACCATACCGACACAAGGTTTTCCATGTCCCAGGCTAAAAATACTACATCCGCAAGTTACTGTTGCAATTTTGGCATAAAGCAATATTAGCATATACTTGACCACTTTCGATTTTTCTGAAATGAAAAGGATGTGAGTTAAACACTGATGAAAACTAATAACAACAGCATGGGGCTAGCCAGACGGATTGCATCCCACCTGGAATGTGTAACTGCAGCAGCCATCAGCGCAATATATATTTGAATAGTATGTTCTCAAACATTGTCGTAAATGAGTCGTGTTCAAAAGACTTGTACATAGTTAAGGGCCTTAATTAAAACAAAAGTTAATTGATTCCTCTGTGTTACGACCTTTTCCCCTTATTGCAATGGAATAAAGGTGAAACGGTCGTTTTTAATTTTAGTTGTGATTAAGCCCTTACATAGGTACATTTTTCTTGAAAACGACTCGAATGTCGTCATTGTATTCTAAGTAACAGAACACGAAGGGCCTTGTTGACGGCCGAATTACATTGCAGGCGTGATTTTCTGACCATAAATCGGATTGCTGGACTGTTTGGAATAATGAACAACAATGTCATACAGCCAAGTCGATGGCTGAGGAGTGCGCGTTTTTTTCGAGTCTAACGTTTTTATCAATGTCTCAAATAGCTTACGGTGGCAGATGACATTAAAAAAAAACAATTAAGTTGCGAGGAAATTTAGTGCAAAATTTATTTTCATTTCCTCTCAATGTTTGAGAAAAACATTATATCTGCCTCAGCTGGAAGAGCAATTGCTGGATTCGTAACTTTGAAAACAAGTTACTTATCCAGCAATTGGCTGCTTCCCAGGCCTCCGCATTAATCTACTATTAGCGTGTAGTTGTGTCGACTGAACCAAAACTGCAATAGAAAATGTACGGGCAGTCCGTTCTTACCCGTAGTATGTACTACCAGTGGTGCTACTGTAGCAGTCCGTCTGTTGTTTTTTCAATAGATTGTAACAGTCGTGTTAACGATGTAATTTACAATAATCTCCCCATAGTTACTTATATTTTAAAATCAACCCTTATCATATTTACTCACGTCGCAATGGACCCACCGTACTATTTGACGATATAGAATTGAAAAATTTATAATTGATGTTGGAAAAAAAAAGTCCTTATTTTTTTTTTCGTCAAACTCACACAATCATTTTTTACTTATAGAAGTCGAACGCGCAGTAAAGATCAGAAATATTTAGTTGGGGCTGGGGATCGGACCGTGATGGAACGTCTCGATATGGTGTAGTAGTTTCTATGTGTTGTCGTTTCAAGGTGAAAAAAATATCCTCACATTCGGGTGAGGACCAAAAAGTTACACACCGTTAAAGTTGCGTTAGTAAGGTACTTAAAATTCGCAAATTTTTATCATTGTGACACGAAAATTAGTTATACATTTGTATGGATAAGTACTGTACCATTCAGAAATCATAATTAAAGCAATAAGCATATAACACCATCGCTGTCACGGTTTTAAACAGTTATACTCACCCATATTTAGCATCTTTTTATAATAATTAGATTTTAATGTCGTGTTAACACAAGTCCCACATTACAGTATGTGACCTTATCTGGCTAAAGCAGTCTTGCTGATGTTATATTAGTCACAGGAAATAATGATAACTGCTTAGTTACTTTGTAACAAGTGAGCATTTGGCTGAGAGTTTGAACCTAAATAAAGTGATTACGATAATTTATATAAATACAAACAAATTTAATGTACCACAACAAGTATGCTCTCAGTCTAATTAGCTGTCAAGTTTTAATTTTAAATTATAATTTTAAACATCGAAAAGTATACGATTCTGGCAGTATTCGTTATCCAAAATTGTCTTAAGGAATTTAAAAAAACCGTTTTATGTCTAAAGTAAAACGGTGTACAGTTTCTGATCGAACTCGCGATTGATAATTGCTTGGTAGGGTTCAAGATTGTTTTGGTTTTAGCGTAAAATAAAGCTAGAAAATTAACTTTTTGGCCTTGGCCCGATGAGACGATCTGCTCTGACTTACGTCGGTTGTCTCTAACATTATACCAAATATAAAAATGTTAGTTATAACTTATAACACTCATAAGCTTCGGAGTCCAGTACGCAACGCTGAGCCAATTAGCAGTTTCATACAATCTACATATGCAATGGTAATATTATAAGAAGGTAATATTTGTGAGTTTAGTTTATAGATAATGTTAATGCTACGTTATGACTGAGTAACATAAGCTACTTTCTATCCCATCAAAGTCTTCAAAAAAAAATCTGTAAGTAAAATTCTTCTTTGATAGAATCTATTATTGAAAACAGTGCCATCTCTCGTCCCTGGTGAGCAGTAGATGTTCCACGGGTGTTTGGTAATTGTGTCGTAGAGACACATCATTCAAACAGATGGCGCTTGGTGACAACATTACTAAGTAAAATGACGTGACAGCTGGTACAGATGGAAAAATTCGAACACTCACCTACCTGGTATGGGTGAAAGCACGCATCACGGATTAATGAGGTTCGATTGCCTGCCATAGCTTTACGTTTCAGATTTTTCCATGTGTTTTAGTTTTCAGTATTATTTAAAAATATTAGACAGAAGAAGAAAGAAAGAAAATACATTTATTTGACGCATAGGACAACAACAGCACCAACTAAAAATAAACAAAACAAAAAAATAAGGAAAAATAACAATAAGTGTGTCGCTGTCCAGCGTCAAAAAGGTTGCGGCTCAGCATAATGCTGCGACGGGAGCCGCAACGCTGGTTTTCTGCCGCAACCCTTTTGAGTGACGATCACGACGGAAAGTCTATTATAATGTAATATAACATTACGCGTTTTTACAAAAAAGCACTAAACCTACACCGTTATTGCTATTGAAGCGTTGCTTAAACCAAGTTTCAAGTCAGCCCGAACACTGTAAGTCGGTTAGATCTCAATTACAAGATTGGTCCTACATACAGGGTGTAACAGACACCCCGTACGATAACTCACTGGGGTATATAACCATAGCTATAGAAGCTAAAAAACAAGTTAAAAAGAAAATAGCAGTTATTATAAAAAACACTCCTTGAAAAATAATAAATTATTCCTATGTTTCTCGAAAGGTTGTGCGCCTCTGACTTAACTTAGGGTCGTATTCGTAGTAGTAATAAAAATGGCGTCTCCGCCCACTCATTCATAACTCACTGACTCGGTCTCACTCACTCTCGTTACGTCTGTGGCGGGCGCGGCGCGCGGGGCGGGAGCGCGCCTTTGGCGGCGAGCCTTTGTCGGGTTTTTCAAAGCGGGCGCGCCGCCGCGACCGTAAACAGATGTCCAAATTCGCGAACACACGCCACTTCGCAATTAACTAACAATGTTAGCAGTCACACCATGATAAACATTTATCATTTACGACAAATCGCATAACAATTAAGCACGTGCTAACATGACATGTGGAAATTATCCGTAAAATATCCATACTTAACTAAATAAAACGCTACTGAATGAACGAGAACCAGAATAATCACTTGAAATATTCCTCATTTAAGTACCACACATGCTCAGTGCACACGAATACACAAAATTACACAACCAGAAGCCGCGATGACGTCCTGCGTACATCCATGCGCGAGCGCTACTGGAGGGAGTAGTACACTGGAAGAGAAAAAGAGTCAGAGAACGCCAGTGTTGCAATACTCATCCAAAAACCCCAAAATCTATTTTTTTTCTCAAAGAATACAAAAAGTAAATGTGAAATAGTCGTTCGACAAATGAATGGCATGGTGGTAAATGCACTCGCAAAATTAACAAAAAAATATCCCATTAGAAACTTCAGCATAAAAATGCGTTTATTAGAATAAATCCGATCTTACCGTACAATTTTAGCTAGGGTATCTTGATTTTTTATCGAAAGAAGTTAAGTAAAACATTAGTAACATAATTAATAGCAAAAAATTACTTCCATGAATTACGAAAGGAGGTGCTTACTTCGCACATTTTCGGGAAATGCCGGAGGCAACACTTACTCTGACGGAATGAATGAAAATAGGGCGGAGCGTCGGCCATGTTTGACTACTTTTTGAAAACCAATAGGAATAGAGGCTTACGGTATCAAAAGAGTTTAATAAACTTAACGTTATCAGCTGTTCAGGTGTGGTAAACATTTTCGCTGAAGATCGTTTTTTACTTTGAAATTTTGAGTGCCGATATTTCGGTGTTCAAGAAGTGCTGATTTTTTTTAAATATTTTTTTTAGCCTCCATAGGTATGGTTATATACCCCAGTGAATTATCGTACGGGGTGTCTGTTACACCCTGTATATACTAACATAATACTAACTTTACATACTCATTGCAGTTCCAGCTGCGCTGCCACGAAGTGTGCCCTTAATTTCATCCTGAAGGTTGCCGGGGTTCTTGATTCCCGAATGGGTGGAGGGATATTATTCCAACACTTCGTAGCAGCATAACGGAAACTCCCCCTAAAGGCTGCAGTCTTATGACAAGGTTATTAATGTCGAGCACGGTACATTTTACTTTTTAGTTCTACGAGACCGGCGGGTGTGGTATGAACGTGGACGCGACGGCGCTGTGCTCGCTGCTGTGCGAGCTGTTGCGGCTGCTGGGCGGCGGCGCGGTGTCTGCGGGCGCGGATGCGGAGCGGCTCGTGCGCATACTGAACAACGTGTGCGTGCGCGTGCTTGAGCACTCGCCGCGCACGCAGCTGCTGTGGTCAGTATCAAATGGTTCAAAATACATAATGCGATTTTCTGAGAAAAAATTTAAACTATATATTCTAATCGCTACCCCTAAAACAAAGTTCTCCGCCGCGTCTGTCTGTCTGTTCGCAATAAACTCTGAACATATTTCGCCGAGTTAGTATCTCACGTTGGATTAGATTAGCGCTAAAATAACTAAAAAAAAAATTACAGCGGTCGGTGAATGTCTTCAGGCTAATGATGATGATAATGATTTTTTATGTTTTTGACCTTATTGACGGTCTAACCCGTAAGGGATAAACATGATTTGTGTATATATGTATTTTGTAGTCAACCAAATCTTTTCCCGCAGTGCAATAGTGTCTCTCCTCCACGAGTCCATCGGCGTGTCTGACCCGGCATACCCTCGCTACCAGGACCTGCTCCTCAAGTGCTTCTGGAAAACCCTCAAGATGATATCGTCGTGGGACGTCAACTCGGTAGACTATGACGCGGTGCTGTACAAGATACATCTGTTCTATAAGGCTTATCCGAACAGCTATTGGAAGAAGAATCCTGATATTAGCGATACACCTTATAGGTGAGTTTATTCTTGGCATGAGGTGATGTGATGAGGCATGATTTTGTTATAAACATACAAAACAGTTACCTATAATTAGTTGCGCCGCAGGGAGAATAAATGTTGAAGTATGGAGATATTAAAATTAAAGGGGCGACTTCCAAGTGCCAGGAAATAAATATAAGACTTACTTGAGATCTGTTGCCAGTGGTTCTTGCACTCGGGGGCGGCTCCTCTGCGTCGTAAACTTTCTTTTCTTTACTTTATTTACATTAAATTATTATAGTTTTATAAGATACATTATGTTATTCAATTGACTTTTACGTTAGACAGATTCTTCTTTCTAAACAATAGACATATTAAATTTTGACTTTGATTTTGAGAACTTACATATACAAAAAGTATTCACTCTGCGGCGCTACCAATTTTGTTGTGACTTGATTTGTTTCGTCTACCAAAAACGATGCAAGTATGTATGTATGTATGTAAACTCTTTATTGCACATAAAAATTAAAAAATACAAAAATACACAGAAAATAGTACAAAGGCGAACTTATCCCTAAGAAGGGATTTCTTCCAGTTAACCTGACACAGAAAGGAAATAGTTTACTAACAAGCAAGCAAGCAAGCAAGTATGAGATTCTGGGTACAATTGTATGAAATTAGTAGCCATATAGGGGAGCTCTCTTCACTTGCTAAAAAACTCCACTTGTCAAATAGTTTGTGAAATGATACATTAAGGGACTGTTTCACCACTCTCTGTTAAGTTCCAGTTATGTATGACGACGTCTCTGTCTGTTTCGTAGTAATAAATTGAGACGGAATCATAGATAACTGACACTTAACAGACAAAGGTGAAATAGATAGACCCTAATTGTAAAACGTTTTTTAGCAAATGACGATAAACTATCAGATATAGTCACGCGGCAGCGTGTCAAGCCAAAGTTCAAGCTAACAAAGCTGGCGAGCAACACCGTGTGCAATATTACAGGAACCATTTGGAGCCACTTTTGACAACATCACATAAACATGTGAAATTTGGCCAGACGCGTTCATCCCTTACAGGCATATAAGCAGTGCTTGTAAGCATACGTAAATGTGCCCGACACGCTTCGTACCAATACGGATTTTGTTGGCAATATGGCCTACCCTCTGTCAAAATCCACTGCACGCCCCTGAATTTGGCTCATATATTAAGACTTGCGCGATAAAATATGTGCTCCAAATTTAACAGACAATAGTCTACATTAAAATCGAGGATATTCTTATCTCTTAACACACTTTTCTTGCCTGGATAATGGCCAAATACAACGACCAAAGCGAGACGAGGCCAAGTAGGAGATGACGGGATGATTTGGACGCGTTTATGGTGTGCCACATTGCACCGGACTGGGAGTTGTGAAAGCTGAACTCGACTGTTTATGTTGCTGTTTCAGAACTGTAAAAACACTAGTCCACACTCTAGTCAAGATGAAGGGGGCGTCCATAACCAACCATCTCACGCAGATACCGGATGTCAATGACTCTGATCTCTACCCGTATCTGCTGAAAGTACTCAAGGTAATATTCAGCCTATTTACAATCGTCAATGTTATCTGAGCTTACAACCTTATAATGTACTAGCGACCCGCCCCGGCTTCGCACGGTATATCATGCATGTATTATACATTATAAACCTTCCTCTTGAATCACTCTATCTATTTAAAAAATCCGCATCAAAATCCGTTGTGTAGTTTTGAAGATATAAGCATACATACGGATTTGGGGACAGAAAAAGCGACTTTGTTTTATACTATGTAGTGATTTTACTAGAGAGAGTCGAGCAAGACTAGTAGTCATACTCTATTCTAATTCATCTTAAACTTAATAGCTGGGCTCCTCTGTGCAGAAATTTCCATGCGGTCCTTTCCGGGGTCTTTTCAATGACATGAAACGACACGACTTCTACCTTCTCTTTCACCAGTTCCATGAGCGTTCTTCTTGACCTTGCGCTCCTCCGCTCCCCTTCAACTTTGAATTCTAACGGTATTTACGTATTCGTCGTGTCGTAATGTCTACCCTAACTAAAAATAGTAAGTAAGTATAAAATTCATCCCTTGTGGGATGAGTAAAGGAATTATTGCCCATGCAGCCAGGCTAAAGGTTATAATGCCGGTTTCACATTTTTAATATACATATATATTTTTTTAATATGTGCTTAGTTAGCACTTGATGGTCCCATCGGAAGACCAGCGCTGGCTGCAAGGCCAGCATTATGCTGAGATGGGACCATTTCGTGATGTATGTACTGATTTTTTTGTTTTTTTTTTTCATTCTTTTTGTTTTTGTAACCCAGTCACTATACATATATCATGAATAAATGTTTTCTTTCTTTCTTTCTTTCTTTCTTTCCTAACTATTCTAACTGGTAACTATTATATTTCAGCAATTAAAACTAGACGACAAAAAAGAGAACACCCCGGACGCGTTGAACGGCGCCTCTTTACTCCAGTCGATGACTGGCAACTCCGCGTCCATCACAGCCACGTCCCGCCTGCCCAGGGCCGTCCACGAAGAGCTCGCGCTCATACTGAAGCGGATAGGCAGCAAGGAGCACAATAGAGAGGCCCTATCCAGCCTCTATGAACTCAGGGTCAGTACAATCTGATATTACCAGAGATCGGACAAATTTGCGTCATTGCTCGCAATAATGTGGACATGACTCAAAAATTAATCAAATAATTAATCATTTAATTAATTTCTCGAAATAAAATTTGAACACCCGGAGATAAAAATTTACACATGCATAAAATTATTAGCAAAATGTTAAAGTGGCAGTTGTTATTCTCGTAAATATTTTTATATTATAAAGAAATCACGATCCTGCTAGATATGATTATTATTTCTGACAAAAAAGTTTTCTAGTTCTATAGGTATAAAACCTCCGTGGATATACTTATTCTTAATATATGTATTTTGACATATTTGATTAATTTTGGAGTCATGTCCACATTATTGCGAGCAATGACGCAAATTTTTCCGATCTCTGGATATTACAGACGCAGCAGCATATGTGCATCACAGCCGCATCCCGCTTGCCGAACGTGAAGAACCTGTTCCTATTTAAAGTCTTACCCCCCTAATTCATAAACGCTCTAGGCCTCTGATAACTTAGCAATCGTTTGTCCTTATCTGTTACTTTGAAATTGCCTTGCAGGACAAGCGATTGCTAAGTTAGCAGTAGCCTGTAGAGCGTTTATGAATAAGGGGGTTAATACATATATCGATATCGTTTAGGTAAATTCGACAAATGATATGTCACAACGACAATCCAAAAAGTGGTACGAAAATTATATTTGAGCAATTTTGTACACATTTTGTCAGCCGGCTTGTAACTGACCGTAAATTAATCGTTTGCACACAGGAGCGGCACCCGGAGGTGGATATTTGGACGTTTATGCAGGGCTCCTCGTTTTACTTCCGCAACTACGTGGAGCGTGGGCTGAGGGAGGTGGCCGAGCAACGCAAGATGAGCTCCATGCCCTACAGGCACGATTTCAAGTCTGAGAACATCGGTGAGTACACAGTAACCTCCAATAATGTTTTTTTTTTGGGGTTTGAAAAAAAAAAAAAAAAAAAACAATAATGTTGGATATTGTTTTACACTCACTACTGGCATTGTTGTTCGTGCACCAGTAATGGACATGGATTAAATAATGCACAATAACTCTTATTTAAAATACACTAAGGCATATCATTTATTTTACAACAGTCAATTTTAAACCGTATCATCTTTAAATTAAGAATTGTACGGTCCAATACCGCACAGCAACTCCACTCTAACTCGCGTCCTACTTTTCACATGCGTCATAGCGTTGACTACAGCAATATTGCGCTATTATAAACAAGTCTTAACGATTACTCAGTTACTATAGAAACAAACGTTAAAGATACATGGCCTCACTATACTAGTTGTAATCTTTATACAATTAAACAGTCATAGTTTCAACCTATCAAGTTTAACTTATAACCTTCAACCTTAACAAGGAGCCCTACTGAAACTCGGCAGCGGCCCCTACAAGAATGAAGTGTCCATTACTGGTGCTTGTCACCTTAAAGTGTCCGACACTGGTACCGTCACCCTATACGCTCTTGTTATTTGTTTTCAGATATAAGCAATGAGACTGAAGAAAAATCTCACTTAGTATTCATGGAGCGACTGAGAGTTCTGCAGGTAAGCATTTTGTTACTCTATTTTCATTACGCGATGCTGACACTCGTCAACGTACGGCGCTTAAGCAAAACGACACAAGGCCATGCGCAAATTGTAGTTTTGTAACAAAAGTCTCAAAGGTTTGAGCGTAATTGAGAAACTCGAAATTTTATCAGTATCGTAGAAATTGCAGTGTCAACTAGCCACTATTAGAAGGGAGGCCAGAAGCCTCATTGTCTAAAGCGCGAGCGCTCGTGATCGCATTCACCGTCTCTTTCTGCCCTCACCCCTTACCGTGTGACTGATCACAATGAATGCCGATTCCGAGTTGATAAGACAATAAGTCTCAGGTTTTTTTTCCAGCAAGTGGATATTAAGGATGTTACTTCGGCCGTAAGAGGTCCACTGTTTGACATAGCCTTGCCCCATAGACCTCCAGTTGCTTCGGTTGGAAGCGGCTTGCATCTACCACTAACCCGTGACATTAACCAGGTCATCCGTCCATCTCGTTGGGTGGACGTCCGATGCTGCGCTTGCAGATCCGCGGTCTCCACTAGAGACCCTTTCCGCTCCAACGCATGGCCTACCCATTGCCACTTAAACAAGCTAATTAGCTTGGCTATGTCGGTGATCCTTGTTCTACGTATCTCCTCATTTCTGATTGAGAAAACCCAAGCATAGCTCTCCATAGCTCGCTGAGCAACTCTGAGCCTATTTTTAAGGCCGGATGTTACTTATCAAGGTGTTTTACTTTTTTAACGGTAGCGTGTACTAAATCTATGGTATAACTTGATTTT
Source organism: Pandemis cinnamomeana (assembly GCA_932294345.1). Classification (NCBI taxonomy): domain Eukaryota; kingdom Metazoa; phylum Arthropoda; class Insecta; order Lepidoptera; family Tortricidae; genus Pandemis; species Pandemis cinnamomeana. The sequence continues at coordinate 5,517,846 of OW028721.1, forward strand.
GTCCAGCAAAAGGCGGGTATGAAGACAGAGTCTGCGCCGACGTCGCAGCCGCGCACCCCTGTCGGAGATAACCGCGCGATTGCCGACTCGATAATCGAACACTCGCTGCCGCGCGCGCACAGCATCGATCCGCAGCTAGAGGTAATATTTACCATCGATATAAACACCAACTATCCCTATTATAATACACTGGCTGTTGGCCGCGACTTGGTCTGCAGAAAATTCGTTTATCGCTCTCCCACACGAACTAAGCAATTGGCATTGTTCATTTTTTTTAGTACGCTCCAATTCGAAAACCATTTCGAGGAAAACCATCATTTATCCGATTTATCTTGTCCGATTTCAAAAATACTTTATGATTGCAGATATTTTTGTAAAAGTACTTTGAACCTTTGTTTGACCGAACGACCCGGTTTTTAGACAGAATCCAGCATCGAATGTTTGCCACAAAAATGAAAAAAAAAGTTTAGCTATGGCAACTGTCACGTGTCACTGTCAAATCGACAAAACCATATACAAAGCCGTTTTTTTATAGCCAGCCGAACGAAGGCGATTGGGATTCTGTCTAAATTCACGAATTGTCAAACAGCGAAAAAATATTTATTATTAATTAACAAAGCTACGTAAAAGCATAATATTCAAATTAGTTGCTTGAAATAGTCCATTTTATCAAATAAAGGTGTTTAAAAGCACAGCTTAAAAAAATGAACAATGCCAATTGGCCAAGTTAAAAAAGTAGCCTACGTGCTATTTCTGACTATAATTCTATTATTCAATTTGACGGCCGGATAGCCTAGTGGTTAGAGAACCTGACCACGGAGCTTGACGTCCCGGGTTTTATTCCCGATCAGAGCAGATATTTGTGTGAAAAGTACGAATGTTTGTTCTAGGGCTTTGGGTGTTTAAATATGTATTTATCTATACGTATATTACAAGTATTTTTATAAATTGTCTAGTACCCATGGTACAGACTTTGCCTAGTTTGGGACTAGGTAAATTGGTGTCAATTGTCCTAAGATATTTATTTATTTTATCTCCATGCCTAACTACAATCAGATCTGTTCTAGCGTGAAAGTGTAACAAACATTCATACACCCTCACAAACTATCGCATTTATAATATTAGTTGGATTTATAGTAGTAGGATAATTTGTTCTATAAGGAACAGATTTCTATTTATTTTATTTCTTCCACAGCTGCACTCAACCCAACCGATGTCACACAAGAACGAGGCGGCCGTCGACGCGCTAAGACTCAAACTACAACAGATCAAAAGCTCCTCCAAAAGATAAGGCCGTCCCTTTCACTAATTGGTAGTTCTCTCTCTTCACCCGTCGTAACACCTGCTGAGGTTTTACAATCTTTTTGTTGTCTTTGAAACGTCAAATGGAGTCATTAGTTTGGCATCTTTGTGGCTTCGATTAAAATGACACGACCCCGCATTGTCTCACTCGTTACTTATAGTTGTGAAAGAGACAAAATATTGCAAATTTATAGTCGTCAAGATTGTATATCGATGTCACTTGTAAAAAGATTTTGAATATTGCCCTATCTGATGACAAAAGGCTTCTAAGTTATCGAAATCATTCTATTCCCATACATTATCTCAATATTAGTTCCTATTTCCTGATTATAGTGTTAATGTTTGAAAACGGCCTATCTGTTTGGAATTTGGAAATGTTAGCGTCCATGTGTCATTTCGTTATAGTAATGGTCCCTTTCGCAAGTGACATTAATAATGCCTATACAGGGTAAACTATGCTTCGGACATGCGATATATGGATCATATTCTATTAAACAATTGTTCCCAAGTTACATTCGTGTAATACGAGGAAGCAAAGATCTGCTAATGGAGCCAACATGACTTACATTTTAGCTGAAATTTGGACTGTCTTTAATAAGTTTTTGATCGTAATCATGCCTTTAAATTATTCAATACGGTTGGTAGAATAATCCAATTCGTCTAGAAAGGAACATAGATTAATGAACGTAGAATTAGATGAAACCTGTATCACGCTACCCGAAACGTTCCGATTATAGGCCACGGATATGAGGCCTGTGTCCACCACTGGTACGTATAGCCTGGATTTATGTTTATAGATAGGTCTGAATGCGGTACGTTATGTTATTATAGTTTTAACGCAGGTTTCATCTACTTATATTTTTATTAAACGATTTTATTTATTGGTCTGAGGCGAGGAGCTAAAGTTGTGCCTGCAAAATTGTTGCCATAAATATTAATTTCATATCAAAATGTGACAGTTATGGAGAAAGTGGCGCCGTCGGATAATTTCTACTTTTTAGGCGGATTGTGCGTTATTAAGTAACTAGGGCGAGATAGCTTGCCTGTTTTTTTTTAAAACATTACAAAGCACAGAAGACGTTCGAATAATGGCGTACCGCCTCAGACTTGCAGACTAAATTGAAATTAAATTCAAAGTAAGTATTCAAAATAAGTATCTCACTCAACACAATTAATCCAGTGTGAGAGTGGATGGATTGTTATAAAAATCGGAAATACCGCCGGTTCGGAATCTGGTTCTTATTCGTGTTGTAAGGGTTCACTTATTCCCAAATGCTTGAAAATATGGTCCACTTGCTAATAAGATAAATAAAGGAAGGTCGTGTAAGGTGTAACGCATTCGGAATCACAATTGCGTTCACCATTTTTTTTCCTTCAAACCGTATATGCGCCAGCAAATTGGTTAGACATGTTTGTGTATACGCATTATAAATTGATAGAGGTTGTTAACAATCGTGTGTTGGTGATAGTTGCACTTCTGAAGGCATGTTGTAATGTTTTCTCTTTGGATATGTCCCATAAATTATTGTAATTTTAAATTGTTTTTCAAACATTGCGATTGTAGTACATATTGATTGAGTGCTTGCAAAATCTTCGGCGGCTGTTGCACGAAAAATGAAAATGAATTGTTTGATGTATAAATGAAATGTTATTGTAATACTAGTTTTGTAATCTGTATAACGGAATCCCTGGTACGTACTGTAAAGTAAAACTCCAATAACAGAATAATCTATACTAATAATAAAATATAGACTAACTACCATTCTAAAATATGATGTGCTATGATTATCATTTTTGTATGTTTATGAGACCAATGTAGTTTTCATCATACTTGAAGACTATTATTGGTGCATGCATCACATATAGTACTTTGTATTGTTATGTATGTTATTAGGCCAGGAATGTAGTTTTCTGGTCTGTTATGTTTCAAAGACTGTTTTCGAGTTAATGTTTACCCAATACTCAGTGTTACGTTAGGTTGACCCTTGCTGATACAGTAGAGTGCAGTCCCGTACGCACAGTAAGCAAATGAGTGAGATGACTAGACATACTCTGTCAACTGTCTCGGCAAGTGTCAACTTTGGGTTATGTATGACGTATGTTATGGTTTATTGTATGAGATAGGAGAGAAGTCATCCAGTAGGTTTGTCAAAAAACTTGGATTAGCTGCGATGAGGCCATAATTTTATCATTTATTCAATTTGACAAAATGCTGCCCAGTTTCGACGTGTATTAATTAATTACATGGCAACACAACCTTAAAAATTACAAATAACTGTGGTCTTACTGCCACTTATAATGTTTGCAGACGTGAGTGATAATGTGATAGTGTTCTCAACTGAAAAAAGTTTGTGAAACTGGGGAAGCATGAATAAACTGTATTCAAACATTCCCACTCCAGTATTGGTTTTATTGTACAAATTTAATGTTTCACATTCATTCATCTCTCTATTTTAGAGCCAATCCTCATGTATGAAGTAGACATAGAACTATGTACTCTGTTAATCATGAAATTAATATGGGGCATTTAAGTACTGGCCCCTTGTTTGGAATAGATGCTATGTATGGTTTTCATGGTCTTGTTTAGATTTAGAAATGTTACCAGTTGCAAAATTGGAATAGACGCCTTAATTATTTGCTTTAATTCGTTTATTATCTACGCTTTTTAAATGTTAACGAAATTTTGTATTTGCGTTTTTCAAAATGTAAGCTGGTTAAAATTATCACTGACTTTATTGTTTTGTAATTTTCAAGTTTTTCGTAGTTTATTGCTAATATTCCTATGCTTATTATGTCTAGTATCGTTTTTAAAGGATTTGACTTCGCGTTAATTACAAGCATTTATTTATTATGATGTAAATTAATGTATTAAAATCATGATTATTAATAATTATAAAGTTCATACGACACTGGATATTTTGTTTTTATTTCCTGGCATATTTCAATGTATTTTACATTTATTTTAAGAAAAATAAAATAAATCGCCTAAACAATTTTGAACGAAAGGCACATTCAATATCTTAATGTTTTTATTAGACGCTCAATTTTTTTTGTTATTAATAAAATTTCTTGCTTTGGAGAATGATTGTTCACTGGGAACAGTTGAAGTAGGTATAGATAAAATATCGGATATATTCCAGAAGTTCCATAATGCTTGTTCTATGCGGAACAACCGGTACATATGTAAATGTCAAATAAATGATCTCAATAGTTCCATATGAACGAACTATGGGCTTTACACCTGGTTTGTTAACCACCTTCAAAAAACATGAAATAACCCTCTAAAACCATCAGTTTTATTTATGACCTATACTATACAGGGTGACATCTAAGACGTAATACAAAATTAACGTTTCGGGCTCAGTTAATGACGGAGAATTCACTACACTAACTCATTTGTAAGGGGTATACATAAAACAAATTGGCTTTGACACAAATATGAAGTCTGTATGTAATTCAAAGCATATTCCAACAGCACCGTACCAACTTCATTTTTCTGCTAGGACAAAACTGATGGCTTTAGAGGATTATTTCATGTTTTATCAAAGGTGGTTCTAATTTTTTTATTATTTCGTTTTAAATCAGTTGTCTATTTTTGGAGATGTGCTCTAACAAAAACATGGACAGAGACCTACCAATAGAAAGAGACGTTTGACATGAATATATACCTGTAGTTCCATATGGTACTTCTGGGACTACTTCAAAATGGATATCCCGATTGTTCCATATGGAACTTCTGGGATATACCCAAAATATCAAACACCATTTTTTGTAAATATTGTAGGCTTTATGCTGATTCCGGAATCTTAATTGTTGCATAATTAATAAATAGCTCAAAATTTAGGGCAATTAATTAGTTAATTACTAGAGTTAACCATTTTTTAACAGACTTAAAAAAAGGAGTTTTTCAATTTGGTTGTATTTTTTTTCCTTAAGTTGATAATCTAATCTTCAATAGTCTGCATAGCCTTGAGGACTAAGATTTTCATTATTTTCATAGCCATTTCAGAGGGCTAAGCGTTACTGTTGTCATACTAGCCTTAAAACAGCTTAGGCTTTTAGCAAGACCTTTTCGACCTCCCTCGAGTAGTCTTGAATAGGCCTAAAGACTTAAGTTTTTATACGCTTTTAGCCTTTCAATCCTCTTAATTACGAGTCTAGCCACCAAAAGAAGGTTATATGCCTATAGTCCTCGGGGAACACTAGCTCATAGTCATTGTAATTACTTAAAAGGGATGGCATGACGATACGAACTTCGACATTTCGACGTCGTGCACTGGCCTTGCAGTATTACGTTCAAGAAAAACCATGATATATTTCAGATAAGATACAATACATGTTTTTACGATGCCCTGTCCCGGCATGGTGTAATGTTTTACTAACATTTCCTTTATTCAATTTAATTCAATTACTATCACATTTTGCTACTCCATATCTAGTACGGCGGAACGGCGTGGTCGCTCGCTTATTGTCGAATTTGAAGATATAAAATATGAATTAAATATTATTATATTTATCCAAGTATAGTACAGGTTGGCTTCGTAATTGTTAAGTCCATTCAATTCGAATTTAGGGAACTTCGTCTATCTTCCCGAATTCGGAAGTTTTAAAACTCCCTCTGTCACTGTCAAAATTACCTAGGGGTGGGGACAACTTATCATAGACCACATTTTGGTCTCGTGTCTTTTTTAAAGTGTGGCATACACTTTAAACACAAAAAAGTAACGTCTATGGCAATGGTTGACATAGGGATGTCAAAGTTATGATTTATAAAAATATCGACAAATAATTGCTTCGTTGCAATATTTAAAGGTTTTTTTTTCACTGTGTGTTTATTTCTACACCTCAAAAGATCACTATTCTCTCAGGATCGGGATAAGGTATCAACTAGAAATTAATAAGAGATACTTGTTTAAGGCTTTGGCCTCTTGCAACGGTATTAAATGAAATTTTTAACTTTAACGACAAGGAAGGCATGCCGATTATGTACAAAAGTTAATTTATGTACAAAAATCGAGATTATAAAATCTACAGAGTTACTTCCATTGACATGGAATTCATTAATGAGAGCAAATTAGTATAGTAAAATTAATTAACCAAACTCGATATTATAACTGTCGATAGTTCGCACATCACTAAGGACGAATAGACTAATCATAGACAATCAGATAATGGAGAGAGATGAATACGAACGTAAAAAGGTCTGTGGGTGGATATGAAATGAAAGTCCGCCATATCTACACGTCTTTCCAATAGTGACTTCACTTTCGTATTATTTTGTGTTAGATAGCTCGGTTGTGTAGATATTTGTTTTAATTTAATTAATTTCAGTTCAATCAGTGCACGGTGAGTAAAGTGTTGATAAATCGCATTTTATTCTAAGCTTTTGATTTGGAACTTGTTTAGTCGCGACGTGCTCTACGAATTGTCAAAATGGAAAATTCTTAAAAAAATCCAATTTTAGAGGCTAATTCCCACGTGTTATATTTAATTCGAATTCACCCGAATTCTTGGCGTAATATTTAGGAGTGTCTCGTTGTTGTGGCTTGATTAACGTTTGTTTTCGTGTGTCGGCATTAGGTACATGGTGTGCGCGTAATTTGCAGACCTTGGCCGGAAGAGTACACCATGGAGTCCCCAAGGAAATTCAACGATTGCTACTTTTACTACTATTCCACATGTACCAAGGTATGTTAAATCTGTGTTTCCGTAGCTGCAATATTTAATGCTGAAGGGTAGATGATCAAGCAACTGTCCCTGGCATTTTCTAAACAATTGAAGCTCGAATTTTAGCGCTTTATGATTGCCGTCGTTTTATCGATAATATTACTACTGTGTGACAATATAATTATAACTAATACTGTCACTGCATTGACTTTCAATCTTCAGATCATAAATCCATGGTGATTCCAATAATTACATGTGGTTAGTAAGCATACCTTCTGTTGCAAGTATTTAAAACAGTTGTCGATAGCTTTAGGATTACACCATGATTTATTAGTTGATTAGATAATGATGTTAATTATTACATAATGTGTTAGGGGGACAACTGTGTGTTTCGACATGAGCCATCCGCCCTGGGCTGTGAGACTATGTGCTCGGCGTGGCAGCAGGGCAAGTGCATGGATAAACGGTGCAAATTACGCCACATGGAGTTGAGGGTAAGTCCTTACTAATTGTGTTTGTATCACATGGTCACAGCCATTAAAAAACAAACAAATAAAATTACAATCATTAGTTTGGAACTAATTTTGAGAAGCAGTTGATGCACGACTGAATGAGCAATCTAATTAACCTTAGTATATTTGTTATGTTGCAGAATAATAATTTCTTTTTCACCTTCAAAGTAAATTACTGTCACACTTAACTATTCAACTTATACACAATGTTCATTTATTGCCTAATCTGAGGGGAATTCCTTAAGTGTTTGTGTTAGTCAGTCAATTTAGCAGGTTATTACAAAATTACACCAATTTGGGACTGTACCTAATTCCCAAAGGTGGAGCTAATCAGGATTCTTGATAAGGCAATTTCACCGGCACTGATATAAATAATAATAATAATAACTGTATTGAGAATAATGATATGCAATATGCAAATAAAATTGAAATTATTGCTACCTGTTTTTGATATTGACATACAAGTAAGATGTTAGTGCCAAAGGTGTTTGTCATTGAATGCCAGCAAATAATTGCTGTATGTTTCTGCCATAACTAGCCTAACATGTTTATATCTGTTGTCACTTGTTTTGCTTTACTTTTAAATTCAAACCTACTTCCTATAGACTGAATACAGAACTGCCAGTAGAAAAGTGTTGTGTTAAATACTTAATTTTTCACTGTTAAATGGAGCAAAAAAGAGGTGTAGTCGGTACCAAAACAAGGTGGACATAAGTTTAGAAGTCTCTGGAATCATATTCGTGTAAGATTATTGTTTAAAATGAATAAGCTATATTTACAACCTATAATTACAATAATTAAAATTTGTGAGAGGAGATATTAGTTCTTCCCCATCTAAATGACACCTTACCACACCTTGATAGATAAATATATTTTAGTCATAGTTGAATATATATTAAAAATCCAAGACTCAGAAATAGATATTCATATTTAATAGAAAGACAGTACAGCTACTTGGCTAATTTCTAGAATGCTCAATCAAATATAAGCATCTAAATTCAAACATACATAAATCACGTTTTGGCCGTAACGGAGTAGACAGAGCCCAAGGTAACAAGACCTAAAAACCACATTTAGCATGATTGTGGGTGTGTAGATAGGTATTCCCTTTTTAAAATCCGAATGTTGTTAAATGATGCCTTGTGTATAAAAAAAGAACAGAAATGGAAGCCATCAATGATAATAACTAATGATCTCAATTTGTAAAATGCTAATGCATATTGTTGTTTATGATGCAGGCATTTCTTGTAAATTACTTATCAATTACAGATAATTACAGTAATTAAGTAATTGGTTGCCTCTTTAGTAGAAAGTGTTGCAATGCAGCAGTTTGTAGCAGTTTAGGTTTAAAAAATCTTTGCTTTATTTTATGAATATATACTAAATTATTGAAATTATTTCCAAATAGTGTTTGGTTTTATCGTTCAACAGCGAGTCGAGAATCGGGGCTTAGCGGGAGGTGAAACTGATTGTAAAGCTCGTGGTCCTGGGTTCGATCCCCAATCTGGGCAGATGTTATGTATGTAAAATAAAAATGTTTGTGCTCGAGACTTGGATATTTAATACATATTTATCTATATAAGTTTGCTCATCCGTCGTCTAGTGACAGGCTTTGTTTAGTTAGTCTCGATTCTACAGTGCTATTGTAATGTTATTGCAGAAAAACCGCAAGCAGATCCCGTGCTACTGGGAGAACCAGCCGGGCGGCTGCCGCAAGAAGCACTGCCCCTTCATGCACAAGAACCCCGACGCGCGCACCGACGGCATCGCGCCCAGCCAGCCGCTGCTGCCCCTCTCCGTACGTATCTCATGGCTATACTGATCTGAACAGATCTATATGGGGAGTGTGAATGATAACGTTGGGAGGGCAAGGCCTAGACGGCCGTTTCGAGACCAAATAGGAGACGTTTTGGAAAAAGGTCAGGTCAGGAGTACCCGAAACCGACGAGCATGTATGAAGAGATTGATGAATGTGGATGAAGCGAAAGAAGTATGTCAGGATCGTAGCAAGTGGAACAAAGTAGTCTCTGCCTACCCCTGTGGGAAAGAGGCGTGACGGTATGTATGTATGTATGTATACTGATCCACTCATTATATTTTGTAACTCTGTTTGAAATTATTTATTTTGCAAGAGCAGCGGTACGGATATTATAACTATAAAAAAACATCCTAATGATGACACACTGATCGATCTAATCCGTGACTTAGCAAAATGTTACGTTGGTGTAATATTTTGTTGAGACAAATTACTTATTCGGAGCCCCCTGACACGATCGTTGTCTCTCTTCAAATTTGTCCCTCCGATAACATGGTTTAAACTTGAAACCTATGATTTTTTTTTATTATTTTTCGACTCATGGTATAGTGCGATAGTTGAGGTTGATGTATCCCTTGCAGCAGGCGGCGGCGGGCGGCGCGGGCGGCGCGGGCGAGGCGGCGGAGCAGGCGGCGCTGGCGGCCGCCGCGCCCGCGCCCGCGCCCGTGCCTCTCTTCTGGCAGCAGCAGCGCCAAGGTACGCGCCCCAAGCTAGGCTGCCGTTTATATCACGATTTTATTTCCTATTCCAATAAATGGAGGCCTATGCCATGAGGCACGCCGAATTACGCGATAAATTAAAAAGAAAAGACTACACTATGTACTGAAATTGTAGCGAAACGGAATAAAAGGGGCTATAGTAGTAGTATTTCTTATATTAAGTCATCGCCCATGTTTTTCACTGGTAAATACGTTTTGCCTTTGAAAAGTGAATAAAGAGATCGAGTTTTGCTAGGAGCTGACTTTAATTAAGAATGTAATGTATGTGTGACCGCTAGAAATATCTTAGAATTTAGATTATTGATGACAAACTTAAAAAACTTTTGCTACCGGTTAACTAGTATAAACGCATGAAATATATTAGCAATAGAACCAGGTATGGAACATACGTTCTTCACTAAAACTACTAAAATTCGTACTTTTTGTCCACAACCCAAATGCTGATACATGAATTGTTTCTAGAAAAGGATGGCACCGTTTTGTTGCACCCCATCTAGGTTTCCCCAAGTTAGCGAGCAGCTGATCGAGGTTCCCTTGGTTGACACGGTGGCTTCTGTTTGCAGTAGTGCTGGACCCGGCCATCCTGGACGCGCTGCCGGCGTCCAACGAGCTGCTGGGCGCGCGGCGGCTGGTGGCGCCGCACGCACACGCGCACGCGCACGCACACGCGCACGCACACGCACACCCACACGACGCGCCCAATCCGTACGCGCCGCTGCCCGTAGACCCGCTCGTCGTTAACTTCGAGGAAGGTATGCGATTGTTCTGAAACGCGATGTATTAGGGCCGACTGCGATTCGAGAGGCCCCACTGAGGGATCTTACTGAAGCCACCGACTTTTTACAACTTTATATAAAGATAAAAAGAACATAACCTAGATTTTTTGCTATGAATACCCGACTGCTAGGTCGATTTGTTCTGATAAAATTTATAATAAATAAATTAATAAATTCGGCAAATTAAACGAAATTGAATCGGAACTTAGGTCTATGTTGCCCCTATAGACCAATTCGAAAGCGTCAATCAAGCTTAGCTTCAATAAGATTTGCCAAAGAAACGAGTGTAATGTTTTTCTTTTGAAGTAATAAAGCAAAGATGCGCCCGAGTACAAGCAAGATTTAAAAGAAAAGTTGTTAAAAGTCTTGTGGATTAAATAATTTCCTTGTGACTATGGAAAAGATTATACGTCGTCAGTTTTTCGTGTATTTGGAACCGGACGCCTTGGTAATATTAAAATTTATTATTAATTGTGGCTAACGTTAATGCAATCTTATAGATGAATCTAGTATGTACCCTCATTTGTGAACCTCTCGGCTATGTCGGGGCTGTCTAAATAAAGAAAACTTAAGTGATTTTTCTATTTATTTTTATGAACTAAAAGTTTACGAGTTACCGGTATTATTAGTATTATTAGTTTGCTTTGTAAATGATTCCAACGTGTAACCACATTGTCTGACTCACTTGGAATCACAATCGCATTTGCCATTTCTTTCTGCCAAACGGTATAGGATGTGGAAAGAGAGAGATGGTGGCGATTGCGAGCGCCCGCGCGTTAAGACGTTCGGCTTCTGGCCTCAGACAGCCCTGGCATTTGCTATCAAAATAACATGTCGTAAAATTCAGTAAACTATTGTGATATATATTGTGTTGCATATTATTACGTGTCGTGATCTTTAAAGAATTTTTGTACGTGTAAAGAGCAATAAGAAAGTTACTTTCTCGCCTTATTATCTGTACGAGTTACTTTAGAACTAGATCCTTCATGTGATATCTCATTAATGTTAGCCCGTTGTAACTGGTTAAGATTCGTGGTTGTTACATTGTTTCATAATTAAATTACCATTAATGTAATTTAAATAGTTGATAAAATAGGTGACGTTATGATTTTCAACTAATACCTAAGTATGAGGTTTACTTATTGTTACGCTAATTATTACTTACGAGACACCAGTGTTTGGATACTAACAATATGGAGATATTGTATACGAATGCTCAGTTTGTTTAGTTGTACGGTAACAACTGTGACGTATCGGTTACAACGTTTTGATTTAGAGGGCCTCTCGTATCGTGTTATTTATAACGAAACTCGTCGAAAACTTCGCATCACATTATAAATGGATTCAAATAGTCGATTAGCAATATCTGTTGTACGATATAATTAACTAAATATGCGACGTTTTCTACGCGTTTTTTACCACGCTGGTGGACTTTTATAAATGATTGTTATATGCACTAGGGTTTTCAATAATCGCTTCGTAAAATAGCTACAATTGTGAATGGTGTAACAGCGCTCGGTTATGATATTAAGTAGGCTCGACACGGCCGCACCGAGCTGTTATGCGCTTTATTAACTCAAAATAATCACAATTGAAAACTCTATTACCGTTTAAGGTTAAGAATGAAATTATTAGAAATTTTTGGAAGCTCACTCACTTATTTTTACTATGACACGTTGGAATAAAGACCCATTAGAAGTGATACTCTTGCTTGTCAGAATTGTAGTTGTAACAATTCAGTGTATAAGATACACAGATGTCGTCTGTAGTTTTTTTAAGGCATAAACATGTGAATATTTGACCATGACATGGTCTCGCTTTGACACAAATGTGTCAGACATGAGCTTCTATTGAAGCCTTTTGTGACAACCCAATACATTAATCGTTACAAAATTTATATTATACATCATGATACGGAGGATTGACATATGTATCTGACTAGCAAACCCGTTTCACTTGTAATGTGTCTACATTCTAACGACATAATGGTACACTGTGCTTTAGGAGGAAGCTCAATGCTGTGTGGCACTATGGTCGGTTTAGATTCTGTCTTTGAAATGTCGAGAAACGGTGAAAATTGCGCTCTGAGGATGTATGCGGAGCGCGGGCGTGGGATGATCGTCGCAGAGTTTCACTAGATAACTAGTTCAACAAGTGCCAACACAGAACGTGACGGAAGGACGGTGTAGTTATACCAAAGCGCGCGACATGTACAATTCTACAAGTGTATAATGGTTAGTAAGCAAGTAGAACGCGTATAATATGATATGATAGGAATTTATTAATTCCCCCCAACGTCCCTGTTAACTCCCTGTTTTATTTTTCGGATTGGGACGTAAGCGAAGCAGTTTTATAGAAAATGTATTCGCTTGCCCAACTTGTGGAATTGTGACTCGTTTCGTGGGTTTGGCCGGGGCGGCGCTCGCCTCCCCGCCCGATTGCAGACTGGGAGTTGTTTTTATTAATTTACGGGATGAGGTTTTTTTACTATTCAAATTAGTTTAGTCAATGTTTTTTTTTTGTAGAAAGAAAATACTTTTTATTTTGTTTGTTTTCCCAGTTTGTGACGGGACGTAATGTTAAACGGAACGCCTGTTCGATAGACGGCGCAAATGTATTTAGATTTTTTCTTCGGTAGTCAATTAATATAGTATTTATTGAAATAGTGTTGTAGTGGTTGGGCTCGGCTTAGCGCGGGCGGCGCGGCCGCTGCTGATGTGTTTCTGCGGCGCGCGCGCGCCCGCCGCCGCCGGCCCGAGGTTGCATTAACAAGATGTTTTATTAGGTTTACGTTAAACTGCCGAGTGAGGCGCCGTTTTGTTTGATTCACGTACATAGACGATGTCTTAGTTCTATTTGTACACCATAGACAATGATTGAATACACGAGTATTAACTTCGGAGAAAGATTATTTATGGCTCTCTATGGCTCCGACTTCGAAGATGGTGACGGAGACAAAGCAGAGTCGGTATTTTTATATGTGCAATAAATTAGAGAATATAACCTCTTTCATATCTTAGCTAATTAGATTCATACATGGATATCTCTCGCTTTTTCATTTACCGTACGGTTATATAACGTGTAATATCACAGGCGGGGCGTCGCCGACGCCGCCGCTATAGGTTTTTAAATAGATGTTTAATAATCTTTGTCTATGATAGAACAGTACATAATAAAAATAGGATTAAATAATATATAAAAATACAAATAAAAATATATATACACGAATTGTAACTGATTTATATAGGCGAAGAAAAAAAAAAGAAAAAAAAAAGCTTTATGCCTTTAAATCGTTTGTATGTTAGCAATTAGGGTGTTAGGGCGCGCGAAGCCGGCCGCCGGCATTGTATCGCACCGACAGCGTTAGATAGAGCTAATCAATGAGTAACAAATCCTTAGATATATCCACGTAGATAGCACAGTTCCATAATTACTGACTGATCGCGAGGGCCGCATTATTTGACTGTGCTCTCTATACCATAACAAAGTTATCGTGCTTGACATCGTATTACAAGTTAGGAGATTATTATGTAAGGCCAAGCGCCGCCCGGCGCCGCGGCGCTTCCCATTCGTACATGCTAAATGTTCAGGTTATTATTATTTGTTCTAACCTCCTCGAAAACGTTATTTTTTATATTTTTGCACTGAGAGTAAAGTTCCTATATTTATTACAAAAAAAAGGAAAAATTGTACGCGTCAAATGAAATAGGTACTGTAAAATAATTTGTCTATGGTCCACGGTACGCCTAGTCATTATTTATGTATAAAACTAATTATCAATATTTAAAAGTAATATAAAAGAAAATAGTCTCTATTGGTGGGGGATAGCTTAAGATACGGAGAGATGAAATAAAAGAATTTTTGAATGCTCTTATTCTTTCTATAAAAAAAAGCTCTTATAAAAGAGTATGTTTGCCAATAAAAATATTTATAAGTTCATAATTTGTTGTGTTATGTGTAAACTTAGAAGCGAACTGACGAGGGTAGACATAGATTATTTAAAAGGTTTATTTTCCTGAACGCAGCAATTTTTACTATGAAACTGATAACTGAACGTAGTATTAGTTTAATGGTCCGGTTCGGACTGATAGTTTAATTGTTGGAATGTTAAAGTTTTTTCTGTTAAATGTAAAATTTCACGCGAACGTGGAATCGTCCCGTAAAGTACGGCGCGAGGCCGAGAGCGGCCGCTCGATGTTTTTATACCGATTGCGACGAGAGAGGTGTAGCGTAGGCTCCGGCGGAGCAGCAGGCCGGGCGCAGAGACTAGGCTGTATTTATAGTTTGGCTTGTTCGCATCCAAGGGTTGTTGTTATGTTAATCATAGTCTTATGTTGTATAAGAATTTCAATATGTTTAATTAGTAACGCGTGTGTTAAGAACTTTCTTTTAAGCTAATTAACTTTCAAACTGATTAAGACTCGTATTGGAACATGTACTTTGGCTTCGTTTAATCAAATTGTGTTTAATATACCAACGAGTAAATAAAAACGTTTCATAATATGATTTTTGTAATTATTTTTGATTACCCCGATCACTGGAGGCCCCTTTATCGCGGTGGCGGGGACGATTCGATAGTATTTGGAGACAGGTGCTATGAGATGTATCGTGGTACCGCGGTAACGGGGCGGCGATCACTTTCAGATCGACCCGGCGGGAACACACAGCTTGCTAGGCACACGGGTCGTTTCAAAATTAATTACGAAAATCTAATTGTCGGAATTATCGAGCGATCCACTGAGCTGTTGTGTGTTCTTGCAGAGTCGGATAACGAAAGTGCGCCGTCGACCACCCCCACCAAGCCCTCCGGCGCGCCGGAACCCCCGCAGCGCGCCGACCACGAGCTGCTGCTGCTCGCCAGGATCCAGGCCGAGGCCGCCGCCTACTACAGCTACGACTGCCTCACCCCCGACACGCCCAAAGAACGCAAAGTCGTCCGCACCAACCTCTCCACTAAGTACGATAGGCTCTCCCTAGACGAACTATCAGGTAAACAGGCCAACGCAGAGCGACGAAACTCGCTAGACTTTAAAATACTATCGCTCGACGAAATCAGAGCTAGGAAAAAGGCTAGCGACACTATTGTCCACAGCACGCCTATAACATTAAATCTCAGCAGGAAACGAAAGTTGTCGACGCAGGAATCCGTCACGACTTCGGGCGATAAAATTATTAAAATGGTTAGAAGTAACTCTGTAGTTTATAAAAAGGTTGATCATAACGCTCCGACAGCCAATAATCAGACGAAACCTGAACAAAAGCTGTCTGGAAATGACGACTCTAGCAGAAAGCGCACTATGTCCGAACAAAGTGACGTTTACGTGGTCCAAGAAGACGAGTTAGTTGATAATTGTTACGAATTCAAAAGAATAAAGGTAAATGAAACTACCTCAAAACCTAGGTTAATTAGAAATAGTCATAGTAATGTAACTAAGGAGCCTTCAGTTACTAATTATAGTAAAATGGACACAGACTCCGACACAGAAGTACAAATAGTAAGTATCGATATATCAGACTGCACTGAAGTAGATTTAGCTAGCGACATAATTGAAGTAGATACTAGTAAGGTTAGCGAGCCTGTGGATATCGTTGATCTGAGCGACGACGAAGAGTGTGAAGTCACTATATCCGACTACGATCTGGGACTCATTAAGAATGTCCCAGACATAGTAGCGAGTTGTCAGAAGAACAATAAAACTGATAACATTGAGAGAGATCTGCTTAGCGACATAGACAACATTTTAAGTGACGTGTTATGATTTAGGCATTCGGACTTCTAATATATAAAGATATACGTACAAATTGTTATTAGGTGATGCATATTTAAGGTTAGTGAATAGAGGATTTGAGTTGAGTTAAGTGTGTACTTTAAGTGGTACGATTTTTATTCGTGGTCAATGTTTTAGAACTTGTTTTTAATTGAGATTATAGTAATAGAGATGATAAAATTTGTGAGACGATTGTTTATTAGTACAATACAAAGTATTTATTAGTCGTTACTTGGTAACGTCCTTATAGGTCTGTTGTATGCCTCTTGTTTTTAGCAAAAGCTAAAAGTTATTTTTAATATTGGCAACAAGATAAACGTCTCTGTGATGTAAATTGAAGTGTTCTGATTGTAATTGATTACTTGTTTAGTACCTAATACAAAAGGGCACTGCCAGTAACGCCTTAAAACTAAAGTAAAAAAAACGTTTGATCCAAAAATGTAATATACATACATAATGCTGTTAATAAACGGTTTTATCGACATGACACAATTTTTATTCACAAATCAAGTTTATTATGTTTACACCTTAACTTTAATATAATAAATTCGAAATTAATTCCTCAACACTTGAGGTTTGTCGCTAATTTGTGTGCTTGAGCACTTTATACAATTAACATCGTTTTGGATATAGCATTTTGGTTACCTACGTCGAGTACAGTCAGTTCCAAAAATACTGGAGGGTTCAAAGCGTCAATAATATTTTGAACGCTCTGTTATGTTTGAACACTGATCGTACACATTTAATGAACGGACGTATATCTACAGAATGATTGTAATCATACAAATTACATTACATTGTAAAAGATTCACAATTATTTAACGAACATTAAATAAATTATATACAACTTACAATTAAAAGCCCTGTTTATTATAAAGGTTCCATAAAATTTGGTGTCATTGAGAAATATTTTAACTTTAATTTGTAGTTCTATCCTGTGTGTACTAGATTTAACCCTTAAATGCATACGGTATGAAAATGTATAACAACTTTTTATTGAAATATCCACACTTTCTGCATGAAGTAAACGTGTACCTGGCTAACAAGTCGCGTTGGGTATTTCTGATAATGTTATTTTTTTTATGTGCAATAAGAATACTTTTACAAGAAGCATAATCCATACATTATGCATATAAGGGATAACTAGTCAGTGTTAGCTCTCCACTAGATGATAGGGTTAGATAACATTTCTAAATAACACCACAGTTCTGTTATTCTGTGCGTGGATACTTGCAAAACGACGGAAGCAATACATACAGAGAATGCTTCACGTTTCACTCAGGCTATCACGTTTAGTTATCTATCAAGAAAGTAACTGGGTAGTGGTAAAATGTCAATGAGAACATTCTCTAAAAGTTTTAGATCAAATCATTATTTCTTTTTTCACATTTTCTGTTTCTTTTTACATTGCACGTTTGTATGCACCATGCCCTTGAAACTTACTACTTAGATCAAATAAAAAAATGGTACACGTTAAGAAATTCGCAAATGAATATTTTTTATTCTTTCAGTTTGATATTGAATTAATAGTTATTTTAATGCAATAAATAACTGATATCGTTTGGAATTACAAATTCAAGTAATTTAATTGAGACTTTCTTACGCCCTATCTCTTATCGACATTTACAACAAATATACAAGACCTCCAGGCGTCCGCCTTTGAGCCAATATTTACTTATACCTACTATCTTACCTACCCTATCTATTTTGTGTTTATTGGCATAAAAATAAAATTTAACTATAACACTTAATTCGAAATTTTTAAGTAGTTAATTTATATTTTAATTCCTCAGACGCCCGTCATTTCTTCGCTTGGACAAAGCATACTGGTTCATACAATGTGGGTGTTTTTTCGAATCCAAAAGGAATGCTAACAATTTACTTTTTAACATTTTCAACGCAACGGACATAATATTAACCAATGCAATTTACCTTTTAACCTTTTCGACCATTGACTTCATCATGGAGTCTGCACATGCAGTGTAAAATGCACCCATGGCAGAATATCGTTGACAGTTGCGAGTAACACTACAGCTGCTTGGGGCCCGATTTTTGAAAGCACATAATGTGAAAATACCACTCGAAAGTGGTGAAAAATTGTGTTGGATTTGAAATACGAGTAGCTTAGAGCTTACAGCTCTCATTAATCTTGTGAACTAGTGAAAACTTTGATAAGAGCTGTAGTTTAGAAGCTATAAGCTGATTTATACCACTTTCGAGTGGTATTTTCACAATGTGCTTTCAAAAATCACCTTGACGTTTCATAGGTTAAAAAATAGTGTCCTCATTAAAAAACAAATACTTAACTGACAATAGACTTGTTTTCTTTGTCAGAATATATCTATTATGGTAAATGGACAGTGATTTACAGTTTTTTTTATTCTGTTTTTTTAAATACAATAACAAAGTTAAATGACGGGCGTCTCATCAGAATAAATACTTGATAAATATAAGCGATAATTACAATAAAATCTTGCTTTGAGCCCACAGTTTGCGCTCTAATACTGTTTTGTGGAGACGACTAATGGATATGTTTATTCTTGTGCTGAAGTTGACTGCGTTGACACACATCGTTACAGTTGACGGTGTTTAAAAATATTTACTTGCACATCTCCAGTTTGACGATGGTACAGTCAGCACAGTATGAAACATCCAGAGTGACCAAAAAGTTTGGCACGCCATACTGTATCTATGGTGTACCGAACTATTTGGCTGACTTGGACGCTTCGAACTAGGTATATGACGCTGACTGTACATTAGTAAAGACTAGAAAACGGACGAAAGCGGTAAGTACCTAAAAATTTTCACCGGTTACGAAGACAATGGCGCTCTTAGTCTTATTTTATACTTTACATTGTAAGTACTCTAAAATAACGCAAGTGGCTAGTAAATATTTTTTAACTGTATTTTGTAACACAAGTTTTCATGTGCCTGGGTTATACGACCTTTATTCGGCTAGTTGGGTTTGATGACTTTGTAATGAAGAACAAAACGACAAATTTAACCCTAGCGTTGTTAACCTTTTCGACGTCATATTCCCTCAGCAGGGATACATGAAACATCATCATCGGTGGCTACCCGCAGCCTATGACTTTCACCGATCTATTCGAGGTCGTCAGTTCACCTTGATGCGCGATATAGAAATACTGTAGGTAGGTACAGTGATACACGAATATTTACTCTCGTATGTGTGTGTATTTTATTCATACGTCACTTTAACGCTGACGAAGTCTATTCAAGATGGCAAATTTTAGAATTATATACAATTACGGGTCTACTGTTAATTTGCGCTGTGTTCCTCATTCGCAACTGTTGTCGGTATTTCTTAGCCGTTTGTTTAAATTAAAATCTATTGTCAATACATGTAGAAGCAGAAATAAGTAATTCTGGAAATTATGCAGTTTATTTACTAATACTTATGGAGCGTGTTTTATACTATCCTTTCTCAGTGATATGCCCCATAGTGGTTTACAACCAAGATTATGCACCGGAAAAATAAGAGGGTAGTTTGTTATTTGATGCCGTCATCATAACAAAGCTTTAACTATCCTCTTATTAATTACAATAACACCAATAATAGGTGGTAGTATCATAGTTTGATCAGACTTGCCCAAAATACTGCACTGTTTTATTTATGTAACCTCTTGATCATGCCTCACTTGGTGTCATAAGTCATTTATTCGTCGCTTTCATGGTGGCCCCACCTTAGACAGTATATCACTCGAAATTACCGATCGAAAGTGGCAAAAAAGTGAGTATAAGCAAATTGTAGCTCTAATTGTTCTTATTATAATTGATAACTAATTAATGCGCTTTAATTTCCTAGCAATTTCGAGTGACGTGTTTTGAAAAATGGCCATTCGTGTTAAGATGCCTAAAAGCGCCAGCTAAGGACTTTGAATGCACGGTTGGAATGGACGACATGATAATTTGGCCCCCCATTTGAATCCTACTCAGTACCGTTAACCGGGGTGACTTTGATAATTTTGGGGTTAAGCTTTGATGGTTTTAAAATTGCTATAAAATAGATATTGCCCATATGCGGTGAATATTTGCAATTGGCATGTATCTAGAATCTAGACGCAAAGGCGAACGATAAAGACATCGATATTAACTATTTTCTTAAGTCACCCCGGTTTACGGTGCGTAGGTGTTCAGGTCCTGTAACCTTGGTTTGTGCAAGCTTTATGTGGACGAGAGAGAATTAAGCTGACGTCTTATCTAGCCATTTACTGACTCTTGATGTTCAAATGGTATAAATCAAACAGTGCACTGCTCTGATCAAGCCATTACTGAGTGTTCGGTGCTCCAAAAGGTGGAGGGTGCGAGCAAGGTTAGTGCCACCAGGGTCACTGCAGCCGCGACCAGTACTGCTGCTCCTGGCCTGGCACCGCCAGCGGCACCGACACCCCCGCGCCGAGGAGACCGCCCAGCTCTGGAAAGAGTGCACAAAATGTCAGAACAAAGTCAAAGAACAACTAGAAGTTAGAGGTAGCGCAGCAGCGGCGTTAGGGCCACTGACACCCCGGGCAGTAATATTTAGGCGCCCACTTAAGGACAGTATTGAGGGTACACAGCCAGTGAGCCAGGAGGCCGAGGCCCCAGACCTCAGCGCCCTCCAAATTTGGCGCCCCGGGCCATCTCCCCATCGCGCCCCCCCCCTAACGCCGGCACTGAGGTAGCGTTAGGTTGATGTTTTCACTGCCGGTACCGCATCAGTCAACCAATTTGATTCCTAAGGCACCGGGCAACATTGTCATAATAGCATTTACGTCAATCGATAAGTATTGTCATCATAAATTGTCATAGGTACCTATATAGACAAATAAAATTATTTTACTTAGCTACCTACTAGCTGAGCTCGCGACTTCGCTTTTTCTGGAGATAATAAAATAAAAAAAAACGAACATAACAAAAAAAGAACTAACTACCTATCCAATTTAATTTGGTGCAATCGATTGGAAGTTTGCGCATACAGTGAGGGATGTATTTACGTACCTACCACCGTAGAACCTTGTCACAATTGTCGCCGCACTCAAACTCGAATGATATGTCACTATTGCGATAGAGTTCTACGGTGCTACGTGAATACATTTCCCTTACTCTACATACATATCGGCGTTTTTTATTTATATGTTCGTAGTGGGTCGCTCCACTTTTACCCTACGGTCGTGTAGTTACCTGACGTGGGCGAGGGTTCGTGCTGGTAGGGCTGGTAGTGCGGCGGCTGGCGGTAGGGCAGCTCGTAGCGCGGGTAGCCCAGGAAGCCGCCCTTGCAGAGCTCCGCGTCCGGTTCGCACACTGGTGCCGGCTCCGGCATGGCGCCGTAACCCATCGGCGTCAACGGGCTGGGGGGCAATTGACTGTTAAGAGTTGCACCAAGACTTTAACGATAGCTGTAACTGACGATTTTAATATATGTTTCACAGGTTTTCTTCCATGCTGGTCTGGGAGCAAAAAAAACAGAATGTACCAGTTGCTTCTCTTCCCGCGTAGAGGGTAAAAGCCCATCGAGGGATTAGGCGAAAATCTTAGGGATCATGTTATATACGCGATGTGGCTAACACCCATCACACACTTTAATTCCGATATATTTCATAGGCAGTTAGCAGCCGCATAATTCTCGCGGTAAGCGATAATGAATTCTACTTAGACAAGTCCTGACTGACTGCTGGCCTTCTGTTCCTCAAACCATTGGACCAAGAAAGCTAAAATTTTGCACAGCAAAGCAAGGCAAGGCAAAGAACAAAGTTGTTTTACCGAGTGCGAAATCGATTAAATGATATAATATCGGATTGGCTAGAAAATTTGGCACCTAAGTTTCCTAGATTGTGTTCGCAAAGTCCTGCTGCAGTCAACATTTTAAACTGAATGGTAAAGGGAATTGGCATGGGCACGAGCTGGCGACAGCTGGAGGGCGCGGCGAGAGAAATCAGGGAGTAATCCCTGTAAAGGTTGAAATGATGATGGTGATTTGTTCACCTGTAACAGCAGCGGCGTTAGGGCCACTGACACCCCGGGCAGTAATATTTAGGACCCACTTAAGGACAGTATTGAGGGTACACAGCCGGTGAGCCAGGAGGCCGAGGCCCCAGACCTCAGCGCCCCGGGCCGTCGCCCCATCGCGCCCCTCCCTAACGCCGGCACTGACCTGTAAGCATCCACGTTGACGGGCGGCGCATACTGCGGCTGCGGCGGCGGCGCGTAGCACTCAGGGCTCCGCCGCTGCGAGCGGATCTTCTCCTCGCGCCGCCACTTCGCGCGCCGATTCGAGAACCACACCTTAACGTCGGGTCACGTTAAACACGCGCGGACGCGCGACTACCGGCTACGCCATCCGTACGTTACGTCACGTTTCACTTGTGTGTGTACCCCATTTGTATCCAACATTGTTTACCAAGCTAGCGAGAGGTCACATAGACAATACGACTCCTAGCATCAACTCTACACACTACGACAACAGCGAGCGATGTTCTAACCATCTTTACGCGCTAAACGAAGTCTGTCGCAAAGAGCTCTTTTGTTTCTTTACAAGCTATTATTTAATTTCACTTTTTACGATGTTTGTAATCGTAAAAGTGATATCTGAGCAGTGGCGTAGCTAGGTAACCAAGGGCCCTGGTGCAAATAAAAAAATGGGGCCCCACTACTATCTAAACTGGTTACGTTTTAATAATAATAGTTCGATCGAGATTTTCTGGTAACGGTTCGAGGGCCCTCTGAGCTTGAGGGCCCCGGGGCATTGCCCCACCTAGTCCCTAGGTAGCTACGCCACTGATTGTTTACCAAGCTAGCGAGAGGTCACCTAGACAATACGACTCCTAGCATCAACTCTACACACTACGACAACAGCGAGCTATGTTCTAACCATCTTTACGCGCTAAACGAAGTAGGTCGCAAAGAGCTCTTTTGTTTCTTTACAAGCTATTATTTAATTTCACTTTTTACGGTGTCTGTAATCGTAAAAGTGATATCTGAGCCACTTGTGCCACCACAATCGGTTTGACTTGAAATTTGGTACACTATGTATACGATGCGTGAAAATAGCAGTACAGCTGGCAAAAAAACACACTTATGATACTGATATGGTTTGTTTTTCAACAAAAACTTATGTCTTACAGTAAGACCATCATTGCTTGCATTGCATGGTATAGGAAGTCGAACAGCCATAACGCTTGTAGGCCCTTTGGTCGTAAATTTATTTTTACGAAAACTTTTGATAGGATAGGTACAGCTACACTTCGCGGGGTCACTTCAGTTTTATTTGTTTGATCATCTTGTCGTAGGCGTATTATCATTTTGCTATCTCCCAAATTTTTATCACGTGACGTAACCCATGGACGGCTCTACAGGAAGAACGAGGAATAAACCATGAAATGTCTTAAGGATAGTACTAGTATTCTAATCTTTTTTAATGATCTAATTTCAAGCAATAACTGTATCTATATATAGTTAACGTAGTAGCACAGTAAATAAATAAAGCAGTATAGAAACTAGGCTTTTTTGAAATAAATACCTACGCTCCAATAGAGTGTCAGGGTAGTCGATTTTTTTTGTTTAGTTAGCGCTATCTCAGCCAGTAAGGCCCGTTTTGGCATGTTTAAAACGAAAAGATTGCGGACTATCTGGGCGCACGCAACAGACGGCCGCTCGTTTCAACGCGGCACTCGCGACTGGCGGCACCGCGAGATCCGCTTTGGGGCCTTGTAGAAGCGTGCGTCTATGTGTGCGTTGGTTTCAATCGTTTTGTTCGTAGTTTCCTTACTAATTTAACTTATATATATGCTGTGGTAGTAGCGTATTGTAATAAAAATGCTTGTTATTATTTTGGATTGTTCCTCATTCTTTGTAAGTTGGTACAGTATGTAGTTAGGGTTTAAGATGAACGTTTATCCACAACCAAAGGTGTGCTTGGAGAGAAGATGACATAAAACATGGGGCAAGGTGTTAACTTTTGTGTAGCGTTCGGTTGAACCTCGATAAAAAATCAATTAATTTCATATTTATCATATTTTTTACACAAACATTCATCTTATTTTCGAGGTCTTTGAAATCTTCACTCAGTTACCCAGTTGAATGTAATTCTAATAAATAGGTTTGAAAGATTATTATAGGAAACTAGAATAATATTCTTAAGGTACAGTAGGGCTGCCATCCGTCCGGGTTTCCCCGGAATTGTCCTCGTTTAGAGAGCATACAGGCAAGGTTTCGTGGGTAGTTCCAGTTCAAATTTGTCTAGTTAAAAAGTTGACAAATAAAAATGAAGATTGTCTAATCCAAAGTAGGTATGCTACTACACAATTTTGATTTGAAAAGGTTTCTCACACTGAATTAAAAAAAATTTAGACGTCTCCGGGCTCCAAAATCCGGGGGTTTAAGCTTTTATCCTGGTTGACAAATTTTTGAGATGGCAGCCCTAGGTACGATTAAGTTGTATGTCGATAAATACATAATAAGCAGGTCTTTCTCTCACCTGTATCCGTGCCTCGGGAAGCCCTATTTTAGCCGCGAGCCGCTCACGCGCGAAAACGTCCGGGTAGTGGGTCCTCTCGAACTCTGAAATGTAACAACATGTCTAATGCCTGTCCGTATACTAAAATAATCAATACACAATGTGCACTTGCAAATTGCTTTCAGAGTAAAGAGTCATTATTAGCCGTGGTCCACCTAATTTGAGCACCCGGAAAAAATGCTGTCCTTATTTTGAATCACTCAATAATATATTATAATTAGTGTCCGACCGAAGTTTCGGTTTCGGTTTCGGTTTCGGCCAATTTCGGCCAAAAAAGTGATTTCGGCCGAAGTTTCGGTTTCGGCCAGGATCCGGCCGAAACCTTCGGCCGGGCCGAAATTACTTCGCGGCCTCTCGCGGCTCTCGCATCGGGAGCATTCGGCTTAATTCGGGCGCGTAAAGTAAAAGTACAAATTGAAATATGTACTCTAAGCTCCAGGAAGAAGGACTACAAAATAGTCCGAAACATGTCGATCATCACTCGACTTTTTATACGTGAGTTATCCGTTTGTGTAATTATGATTAAAGTCTCACGGTAGTTTCATGTACCTATATCTATTTTCATTAAAAATAAACGTTTTTTATTTTGTTTAACAAAAAAAGAAACGTTCTCAAATAAGAAATCCTTACAATAACCTTTTCCTTACGATTTGTACAGTAATTTTGAATATCTTCAAAAATTTCGGTTTCGGTTTCGGTTTCGGCCGAAATCAGAAAAAAACCGAATATTCGGTTTCGGTTTCGGTTTCGGCTAAAAATCGTGTTTCGGTCGGACACTAATTATAATACAAAAATATGTAACTAGGTTAGGTTAGATATTGGGTTAGATATATCTTCAGTTGCCCGAAGAGCAGAGCTCCGTCGAAACCCAGGTAGACAAACTATAGGTGGAGCACGGGTAAGAAAGGTGAGTGTTGCTTGTGTACACGTCATGCATGCTATGGTAATTCTGGCCAACGTTAGACAGGTTTCGAATTAGTTTAGTCACCTCAAACCTACTTCAAAACCTGTGTATCTAACGCGGCCTTGAAATCCAAAAATTTGGTCTCAGTCTGGTCATTGCATTGCAATGTGAATGCATATCGCAATTCTTGGTTTCTTAGTAGTTTAGTTTAGTGACTTTTTGCTATTTATTAAATCCACAGCAAATCGACAGCTTCAAGCGAGGTATGTATTTAACATACTTAGCTCGAAGCTGTCAATCTGCTCGTTGGAGAAACAGTAGTGCGGTTCCGCTGTAGCTTGGCGCTTGATTAATACTCCTGGCAGCATCGTCGTCCTTGCAGCTAGAGCTGTCGTTAGAGCTGTCACCCGACCCCTAGTGGCTTAAGGTCCAAACGTACCTCGCTCGAGACTGTCAATCTGCTCGTTGGTGAAACTAGTGCGGTTCCGCTGTAGCTTGCGCTTGAGTCGGAGCCTGGCAGCGTCGTCGTCCACGCAACGACACGAGCTGTCACCCGACCCCTGGTGGCTTAAGGTCCAAACGTACCTCGCTCGAGACTGTCAATCTGCTCGTTGGTGAAACTAGTGCGGTTCCGCTGTAGCTTGCGCTTGAGTCGGAGCCTGGCAGCGTCGTCGTCCACGCAACGACACGAGCTGTCACCCGACCCCTGGTGGCTTAAGGTCCAAACGTACCTCGCTCGAGACTGTCAATCTGCTCGTTGGTGAAACTAGTCCGGTTCCGCTGTAGCTTGCGCTTGAGTCGGAGCCTGGCAGCGTCGTCGTCCGCGCCGCTGGAGCCAGCATTGGAGTTGTCGCCAGACCCGGTTTCGTCGGAGTGCAAGCCTTCCAGACCTTCCAAAGGCTCTTCGCCTGGGAAACAGAGATGCAAGATTTGATTGAGACTGATTGAAGGATGGCTATAAATTGAAATATAATACTGCCCACTTTACGCTAGGGTAAAAATAAGTAGGTAGTAAAAGTTCTAGTAGGTAGTAGGTAGTTTTTTCTCCTTACTGTACCTCGTTCTAATTCTCAATTCTATGTATATTCTTATACTGTTCAGGCTTTGCGGTTGTGGAATTCCTTGCCTATAATCATAAGGCGCGCTAAATCCTTACCCATATTTAAATCTATGTTGAAGGAGCACTATCTGTCATCTTGTGCATAAATCTTGTAGCTGGCTTTTTTTAGGTATGTGTGTATGTGTCTATTTATATCTCCATTTATTATAAATGTGTGTTTAATGTATAATATATTATGTATTTCAATACTTAGTATATTAATATATATTCTAAATTGCACCACCTGCTCAGATCTGTTCTGTTCTCCAGTCCATTATGGTTGCCTGGAAGAGATCGCTCTGTAGCGATAAGGCCGCCTATTGTTACCTTGTAATATTCTGTATACCTTTTTTCTGTTTTGGTTGTTATATGTGGTGTTCAATAAAGAGTTATTGTATTGTATTGTATTGTATTGTTCTAAGCGACGTCATCGTGTCTTTTTAATATACTATTCGTAAGTGCTTTTACGACATGAAACAGGATCTTGGATAAAAGCTTGGTGCTTTTAGTCTATTCGTTCTTTGAGCCTAACAATACCCATATGACTATACCTACTGCTCAAAAATGTCCAAGCACGCATCATATTGTACCTATAACTGATTGATCCCCAAACAATTTTATCGTATACCTACATATATATCGGCCGCTAGAAAGTGTCCAAAACAGTTCTCAATGCCGCAGTCGAGCTTAGACCTCCGATGCGAAACGATTTCTTAAAATATTTAAAGATGACAAAATTATAGAGCAGTTACAGTAGAAACGGTCGAATCACACTGGCATAATCAATAACACTCGTATGAAATATAATTAAAAGTACAATCGCCAACACAAGCATTAAGTATAAAACGTTTCTAAATGTAGCATAAAGGGTCCCAGCAGTACTTTGAAACATAATATCAAACGGCTGAAACTCTAAATCATCAAAAGCGAAGTTTCGCGTCGGGAGTAATAATTAATTCCCACAAACAAACCTGATAACAGTTTAATTTATTTGAGTTGGCCATTTTAATAGTCGTTTCGCTTTATCTACGCGTTCTTGGTTGGCTACAGATTATTAATTTTGAACTTGGCTTGGCTTCGCGAGGTTAAAGGTATTCACTTATATGTAGGTTATATATGAGGGGTGGCGCCATAGTTACAAGTTTATTTGACTTGCAATATGTTTGTACGGGTTAAATGTTGCAAGTTGACTTGAAACTTGGTATATAAACACCTAGTGATGGTCGTTCCTGGATGATGATGGACACAAGTCCAAGTGTTACCAGTATAAAATACCAGTATTCGATTTAGTTACTTAGTTGTAAGATGTATTATTTAAAAAAAACATACAGACGAATTGAGAACCTCCTCCTTTTTTGAAGTCGGTTAAAAAGATAGCCAGCAAGTACGGCCAGCAAAAAACTTGGATTAAAATGTAATTTAAAAGCGCCTTTCAATCCCTTGTCATAAGTACTTAGCTTGTACTCATTTGACAAAATAGATCCATAACGTACCTACCTACTAGTTTTCTTTCAGTTGTATTATATAGGATTCAGTATAAATCTTTATTTCACGGCGCTATGCTATGTAATCCATTGGGGAGCTCTTAGTTTGGTCTAATAATTCTTTGGTCTAATGTTTGTCGAATGACCGTTTGGTCTAAAATTTCACCAGGTGAAGCTGAATTCAAGAAATATTTCATATAGGCTTTGTAGGATAAGTTAGGTTAGGTTATGTTCATTTTAGAATGTTCCTGAAAAGCCAACGATTTCAGAATAAATTCAGATTAAGTTCAGTATTCGACCGTCTGAACACCTAATCCATGATCCATAGCAATTGTCGTCATCTAAGTTGACTATTTTCTACTTTCAGCTAAGAATAAAAATCCTTCTAACCTACTAATAATATAAATACGAAAGCGAGTCAGAGTGTCTGTCACTGTGTCAGTATAACCTGCATTAATAGGTGTTAAATAACTTTATATCCCGAAAAATTGCAGTTCCAGGATTTATTTTACCGTAGATGAAGTCGCGGGGAATAAGTAGTTTAATTATTTTTTTGAAGTTCCCAGTAAAAACCAAAGGCAAAAGTTAAGCCTAGTTTACAAATGCAATGAAACCTTGCTTGTTGTATTATATTGCAGTGCATGATCGATTACTTATGCTTAGCTCGTTTTCAAAGAAAGAAATACATAGAGTCAGAAATCCGTAATTAAATGTAATTTGCAAGAGTTTTTGTAAATGTAAAAGGGATTTACAGTGTATAGTGATAGTGAGCCTAGTAGTAGTAAGATTTCGAGCAAATAACGACACTAAAAAAAAACCGTTTCTCCTATTGTTACAATCCCAGCGTACCCTTTTTCAAAAAATTCAACAGGAATAGAGCGTAAATAACTAATACGGGATGAGAAACGTTTGTTTATTCAAAGTGGACTTTAGACACAAGAAAAAGAGAAACACAGCACCGCAAGTGCGACAGAGCAAAAACATAAATCTCTAAACAAACCCAACTTCCAACTCAGTTTTTAATCTACAGCACCGCAAATTCTCAAGCAAATAAATTAAGTTAAAGTGTCAAGATTCCGCGGTGCTTGTCTCCGCTCCCCCACCGGGCTAGGAGAGGGGGGGGGGGGGGCGTAACGCGCGCGTTCATGCAGAAACTGACGATAACGCGGGCCTACCACGTAACCCTGCCACGCTTAAAAATGTATGGCTTAATAATGGAACGATTTCGGAATATCTAATAACGGGGGAATATAAAGTTGAGAGGCAGGTTTATGCTACAGTTATCAACGAATATTCTAGACTAGAATTTCCACGCTTAGCACAGGAGCCGTAAAACGTTTATAACAGCTGAAATTATCGCATTATTTTCGCTGGTCCCAAGTTGGGCGCCACCATGATTTCATTTTACAGTTTTGGGGATCTTTTTTGACATTTTGGTAGTAAAATCGTTCATGATTGCGAAATATTTTCTTCTTGTTTATCTAAGAGTACACATTAGCAGTAATAAGCCAAATATAACATTTTTAGGCTTTACAAATCTTCATGAAGAAAAACTGCCGTCTAGGTTCATGCGATTTTGTTTTAGCGTAATTCAAAACTACGTATAAAATTCATACAAAAAATGGCACTGCTTGAAAATCAGTTAGCTCGATCAGAAATGGAGAAAATGTCATTTTTTTACTTTAGCCAGATTCAATAGTTTAATAAGCTCATAGATCATTAATTAACTCTCTAAGAACAGTTGAACGAGATCAGAGATTCTTAATGTCCCATTTGACAGCTGTCATCCCAGTACAATTTTAACGTTATAGGTTAAATAGCAATGACAAAAAATGTACACATCAGCGAGTAACATATTCTTGTAACTTATAGTAAGGTATTTACTTCACGGATTTGGCGCAATCATCGATACTAAATATCGATGGAGCTATTTCAAAAATCGAATTCAATTGAACTGACCCGAATGCAATCACTACATAGTAAAAAATAAAGTCGCTTTCTCTGTCCCTGTGTCCCTATGTCCCTATGTATGCTTATATCTTCAAAACCACACAACGGATTTTGATGCGGTTTTCTTTAATAGATAGAGTGATTCAAGAGGAAGGTTTATATGTATAATACATGCATAATATACCGTGCGAAGCCGGGCGGGTCGCTAGTGTTCAATAATTTTAAAAGGCGTGTTTCACTGACGAGTACGCCTAGTAACGCTCTGTGGGCCGCGTGTTTTCACAGCCGCGCTGCTGGAATAAAGATAGTTTCGCTACTCGCGCAAAAATCATGTATTTTTAACGAAGTGCTTTTGTGCCGGGTCCCGGCTACAGTCAAGGGCACCTTATGTACACTTGACACTTACCCCTTACAGAATGTTACAGACTTGTTAGGTACCTATAAGAAATATTTGGTCTGCGCCTCCAAAGGTAAATGGCAAAGAGAGAATAAAGACAAACGATTGTTAAATTAATAAAAGCCTCTGTCTGATGAAATGAGTTATAAGAAGGAGGTCGGTATCTGTTGTGTCTGCGTATCTGTTATTTTGTGTTCGTGTGTGTAGCTTAATTAGTATGGTTCACGAGAAGTTCACTTGTAACTATGCTTTCAACTGTATGCACACAGCGATTGATAGATTTTTTACTTGGTTTAAGACAGAGCTTAACAAGGTCTTTTTCCTACACTCCCACAATCATGCTAAACGTGTCCTAAATGTCTTGTTACCTTAGGCTCTGTCTACCCCGTAAGGGATACAGACGTGATTTATGTATTGTATTGTATATATTAACAAGGTCTTTATCGAGTTCACTCGCAGCAGACTACGTCTTATAATTAGGACGTGCTTAGGGCAATGTAAAGTAAAGAGGTATATTTACTTATTATTATATCTAAAAAAAGAAAAAAATGTGGCTTTGGTGGCACGATGCAGAGCAGAACCCATCAACCCATCATTCATATTAAGTCTTTCATTAAATACCAGATGGCGCTAAGAGACGCTAAAGGTAGAAGCTTTACTTATCTTATCTAGTACCTTAAGGTTTATTTATATAATACCTATCACCAAGCAGTGTTTTCGCTTGCGTGTATTGCGGTAATAATCGCTTGAAATGTATATCTAAAGGTGATTGCAAACCATGGATAGATGAATGCTGGTAGGTAGATGTTAAAATAACTTAAAGCTAAAAGCGAAAAGTGAATTTTTATTGTTCGCCTTCCAAAAAATATTTTCAGAATTAAACCGCATCTCATATTCTTTTCGGGTTTTCAAAACTTGTAACACCGCCAATTTCATAGCAACATTATTTGACGACAGTTTCGCAATCCGTAGATGCGCATCGCACGATGCCTATGACAGGGATCTACGGCTTAAAATCCCATGAAAATGTATGTGTCGAGGGTAAAATATGATTTGTATCGTATTTGTATCAGGGACTCATCTGTCAGAGTGCGAAACATTAATGTATCATGAAGGCGGCGTAATGATGTGAGATCTGTATCAGATAATGGACGTGTCACTATTTATGTCTACTGGGATGACAACGGATAGATACACCGACTAATAAACATTTGCGGGGACTATCTGGCATTTTTTCTGCAAGCTTAGCTTATTATTTTAGCGATGCGTGAACATTTCATACCTAGGTTCAGAAACTAGAGTCAGTTATAGGAAGCCGTTTTTCAATGTTTATGGAAAATGGCGCCCAAAACGGAACTAGCAATGATGTTGAAATATTAGAAATGCGAGATATGTAAACTTTATTCAGTTTTAAATAATAAAAACACGTGAGTTGAGATAATCGCTTTGTTAGTCAAATTTAAAACGTGGCGCCCAAATATGGGAATGATCATGTAGTGTGAAAAAAGAAAAATAAAATCATAATTTATTAAATGTTATTATAATTACGCTTTAGAGTAATTTTGGGAGTTTCTTTCAAAATACTATACATGTATAATTCATTTTAAAATTAATAGGGTACCTTATAGTATTTATTAGGTTTTTTTGATGACGTCATAAATAGGTAAGTTACCCCGAAGCTAGTAAGATGGCGGCGAGAGTGTTGCCTTATCGCAAAAATGTCATCGCCGTGACGTGGCCTCCCTGGGGGAGGCATTCCGCAGTACCTCTGCATTTATGGAAATATTAACTTACGAATTCCTGTTTTTAATTAAGACTTTGTTCTGTGTTTGCGACAAAGTTAATGAGATTTTTGGTCATGGTTAAAATTTTGTGCAAGTCTTCAATGCATAACTACAGCGAGACTCAGACGCATTAAAATATAATAATATAAAACTTGTTACAAATACGCGAGTGATTCTATGTTGCTTAAGTGTTGTGTAAGAAATTATAACTTTCAAGAAGTCATAGCTTATAATAATTATTTTATAAACAATCTGTGAAATTTTCGAGATACGATGGTTCTGTCTTAAAACATAATTTATTATTAATTAAAAATTAACCCCATATTTCTAACTAGCTGTTGCCCGCGACTTCGTCCACGTAGAATTAAATAAATATAGCCTATGTTCATCAGGCATAATGTAGAATTCTAATCGTGACAGAATTTTTCAAATCTTTCAGTAGTTTCAGAGCCTGTTCAATCCAAACCAACAAAGAAATAAAAGTTACAGACGTTAGTCTTGCAAGCGTGCAATATAATAAGCTTGACAAGAGTCTATGAAAGACGACTTGCGTAAAATAATAATAATAATATAATATAATAATAAAAATAATAATAAAAATGATTTATTGTACACTCAAAACCAAAACAGAAACAAGTACAGTACTTAGGGACTATCGGAATGTACCGAGAAGTCATATGACGTGTCAAAAATTCCGGCCCCCAAACTAGGTAAAAACCATAATGCATCTAAATACAGTAAAATAAAGCTCTAAGTTAATTTTCATTCCAAAGGGCAACGTAATAACACGTTTTTATTAACAGCCACTAAAATTCAAACGGCAGCTGATGTGAAAAATGATAAGAATTACGATTTTGGTCACGCATCCGCCATTTTGTGCAAACGGCGGGAAAGGGCGGCGCGCAGGTGGGGTGCATACCGAATGTGCTTAATGTTCATTTTCACAGATAAGTAATCAAAACGGTATCAGGTTTCAATATACGTTTGTTGCTGCACGGTACTAGCGACAGTGGGACGTTTAGACGTTTTAAAAACTGTCAAATTGTTTTGAAAAGTTGTGTTGGTATTTTTTTTGTTAACTCTGTTCCACTTTATTTAAGTAGGGTATTTTACGGTGGGTTAGGTACTTACTGTCCGGCTCAAAAGTTACTATAATGTGTTCAGCATTCGAGGGATTTTTCTGTGACGATTTGCGACTATGTTAGCTCTACTTCGCTAAAACTATGAAGTAAATGGTTACTGAGAGTCAAATGTTACAAACTACCTACTACAAAAATGCGAGTTTAAGTAGGTAGGTATATCTAGTAACTTTTCTTTTAACTTTTGTGTTTTGTGTTTTGTTTGTTTGTTATTGTTTTAACTTTTCTTTTATGTTTGTTACTCTTTCACGCCAGAACGGCCGAAAAAATCTGGATGAGTTTGGCACAGCGATACACGAATCCTTTGCAGACATAATCACAACCAACGGCTAGTTATAAATAAAAATGACCAAAACAACAAAGACAAACCGATCTAGATCAGTTTCTAAATGAGGGAGTAACGAAGTGCCCTGGCAACAGACTGTTTGAAATGTTGAAATGATTATCATTAATTATTCCAAAATTAGGTAACTTCATTATTAATTAAGGTCATCATATTTATAGTTCATACTGTCCAGGTGGATTTTACAACTGCAATAAAATTGTTTAAAAAAAATAAACACACTGGCCGCATAGACTCTACTGTCTATGATACAAGTGTGACGGAAACAACAAGCGTGTGTTTACCGCGTGGGAGGTACCGGGGCGGCACTAACGCGGCTCCGCCCAAACCGGCTGTTTTTTATTTATTACGCCGTGTTTATGGTGAATCGGTGGTTGCGGATTATTTTGCTTATTGGTTATATATTTTTTTAATTTATTTGCTAGTACTAAAGCTGTGAAATTTACTTGAACGTTTAAGATAGCGTTAGATAATAACGTCGAGTCGAGCCTTTAGTATAAATTTTAATACACCAATACGCCTAGGACGCGTTCGCGTAAACGTCTCAATTAGGTACCTACTATGGGCAAATGTAGCGCCACTAGTGGCAAGTAATGGCAACAAACTTCCCTATAATAGGTATTTGACACAAACATTTAACGTGAACGTATTCGAGTCAAGTCAAGTCAAAGTCAGCATCACTAAGTCAAAACTTTTATATGTAAAATAGAAGCCTTTCTGTAAAAAACAGAGTCGCGCCAGTTTTGAAAGTTTACATTAGCATTCGACGCGCCAATTTTTCATTTCACTATTTTACGTTATCCCACGTTTTCGTTCAATAGAGATGCTTTTCTGGTTTTATTGTTGACTTTGCAGTGTTTAGTTTTTTCTGTTAAAATACTTATAAAAAGCTCTGACGCTGATCTGGACATAAGGATACATTCGGTGACAAGAATGAAACTATGTACCTACTTATTTCTCGAAAATAATAAAGAATCACGCCTTAATTTCCAAAGAACATTCACATTAACATTACTTACTTTCATTCACGCCAACATAAAAGCCTTTCATATCAAAAGAACCCACATGTAACTAACATAAACATCCTCCGTACAACCTACACTGCGGTAGTTAAGTACTTAGTCAAAACGTACGCAAATTAACACATGTATAATTGCGCAAAGCTGTAGACAGAGGGTTCCGAACCGCCCTTTAGCGGCGTTTTCATGTTTTATAATCGCGTTTCATGCGTTATTGGCCGAAACCCTTTGTGGAGCGTTCGCGCGCATGGCAACCCCGACGTTGCCAATTACTGATGTAAATGAATAAACAAAGCGGTGTCTATGGTTTGTCGTGTAAAGCCTGAATAGGCTGTGTGGGGCCTAATCCCTTTGCCTAAGGGATGGATGAAAAAGCAAAGTCGGATTATAAATTATGGAACACATGTAGATTATTTATTTCTTTATCTTTTTTTATTGTTATAGAAATAGGCATGTGCATTTACATTTAAATAGAGGCAGATCAGGGGCCTTATCATGACGTCTTAATCAGTTCAGGGGCCCGATTTTTGAAAGCACATGTGTGAAAGTACCACTCGAAAGTGGTATTAATCTGTTTATATCTTCAAAACTACAGCTCTAATCAAATTTTTGACTAGTTCACAAGATTAATGAGAGTCGTAAGTATCTTTTAAGCTACTCGTCATTAAAATTTCAGCCCATTTTTCACCAATTTCGAGTGGTCTTTTCACACATGTGCTTTCAAAAATCGGGCCCCAGTTCAGGTTTTAGCTGTCATTTTTAGTATGGATCTGACAGCGAGCGAAACTAAACTGAATCGTAATTGAATCGCATCAGAAAAGGAAAGGAACCGGGACGAGTCAGAATCGTGACGTAGCTCGTCTTGCAACAATACCGTGATCTTTCCTAACACACGCTCAATTAGTGAGGTTATAAAAAACCTTTCCTGTATAATCCGGCATGAGATAATGTTCGTGCAGAAAGAAAACTAATTTTGGATATAGAAAATGCGGCATCTAACAGGCCAGTAGAGTTACCAAATTAAGCTGTCTTTAATATTTCCCCAATACAATTAGATAGGGCATAATTATGAGCGGGATATAGACTGCGATTACCTTTTCTTTCCTCTGTAATGTATTGAAAAACTAAGCGATGGTTAGATGTGAATGTGAATTAATGAAACCGCACTCAGCCTAGACGAGTGATTATTGTGATAAATATTTACGTGTCACCCCCCCCCCCCCCCCTCACACACCACTAAACGGCGTACAAGCAAATATACTATCGAAATCAAACGTTTAATTGCTATCATATAATAGGTCGAGAAATGTTCAAGGCAAAATGCAACGTATGTAGCAGGTAATAGTGAGCTTCACAGAGGCGTTTAGGTCATTCCTCCACTCGGGATTAGTTACCAAAATACGTGTTGGTTACCCTACAACTGGTCGTGATAGGCTTTGATGGTTTGGGGATCGTACTGTTTCACATTCTAACGTATATATTCTGATGTCTATAATTTAAAGGTACCAAAGAGGTGGACGGATGACATGTAGACTTATTACCTAACTCGCTCGCAATCGCCATCGTGTTCATTCTGACAGTTCTTGTATGAATGTGACAGCTAGCTGATTCCGATGCCAATTGTCAGCCCATACATGAACTGTCAAAATGAACACGATGGCGATTGCGAGCGAGTTAGGTAATAAGCCTACTGGTTAAAGTTGGTACGGTGGATGCAAGCCGCTTCCAACAGAGGCAACTAGAGGTCTATGGGGAGGCCTATGTCCAACAGTGGATGTCCTATGGCTATGGCTGATAATGATGATGATGGTGATGAAGTTATCGACGGGAAATCCTAAGCTTAAATATAACTCAAATACTAACCCAGATACGCAAAAATTTGGTAACATACTTTCTTTGGCAGGACTTAAGTGAAAAAAATGGCAGAATCTTAAAAATAGTAAACTTAAGAAGTTTGAGGCGGACTCTTAGTTCGTACGACATTAATATGAAGAGTGTGTGTGTGAAAAAAACCCGCTGTGTGAAGATGACTGATTGATGCCGAGAACTTCCAAATTCAAACACTACTATTAACGTTGGAATTGGACGGTACGATACTAAGTTCGCATTTCGTATTTGGAGGTAGAGTAGACTGTCTGAACAGTGAACCGTGACTGCAATACAAATACCTACGCCTGGAGCTAGAAGTTAGCATCTGTGCTATGACTGCTCCTGCTCTGCTCTCAATTATGTACACACAGCAAAGCTATTCGGTAAGCAGGATAGATACGGCGCGAGCGTGCGTAGGTGCTTACCTGATAATATTGCCGTGTACTAGCAAATTACTTTCCTCTCTTATATCATGTAGGTTCTTACCTGAAGGTCAATGAAAGGAACGAAGTTTCACGTTTTCAACTTACATTTAAAAAGTAAAAGGGATGAAGGGTGGGAAGGGATTTAGGATTCCGTAATTAAAGTTATGTTTCTGAAGTATTGATATGTTTGCCCACTCACGAATATGTGGATGTTATGGATTTGTTACTTCGCTCAAACACTACGCAACGGATTTTAATAAATTTTGGCACACTGATAGTTTGTAGCCTGCAGTAACACGTAGGTTATTTTAACCCCGAAAACTGCATACCTGGTTAGGTATAGCGATAAACAAATCTTGGCAGATGAAGTTCAAGGCAAACTGCTACCTTCATGTCGACAAACAACGTTGACTCAGGCACAAACTTACATCTTACAGATTCTATATTTTGTGCTAAGAGTTTTCTTCCGTAAAGAAAAAACATAGAATTTGTCAGTTCCTTCTTTTCTCGCGTATATGGTAAAAGCCCATCGAGGGAATTGGCGAAAGTCTTAAGAATCATGTTATAGGCGATGCGGCTAGCAACCCATCATTATTTTGATGTCTGACCTTAAGGTTTTGTTACCCTAGGCTCTGTCTACTTAGGGATAAAAACGTGATATATTTATGTGCTAAGAGTAAGCAAGTAACTAAATTATTTATTGTAAAAATAAAATAAAATAAACTCAATACAAGAGTCTGTTAATACTATTTATGTTAACTGAGTAATAACCTCTTGTATGTACCTACACAAAGTATTCCATTACTGCTCATCAAACAAAAAAACAAATCTATCCATAAGCATAATTCTGAATCAAAATATCTAACCCTGCATATAGCCCTCATGTATATCCGGCACATAGCATGCGGCATACAAAGCGGCCCCTTTGATCTACATACATACGTGTATGTAGCTGATTGTATGTAGAGGCCCTTCTATTTTCGTTGTGTCTTAACGTTTGGGTTTAAAGGGCTGGAAATGGGTTGATTTTGAATTTTAAAGGAAATAAAAGGCATGGGAATGGTTTAAACCTTTAAAGCGATTTGTGTACGGCTTTGAATTGGCAACGACAAATGTAGAGTTTCATGGAATCATAAAATAGGAATTACTGCTTAATTATTTAATTTATTTATTGACGTTTCGACTATATTACGGGCCGAAATCGCAAGTAATTGTAATTTAAATGGGCTGACGAGGTAAAAACAACTTAAATGTACTTTATTGACTGCTATTTTGAACTATTGTGTATGGTTTTATTTCTAACATTAATATAAATAATCTCTAACTTATTGAATGACCTTACGATTACACAGAAAAAAGAAAATAAGTCCTCAAAATCAGTTTAATAAATAAATGCTGTCGCCTCAAATATTGGCAACGAATTATCTATTTTTAGGATCTCCGTTCGACTAGAAAATATCCTCAAAGAGTACGCCGATTTATGTGGAGCTCTATACGTATAGCAACCGTCTGTAGTCTGTCTGGTACCACAGATTCACACAGTTCGCCGTTTTCGTGTCCTAGATAAGGAGTTTGAAACAGTTCAACTCATTGCTTTTTATATCTACTCACTTATAAAAAGTTACACTAGTTAAAACAGCCACGTAAACGTATGGCGGGTGTGGACCGCTGTAGACTGGGGTTGATTTTTTTTTTTTTATATTAAAACCGACAAACGGGCATGCGGTGCACCTGATGGTAAGTGATCACCGCTGCCCATGGACAACTGCAGCACCAATGGGACTGCTAGCGCGTTGCCGGCCTTGCAAGAAATGGTACACTCGCCTCTTGAAGGTACCCATATCGTAGCCAGTTGGAAAAACCCCAGCCGTCAGCCCATTCCAAATTTTGCACGTACGGGGGCAAGAAAGACCGCTTAAATCGCACGGTATTGGAGCACCAGCTGTCGAGGTGATGTTGGTGGAAACTACTTTTGCGTCGAGTAGTACGGTGATGGTTGATGATGATGACTCGTTAAAAGTAAACTATGTTTTGCATGTCCGGCAAAGCCGGGATCCTGACTCCGCAAGCCGCCTCGCGAGGCAGCCATTTTCGAGACTTTAAGCCTTGTTTGAAACGAAATCATGCCTGATGCAGCTACCTCGCGAGGTGGTGCAGTCTTGACAATGATAGTCTTTCCAATAGCGCTGGCAGACTTAACCTTTTCGCCGCCACGTCAAATACAAGAGACGTCGCCCATACGCCAGACTTCTTTATTGCGATGCCTTAAGTTGAACCTAAACTCGATTGAACGAAGGTTGCTTATGCATTGAAACAATGGACGTATATATAGGTCGTTGGCGTTGAAAAGGTTAAAAACGATACGCAAAAGAGTTCTTTGCAGTCGGCTTGAGTGAGTAATGTTTAATTTTGATTTTGTCAAAGTAACTCAAGAATCTGTTGAAATATTTCACAGTAATTTTAACACGCCTTGTATAATCTACATGTCTTTTATGCTTACTTACCTACCTACGCTGAGACCCACGTACATCAAATAACACGTCAACATGCAAATCGCGTTAAATATGCGTATATTAAAACGAAAACGACACATATCAGAATAATGAATCTTAAATTGACAAATATGACTCATAAACTAAACATACCTATACTTTAATATCGCTATGGTTAGGTAAAACCATCAAAGCAGTTTTCTTTTCTTACCCGTGGTACTACCGGTGGTGCTACTGGTAGAAGGTACGAATGGTTTTTTTTTTACCCGTAGCATTACTATCTTGTCTGGTACCACGGGTAAGAAAGGGGTAATGGATACCAAGTCAATTTTAGAAAATGTTAGAGTTTGTTGCAAAATAATGCGCGATTGTTTTATTATTGTAGCTAAACAAAACTTTATCTAAATTTTATTTATTACCTCGGCGTCTCGAAGGGGATCCCCTTGAAATGTCGTCAATTTTTTTTATCGAATTTCATTTCATCGAAACCGATTTCAATTCTCATATTTTTCAAGTAA
Source organism: Pandemis cinnamomeana (assembly GCA_932294345.1). NCBI lineage: Eukaryota > Metazoa > Arthropoda > Insecta > Lepidoptera > Tortricidae > Pandemis > Pandemis cinnamomeana. The sequence continues at coordinate 5,558,341 of OW028721.1, forward strand.
TATGCTTCCATTGACTATTCATTACCAAGTTATAAAATATTACTAGTCTTTGACATAGCTAAAATTTGAAGTTATACAATTAATAGAACAACGTTCCAAGGATTATTATTTGCTTGAGAATACATTTCATTGAATATTCAAGTAACAAAGTAATACAATATCGATTTTCTTTTCTTCGATGTATTGTTACAAAACAGTTTTATTTAAACGAACTGCTACTAGTAAAGTAGGTTAGGTTAGGCTAGAATTTTGACTTGGTCTGAAACGACCTGCTATCAGAAAAATAGGTTAGGTTAGGTTATGTTCATGTTGAAAGGTTAGGTTAGGTTAGAATTACGACCCCGTTACAAACGACCTACATCCATTTTTAATTTTAGTAAGACAAAGAAAACAAAAATAAACCCATAGAGAGATCAATCAGTAGATCCATATTTGTCCGCAATTGTTGCGTTTATTTAGTTCACCGCATGATTTATTGTAATGAAATAACACATATTGAAATGATTTTCTAAAAACATGAAAGTGAGTAATGCAAAATAAACAATTTATTAACTAACATTCCCACTGTTTAAAAATCGGTGACCTAATAATACTCGATGTAAGTGTTCGACGTAATGAATTGTCGACGAAATGAAATTACGTGAAACGTTGACTTTGAACTGATATTCGATGAAAAATTTGTCGATATTTCAAGGGTAAACAGTCTCGAAGTGATCTAAAACCCCGTATAGTTAAAATACTTAATAAAATGAGTGCAAATCGTGAAAGTTTGAATCAATGTGCGATCGCTACAAGAAGTGAACTGTAAATTCTTTAGGTATTTCCTAAGCTCGAAAATCGATGACGGTTTTAAATTCCCCCTCTATAATGCTCACCCTCTTCTCTTTATCGTTTTCTTTTATTTCACTACTTACTTTTGATAGTTTTCTCATGTTATAAATCCGTACTTTTAATATTACAAATGCAAAAGTAACTGTGTCTTTGTCCGTCTATACGGTTTGCTACCTCTTCACGACATAACCGCTGCACACATCTTAATGAAATTTAGTAAGATGATTATTTTCAAAATTTTAGGAAGTATTGCATGTTTCAATTGAGACATTAACTGTTCCCACGGGATAAATGTATTGTTTAAGTCGTAGTTCCCTAGTTACGTTTTTATTGAGTAATAATTGTTTAGTTCTTCAACAATCATTGCGTTGATTGATACTTGTATAGGTATACAATGACTTTCCGTTGGATAGCAATAAACGAATACTGCGTAGACAAAGTCGCGGGTAACAACTAATACCTCTGTAATCCGGGAATAATATTAGCACATCCAAACACCGTTTCACCCGTCGCACAATACTTAAGACAATAATTCACGGCCCAATAAATAAATATTCAACGCGCCATACATCTCACTAATTTAGTGCTACGGGACCCCATAACGGGCCCCGCAGATATATATCCTGTGACATTTTTCTTTTTCTTATCTGGCCTCACCAGACGGTTGTCCCTCTCTTTTCATCGCACAAAGCTTTACATATGTGCGTCCCGCTTTGAAGTTATATTTATCACCGGCTAGTGTTCGTTTTATTTGGTTTTGGTCGTAATGGATTTATTCTGTGTCTTGACCTTGCGTTTGTCGTGACTGAAAGAGACTTTGTGCCGAAGCCATATTCAAGTGTCTATGGCTGGATTATTGTTCGGTTGTATGGTTGAGAAATTTAGCGGGTGACTGTACGGTGCTCAGTAAAATATACTCTGCTCTGCGGCAAAAAATGTGGCTCTCCCATATAGATCATTTTGAATGGAGACTAGACAATTTTCTGCCTCTGAGTATATTAAGTCTTATGAAATTTGGTAGGTATAATTTATTGTAGGCTATGTCTAATTATGATTAATAATCAATAATAAGTTCTGAAAGTTATTAATTGTATCTTTTTCAGACTCCAAAAAGCTTTTCGTTCCACTTAAAAAACAACTTGCTAAACGGGCCCCATGGTTCTTGTTACCTTAGGCTCTGTCTACCTCGTAAGGGATAATGACGTGATTGGTGTGTGCGTAAAAAACAATTTCAACCAAAAACAATCGCCAAATCCAGGCATGTACCGGACACTGTTAAACGCGCATAAATAAATTAACATTAAAATAACGAGCCAAATCCCGTGGCCGCTGATAAATGGTCCCCCTACATTGGGGCGAAAATAAAATTAGTTCCGCGTCTATCGCTGTGTAGGACCCTTAACTGAAGCTTACTCCGACCCCTAGTTAGGGACCTTAACGTTTCCTTAAATAAATAGTTGCATTTTTGGTGTAATACTTTTTGAAGCGTAGTGTTTTGTTTATTTGTCTGGAACTTTTTTGTAAAACAACTTGAGACGTTTATTTTTAAACTCGCTCACGCCCACGGCTTTTAGAAGTACTTCCTATCCAGTGAGAATTAAAAGCAAATCTGCCTTTTTCTTGTCTATACGTTATAGCGAGCCTTTCCGTAAAATCATGTTTAGCCTTGCTTTAGCACAACTCTACTTGTAACTGTTCGTAACATTGTTTAAGTACACAATCCACTTTGATTGTTAAACAAGCGTTTAGTGTCAAAACCGTGGGCGGCCGCGGGCTGGCAACCCTTTGTGGTAAAGGGTCCTATATCGGGTAATCGCTTAATACAATGTTGCCAGCTTAATTAGAACGGCCATTTTGGATTCTGTAGGGATACCAGTGCTTATTCGGTATTGTTTACTGGTTTCAAATACCGTTCAGCCGTTTCTTACATTTTCATATCGGTTGTGGATTAGCTGTTTCCCGTAATTTGTCTCTATCCCGTGATTTATGCAATTTTTAGAAACAAAAAGTTATATTTTAGGTTATAAAACTATGTGATCGAATTGTTTTTTTACGCAAATGTTAAACTTTCGCAATAGTTATCTGTAAGAATTAAGTAATCATTAGGTTTTAATACTGATATGATAGTTTCATTGGGTTAATTCTTACACTTCAGATCATATCAGATAAACATAAAATTAACATTAAAGCTATACTATACAACACACTTTCAGCTTCCGAAAACCCAAATTGTTAAACTTACATCATTAATCATAACCTAGTATATTTCACGTATCAAATAAAGCTATCGCCAGACGTCGTAAACGTCTCATTAAACCATAGACTATCGTTTCCGCACCGTGTGGCGAGCCTTTTCCGCCACTTTCACGGTGCACAAGCACGAGTGGACTATCAAGTAGCTTGCGTTTAGTAAGTGGAAAACAAACAACGCTTAGTGTGAGCCGCACACAGTTACTTTAACAGTAACCGTAACCGATGATTTTGATGTATATTTGACAGAAAACATGAAATTTAATATTTTATACTTAAATATTATTGTTATTATTGGCGCTTGGCGACAATATCGCTAAGTAAAATGCCGGATGATAGATGCATAAATTCGAACACTTACTCACCTGTCTTGGGTGATGAGGATCTGAGTTCGGTTCCCGGCCATAGCTTTACTTTAAGGATTTTTGCACGTGTTCTAGTTATCCGTTGTTTAGAAATATTACTTTAAAGTAATTTGGTGTAAAATTCACACGTAGCATGGGTTACGCCAAGTTAGTTTAAAAAAAATTGTGCATAAAATTACAAGCACAAGAACAAAGAATAAACAAACAAGCAAAACACAAACAAAATCATGTCTTGGTCCCTTAAGGGGTAGACAGAGCCAGAGCCAGAGACAGACAAACACCATTCACAGTATAATTAAAATGTGGCAAAATGCTCAGGCTCAGCATGTGCGATGAGAGCTGTGCTTCCATGCCCTGGTTTCCAGCCAGCACCTACCGATAACTACCGATAACTTAAACCAGATCAACGATTTGGACATAATAGTGTGAGATTGGTTTCGCACCGTTTCGTGCCTTAACTGGCGATGGCGCTGCTAATTTTTCTGTACCTGCTGTAGTACCTATTTTAGATTTGAGACCTTATCCATTATAAAAAAAACAACCGGACTACTCGGGCAAAAGTTGTATCATACATTTAAGAAAATATCTGCTTGATAGCTGCGTGAAATATCTGCTTGAAAACTTCCTCCTTTTGTTTTTGTCAGTTGAAAATAAAAACAAATTAAAATAAGTAATGTTTTCGGAAGTCTTCTTTTTACATGCGGCTCTAGGGTACCTTGAATAGGTTAGACAATTAGACCCTTCGAACCGGTAACAATTAGCTTAGCTAGAACTGGATATAATCGGGCTGTAGCTAGAGCGGCGACGACGGATCCTAAGTCCTTGGATCTTTCTGGTATTTTTTTTCAAATTCTGTTTTTGCTGCCAGTAACCGTTCGTTTAAGTTCAATTAATTATTCACAAACAGTTTACGCGTAATCTTAATTCATTCACAAGACAATCGATCGACCGAGGCCCTATCGAAATTAAAAATTCCACAACTCCACTGCAGTTTGCGTGGGACCAGAAAAATGTTCAAAGCTACCTAATTGGATACACAGAGAACCGCTACAAAGGGGATGTTTGAGATAAAAATGAAAATTAAATCTTCCAGGCGGATGGGCAGAGTAATGTTTTTGACGGTACTGTAGGCGAGACCCCCCCTCTCCCCCCACGGGGGCGACCGCAAATCGACTATCAAAATGCTGGTGAAAAAAGTTGAAGCAGACGGCGTGACGGCGGTTGTTTCGCTGCGGATGACTATTCGATGCTTGCGGAAGAGTTGGATTAAAGTTGCCACATGATTAAAAATGGACCAGTTATTTGGTTTTAAATTGTACGTTTTAGTGGTAGTGTCACGACAGCGTGTTTCTGTGATTGAGTAGCGATAGATTTAGCGGTTTTGATTTATTTACTTATATAGTTTTTTTTGATATGGAGTTACACAATTTTAATTTTAACAATTTCATTTCATTTCATTTTACTATACTAAGAAATCATGCACCCGTTGTCAGAATAAATAGAATTTATTATTGTTTTTTACGCTAAATGAGGTCCAAGAAGTTCAACCTAAAGAACGCAATGCGTGATTTTTGAAATTACATTCTTATCTATTTTTACGGAATTGTGCCCTACCAGCGTTCCATAACCATGGATAGCTCCAAAAAAGGATCAGTGCAAGCTTGTCGCTTGCCGATAGGTATTAACCTAGTACATTCAATGTCTTTGAAGGTGTCTAAAGAGAAGCCTTTGATTACTTGTAAAGGCTTTTCCACACATTAGGCTACCATCGACGTAAGACACGCTAGATTAGATTAAAAGATAAAGGTGTTAATTTTTTTTATTACTTCAATAATTTATCCTGGGGGAAAACAATGTGGTATTATCCCCTTGCCTTCCACACCACAGTGCTGGAGTCCGGGTTGGTGGTTGGCAACAGAGAGCGCTGATGACTCTTACATCAGATTCGCCAGTCGTATTTTACAACACTTACAAAGAGAGACGGGTCCGTCCTATTCTAAAACCATTGTTATGATCCCAACTCCCATTGTTAGATTGACAATGGGGGTTGGGTTCTTGGCGATACGATGGGATTTACTCACGGGGTACATCCGTACGGATAGCGTCAAATCGAGCAGGAAGGAGTGGTCAACCCTTTTATCTGTGGGCCAACCGATCAACAGAGTATAGTCAGCAAACAGTCTAGATCTTGAGTCTAATTAAGTTGGCTACCCCTGTAATGTCTAAAAGCTGTTAGCAGTGGCGTAACTATAACGTCAGGGGGCCGTGGAAAATTCATCAATGGGAATCCTACCCCAATATAAAGAAGTCCTACTGTCCTTTCTGTGCTCTATCTATGCCAAGCCAGTTAAGAGCCCGTGGTATTTTGCACGTCCTGCCAACCTATGGGTGCGCCACTGTCTGTTACTCACCTTTCTTCATGGTAGTCATATCACCGTTGCACATCTGCGGCCCAGGGCTGAGGCTGTGCAGCTGGTACGGCGGGGTCCTGGTGTCGATCTGGCCGGGCCAGGGTGCTCTCGGCCAGGTGGACTGGGATCCCAGGAGCCGGAGACGCTCGTACACAGGCGTGTTGCAGTCCGACGGGGTTGGCTGCGAGGTGGTCTTCTCTTTCTGGGCTGCTAGGTTGCGAAGAACTCGGTTGATTGAGGATACCTGATATAATTTAGAATAGGTTAAACCGCTGGAGTGTGTTTTAGTTTTAGGGACACATTGTATTTGTAAAAATGGAAGGACATATTAGTTTAATTCTATCTCGTGTGTTCATTCACATTAGTAGAGTTTTGTCATTACTGCATTATGTATGTATGTACTCTTACATACATACATACATACACAAATCACGTCTTTATCCCTTACGGGGTCGACAGAGCCTAAGGTAACAGGTAACAGGCCACAATTAGCAAGATTGAGGGTGTATAGGTGGAAAATGGAATCAAAATAATGATGGGTTGCTAGCCTCATCGCCTATAACATGATTCCTATAAGTTTCGCCCATTCCCTCGATGGTCTTTTACCATCTGCGCGGGTAGAGAAGCAACTGGTACATTCTATGTTTTTTCTTTGCTCCCAGACCAGCATGGAAGATGTATGTACTCTTCATTGTGCAAAAAATAAAACAAATACAATTGACAAATGCTGAGACATAGTTTGGACATTACTAGGATTGCGTTTATAATGGAGATGAGAATGATGAAGGTAGGTACTCAAAAAATTCAATGATAGAATGAGTTTCATGTACAAGTTACAAAAATGATAAAAATTATCTGATTGACAAGAGATTCGTTGATGTATGATTTGGTATATTTTTTTCTGTTCAACATGCAATCTCATATTGTATTAGTTATTTTACTGGCATTGTACCATGTATATACATTCTACTTACTTAATTAGAAAAAAAAGTTGAAAGTGAGTCAACAATGATTATTGGTATGAATTAGATCTCCGTAAGACACTGAGAGGTTTTTTATATCCAACATCGATAAATTTCGATAAGGGGCCGCGTGATGACATGTGATTGGAAAGGCGTATTAAAAATCGATTATTAATTTCATTCGGAGCCTTCGTCCCGTTGAGACTGAGGGTTGAAAAAAAAGGTGGTACAGTATCGATGGTTTTGTTTTATTTTAACGTTTATTAAAGGTACGCAACTCGCTTCGTATACCTAATGATCTTGCAAATGTAGGTTTATGTTGCAGTAGTACAGACCAATAACAATCATGTTATTAGGATAATATAGACTCATAGATAGAGTACCTACCTACATTATTGAAAACATTAATGTTGGAGTTCTTGACTGTATCAACACACTATAGGTGGTGTGATGGTTATGATGCAATGGTACCTATACTGGATAAGTGGGGATCCTACTCAGTTTTTCTCATCATTTCCAGTTACCGAGAAACCCGTTGGTAGATCTCAAGATAATCCCAATCTGAGATAATAACATCACAATTAACCGACCACCCAACGTAAGTCAAATTACAAAATTCAATAATGTCGCCGCACCATCTGACAGCGCGCCAAAACGGACGTACGACGTAACTTAGACGTAGAGGAAGGCCGTAAGACGATAGATGGTAACTCGATACGCTGCCGCGGTGGTCTGCGCCGCGCGGTGACTGGCAGCTGGCACGATGGCCGATGGACCGAGAAAGCGCGGCACGTTCGAACGCGACTTTAAAAAAATGTTTTGTTTTTTCTTCTTAGTCTATGATGAGGATGGTTGACAGTTCATATTTGGATTTAGTTTTTTTATTCGTGTTTTAAACGGCCAGTGCTTATGTTGTTGTGAGGAATTATATTTTGCTTACTGACTAATGTTAAAGTTGGTGATGGTAAGAAGTTTTCAAGTCAGATGTCTTTAGCACTGAGTTTCCTTAGCTTGTTAACAATCAAATAAAATTAATGGAGTCACGATAGATTTGTTCGACCAGAAAATTATAACAAGCCAATAATTAAAAGTCAACAAAGTCCAGGACGCTCGCGGCACTCATGTAGAAAAATTGAGAATATCTAGAAAGGGTTGATATCGACAAGTCTCGCAGATGGAATGGAAATTTTTAACAAGCTGTTTATAACGAGCCCGATGACCCAATAAGTTGCGCCAATTAAATATTTATTTTCAATTACCTTCCAATTAAAAAGTAATCATGAAATTGGTGCAAACAATTGGCAAATATTCAGCCAGCGTTCATTCTAAATTTAAAATTTATTAATACAATCATGTAATGAAAGCATAAACAAACCGCGCGCAGAAGTGTGGCCATGCGTGAAAAACGTCTGCGTGGCCGTTTGTAAAAAAAAACTCGACGCAAAGTACAGACCTGTAAACAGTCGCTTAATTCGAATTACACACACGGATTGACTCGTTTCCATGACTCTACTAAAACCAATTAGTAAATAACCCTTAATTTTGTTTATGTGTATGAAATAAATTTCTTTTAAACTGAACATAGACAATGTAAGGTTAACAATGTGTGCATGTTCATCGGATTTAAGTGTTTTTGTGGTAGTTCACGGTGCGTTAGTTCTGGTTGCGGTTTAATTCGGTTTTTGATTCCGGTAGCTGGGAATTTTACTTTTGATTTCACTTTAGCTTTTTTTTGTATACTTAGGATTAAGAACCTGCTTAAGCTGATGGCTCACAAGAAACCATGACTATGAACATGGTGTACCTATGCAAGAAATAATCGTAAAAAGTGCTATTACAAAAATACGAACCTACTTCATGCTTTACCCTCAAACATCTTGTTTTTTTGTTCGCCAGTCAAATGTATACTTACTTAAATGAAAATGCTGTTATCTTACGGAAACTCTAAAATTTGACAGAAGAAATCATTCTTTTTATATTTATTTCATTTATATTTAAGGGTACTACTAATTCATTGAAAACTACAGCTATTTAGCTAAAATGGGTTTGTCTGCGTCAAACGTACGCAAATGTCAAACTGGAAGTTAAGGATAAACTAATGATTTAAATAACACAGATTTAAGTATTGTAATTAATTATTCTATTTCAGGTTAATTTCATCTCCGTTATCGAGACTATCTCTTTGGTTTCATGACTTCTTCGGCGAATACAGCCACACGGTGCAAGTATTAAAACAGATTAAAAATTGAGACACACAGAAAGCCAGTAACAGTTTTTTTTTTAACTTGATTCAATTCAAATGACAAGAAGGCATTTAGAACGCCCTCTCTCGATTCCCAAACACCTCTTTAACTCTAACTAGATTACATATTTCATATTTACTAACAAAACTTAGCGCAATCAAACGCTGCGATCAATACCGCCCCTCTATTTGCGCGGACTCTTTACAAGATGGTTCGTAAAAAAAATTCGCTCTAAGCTTATTGAAAAGTATTCGCGCCCTGCCTTCACGGACTTTGAGCAAATATAAGATAATTTTCGCGCTTCACCTCTCCCGGTATTTAGGGGGCACCTTTCATACTTTTTTAGCCGTTTGACGGTACGTTTTTGACGCAATTTATTTTGTATTCAAAATGCGCTGTCGCTGTTTCGAGGTTTGTGCTAAAATGACGGTAATTATTTTATGAGTGGTACTTAAATTCCATCATCGACTTCAAATGTTTAGGTGTTCTGCGTTAATAATGTACTATGCCTATTGTTGCTACCTATTTAAATATCTCTTACTTTTGAGTCGAATTTTTAAAAAGTGTTGGTTTGCTTTATATCTAACTAGCTTCTGCCCGCGACTTCGTCTGCGTAGAATTATACATAAAAACCTCACGAATCACTCTATCTATTAAAAAAAACACATCAAAATCCGTTGTGTAGTTTTGAAGATATAAGCACACAGGGACATAGGGACAGAAAATGCGACTTTGTTTTGTACTATGTAGTGATATACAGAAAACAAATGACATCGAGATTTTGGAATTAATATAGTGACACAATCATATGGTGGCTTATACATTTTAACTTACTCTACACAGATATTGTAGGTTAGAAATGTACCTCCACTCGAATATCGATTATGTGTCTAATCAAAACCGACTTGTTCAAGTTTGGCTATCGATGTAGTTTGACCCTTCATAAGTTTACTTAGTTACCGGATAACGTACCGTATAGGCAACCTCAGTAGAGAAAGTAAGTATAGGCATCGAAGTAAACCAATTATTATTTAATTAAATTAATAAAATGTACCTACATGTGGCGAGTTGTCGTTCATTATGGTGTGCTAAGGGAGACCTTTGTTCAACAGTGGACGTCTTCAGGCTGATGATGATGATGATGATGATGATGATGATGACGATGATGAATAAAATGTAAGTTTTGTTTTGACATAGGTAATGCATATTCATATTTTTTAGGAAAACTTCGCATACACCAATTTAAGTAAAAATTTAATTAGGTAAATTATTTCAATGTCTGACACACTCAAAGTTTTGTCAAAATAATAATAAAATATACTTTTTAAATATTTGGTAATAATAATAATTCCATCTATTCCGGATTAAGTAGTATCCATATTAGGTTAGTAACACAAGTTCTCAGGTTCTCAATAAAACGCGGTGTGACGCTTCATCCACCTTCGCAAAGAGTCCCATCGGTCCAAGAACACTCCCAGCATACCTTTAATAAAGTAATATACTGAAAGCCCACATTAAACCGAACATGATCATAACAAATAAGCTAAATACGACAGGGCATTCGGCGCATCTCTACCTCAGCAGATTTTGCATTGAAAATAGACAGCCTTTCCTCCCCAGCACTTCACCCATAGACGGAGAGACGTACACAACACCGGGTATCAAATAAAAGCAGTACTACGACCATTGTTGACAAAAGGGCGAGGCAACCTGCTGGGCATTGTCGGCGGCACTTTGCGCCATTTTGGGTGACTTTCGAATGTTTTTAGCTCTACGCTTACTAAGCGAACAACTGCCGCGTTTCTATGATCCCTTTTGTTTTTGCGCTTTTTAATCAGTCGATTGGATTTTGGATTGGATGGTGAGTTGTGAGTTCCTGCTATTGAGTAAATATGTTTTGTTTGAGCTTTAATACTGCAACGACATCATTTGACTGGATTTTTGTAGAGCGCTTGTAGTGCGACGTATTTTAGTTAAAAAAATCACAACAAAAGTACCTATCGTAGGTATTTAATAATAGTTCCTGAAGCAGACAAGCTGGATGTCTGCTTATCTGTATTATTTGTGGAATGTTACGACTCAAAAATCTTGGTACTTTTGATTATTTGGTAGAGTTTTTTTTAATGGAATAGGGTGGAACAAGCAAGTGGGTCAACTGGTGATAAGTAAACACCACCTATGATCACTCGCCATAACAACGGATTGCAAATATATTGCCAGCCTAGATGACTAAGATGAAATACCACATGTGAGAGTGCAGATTAAATTAAATTTATAATGAAATTCTGCACAAAGACATTCAAAGTTAATAAACAATACTGCTAAAGCCACGTTTTACCAATGCAACGCCTTGCGACCCCGCCCAAACCAAGATGACAGCATAAGTCAAAACTGCGCTTAATTCGCGCATTTCCCACGGAATTTAAATTTAATTGTCGATTTACTATTGTTGGCAATCAAAGAAATAGGTCAATAACTAAAGAAGCTTTTGTTTGATTGAGTCTTATAGGCAGTTTGTCAATACGTTATAGTATTGTAACGCGACGCGGGGGGTGTATAGCCCTTGTAAGCAAGTCTAAGGTGCGTTCAATTGTATTCAAAATCATTTGAGGGTGAAATGATATGCAGCGATTTATTAGGTGCGTTCAGAATGTTCTCATCGGCGGGACAAATGTGTGAATGAACTGTTATGTTGGCAGCAGCATTATTTGCCCATAAATCAATTAAAAGGAGGCGGTGTGTGTGGAGCAAGATGTCCCAATGTTTCGGCGTCAAATTTCACTTCATTTAACCGTTAATTTTTATTCCATAGACGAATGCAAAGCCTTTATGTTGTGTCTTGGATTATAAAAAGACCCGCATTTTGCTAAAGTGATTCGAAATTATTGTACCAGTCAAGTGAACAAAAAAAAACTGCAAAATATCCATTCCACTATATCCGTCAGAGCGTGCAACAATCCTTGTTATATTTGTAAATAATAAATAAGTGTGATTTTTCCCGCCTTATTCCGTCTGAGTCGGCGGCAGGACGCGATTTTCCACTAGATGTGTTGCCAGAATAATAAAATCCCGACAAAAATTCGGACCGAACGGCTGGCGGAAAATTGATTATTGATTTATTTTATATTTGTGTATTATTGTTAGGGTCGCTCGTTGCTATGCTATCATGATTTGTTTCAATTTTAAATATGAATAGAAATCGTAACTTTTAGGAAAAAACATTACCTACCTAAGACTTTTTTTTGATATGGTTAAATATTTAAAAATATCCTCGACTTACAATTGTAACTTACGATACTTTATCTAATATTTTGCAATGCAAAAATTACAATTATAGATAGCCTAAGCCTCTATAAAGTCAAGTGTGCAAGAAAAAGAAAAAACTATGCTATACATAATGGAAACTATACTTTAGTTTGGTAATTTAAATGTCAATAAGGTTTTGTTTCATAAAAGTCACCATATTGGTACAATAATGAAGTGAAAACCGAGGGTCAATACAATTAAATACCTACATCTTTGAAGCCCAACCAAATGGCAAAAGTCAATTGTGTTTACTTGGCGAACCGGTCTTCAATAATAATTTTACTTTAATGGCAATAATAGTACATTATTATTATTAAATAATGGTGTATTATTGCAGTCGGCACGGGGATGAACGCTCCAACGATTATGAATGACATTCAACGGTTTTATTTTAAGTACATTTTTTCGTTACTCTTGTACTGGTATTGTGCGAAAACATTATGGTCTGACGCGTGCTGTAGACAATGAATAAAAATCGAAATGAGGACTGACTTTAATGGCTCTATAATACCACCTCCAGTAAAGTAGAACCAAATTTCAAATTATGCTGTGTGCTAATTTCACTATTGGTGACTGGCTGGAATGGAGCGTCTTCTTTGACTAGTTTTTTTTTAAATAAAATATGGGCCCGAAACTGTTGATTTAACTATTTGGTAACTGGCTGGAATGGAGCTTCCTCTTTGTCTATGACTAGTTGCGATTGAATTGACACTAGGTATAAATATTGAAATCAGTTGCACCGTCCAATCGGTAAATGGTTTGGATTATTTCTCTGATTACTTAATTCTATGTGTTTTTAATCAATGTATGTAAGGATCTAAGAAGAAATCGAATACTTAAGAAATTTTTCTAGGCCTAATTATTTTTTAGTATGGACTGAGGCGATAAAGCATATTCCTATATTGTTTAAAATATTAGTTTGTCAGTTAGTAATTTTGTTGCTTGGCACTCTTGGCAGCACTAAAAACAAAACTAGAATATTTTGAAAATATTTCCCAATTTAAAAGAACCACTCGATCTCAGTCAATTCCAAATTTACGAGATAAAATCTTATTACACATCTGTTACAAACAAATTACAGAACGGATTCCCCACTGTAACCGGACCGCACTTGCGGCAATATCTCTACTATAATTACAGCTGTAATCACCGAATTAAATCTAGCATCGAATTCATTGAAAAAACTCATAAATATTCAACAGTCACGATACGCTGTTATTACGTTTAATAGCCTCCCTCGAACAACAAAAACCCGACAAGGACATCGTTTAATACACAAAGCAACACTCGAGAGTGTGGACGCCGCATAAAATTATAATAAATATCAATAGAGCGGGACGCAGACTGGATTTAGTGCGTTAGATAAGGATGGCAGCGGTCATCCCTTGCATGGCGGTCTTTATGCAGTGGTGCCAACTTACCACAGTAAATTCTAAAGGTGACAATGCATTGACATGTCATTTGGACGGGGGGCTACTACGTGTCGCGTGGGGTCGTAATGTCATAACTCATGGTTCTAGTAGGGACTAAATGACTATGAATTCTGATTTAGATCGCTTCATGGTGATTTTGCGCCGTCAGCGCGCGGATGGGACTGTGAAATTGTAAAATGCGTTTATATTTGATAAATAGATGTGTAAAGTGAATCTGCGATGGCCCTAATGTGTGAAATTCGCACTTCAACGGGTTGCTTATTGAAATGTTTTTAGCTTTAGGGATTGTAGTAGTCTCTTTTTTTTGGGGCACTAAGTTATGGTTTCTTCAGAATCAAGTCATACATTATGCGTTATTATATTAACGTTGAGTGACGGAAAAAGAAAAATATTAAAACTCTACCGTTATCGTATATTTTTAAGTCGACGCGTAACCCGTTGCTACGGCGCGTAGCAACGTAGGCGTAGCAACGCTACACCGTATACATTATTCATTATTATTCCACTCTTAATGTCATATTTAACATATTTGTACTTGCAAAATATGACACTGAGTTTCTTTAGCATTTGGGAGAAACCGTGATATTTTGTAGACTGACGCCTTTTTATTCTGCTATCATTTGATTTTAACTGCCTGCAGATTTATAAACATTTGATAAATTTGAAAGCTGGTATTGGACTACTTAGCTTAGTTTCCTGCCCCACGCAGAGAAGTCAACTAATATTTAATCGGACACTCTCATCGACTTCCCTTAAGTACCTGCGGTTGCAGAAACTGAATCAGTATCTCTGTGGAACCTTTTTTCATACGATTTCGCAATAATTTATTAGGCAAGTAAGTCATTCTGACATTTTCAATGAATAGATTCCACAGTCTTACTCAATTCAGTTTCTTTCACTGTAGAATGTAGAAGATAATTTCAGGATCCATTAAAAGTAATTGGCGTCTCTATGTGCAGCAGTTAATTTATGAATAAAAGAGTAACATTACCCAAAACTTAAGCTAAACTTCAATTACAAACGGTCTTAAATGTTATATACTCATCGAGGTTATGTTATGTTCCTAACAGTATCCATTTTCCAGCTAACAACTAACTTCCATACCTAACTCCGTACCCAATATGTATGTATGTATGTGTTTATGTATGTATGTACCGCAAGCTATGTAACTAATAACCGGCATGGGCCGAGCAGCGGTCAGACGGTACATAGCATATATGTTCATACAAACATGTATATGTATGAAGTATCAGTGATGGGCCTATTCGGATAGTTTGTGGTTTGTAGCGATGGTATACGTATCATACATAACCGTGT
The DNA here is from genome assembly GCA_932294345.1 of Pandemis cinnamomeana. Taxonomy (NCBI): domain Eukaryota; kingdom Metazoa; phylum Arthropoda; class Insecta; order Lepidoptera; family Tortricidae; genus Pandemis; species Pandemis cinnamomeana. The sequence goes on from OW028721.1 coordinate 5,573,459, forward strand.
GGTATTTCGAAAGTTTAATTCTGCATCAAAAAAGGCGACATGAAAGACAAAGACAAATATTAACATCTTACTTTAAACATGAAACTTGAGTTAATAAATATACAATATTACTTAAGCAATCTTTGGAAGGGCTTCATAAGTATGTAGACCACGATTTCAAATAAATTTAATCCTTAGTACTAAAGCATACTTGATTTTTATATTCTTACTAATATTATGAATGTGAAAGTAACCCTGCCTGTTATACTTTCACGGCCAATCCACGGAACCGATTTTAATGAAATTAAGGACAGGGAATGTTTAAGTCCCGAGGAAAGATATAAGACAGTTATTATCCCGGAAAATCGCATAGTTCCCTCGGGATAGCGATAAGCAGACGGAGTCGCGGACAATAGCTAGTTCTAGCTATTCAATTAAAAAAACTTAATTTACTAGCTGTTGCCCGCGACTTCGTCCGCGCAGAATTAAATGTAGAATATGACACTCACAAATAATGTGGCTCTCTATTTGTAACAGAATTTTCAAAATCGGTACAGAAGATGACCCCCTACAACTTCACAAACTTACAAACTTTATCGCTTAACTAGCTTCTGCCCACGACTTTGTCCGCGTAGAATTAGCAATTCGTATACAGCTACAATCTTTGATATTATTATGTTTATCGCTATCCCGCGGGAACTATGCAATTTTCCGGGGTAAAAAGTAGCCTATGTTTTAATTTAGGGTACCAGCTATCTCCATTTAACACCACACACTCACTCACTCACATCCTCACAAACTTTCGCATTTATAATATTAGTTTAATAGTATAAAATTGGTATAAAAGTATGTAGACAATGTTAATGCGTAAGCTTTTTTTGTTATGGAGTCTTTAGTGCAAATTAACGTCACTAACTTTAAACAATCAGTAATTAGGATTAAATAAAAATTCACGCGACATATTTCGAAGTTTCCAGAATCGCGTCGGGCCAGTCGTTATTCGCTAATGAATGGCGGGCTTTGCATCCGCGCAAAAGGCCTGCCTCGGCCATGGATATTAAACGATCGTGAACAGATTCCCATGCACTATTATAAGTGTTACTGTTTGTACTTTTGCAGCATAGACGATTTTTTTATATTAGCTCCTTTGAACATGAAAATTAGTTATGGCAGCCAATTTTTGAACTCTACCACTTTTAGTGGTCAGATTGACTTGATTTGGCTGGTCTGGGAACAAAGAGAAAACATAGAATGTACCAATTGCTTCTCTACCCGCGCAGATGGCAAAAGCCCATCGAAGGATTGGGGTCCGTTGTCCCATAGGAAGTCAGTATCTGTCAAGCTGACCTGAATTGATAGACAATCCGATGACTTCTGATCGAAGTAAAGACAAAGATATACAAGAATTAAAAAAAAAAGAGGGAATGGGCGAAAATCACAGGAATCATGTTATAGGCGATGAGGCTAGCAACCCATCACTATTTTGATTCCATTTTCCACCTATACGCCCACAATCTTTGATAAATGTGGCCTGTAGGTACCTGTTACCTTAGGCTCTGTCTACCCCGTAAGGGTAAAGACGTAATTTGTGTATGTATTGACTTGAAAGACCATGCCTCCTCTCAGACTGAAAGAGCTTAGGCTACAGATCCTAGCCAGCACAGTGCGGATGGAGAACCAAACACACCATTGAATAGTTTCGCAAGCGTGTGTGATTCTTCACGATGTTGTCTTCCATCGAAAAGTTCATAGTAAAACTCCAAAGTGTGAGCTTAGTTGTGTGAATCCACGAATCTCTGCTTGAGTGGCGGCTTTTACATGGTTCATTTGCAGTGTCTTCGTCTTCGTGTAGTCCTTTAAATTTGGCCCTAACCACCATGTTTTCTATACATGCATGTCCAATATCCACCACGCATGTGTTCTCACATCGCATATGCAGAGTGGATTAAAATTAAAACGCCGTAAAACGCATAGCATATGCCGAGGGAGTCACCCCAGCCCCGTCGAACGCAACACAGAACGCCGTATGTTCATTAGCGTTTGCGTGACTTACGACGGTTTGGTTCCGCGACGCGGCTAAACGAGATTCCTGGCAGAATACACTTGTTTACGAAACTTGCGTAGTAACTACATATAACGCATTATAGTTGCGTAAAGTTTATGAAATAAATGTGGTCAAATCCTCGTGGAAACATGAAGCCCATACAGGAACGACGTTACATTTGTTTGCAAAGAAACGTTACTCCAAGAAACTTCCTTTTATGCCGGTAAAAAACAAGCGTGGTTTTTTTTCCATGGTTTAGTACCCATGCCACAAAAGTGCTCTAACTAAACTGTAAAGCTACTGTAAAGACAAAGCGTTCCAAGTAGGATTTTTAGTGAAAAACGAATAAAGGGCCGATCACACCAGACCTGTGGCGTGAACACCGTCAACATCTTTACGCACTAGTGTGGTCGGACCTTGACTCTTACGCGTCGAAGACATCTGGGCATTTTCAAAAAAACGGGTAATAGTGTCACAAAACTGACAAAAACACCAATGGGCACTTTTTTTCTTTACAAAAATAAATAGTGCTAATAATTCTGATTCAGAAAAACCCAAAATGTCATCATTTTGAAAAAAAGTCAAGGGTACATGTTTTTTGAAAATGCCCATCTACGTCCTTTAACTAAGTAATAGCAAAACTCAGGATGCAATTTTTTAAGCAAATCTACATAAATACATTGCAAATCAAACCAAAAAGAACTGCTCACCACTGCTTTAACGGACTTACCAATGTGTTCCACTTCCACAGGCATCCAAAGCCCCCCTCTTATACTTGAAGGGTTTTAAAATAATATGTTCTCTAAACCCCAGCTAGGGCCTGCTACCTCCATCTGAACACTAGCGGGCCCTCACGCTTGGCCGCACTTCAAACGCCATAATCAGTCAGATAGGCCTTCTTTGATAACATTAACGTCTCAAGGAATTTCATTTTGTCTTCCCAAGTTAATTTAATTGTTAATGTTGTGAGTGACACGGTAAAGGCATGGCTCAAAGTGGTGGGTTGTGATAACGGTTCGCTTTTAAGTTTGCAGTTTCGTAAGTTTATTTGGAGGTTGAACTGTTGGCGTTAGCAGAATGGGTTCTAGATGAAAAATAGCACTGATGTCGTCATGAAGACTGTCATACCGTCAGAATTTGCTGCACGGGGAGCACGTTCCTTATTGTCCGTTTTAGACAGAGACGGGTAGCGATATAGCTTTCGCACGTTCTCGTGCTAGCCGTGATGATGCCGAACCTTATACCACTTAATCTTTTTGTTCTTATTTTCGCGAGTAAGTTTTTGTTTAATGGTAAAAAAACTAATCTGTTGAATTATTTAGGTACATTAAAATGTGCTTTGCAGTGCAGTCCTCTGTTGTTAAGACTACGTCGTTTATTTTCTTTTTTATTTGATACAGCTTTCTCCTTCCTCTTTATCTTTTTATTTTGCATACATACACAAATATTACGTCTATTATTGTAGGCCGTGTAGGTGGAAAGGGGGAACAAAATAGTGATGGGTGGATAAGATAATTCCTAAGATTTTCGCCATTAATAAGTTAATTTATTAATTTATACAGACTTGCTTCTGCCCGCGACTTCGTCAGCGTAGAATTGAGTTTAAGAAGTTGATAGTATATTCTGCAATAATTATTTACATTGCGACTCTAGAGAGCTCCTACCTTTAACATGTTTATCGCTATCCCGTGGGAACTATGCAATTTTCCGCGATAAATAGTAGCCTATGTTTTTATCTAAGGTGCTCACATCCTCATATCCCCACAAAAAATCGCATTTATAATATCAGTAGGATCATTATTAACAGAAAACCTACGAAAATTAAGCCAAAATCGTCGGTAACGGTAAGTGTTATAGTTAAACTAACAAGGTGCAACTCATACTGAGCTTTTTAACCTTGCTTTTAAAAAAAAATACTTTTACAGTTCTTACTGGCCAGCGATTATTTTTAAATCGTCTTGTTATACTTTTTCAACATGTTGCAAGTGGGATTTGCATGTAACGCATCTAAACACTTGCGCAGTCATTATGTTCACATGCCGGCTTATGCGCACGTGGCATACTTATCGCGCTTGGCTTGACGCGCTGCGCCGTCTCTTTTATTTGATTTTATTGCACCCAGCATGGACATGCTTGGGTGTACTATTTCTACTATACATACATATACACATACATACACAAATCACGTCTTTATCTTAACTTCCATGCTGGTCTAGGAGCAAAGAAAAAACATAGAATGTACCAGTTGCTTCTCTTCCCGCGCAGACGGTAAAAGCCCATCGAGGGAATGGGCGAAAATAGGAATCATGTTATAGGCGATGCGGCTAGCAACCCATCACTATTTTGATTCCATTTTCCACCTATACGCTCACAATCTTGCTAAACGTGGCCTGTAGGTCTTGTTACCTTAAGCTCTGTCTACCCCGTAAGAGATAAAGACGTGATTTGTGTGTGTGTGTGTGTGTGTGTGCGCGTGTCTTTATCTTTTACAGGGTAGACAGAACCTAAAGTAACAGGTACCTGGCCACATTTAGCAAGATTGTGGGCGTATAGGTGGAAAATGGAATCAAAATAGTGATGGGCTAGCCTCATCGCTTATAACATTCCTATTATTTTCGCCCATTCCCTCGATGGGCTTTTATCATCTGCGGGGGTAGAGAAGCAATTGGTACATTCTATTTTTCTTTGCTCCCATACCAGCATGGAACCCACCTCGTTGGTGGACGTCCTACGCTGTGCCGATCCGTGGTCTCCACTCGAGAACCTTTCGGCCCAACGACCATCTGTTTTCCGTGTTATATGGCCTGTCCATTGCCACTTCAACGAGCTAATTCTCTTGGCTAAGTCGGTGACCCTTGTTCTTCTACGTATCTCCTCATTCATGGTGGAACTGGAGGTCTACGAGGGAGGCCTATGTCCAAAATAGAACGTCTATGTGGTTTTATATTTATTATTTGACATTTTAAATTGCTTTTATTTAAAAAAATTGTTTTTTTTTTAATTATTATTGTTTTCTCTTTTTATGTACCTACCCATGACGATCTTTTTGCGAATTTACATTGACATTTCACTAAGCTTTATTTTTGTTTGTTGTATATTTGTTTTTTTTTTTTATTTCAGTTATTATTATTATTACCATTTTATTACATGACGATCCTTTTGTGAATTACTTATTTTTGACATTTAATTGTACTTTTAAAAGGGTGATAAATAAATCCAATCTAATCTATGGCTGATATGATGATGAACTTAAATTCTTAAGTACCAATTTAACTCAACGCATGATTATCGTGGAAATATCGTTATTAAATATGTAGTAATATCAAAAAGCTGTTCTTAAACTTTATTAGCCCCGTATCTAATAGGTAATCCCTGTAAAGAGGTATTGTATAATACCCACGTGAGGAGACAGGGGAGAAGCGGCGCAGTTTATTGGATCTAAACCTTGTAATTAACTCGTTGTGGATTATGAGAGGGTGAGATTACATGATCACATGTAGCTGGGGAGGCCGGGGAGATAGGGAAAAATGTAACGCTGATAAAATCGTTAAGTAGCTATCTGTGATGTGATCAATTTGCTGTTCAGAATTTACATTTCAGATAAAATTTGTTTTTTTAACGACTTCAAAGAATGTGGTTTTCAATGGGACGCTTGTTTTATTTTTTTATTTTTAATAGTCTACGTTACGTCTTTAAAATGATTACAGAATGAATGAAAATCAATTGTTTATCACGATTTTATTTAAATTTAAGACAAATAACACTTCCATTTTGATTGAAGTAAGAAAAATTAGGAGCGTTGATTATTACTATAATAATAATGACACCAATTGACCTAGCCCCAAACTAAGCAAAGCTTGTAATATGGGCACTAAACAACGGATAAAGATACTCATAAATACATACTTAAATACATATTAAACATCCAAGACTCGAGAATAAACATTCATATTTTTCATACAAATATCTGCCCCGACCGGGGATCGAACCCGGGACCTCAAGCTTCATAGTCAGGTTCTCTAACCACTGGGCCATCCGGTCGTCAAACAAAACTACTATGAAAAACGCCTTGCTTGCTTGTCTTCATTTAAATGGACCTCCGCAAAGTAACGCCTGATTCAATAAAATGATTATTACTATTTTTAAATTTAATACATCCTGTATTGTCTGTGCGTAGATGCAACATGGTGATCCAAAAAAATACTTACCCTTATTTTGAAGCGCTCAAGGCGTTTATGCTCTTGACGTTGCCATTAAACCCACATGCCGGCAAAACTCGCAATTACATATATTTATTTACTCTACCGATTACACTCAACATCAATGTAAGCCTTAAATCCTTCAAATTGTGGTATTAATTTCCCTCCAACACTTCTTATTTTTAAGTAACATTGCAGCCTCATTCATTCAAACTAAAACCCACCCTAACTCAACACTGCAAAAATCTTTTCCATTCAAAAGCCTACTAACTTTATGAATCTGTGCGTTATCAAAGAGAATACTGCTTTATTGCTTTGTACAAAGGCAGCTTTGCGATTGGTTGCCTTAGAGTAGGGTAGATGCACCGATCGCGGGCCGCGCTCTCGCCACGCGTCTGCCACGCGCCATCGCCGATAATCTTCTTTACCGGACTCCTTTGTTACAATTTGTTTCTCCCGTACTACCCCTGTGAGATCCAAATCTCTGATATGAGACTTAATGATATTTTAAATCAGTGTAGAGTTATTGGCTTGGTTATTGCAATGTTGCCGTTTGGGGAGCTAACGCGCTAATCAAAGCTTGGAATTTATATACCCTCTAAAGTAACAAATTAAACTAGTTATTTGCACTGACATTTGCAAAAATCATCCAAATGACTAAGCAAGTATTTGTATTGTAATGTCTGACATCGAGATGTTTAAGTAGCATTCAATTGATCAACATTTAAGTAATAGCGAAACTCTTATATTAAAATCACTAATAAAATATGCTAAATATTGTACAGCCTGTGTTTAAATGCTAGTTCGCCTCGGACTTGGCCGCTTTTTAATCATAGTAGGTATAAAAAAAATAAATGAATACTAATAAATTATTGAATTATCGATGAATATGTCAAAGTGAGATAGTACTACAAAATAAAGTTTTAAGTACTACCTCTACACCGCTAATGATCTTGATAACTACCTATTAAAAAATATTAAAAACATTCAACTTTAATGCAAATCTAACATAGACAAAAAAACACAGCATCGCTCGTTACTGACGTTGAAGTGACAAGAAAATATCGGGACACAATGAAATAAAGTTGTCATCCCCAGTCGAGGGTAGAGCGTGCTAAATGCATTAATTTGGCCTGGATTTAGTGGCCCGGAAGTGATTTGCTACGGGAACGCATGTCACTATGCGATATGACCCCACTATTGACTCTCTTACCCTAAATTTTAAAAACAAACAAAAGTCACCCTTGTAATAAGAGACGTGTGGTTCAAGTTGGATCGTGGCGTCGAGCTATTTAGAGTTATATTGTTTAAATGTTTAACAGGGTTGAATGTCGTTACTGCTTTTTAGTTAAGGGTCGTTACTGCTAAAGCTTAACGATATATTTGCCGCTGTGTTAGTGAGTTCAATAAAATGATTAGGAAAAAATGAGTTGTTCAAATAGGTTAAAGAGGTGTGCCAAATTTCTCTAATTAGCAATTTTATTGTAAGATAGCAAAGATATGAATTGACGAATCATTTTTATCGGCTGATTGATACATGTTTTTACCCACTGTGACCTAACATAGTATTACACAATCTGTGCTGTGATAAAGTTCTGTGTTTATCAACAAACTATTATCTGTAACACTATCACGATTCGGGACTTTATCACGTACGTCGAAATCGCGGAAGTTCAAAACATTAAATAAATATTTGGCAAGTGACTTTTCACTTCGACCACAATTTAAAAATCCTGAAAACATTTAAGTCCAAAGATGATGAGTCACACTAACCCAACTAACCGCTGTTGTATTACAGATTCATTTTAAGATTCATATCAACGAGGTACCATCAGCTAAATATGTGGGTTGCCATCCCAAGGTTGGAATACTTTTCACGCCATAAAGTGTATTGCCGGTAAGACCCGTCGGTCAACTTGCAAGGTCAACTTTAGCGACACATTCATTTGGTAGAAAGTTGTATAAACAAATAACTTATTTTGGCCGACCGTACTATGTACATTTTTGTATAAATACACCGTCTCGTTGACTACATGTGTCGCAATGCTGCAAAATCCAACGATGAAACGTGTCACACGCAGCCTACGCACGTAGCTAACAGTATCCACTCCTCCCGTCAGCTTAACAAAATGAGACGGGTTAACCGTACGGCGAATCGATATCTTGACGTTAATATATTCTACCTCTAAGCACCCTCTTATGGCGTACGTAAACACAATATCAACCAGACTTCGATAAATACGAAGACATCAAACGCTCCTACACCCATACCCTACCTGTAGGTATATCTCCCCTGATAACTTAAAGACTTTATCCCTTGTACAGGAATTTTTACGGCAACAAAAGCCTTCATATTTTCTTTATTCATACCGTGTCAAAATCGCCCTGCTTCCCCCTTCGACGACGAAAAAAGAGATAGCCGCCCAACTCTTTCGCTTTCATTAAAAAAGGTATATATCCGTCCCGCTCCGTCCCTCTGTTTCGGTTTTATGTTTTTCGCGATATTCGGAGTACCAACCTACTTAATGCGCTGGTTTTCTCCCAAGAAAAAAAACCGTCAGCCTAGGGGTGATGGCGCGAATTTCTTAATTAATTTATGTTAAGTATTTGCAAGGGAGATGTTTGTGAAAGGGTGCTCGGCTTCTTTCTCTGTCTGGGTCGTAAAATGACCGTGACGTTTCGTTAATGGCGCAGAGATGTATTTTTATGCCGCGTTAATTTTTACACGTTTTTAATTGTAAGAGAAGACGAAACGGAATAATAACGGCATGAAAAGCGGTTAAAGATAAAGTGCTATAACTACGGGATACATTGAATGACTTAACAATTTTAGTGATATTCTAAATTTCTGTCTCACGGCCGAAACTATCTTAGGTGTTCACTAAAACTATGCTATCGATTATGGTCTCACTGCGTTTGCAATAAGAAACCAATAACTTTTCAACTGGCGCATCCCTTTTAAAAATCCATCGTGTCATAAAAACTCCATCGGCATTATTAAAAAAGCCTCATCCTCTACATCCGAAGACGATACGTCTAAAGGATGTCCCAGAAGGGAGCGGCCCCGTATTCAAAAAAGGGAAAAAATGAAGAAAAAAGTTATAACGTCATATTGTTTTGCCACGAAGTGGTGGGGAGAAGGGGGACAAAGGGGAGTCCTGTATAGTGTCAGGGAAAGATAAGGCGTTATAGCTCCGACGTAATATTATAGGTAGGTACGCCATTGTGCCCGTCTCGCCCTTTAGTATTTTCATACTTTCCAAAGGCGCCATAGGAGCGCTATTTTGTGTGATTTAGAAACAAGAGAGCGCTAAAGATGATTACGCGAAAGCGTTTTTGCTGTGTAAGGTTCATTTTTACTTTACTGTTCATAATAGTTGATTTTTATACGTATTTTTTTAAATTGAGTTGAGTTTTGAGATTGAAAAAGAAAATAGAAAGATAGCACATATAAGTATAATAATGTATACATATTTATTAAGATTTTACAACAATTTGGATTAAGTTAATTTGCGAGGCATTGCTTTTGAAGCGGACTTAAAATCAATGAAACAACTAAAAAATTAACTCACTGATTTACGTATTACATAACTTCTTCAACTTGGAAGTCTTCAAGCAACAAAGTTGTTCAACAATAATAATACGATTGAATTGACCTAATGAATTGTTTATTCCGAGTAAAGAATTTACCTGTACCCCATCGTTGCAGAGTGTACTATTTTCCGGCGGATGAGGTGGACCAATACTTCATCATCAATTCTGTTTTAAGGAAGCCTTACACATACAAACACATACACAAATCACGTTTATCCCTTACGAGGTAGACAAAGCCTAATGTAACAAGACTTAAAGGCCACGTTTAGCAAGACCTATACGTGGAAAGGGGAATCAAATTAGTGATGGGTTGCTAGCCGTATCGTCTATTACATGGTTGTTAAGATTTTCGCCCATCCCTCGATGGAATTTTACCATCTGCGCGAGAAGAGAAGCAACTGGTACTTTCTATGTTTTTTCTTTACTCCTAGAGCAGCATGGAAGACTTTATCCAATGAAATGGAAGGCTGTCTTAGTGGTTGGTCTAACGGTCTGTTCACACACCTTCATGAAATTCACTCCCAAAACTTTTATCATTTTAAGAAGGACGAGGTTAGATCTTGAACACGGCTTAGTCGAGTATACTGCTATTAAGTAGTATAGTTGTAGGCGACGCACCTATTTAGGCAGCTACCTTTTATTAAACTATTATATTTTGGCACTGGCCACAAATAAAGTTAATTGCACGCAGCGCTAAAAGAAAACAAAAACAAAAGAGAGTCGTGTCATTGCTCTTGTGAGCGCTGCGTGTTGAATTTTTTACTATAGTTTAAATTGTTTTATTTATTAGTTTCTACAGTCTACAATAGTTATTCTTTTTGCGTTCTCTACCGTCTATGTTAAGTATTTGTGAGATACCTTGCCTCATTTTTACACTTAAAGCCGAGTATCTGCATATACGCCCTTAATCATGCTAAATGTGGCCTTAAGGTTGTGTTACCTTAGGCTCTGTCTACCCCGTAAGGGATAAAGACGTGATATATGTATGTATGTATGTACTCATCTGTGAGCTGTAGAGCGTTGTCCAAAAAAAAGTCTACATAATCAACTTTTCCAGATTTTTTTTCCTGTACATCACGTTCCATACTTATAAAAAAAGAACGACGAAGAAAAAAGTGTGGAACAGGAATGGAAGTTTTGGGACACATTTTTTCTTGTACCTATAGGGATCAATAGGGTAAACGATTCTGAGTAAGAAGAACCCAAAATACTTAAATTCTAGAAAAGACGATCATGTAAGCTTCAAAAAAAAAAGTTCTGTAACCGTAACCGTTGTATGTTACATACACTTACATACACACATCACGTCTTTATCCCTTACGGGGTATGTAGAGCCAGTGGCGTAACTATAAGGTGGCAGGGATGGCAAAATGCCAGGGGCCCCTAGCTCTACGGGGCCCCAAACTGGCTTGGTTTAGAGCACAGAAGGGACGCTGATGCACTTCTTTATATTGAGGAAGAAGCCCCTCTTACGAATTCGCCAAGGGCCCCAGACGTTATAGTTACGCCACTGTGTAGAGCCCAAGGTAACTATATCTACAGGTCACGTTTAGCAAGACTGTGGGCGTATAGGTGGAGAATGGAATCAAAATACTGATGAATCATCTTATAGCCGCATCGCCTATGACATGATTCCTATGATTTTCGCCCATGTCCTCGATGGGCTCTTGCTGTCTGCGCGGGAAGAGAAGCAACTGGTCTATTCTAATTTTTCTTTGCTCCCAGACCAGCATGGAAGTAAGTAAGTAAATGCTTTATTGTACAAATATAAAGAAACAGATACAATTCACAAAAAAATAAAAATAACATTACTATTTGCACAAAGGTACTTATCCCTATAAGGGATCTCTACCGGTTAACCTTTGAGTAGATGAGAGGAGCATTAAACGAGGGACCGACAAAGTGTAAGCTTAAAACTCCAGATAGTGAAAGCCACAATAGAGCGTACATTAAGTGCGTTACAGTAAGCAAAAAACCTAGGTTGCACGAGGAGGTTCGCCTGCGGCAAACTCTTTTGGATAGTGTGACTGCAATAGTTACTGCCACAGCAAATGAGACCTGGGCCATTCTACTTTTTAGCGCATAATGATCATTGGTGAAATTAAAGGCATTTTTAGACATTTTTTTCACGTAAATTTGATTTATATTGAAACTGGAACAACTAAATTTAATAGTTCAAAACAAAACACTTTGAATTTATTGATATTTTATCAGGAAAAGTTGGTAACACAGCGGTAAATACACTTTTTCCATACAAATGGCGGGGACATGCGTGACCACTATGCTACCTACTTTAAAGTTAATTATAGTGACTTTTTAAATGTAAGCTAATTTGTGTAACTATTTCAATATTAAATTACAAAACCGAGCACTTTAACGTTTTTATAAAAATATTATTTGACGAGCACTTGTCAAAAAATCGATCTGCGCTTAAAAGTAGAATGACCCACCTTGAAATTGATAATTTCCTTAAATTTTACTAATTACTCACGCTAGGGATGTTATCCGAGGAGCACACGCCTTCGCTGAGCAGGCGATCCCTGATCTCCCACGCGAAGATCGAAGGGCATTCCCGCTTGTACTGGGCGATTTTGTTGACCACCTCTGCCGTGGCCACGCGTGGCTTCGAACCCCCGATGGCCCGGGGTCGTATCGACCCCGTCTCGTAGTACCTAATAGAGAAAGTTGGTGTATTAATTGGTAATCTCGAAATGTTTAAAGAAGGGATTCAGAGAAGTGTAGTCTATGTATATAATTTTACAGTATTATTTCTCAATCCTAAAGTCTAACAAGGTATACTGTCTTCAGCAGTGGCCCGTGTCTTGAAGCTGAGCATTTTCCAAAAAAAGTCCACGCGAACATTTTTCCAGAATTTAACTATTTTGGGTTATTCTTACTCAGAACCGTTTAATCTATCGATCCTCACGCAACAAAAAATGTGTTTTTAGTTTTAAAAAAAAACAAATTTCGGCTAAGACATAATATATATGGCTAAAAATGTTCAAAAATACCTCGGCTATCATTCTATTAAAGCTTTGCTCCTAGCTACCAAACACCCTGTTAACCAAGCCAGCCTTCCAAAGTATTTTGTTACTCCCATTTCCTTGGACATGGCAACTTTCGCAAGCAAACTGTCACAGTATGGCGTATCACATGGTATCACCGAGCGGCGAGGGTGGCCGTGTCGAGTTACGTGCGTTATGTGTCGATACCTCCGTGGAGGTTGTCTTTTTACCTGCCAGCTGTCACGTTTTTTGTCTCTGGTTCATGTTTTTTTAACGGTGAAAAGTAGGGGAAAGTTGGTTTGCGAACGGTATCTGTAGTTAGTAACGAAGGCTTTGAATTTTTAAGTTTTCTGTATTGATTCTGTATGTGAAACCTTTATTGTGCAAAATGAAAATAAAATGAATACAAATGATATACATTGAGACACATACACAAAGGCGAACTTATCCCTTTAAGGGTTATTTTCCAGTTAACCTTTGAGTCTGTGTAATTTGTAAAGAGGAGACCTCAGTATATACGCTCACAGATCAAAATAGTTTCAAACTACATTTTAATACATTTTTGCTACACAATGAAAAGTTAAACGGTACATAAATGATTTCTCAGTACCGTTGAAAAGTTAATCTACCCTTACATTTATCTTGGACTCAAATTCGCATATTCGACAATCTATCACACTTTAAAAAACTACGAAACGAATATGAACGCAGACGTAGAAACCGCAAGCGAACAAAACAAAACACAATCGACACCCAATCATTTCAAAAATAGGCTCGTTTCGGATTACCCTGTCACCCAAAACCAACCTTCAACGTCACCTTGACGGCGCAACCCGACCGTTTTAAGTACAACCGGGTAACTAATACTTTAACTAGATGTCAGGGGTATTTGTAAATGGTTCGTGTAATAGGTAACCCTGCGGTTTCAGCCACGAGGTGCGGTAGACAACTATGAGTGTGGTAACGACCGGTTAGTTTCAACTGCATATTTGGAATTGTTAGGTGTTATGTTGCTCTATTTTAAACTAATGTCCGTTTGCGGTTGGCTTTTCTTGACATTCGCGGGTGTGAAAAGCTTGTTAAAAAATGCCAACTAAATAATTGAATTTGATTATGAGTAACTGTCTGGGTTAGGCTTGTGATTTTTCGTATTTTGCTAAATTAGGTTGAATTAAAGTCTTTCCATCCGGGGATTTCAATAGAGCTTTGTACCAGGTTAACAGAAGAAAAACAAATATATATCTGAAACCGTTACTAAATCGTGCCAGCTTGGCAATATTCTGCCGTGTGGAGTCAGTGAAGTGTCAGCTTCAGTATTACATAGTTGGAGTACAACTGACCTGCCTAGTATCTTGCTGACGCAGCCGTTGGAGCCCTGCAGGTTGCGGCTAATATTACAGTCCCGGGCTTCTATCTTTTGCCGTGTGGAGTCAGGTAAGCGTCTGCTACAGTTTACATGGTCGGAGTGCAACTGACCTGCCTAGTATCTTGCTGACGCAGCCGTTGGAGACCTGCAGGTTGCGGCTAATATTACAGCCCCGGGCTTCCATCTTTTGCCGTGTGGAGTCAGGTAAGCGTCTGCTACAGTTTACATGGTCGGAGTGCAACTGACCTGCCTAGTATCTTGCTGACGCAGCCGTTGGAGACCTGCAGGGTGCGGCTGATGTCGCAGAGCCGGGCTTCTATCTTTTGCCGTCTGGAGTCAGTTAAGCGTCTGCTACAGTTTACATGGTCGGTGTGCAACTGACCTGCCTAGTATCTTGCTGACGCAGCCGTTGGAGACCTGCAGGTTGCGGCTAATATTACAGTCCCGGGCTTCTATCTTTTGCCGTGTGGAGTCAGGTAAGCGTCTGCTACAGTGTACATGGTCGGAGTGCAACTGACCTGCCTAGTATATTGCTGACGCAGCCGTTGGAGACCTGCAGGTTGCGGCTAATATTACAGTCCCGGGCTTCTATCTTTTGCCGTGTGGAGTCAGGTAAGCGTCTGCTACAGTGTACATGGTCGGAGTGCAACTGACCTGCCGAGTATCTTGCTGACGCAGCCGTTGGAGACCTGCAGGGTGCAGCTGATGTCGCAGGGCCGGGCTTCTATCTTTTGCCGTGTGGAGTCAGGTAAGCGTCTGCTACAGTTTACATGGTCGGAGTGCAACTGACCTGCCTAGTATCTTGCTGACGCAGTCGTTGGAGACCTGCAGGTTGCGGCTAATATTACAGCCACGGGCTTTTATCTTTTGCCGTGCGGCGTCATGTAAACGTCTGCTACAGTGTACATGGTCGGAGTGCAACTGACCTGCCTAGTATCTTGCTGACGCAGCCGTTGGAGACCTGCAGGATGCGGCTAATATTACAGTCCCGGACTTCTATCTTTTGCCGTGTGGAGTCAGGTAAGTGTCTGCTACAGTGTACATGGTCGGAGTGCAACTGACCTGCCAAGTACCTTGCTGACGCAGCCGTTGGAGACCTGCAGGATGCAGCTGATGTCGCAGGGCCGGGCTTCTATCTTTTGCCGTCTGGAGTCAGGTAAGTGTCTGCTACAATGTACATGGTCGGAGTGCAACTGACCTGCCTAGTATCTTGCTGACGCAGCCGTTGGAGACCTGCAGGATGCGGCTGATGTCGCAGGGCCGGGCTCCCGAGTGCGCCAGCTCGACGATCTTCTGCCGCGTGGAGTCAGGTAAGGGTCTGCCTCCTACAAACACGCCGCCGAGCTGGTTAACACCGCTGTGACCTGCCGCACCATAAGCTTGCTTACTCCAATTAATCAGCGGTTCAATGATGTTTTGCTTAGTCTATGTTCTATGTGTCTATGCATAAGAATAATACGTATAGAGGCGACACTGGCGGCTTTGACGTTAAGATCATGTTTGTTCAGTGGTCGAAGGATATACTAGTTATGTTTTATAATTAGTACTGGTATTTTCCATAGCAAAAACATAAGAAAATCGGAGCACAGGTTAATGCTTCTCTTTCTTACTGGGCGAGAAGGAATAGAGCCAACGTTGAACAAATCTGCTAACCGGAGACAAATAAACTTTCTCTTTACAGTTTTACTAACAAAGTAGTCTTAAAATATAAATAAGTGTGATCAAGAAGTATAGAAAGCATGAGTGTCTGTAGTTTACATTATGTTCATCACTAGAATACAGTTATATTTTATATCCATCTATAAAACGAGTGTCACCTCTTTACGGCTTTTTTATTCTTATGGTTACAGGCAGGTAATAAACGCACTAAAGTTGAGTATGAGTTACTTTTGCCATGGTATTCTTGATTTAAAAAAAACAATCAAGTGTGAACCAGACTGCATTAGAAGGGTTCAGTACTACGAAACAATCGGCAGTGCTAAATTACCGCTGAAAACAGATTAATTGGACCTCTTTTATTTTTTTAAATATCTTTAGTTTTTGTTAAGCGGCTATAATAATATTAATAAATGTCTATATATAGCTGTTAGCATACAGCTCATTAGCAGACCGACGGACAACTACGATAATTTATATTAAAATATACTTATTACATTTTACTGCCTTAAATCTAATTGGGAGCATCACATCGAAAAACATAAATTATACAAGTACTTAGACATAAATAGTAACGGCTACAATTTGCAATAATCCTTTGGTTTGTTGCAAGAAGTTGCCGTACATCTTAGTCTAATTGAGATAACCGAATCCTGAGTGAAAGAGCCTCTCAAAGATGATTTTGACACGACTTCGAAACTGGTCCGATATAAGCAATATTCCAACATAATGTTCGGAAATATCTGTAGCTGGCTGCTTCTTTCAAAAATCTCCCTTTAATTCAAAGCTTGTGTTGAGCCGTTACACTCACACGAATAGTATTCAATGGTAGAGTGAGGGGGACAGCATACGAGTTTCGATTTTGAGAGTAACCTCCGGTGCTTGCTTGAATGTGCTGCCTTACTTCTTAAGTAATACTTAGCACCGGTCTCAAAGCAAGCGCAGACGCACGTGTTATTTAAATTGCGGATCCTTTCATTAGGCTGAATTTTATCACATCACACTAATGTTATAAAGGCGAAAGTTTGTGGGTGTGTGTGTGTATGTTTGTTACTTTTTCACGCGCATACAGCCGGACGGATTTGTATAAAATTTGGAACGGACATAATTGATACCCTAGATTAACACATAGGCTACTTTTTATCCCGGAAAATTGCATAGTTCCCGCGGGATAGTGATAAGCATGTCAAACGTAAATAATTATTGCAGAATATAACTATCAACATCAGTTCTTCAATCTAATTATACGCGGACGAAGTCGCGGGCAGAAGCTAGTATGCCATAATGTATTTGTCATAAATATTTTTTCATGTCATAATTTTTTCAGGAGCTTTGAAACGCCATTCCAGAACTCTATTATTAGGTTAGTTTTATAACAATCCTGAACAATCAACAGTATTTATAAGAGAAGAAAGAGTAATTATGGCAAGCTATACGGAACCCTGATATAGCTATTTTATTGTGATATAAATAGTTTGATCCCCACTTTTTAAAACGTGAATAGTGCACAGATAATTCCGACCATACAAGCTTTTGTGTTTTCTTCGGACTGAAGTTTGGAGGTCAGTGACCCCTCGGCTCGCTCACTCAGGATAAGGTAAGTAAATGGTAATCACCATTACCTTTACCTTTGTGGGCGAGGTCGTCCATGCGGTCCAGCACAGCGTCCGGCGGCCACGGGCTGATCGGCGGCAGCTGCTGCGCCGGCAGCATGGTGTATACGCCGTAGTCTTCTATGGTGCCGCCCTGTGACACAGAATTAAAAAAGTTGTTTTTTTTTCTTGTAGGCGACGCTGAGTGTAAAAAGGTTTGTTTCGTTTTTGAAACTGGCCGCAAATAAGTTGTGACGGCTCGTTGCGCGGAAAAGAAAAACAGTTGAGAGCTTACGGGTTATTTTCAATCTCTACTAAGATTAAATGCGAAAGTAACTCTTTTTTTTTTTTTTTTTTTTTTTTTTTTTTTTTTTTTTTTTTTTTTTTATATGAATAGGAAGGCAAACGAACAAGTGGGTCACCTGATGGTAAGTGATCACCACTGCCCATAGACACCCGCAACCCCGGAGGGATTTCAGATGCGTTGCCAACCTAGAGGACTAAGACGAAATGCCTCTTGTGCCCGTAATTTCCCCGGCTGTCTTACTCTCCACACCGGAACACAGCAGTGCAAGCACTGCTACTTAGCGGCAGGATTAGCGAGTAAGATGGTGGTAGCGATCCGGACGGACCTTGCACAAGGCCCTACCACCCGCTAACTCTGTCTCGCAACGCAACTCTGTAACGCAACTCTGTCTGTTACGCTTTCACACTTATTAAACCACTGCACCGATTTTAATGAAATTCGGTACAGAGATAGTTTCAGTGCTAGGAAAGGTCATGGGATAGTTTTTATCCCGGAAAACCGCTTAGTTCCCGCGTACAGCTAATTTTTATAATAATAAATATATGATTTCATTTTCAAAATTGGTAGAATCAGCTAATTGCTATCGTACGTAAATTATGCGTTTCCATATAATCCACAACAATCTGATACCTACTACTCCGAAAAAGAGCATGGAGTGTCCTAACCAGCATATCTTTGTTACCAAGTCGACAAATATGTCGACGGAAGAACTAAACGTTCAATATTCAGCTTTCTTACGGCGTTTCTGTGTAAAGTAAAAACTGTTTTTTATACGACACGGGAGGCAAACGGGCAAGTGGGTCATCTGATGGTAAGTGAGCACCACTTATGTACACCCGCAATATTACAGGGCAGATGTATTGCCAACCTAGGGTTAATTTAAATAATAAATTTTTATTGTGTTTACTTATGTGGTTCACTAATGTTTGACCAAAACATTATTGACAAATGTATCTATCATTTGACAAACAGTTCATTCGATAAACTTTTATTTTCTACTAAAATATTGAGTTTTCGGAAAACTTATAAAACAAAGCTAACCTAACCTAATGTGAGCCACGCCTAAAAATTTTTCGATTTTAAAAAGTTTACGGTTTATCAGATATTAAAGAGTTGTCAAATGAAATGTTTGTCAAAAGATACATTTGTTAAACGTTTCTCAGTCAAAGTATCGGATACCTACTTATGTAAGTACTTGATTTTGTGAGATTTTATTTTTTATTTTTATTGTATTGGTATTTCTTTATTTTTGTGACACTTGGTATTCTTTTTTTAATTATTTTCTGACGACATCAATATGAATTATCTTTGCTTGACTTTCTATGTAAACCAATGTATTTTTTATATTGAACGAATTATAAACTAAACTAAACTAGAGAGCTAAGATAGAATACATCTTGTGCCAGTAATTTCGCCGGCTATCTTACTATACACACTGGAACACATCAGCGAAAGCAGTTGCCGCTTGGCGGTAGTAAAAATGTATGTATAACTCTTTATAATATTGCTTTGCTGTACATAAAACACGTTAATTTTACAGGTAATGAGAAAAACCAGATGTACAAAGGCGAACTTATTCCTTAAAGGAAACGATTGACAAGACAACAGAAACCAAAGTCGGCAGAGAGGTAGTATTAGTACGACTGCTGAAAGATGCTATTGAAGAGGTTTTATACAAAACTAGCGACCCGCCCCGGCTTCGCACGGTATATTATGCATGTATTATACATATAAACCTTACTCTTGAATCACTCTATCTATTCAAAAAACCGCATCAAAATCCGTTGTGTGGTTTTGAAGATATAAGCATTCATAGGGACATAGGGACACAGGGACAGAGAAAGCGACTTAATTTTATACTATGTAGTGATAGTGAAGTATGTAGGATTTTTCATTCGAAAGCCTTTTTCCTTGGTTCTTGGAAATATTTGGTATAAATCGGTCCAGCAGTTCGAAGAGTATCAGTTCTCTTACAAAATGATGTAAGGCCTTTTTGGAATAGAATTGAATTATTTCTTACTTACGTAGGACTACTCGATTAATGCGACGGAGGTTCTTAATATTTTTTAAAATTAGACTTAATTAAAATGCTGTCTTCCATGCTGGTCTGGGAGCAAAGAAAAAACATAGAATGTACCAGTTGCTTCTCTACCCGCGCCGATAGTAAAAGCCCATCGAGGGAATGGGTGATTATAATAAAAATCAAGTTATAGGCGATGAGGCTAGCAACCCCACTATTTTGATTCCATTTTCCACCTATACGCCCACAATCTTGCTAAGTGTGGCCTGTAGGTACCTGTTACTAGGCTCTGTCTAACCCGTAAGGGAAGACGTGATTTGTGTTAAAATATAGATAAAGATGAAGATGAAATATAAAGATGTCTTTACAAAAATATAACTATGAATATGAATGAATTTATGATTTTTTTTATGATATTTACTGGCTGTTTGTATGGTATCAGTACGAGATCGACTCGCGCTTGGCCGTTTTAATCTCAAATTAAATTTCACTGGTGCGCTCATGCGCCACCGTCGCGTGCGCAATTGCCGTCACATCGACATGTGTCACGCGCACCATGGATCTACTAATGCGTGTATGCTTAGTGGCAACATTTTTGACGAGCTTCTGTGGAACGGAAGACATTTTGAATATCGCCGAAAATGATATGGCAATATTGTACAATAATTACAAGGAGGCGTTAGCAGGTAATTTGTGACGCAAATTTAATATATCTGGGATTTTTTTTTACATGCTGGTTGGGAGTAAAGAAAAAACATAGAATGTACCAGTTGCTTCTCTTCCCGCGCAGACGGTAAAAGCCCATCGAGGGACTGGGCGAAAGTCTTAGGAATATATTATAGACGTTGCGGCGAGCAACCCGTTACTATTTTGATTCCCCTTTCCATCTATACCCTTCAGGTCTTGTTACCTTAGGCTCTGTTTACCCCGTAAGGGACAAAGACGTGAGCTATGTTGTATGTATGTAATTTAGTATTTGACTATAGGGTTAACGTACAATCCAGGGCATAAATATCTATACAGCCATCATGTCAAAAGTATGTGTCACCGACTTTATTATTTGTGGCATAAAGGTATATAATATATGTTTTGGACGTTTTGATAACGTACATATATGTATTTATGTCCTTGACTATACCTATTTAAATGTAGGTGCAAAACTTCTGCATCTTACCTCGGAATTGTCTTATTTTATTAACAATATTATCAGAAGTTAGATTCACCCAAGTAACACTAACAACTTTTAAGAACCTTGATCATTGAATCATTGAATTTTACCATGCTGGTCTGGTAGTAAAGAAAAAACATAGAAAGAACATACAAAAAACACACAAAGCCTAAGGTATCAAGACCTAAAGACCACGTTTAGCATAATTGTGGGCTGGATGGAGACTAAATTAGAGATTAAAATTTTCAGAAAACCGGCCAAAATCATCCCGGCGAATGATTATAAACAACGTAGAATATCAGATGCACGTCAATAAACTAAAAGACGTGAACGGCCTGAAATTGCATAATCTGGTGCTGAGAACAGGCGGCCAACCTGATGTCAACAAGACTATATACATAAATAATCCTCTGGAAGCTAACCTGCCACAGGCTTTCCTGTCTTTTGATGAATTTAAACGGACTTTAACTGATAGAATACAGAAACAAAAGGAAGAAGTACGAGATGATAATCTGAAAGCTAAACTTCGTAACTTGAGAATGGTTACAACAAAAACGACTGTCAAAGGAAGGCCACCGAGAACTATTTATTTCATAAGAGCCCCAGACTATCCAGAAACGAAAAACTATGAAGAAGATAAAGACATCAATACAAGCCATTGGACTGCTCACAAAATAGAAAAAAAAATCGCAGAGAAAAGTATTACAACAAAAACGAATATCAGAAGAACAGCCAACAAGGAACAAAACAAAACTACATTGCTTAAAAGAACTGCAGTTATAAATACCGAAACCACGATTTTAATTACTACAAATAAATTAAAAAATGCCGCAGCCGATCATACAACTACAACTACAAAGAATAATGATGAAACTAGAGAAAGTAAAACTTTGACAGAGACAGAACCAAACAAAAAAATAGAGACAGATAAATTTAAAGAAACGAATACAGAAAAAATGGCTTCTAGTGAAAACGGAACAACTGAAGCGATCGTTAATACTAATGAGGCAGAAACGACATCTGAATTAGAAACAACAACAACAGCTGTGGAAACAGAGACTACAGAAACAGAAACTGAAGAACCTACAACTACTACTATGTCAACACGAGCTACTTTGGGGGTAAGCTAAGCAATATTTGACTTGCCAGTTAGCCTAGTGGTTAGTGAATGAATGAATGAATGAATGAAAACTATTTATTGCTTGAGTGTGATCCTGACTGCGAAGCTACAGCTCTTATTTCAATTACGGTACTGGCAGATACTGCGACGTAGTCCCTTACTGTAGGCCTTATAAGAAGGCTCAAGGCGTCGCTCAATTGGCAACGGTAGAACTATGCTAAGTGTCTTTGCGAGATCGAATTAGAAATTAGGAGACCCGTAGAACTAAAGTACCTAACCGTCGTAGATCAGGGAACTGTACAATTACTGTCAGTGGGAGGGGCACATTGCTCATAGACCTGGTGACCATGGGGGCCCGTGAGGTTAAACGTGGCGATTGGAAAGTGTTGGTAGGCTTCCGCAAGGTGGACATCTTCATCTCCAGCCTGTATAGATACGTCCCATTACTGGGCACAGGCATCTAAGAACGAAAAGGCTTGGGCTATAGTTCCCTCGCGGGCCCAGTGCGGATTGCGAACTTCGCACACACCATTGATTCCTTCACCGAAAAGCTCATGGTAAATTTCAAATGTAATTTCGCACATAAATTCCGAAAAACTCAGAGGTGCCTGGGATTCGAACCTACGACCCTATACTTGAGAGGCACAGGCCACTAGGCTACCACGGCTTTTGTAAGTGGTAAATGCAGCCTAAGGTTGTGCCGACTTCAAAATAGAACCCGAGCTTAAATAAAGTTTCTGTTTCAGAGACCGGCGGTCTACATGGGCAGATAAATTTAGAGAAGTTACAAAATATGTAGTTATTTTTATAAATTTACGTTTATAAGGAAAATAATCTAAGAACATTATTGATTTAAAATTGTTTAGTGTTACTACACGCTTAGGGATTCTAAAGTTTTTTTTTTCATACCTATTTCCCATTTTTCAGGATCGGTACCTACAGCTTTGGAATTAAAAAAGCGAGCCTATTATTTTCTTAAAGGGCCTCCAACGCACTCTTAACGACCTTTGTTATTGCTTTCCATCCGATGACCCGCATGCTCGTTTGCCCCCTATCATATTAAAATAAAAAATATTTATGTATTTAGGGCAAGAATACTGGGGCCCGATTTTTGAAAGCACATGTGTGAAAATACCACTCGAAAGTGGTGACAAATTGTGCTCAATTTGAAATACGAGTAGCATAGAAGACAATCACAGCTCTCATTAATCTTGTGAACTAGTCAAAACTTTGATTAGAGCTGTAGTTTTGGAGATATAAGCTGATTTATACCACTTTGGAGTGATGTGCTCTCAAAGCGTTCACATTCATCGCCAAATAATCCATTTGCGATAATTTCACGAAGGAGATCACTTGCAACCGGTAAATGCAAGAAATTATAATTTATGTCCCGAAGCCCCCCAAAATCAGGTAAAAGTGAATGTTATTGGACCGATTGCGCTAAAATTTTGCATACTTGTGTAGGTAAGTCAGATGACAATACAATAATCTGGTAGTAGAATTCTGGTGGTCCAGCCAGGACCGTCTCCGAAGGACTCTTCAACGGTTGGTCCGATTGACTTGAAATTTGTTTCACATATGTAGGACGGATGACAATGCTAGTACAGTCAGCAAAAGATGCTTGTATGTAAAATGTTTTTTTTAGGTTAGGTTATTTCAAATGGGTTTATAAGATTTGCTTTTGAAACTGATCAACTCGTTTGTCATAATCATAGCGTTAAAATTCATATCAATTATGTTTATATGCGATTCGCAGTTAATGTTAAAAGAAAAAAGTTACATGAAATTATTGTCTATTTAATTTTAAATTGATCGTTTTTAATAAACTTTAACTTTTAATAAATGTATTTTATTTATTTTATTTTTATTTAGTTGCTTCTCTTCCCGCACAGATGGTAAAAGTCTATCGAAATGGGCATAGGAATCATGACTTTTATAGGCGATGCGATTTGATTCCCCTTTCCACCTGTACGCCCATAATCATGCTAAACGTGGCCTTTAGGTCTTGTTACCTGTCTACCCCGTAACGGATAAAGACGTGATTTGTGTGTGTGTATTTTTATTTATTTATTTATATGTTTACTTACAGGACAGTATAGGACAGTATTTTTTGAAAACACTGGAAAGCGGGTGACTATAGTAGGTAGGTAGGTACCTAAGCTTTTTACATATTGTATTGCAATTATTTTTTATGTACAGAAACAAATCATACTGGATGAAGATATTTAACCAATTTAAGAAAAATTAAAAGCTATGATAAACATCAATACTTAGATAAAGCAAAGCATTCTTAAAACATTTTTGACATTACTTTACTTATCTAACTTAGACTTATTGGATGGTTAACATCCAACGGTCGATTTTTCATTCGTCAGATAGAACCTATTCGACGAACAACTCTATGGATATCTGTTAGTTAAGTGCTTATCTGAGGATTGAAAAATCATGCATAGAATTTGGTATTAATTAATTTAATCACGCGACTAGGGATTTAAATGTTATTCCATTTCCATTAAGGACAGAATTTTTAATGAATTTTGCATAGAATATACCTACGTTTAACTACCCAGAAAATACCTACCACTATTTAGCTTTGGCAGTAGGCACGATCTCTATACTCACAAGCAAAAATAACAGGTCGTTTTTCATAGAACTTTGTAAGAAAAGTGACCGGCTATTTTTGCTCGTCAGTGTAGTAGAGACCTGATACTCGAATTGACAACTTATTCCCAATTTTTAATAAAGTTCACCCACGGATAAACATAGCTCGTTTGTGTTTAAAAAATAGTTACAAAATTTTGTAGGGTTGGCTTACCTTAGCTAACTCCTTAAAATAAAAATCCAAGTTATTGCAAAAGCAATAACTGTAACAGTCTTCAACTGGCCGCTTCCACCATCACTTCAACTTTCTATTAAAAAAAAGTACACAGGACTATTGGCCGCAACCCGTGCCTCCGAAAATTTCGCGCCAAATAAAACGTCAAACTGTCAAACGAGCCGACATTGTGCTCTACTCCTGGATAAAGACACCACTTCACTGATTACAAAACACAATCTCACGTGGGGCTACAGTGAGCCTATACCTTTATAAATATGAAGGGCCCAGTGCCGCGCAACAGGGACAGATATATACTGTAATAAGTACGCGATGGAAAGAGAAAGCTGGCGGAGCGAGTGTCAACTCCTATTGTAAGCCGCTTACTGCATTTAGGATTGCTCATTTGTGCGAGAGAGATGGCTTTTTATGTGTGTTTCTGTTTTAATTTATGCTCCGCCCATTTCTCATATTAGACCCCCCCCTCTGATGGTGGGGTGAACTTGGCCAGTTTTAAATTATCTATTATAATAAAATTATTTCGCAAAATAAAGGGTTGGTTTGGTAATTAAATGATGGTATTTAATTTATTGCGATAAGTTTCTTATAGGTCTCATTTTAATCGAATGTAGACTTAATTCCATGTTTATTAAGTTATCTACTTGACGTCATTTTCAAGCACACTTATATTGAGGGTTTCATATGTATTGTATTGTAACAATACGAAAACAAATAATGCACCTCGAAAAGTAGGTACTTACCACTTAAGTATACGTAACTTTAATTTGTTATGATTGCATTTTACCTATTAATTAAATTTAAAATTATAAATACCTACATAAATTATTTTTCCAAACACAGAACCGTCAATTGTTTTTTCATTTCACGAAAAGTAAATGAAAGCGAACCACCGACCATTTCGAGTTCAAATGATGCGTTTATTTTTTCTTGTTAATGTTTGAATCTCACGCAAGTTTTATGTGACAACTTAGAAGTAGATAAACTGTTACTGAAAAAAATGACTGACCTTCTTTCGTTTGAGGTTTAAACATGAGATTTTTTTAGAACTATACTTTTTATAGGTATCTAGTCAAAATATCTCATTAGTACCTACTCTTAGTTTTACCTTGAACTTAAAAAAACCCTCAACAAAATACCTACATACTTACCTGAGGTTTCATAGAGTGTATTGACCCCTACATCAAAACGATTCGATTTGTATCAGGCCTTTAATTTAATTAGGGCTTGTGGTCTCTCTCATTTCACACTAAAACACCACTAGGCGATTTTCCATCCTCTTCACCCCACTCTCAGCAAATCACCGCAACCGCCATATAACCTACAAACAAATAGAAACTTCAAACGTAGAACAGTTAAGTCCTTTTTTGCTGGTATGGTTTGGAAGGGATCTGTCGACATTTGCGGTCGAATTTAGGTTTATCTCCCCCGCACAAAACTGTTAGTCGCACAAACATTGTCTTTGACCAATGGCATGTAAGCGCCGGCCTTTTTCAGCCAATCGAAGCGTTCACAGTATTTGGTTTCGCGCGCTTTTGAATTTGAATTTCGCTTGTTTTGTTCCGTTTTTGAAATGGGCATAGTTCTTTTTGCTGCGCTATTAGGTGCGTTCACTTGTTACTGTTTTGATAGAGTTTTATTTCAAACGTTTAAGGTTTTACTTACGTTAAGATGTATGTAAGTAATATGTACGCTTTATTGAAAGAATCTGCGCGTTATAAAATACAGTCGAACGTGGCTACATGTACATTCAACCAAATGAAACCCTAGGACACTGTATACATTTATCGCATTAAGTTATTTGTGTCTGTCAGTGTCAAATTGCTGTAAAGACATCTTTACTCCTTATTAAATTCTTAATTTGAAAGTTTAAAATGAAAAAGAAAAGGAATTCGTAAAGAAGGAAAACGCAGTTGTCTTAAGGCTTTCGTTGGAAGCAATTGAACCTTGAATTCAAAAGAATATTAAAATACCGAAGTTATAATCTAAAGTGCATTTTCTTTAATAGTCCAAAACTATTTATAATACCGTCTGAGCTACACCGTCACAGTACTCCGACGTTGGTTATGAAAAGTTTCTACATTGGCTTAGGGTCCCGTTTCGCTAACTGTAGGTACCTAAGCTAAGCACCTTAATTTCATCTAAATCCGCGCTTTTCTTTACTTATATAAACTACCCGTAGCGGGATCAAACTTCTCCCAAATTTGACATTTCACCTTCTTTTATTCTTTTAGTGAAAGGCAAAGGAAGTGGTTCGCGCAGCCTTGTTTTTTTTTCAGTTTGTATATTTTGTTTGTTCAATAAGGCCAGCACCTTCTGTCAGGCCACCATTATTCTCACGTGTTTTTGCTGTTACGATTGTTTTCTTTTTTTTCCAAACAATGTCTTAGGTCTCGTGCCAAGATAGATTGTCATCATCATCATCATCAGCATCTCCAGCCTATACAAGTCCAACTGCTCGGCATAGGCCTCCTCTCAGAATGAGAGAGCGTAGATTGTATTGTAGTAATGAATAGGAAAAAATATACACCAAGGGACGGACCTTGCCCGACCACAGATTAGATTATAGTTATTTCGCCCCGAACCGACAAAGATAATGTTCTAGTTTTAAGTTTCTGCTTGATATGTTGATATTTTATGTAATCTTGATTGTGTGTGTTGGCAGTACCAAATAAACGTTTTATCTATCTATCTATCTATCTAACCGTATGCAAAGGCCCGAAAAATCGAGAGCGGGAAAAGAGTAACGAAGAATAGTGATTTAAGAATTATTCAAATACCTCTATCACTCAAAAGTACTATTCAAAAGAAGGGTAAGTCTCTGCATTGCTGCAAAATCACAGCTCAAATTAAATTTTCGACTAGTTGATGGATTAGAGCCATAATTTTGGAATAGGTACTCTACTCGTCCCTATTTCAAATTCTGCTCAATTTGTCACCACTTTCGAGTGAGTTGTATTTTCACAAGTGTGCTGTCCAAAATCGGTGCCCTGTTATATAGCGGGTGATAGGACGCAGTGAATTTGCTTATTCTTTGGAAGCTGCCAGGGGCCCGATTTTTGAAAGCACATGTGTGAAAATACCACTCGAAAGTGGTATAAATTCTGTTTATATCTTCTAAAATAGGTCGTGGGACACATTTTTGAGAAGTTCGTATCGATACGTATTTTTGCACTTGACCGTGTATATTTACAAGTACTGGCAAATGAACCAAGAATTTTATTTCTTGATTTCTATATCTATTTTTACGGTTTTACCCGTTACAAATAAAATTTCTAAATGATACTGAAAACTGGAACACAGAAATATCCGAAAAGTAAAGCTATGGCAGGGAATAGCTTACCATAGCCATAGCCTTAGCTTGGCCATACTTTTCGGATTTTTCTATGTGTTCTAGTTTTCAGTATAGCTTAGAAATATACATATAATTTACCACCAAGCTGAGGATTGATCCTTTAACTCTTCGTGGAGCATGGAGCATCGACAGTCTTTCTCCAGACTTCTCTATTCCGAGCCCTCTGGCGTCGGCCCAAGTAATCCCGACAACCTTGAATTCCGCCGTGCTGGATCTCTTCCAGGACTCAGTGGGACGACCGTCTTCTTCCGCCAACAGGGTTCCACTCCAAGGCTACGCTGCTGATGTTCGCGTCAGGCCCCCTTAGGCAGTGGCCTATCCATTTTCTATGGAGGATTTCGAGTGAGATGTGCCTTTGACGTTATTTCCCACAGTTCCTCGTTGGAGATAGTGTTTGGCCAGAAGACCCAGAGAATAGGGCAGAGGCACTTGTTGACGCATACTTGGAGCTACCGTGAGGGTGTTTTCATGACCTTCTGTAGAGAAGCACCGACTTTACGCGTTGCTTTCGAAAATCTGTAGCTTCGGAGAGCGTGAAATGTTATTTCTCCATATCGGAGACAGTTGGGCAAGCGTACCTTTCGCTTTCTTAATCCTCCTATCTGTCTTCGTCCTTTCCTCCTGTAGGGTAGATGTCGTGCAGTTGACCATCACGCCACATTATGCCTTTGCATCTTTGGTGGCTTCACTAATTATGTTATCCAGCAAGATACCAGCACCAAGTTACCACCAGGTTAACCACCGCCATTTTACGCGCTAATTCTGCCACCAAGCAGCAAAACTGCTTTTTGCTTGCGCTTCTGTGTTCTGGCGTGGAGAGCGAACAGCAGGTGAATTATGTGCACATGAGGTATATACCAATAGATGGCAGTGAATCTGTAATCCTCTATTGATTGCACTACCAGCTCAGATCTGTTCTGTTCTCCAGTCCATTATGGTTGCCTGGTAGAGATCGCTCTGTAGCGATAAGGCCGCCTATTGTTACCTTGTTATATTCTGTGTACCTTTTTCTGTTTTGGCTGTTATTATGTGGTGTTCAATAAAGAGTTATTGTATTGTATTGTATTGTAGTGTTGAGCGTGTTTATGACCTCTATGGTTGCTTACTTACCATTAGGACCCACTTGCTCACACTTGCACGATAAGTTGGTGAATGTATTAGTATAGTTCCCGGCCATAAATAGTGCACTTCGGTCTTTGGAAAGAGATAATTAGCGTCACGTTAGAGCGAGACAACGCTCTACGAAGCCGACATAAGCCAAGAAGACCGATGTGCAATCTTTATGGCCGAGTACACATACACGCATACACATACATACACAAATCACGTCTTTATCCCTTACGGGGTAGACAGGGCCTAAGGTAACAAGACCTACAGGCCACGTTTAGCAAGATTGTGAGCGTATAGGTGGAGCATGGAATCAAAATACTGATGGGTTGCTAGCCGCATCGCCTATGGGCTTTTACCATCTGCGCGGGACGAGAAGCAACTGGTAAATTCTATGTTTTTTCTTTACTCCCTGACCAGCATGGGAGCTGGATGTAGAAGTAGAGTAGTAGTGGTAGTGGATGGCCGAGTACTATACTAATAAGTTCTTTAATGGACAACCACCCTTACCAATAACACTAGCTGCATAAAACTCAGAAAACAATTGCATTATGTTATCTCGAGCATCCACTGCACTTCCTTCGCGCAAATTACAATGTAAATTGCGATACGCCATTGTTGCAAGTAATTATAATGTGGGTGGGTTTGTAGCGCAGTTTATTACGTAAATTATTGTAGTAAGTACCTAGTATACTAGTGGCCGCCCCCAGCATCGTTTTTCATGTTATAGTTTTTATAGCAAAAACTAATTATAAATTTAAAAATCTATATATTTTTTTATTCTTTTAATCACTTGCCGAATTTATTCTGAATCCTTGGTGCTCGAGTCCGACTCGCACTTGGCCGGTTTTTTTAACTATTCAGCTCTTTCAGACTTCAACTCTTATATGTTATACATATAAGTTAAGACAGAGACATCCTAATAAAGTTTATCTACCATGCTGGTCTGGGAGTAAAGAAAAAACATAGAATGTACCAGTTGCTTCTCTTTTCGCGCAGATGGTAAAAGCCCATCGAGGGAATGGGAGAAAATCTTAGGAATCATCTTACAGGCGATGCGGCTAGCAACCCATCACCGTTTTGATTCCCCTTTCCACCTAAACGCCCACAATCATGCTAAACGTGGCCTTAAGGTTTTGTTACCGTAGGCTCTGTCTACCCCGTAAGGGATAAAGACGTGATATATGTATGTATGTATGTATGTAATAAATTTTACCTCTAATCTAAAGTAGGTATCTAATAAAGTTTACCTCTAATCCTTTATAATTTACCTTTGCCATTTTAATTCGTAAAGTTTGTTTATTCGTATTTCACATTATATTTCGCCACTTTTTCATTTGAAGTCTTATTTTTAGCAGTGACGTCATCTGTTAACATGCTGTCTATGCTAACAACAAATTTACAAATCCACTACCTACCCACCGGACTACCCGACAACACGTTACCGCTACCCTACGCTAGATGGCATTACTTTATGGGTTTCATGCACTTAAGTAGATGGCAGCACTGCAAACTTACTAAAGTTCAGGAGGTTTAGCGTGCTTTAGATTTCACCTTCTTGTTAAGAGATGGCGTAACGAGTGCTTATCTAAAGGTCTAATAATGGGTAGGTAAGAGTTAGTTGAATCAATTTCAAGCTGTGTCCATAGGTGGCGCTTATTCTGGATTTTAATTTTGACATCTTTCTAAATCGTTCGAGCTAAGAAACCTGAGTGTCTTTATTTTCCTAAATTTGTTCTACTTTTCTTGTATAAAATAAACGGAAATTATTGTTTAGAAGCTTTTGCTCTTCGTCTTTAAAGAATCAGTTAGTTAGGACTTTTCTAAGTTAATACTATGAATAATCATGTAGAAAAAGTAACTGATACTTACATAATAATGTAGAGCCAATCAGAAACTAGATACCCGATATGTATGCAAATTGCATATCAACATGTAAATAGATTAATGATTTTTACACGTCTCTCTGCAGGTGGCACCTTATTAGAACAACTTTATGATATTTTCTAGTAAGAAAACCTAAATGTTGGCTAAAGAATAATAGGGACACGATTTTCAAAAGCATATCACTAGAAAGTAGCAAAAAATTGTACTTTTGCAATATAAGTTAGTAAACAGCCGTGGTAGTCTAGTGACTCTAGTGGTTTGATCTACGGCCTCTCGAGCAGAGGGTTGTGGGTTCGAATCCTGTTTTAGCACTTCTGAATTTTACGGAATTATTATGCGAAGTTACATTGGAAATTTAGGTACTCTGAGCTTTTCGGTGAAGGAAAAATCTGTGGAAACTTGCATACACTTCTGAAACCATGAAACCTGATTTTTAAAGCACATAATGTGAAAATGCCACTCAATATTGGTGAAAAAATGTGCTGAATTTGAAATATGATTAACCTTTTCGCTGCTACGCCGAATTGAGCTGCAAGATTCCATCCGGACAAACATACTTACATACATTGCAAGTTAATATAAAGCTTATGACATCATGTTGATGAATGGCAGTCTTCGACGGTGTGGTTTAATCGGTCTTTTTTGCTACGAACTCGCAAAATCTGTAACGAGCTTCCCGCTGGGGTCTTCCCATCGAGTTACGACTTGGGTGCCTTTAAGAGGCGAGTGTACAATTTTCTGCAGGGCCGACAACGCACTGGCATCGCGTAAAGCGCTGCGGGTGTCTATGGACAGTGGTGATCATTTAACATCAGGTGACCCACTAGTTCGTTTGTCTGGCCTCTCTAACATAAAAAAAGATAAAAAAAACATTTTGCTGAAGTTTTAAAACATTAAAAGAAGCATGTAACAGACATTATCATTTGTTCTTGTGTTACCTATGTAATGTAAATAAAAAATAGAAAAAAAAATGTTCATACAGTTGATATTCTGCCACATTAGGTTCCCAATATGTTATGACAACTGCTGACGTCTGGTCACCTTAATTGGAAGTGATATAAAGGAAATACACAAAGGTACTTTATTCCCTGTTAAACCTACAGAATCCTCTAGAGGTGAAAGTGATCCTGTTCCTCAAATTTTAGCCATTTATGCTAAAATATGCTAATGACGCATTTGATGATCCATCAGTTAGGAGCCTAATTACATTGTCCGCGTATATAAAGCGACACTCGCTTGATTTCGCACTGAGTTCGGGGTCAAGCTCTAAATACGTCGCCTAAGTTTTTTAAAATAGGTTGCGTAAGTTTTTTAAATACGTCGCTTAAAACTTTAATTCTAACTACGAAGAAGTAAAAGAAGAAAGAAAAAGAGTGGTTAAAATGAAGTTTATTGTTGTTGTTATGCTTCTTGTTTTGTCTTACTTCGGAACATATGGTAAGTATGTAATCCCTACTAATATTATAAATCCGAAAGCAGTGGCGTAGCTAGGTAACCAAGGGCCCTAGTGCAAATAAAAAAATGGGGCCCCACTACTATCTAAACTGGTTACGTTTTAATAATAATAGTTCGATCGAGATTTTAGAGGGCCCTCTGAGCTTGAGGGCCCTGGGCCACTGCCCCGCCTAGTCCCTAGGTAGCTACGCCACTGTCCGAAAGTAACTCTTGTCTGTTTGTCTGTTACCTTTTCACGCTTAGGTAAACCGCTGGACCGATTAAGTTGAAATTTGGTATGCATGTATAGGTTGAGTCCCGGGGAAGGACATAGGATAGTTTTTATCCCGGAAAATTGTATAGTTCCCGCGGGATAGCGATTAGCTAATTCTGCGCAGACTGGTCCCGGGCAGCGACAGCTAGTCGATCTTCTATCTATATAAAATAACAATGAATGTTGTTAAGCTCAAAACTCGAGAACTGTTGCATCAATTTTACAGTTTTGTGATATGTTCCTTAAGTTCCACGGAATGTTTTTAAGGGGAGAAAAAATACTAGAAATAAACTGGAACTAGGCGAAGTCGCGGGGAACAGCTAGTGTTTAATATTTACCGCAGTTAGTTGACCCGTTGACACCAACATCATCAACTCAAGTTATACACTTCCACTGCTGGGGCACAGTTCTCCTCTCAGGGTAAAAGGGCTTGGGCTATAGTTCCCACGAGAACCCAGTGGGGTTTGGGACCTGGGAACTTCACAAACCAATCCATCCAGCTGCTGATGTATCATCATCATCATCATCAGCCTATGTTAGTCCACTGCTGGACATAGGCCTCCCCTAATGAGCGCCATAGCGCCCTTTTTTTTTTTTTTAACGTGTGGAAAATGCGCCTTATGCATCTCCGCGCTCGGGGCAGCATACGAACGGAGGTATGACGGGCTCTCCATCTCGCCGCTGCCTTCCCTATGGAAGGAGGGGAGAGGCCTTCCGTCTAAAAACACACACGTTCCCTCCAGGCCTTGAACTGCGGGCGTTACGGGCGCACACGGTGACCACCGCAACGTACGCCATAGCGCCCTGTCTTAGCTTGACGCATCCAGCACTTGCCTGCAATCTTTACATCCGACAGAGAACCAAAGTTACCGACATAGCTCAAAGAATTAGCAAGCTGAAGTGGCAGTGGGCCGGCCATATCTCGCGAAGAACCGACAACCGCTGGGGGAAACGTGTTCTTGAGTGGAGACCGCGACTCGGCAAACCTAGTGTAGGACGCCCTCCGGCCAGGTGGGATGACGATCTGCGAAAGATTGTAGGCAGATGCTGAGGTATACCGGATTAATTTAAGATATCTATATATTATAAAGAGGAAAGAAGAGTATTTTTGTATCTTTGTTATTGATTTACTCAAAAACTATTAGACCGATTTCAATCATTCATTCACCATAACAATGCTACATTATCCCCCGTCTCCGACGCCGACGACGTCCTTGTCGGCGCTGAGCGTGCTGAGCAACGCCAGCGCCATCGACCGCGGGCCCTTCCGGCACGACCACCAAGGTGCAGCAACTGTGGCTCCTGGCCGAGATCCCCAAGTAATATGAAGACAGACTGATGGCGCTGAAGTTGCCGACACTTAAGGAACGAAGAGCAAAAGGAGATCTTATTGAATGTTTTAAAATACTAACATACAAGTACAACCTCCCAGACATCCACGACTTGTTTAGAAGGAACCTTGCCAGCCGTAGCGGCCGAGGTCACAGCCTCAAGATTGTACGCACCCCATCAAACTCCAACGTAGCTTACCACCTCCTGAGCAATCGCGTTGTTGGGACTTGGAACGCTCTACCCGAAAGTGTTGTTACTGCTCCGTCATTAAATACCTTCAAAAATAGGCTTGACGCTTGGCTTGTTACACAAAATCAAAGACTTTTTAATGAGTGAAGTGTTAGCGAACTTTTGGATATTTATACTAGACTGATTTAAACTTAAACTTGGACTATGAGATAGGCACATCAGCAACTCTGCTGCTCGCCTATAATTCAATAATAATAATAATAATAATAATATACGTCTTTCAGAGTTGAATCTACCAACATTGGTGGAGCGTAGAAGGCGAGGTGATCTTATCGAGACATAAAATATTTTACATGACCACTACAACGTCCCAGACATAAGAAACATGTTCAATATTAGTAGAAATACACGTTTGAGAGGGCATTCTTTAAAACTGATCAGGCAGCCAAGCGCAAGCAACCCCAAAAAACATTTCCTACCTGACCGTGTTGTGAACTCACGGAACGCACTCCCCGAACTTGTGATAAGCGCACCTTCAGTGAACAGTTTTAAAAATAGACTAGACATTCATTTTAAAAGTCCGAGAACACAAGATGCAGTGATAGATATACACGTATCAGCTCAAAGAGCTGCTAGTGTATTTTTTTTTTTTATATATATGAATAGGAAGGCAAACGAGCTAGTGGGTCACCTGATGGTAAGTGATCACCACTGCCCATAGACACCCGCAACCCCGGAGGGATTGCAGATGCGTTGCCAACCTAGAGGACTAAGATCAAATGCCTCTTGTGCCCGTAATTTCCCCGGCTGTCTTACTCTCCACACCGGAACACAGCAGTGCAAGCACTGCTACTTAGAGGCAGGATTAGCGAGTAAGATGGTGGTAGCGATCCGGGCGGACCTTGCACAAGGCCCTACCACCCGCAAACTATTATTTTAAATAATAATAATATGTAATATAGGCATTAAAAAAATGTAAAGTTAGGGATCCGTACGTAAATGGGCGGTTTGATAATCATAAATTGTTTCAGCTTACAAAACACGGCCTGCCCCGAAAACTGGGTCGTTTGGAGCGGACGCTCCTCCTCCCACCAGGAGGCTCCGCAGCGACCACTGCCAATGTAAGTTATAACAACTGTAGGCACGCAACTTATTTAAAGTCTTAGCTAAGTAAGTAAGTAAATGCTTTATTGTACAAATATATAAGTAAAAATAAATAAATAAATAAATATCTTGGGACAAATTACTCCAATTGACCCAGCCCCAAACTAAGCAAAGCTTGTACTATGGGTACCAGCCAACGGATAAACATACTTATTTATTGTAGATAAATACATACAACAACCATGACTCGGGCACAAACATTCGTATTCATCATACAACTGTCTGCCCCTACCGGGATACGAACCCAGGGCCTCTAGCTTCATAGTCAGGGTCACTAACCACTAGGCTATCCGGTCGTCCGGCGGCCGGTCGTATTAGAGATAAGCCGACTACTTGCCAACTAGTCGGGGAAACCGACTATTCGGCATTATTTAAAGTAGGTAAGCGATTAGTCTATTCGGAAATTAAGACTAGTCGATCGTTTTTTTTACATACTCATACATACACAAAAAGAAATTTTATTTTGTCAACGGGGTTTTATATATGTGCCATTAAAAAGAGTACTTCCATGCTGGCCTGGGAGCAAAGAAAAACATAGAATGTACCAGTTGCTTCTCTTCCCGCGCAAATGGTAAAAACCCTTCGAGGGAATGGGCGAAAATCATGGTATAGGCGATGTGGCTAGCAACCCATCAATATTTTCAGTCCACTTTCCAATACGCCCTCAGTGTCTTGCTAAACGTGGCCTGTAGGTCTCGTTACCTTAGGCTCTGTATACCCCGTAAGGAATAAAGACGTAATGTAAGTATGTATGACTGTAAAAAAAATTTGGTAGTGTATATTTGCGTAGGCAGTTTGATGACCTTCAGCCTTAGTGGTGCTCATTAACAAACATAAATTGTTTCAGCTGGCGAAGGATCGTATGGGGCTGCCAGCCCTGACGTCCCCCCGCGGCACGGCAGAGACCATTTCCGAAGTGAGTTAACAAAGTTTTGGCTAAGTAGTTATAAAAACCCATTTCCAAAAAAATGAGCAGTTTTGTTTCATTTTAATAATCATAACCATCATCATAATAATTTATTTGCATATATTTCAATAAACAATAATTTCCAAATGTACAATTTTTAGTAGCTAGCTAGCCACGCCCAATTTGGTTTCGTTTCAAAAATTCATACATTAATTTTGGAGCCAATGAGAGAGTCTACGTTTAAATTACTTTGTGGACATGACCTTTAAAATCAAATGGAAGCGCTTTAAATATTCTGATCCCAAACTGTCTTGAGTTGGTCTTAGTACAACTAAGTTATCCGGATTTCGAGTATTAAAAGTGTATACATCGCCAATCTTTTTGAACAGTTCCTGGTGTGTCTTTACAAACATACATGCTTCCAAAATATACAGAGATTTCCATCTCTGTCAATAATTTAAGACTTGAACAAAGGTCTACAGGATACATGTTGTGGAACATCACATAATTATGCATCGAATGCACTGCTTCTGTGCTATAAAAACTCTATTTATATGGACCGAATTTCTCCATATGAGAATCGCGTATCTAAGAACTGAGCATACATGACCCTGGTAGGCCTGAATTATTATTTCGGCCATTTTTAGGGTTCCGTACCTCAAAAGGAAAAAACGGAACCCTTATAGGATCACTTTGTTGTCCGTCTGTCCGTCCGTCCGTCTGTCAAGACCCTTTTTCTCAGGAACGTGTGGAGGTATGAAGCTGAAATTTATATCAATTACTCAGGTCTACTGTCCCTTGAAGCTGTGAAAAAATCAAACTTCTAAGCCAACGCAATCAAAAGATACAGCCGTTTATGCCGCAAATTTCCGCAAATTTTCAACTCTCAAGGGAATCAAAACCTACAAGGTAGTTCCCGTGAACGCAGAATCTTGAAATTTGGTATGAAGGTAGGTCTTATAGCACAGATTAAAGAATAATTGCGAAAACCGTAAATGTGTATGTATGTCTGTATATAGCAGTGACCAATATAAAGTAACCCCACACTGCGTACATTTTGCTTTGGAACAGGGCTCTGCTTACACTGGTTTTAGATATTTATAGATAATGATACGGAACCCTCGGTGCGCGAGTCCGACTCGCACTTGACCGGTTTTTTATTTTGTTGTCGAAACAACTGTTTTGTTGGATTTTGTTTTTTTTAAGCTGAGACCGCTTAGAATCAGGAGTGCTATTGATTTTAATAGGTGAAAAAGAGTATCCTACGATGCAATATTGCATTCCACTTCGTTACCATTCCCATGTATACTTATTTGAACGTAACTAAATGGAACTGCAAAAAATGTGTGATAAATTTGTCAGAATATTTTTCTCCTATTGAGATCGATAATGCTCATGATTCTTATCATTTTCATCTTAAGAAAATCGGGATCCAGGAAGGAAAATTTTCGACAACAAAATAAAAAATGGTCCATTTAGTAAAAGTTACGAACAATAAATTAAATTAAATTTTCTTCCATGCTGGTCTGGGAGTAACGAAAAAACAAAGAATTTGCCAGTCGCTTCTCTTCCCGTCCAGATGTTAAAACCCATCGAGGGATCGGGCGGAAGTCTTAGGAATCATGTCATAGGCGATGCGGCTAGCAACCCATCACTATTTGATACCCCTTTTAACTTTTATAATAAAGACGTGATATTATGTATGTAGTTTGATAACTTTCAGGTTTATTGGCCCACATTAACAACCATAAATTGTTTCAGTTGGCAAGGCATTTGGAGATTCTAGCCCGGTTGGCGGCCCGAGGAACCGCAGAGACCATTTCGAACGTATGTTAACAATTGCATGTAGGCTGACATCCTCGCTCAGCGACTAAAGCCTCCTTTCTTTGTTTATCAATAAAAGATTAAAAAAAAAATCATGTAGCTACACTTGTTCAAAGCGCGACGTGCAATAGGATCAGCTGAGTGAATCACCTAGGTGATCCTATTCGACGAATATGTCCAGTGAGATTACCCAGGTGATCCTATTGGACGAATATGTCCAGTAAGATCACCCAGGTGTTCATATTGGAAGAATATGCTGAGTGGGGTCCACTTTACACCATATCGGTACTATTCCTTAGTATATTGTATTTCTCCTTGTTTTATATCTACGTGTATCGAATGTGTGTAAATAAATGTTTCTCTTTCTTTCTTTTATATGTCTAGTGAGATCACCCAGGTGATCCTATTGGACGAATATATCCAGTGAGATCACCCAGGTGATCCTATTGGACGCATATGTCCAGTGAGACCATCCTCTGGGGGAACCTACTCGATATACATTGTTTTTATCCAATACTGAGGTATTGTGTATAAAAATCTTTGATCTCAGTGGGATAGAACTGTTTTCATATTTATTTCAATTTCTCTCACTTAGTTATATGTAACAAAATTCATAAAAAAGTTAATATATAACCATTAAATACAGAATATTCAGAAAACCAATTAAAATGAACAAAAAATATTTACCTTGCTATTCCGCTACTTATATATTGTACTCGCGTATTGATAAGTAGCAAGGTAAATATTATTTGTTCATTGAAATGAACCTCGCCTGATTAAATAAAATACTAATTCAAGTCTAATGTAGGTACGATATTCTTCTACATCCGTCATAAAATAAGTGTTTTAATTATATGTAATGTAATTTTTTTTTTCAGCGTACGTTCCTTATGGTATGACTCAGCCAGATGAATCGCAGCCAGAGTATGTGGATCTTGACAATATTATGTATTATCCATATGGTGAAACGGAATATCAAGGTTAATCTCCTGGTTCAAAACGACGAAAATAACTTGAGGCTCTGGTCACAGCATAGGATGCAAATAACAGATGTTTTTTTGTCAATCCAGATTAAATGTCAAAGAACGAAGTAACGATTATCGAATCTGTGGTCTGTGGTGTGGAGAGTAAGACAGCCGGGGAAATTACGGGCACAAGAGGCATTTCATCTTAGTCCTCTAGGTTGGCGACGCATCTACAATCCCTCCGGGGTTGCAGGTGTCTATGGGCAGTGGTGATCACTTACCATCAGGTGACCCACTTGCTCGTTTGCCTTCCTATTCATATAAAAAAAAAAAAAAAAAAAAAACTGCACGGCAGCCGCAGCGAGCGCCACAGATTAGATAATGGTTACTTCTCCAGGAGCGAACCAATGTATGAATTGGAATACACACCGTGGAATGGACGACTAGGGGACCGATTTATGAAATTATGTCTCCCAATTACCACTGCCGTTCAAATGGATTTTTTGGATGGTTTCGTTCAGCGACGTAATGATTACGAGCTGGAATTTTCTACTGCTCTACTCGTAATTCGTATTCAACACACTTTTACTATTTTAGACTGTACCACAGATAATATTAAAAAAATGAGCCTACAGTGGTGGAAGTGGATGAATTTCAACAAGACACAATTAAAAAAATCAGAGTACCTGACTTTCTTACCAAATGGCGACGGCTAGTTAGTTGACTTGATCTTATGAGCAAATTAATGTATTTATTTTGTGTAGATATGTTTAATGTATCGTATAGAGTTCAGATCGAACTTTATGTAAATTAGGCTTTGTAAAACAAAAATGTTAGGTAAATAAATGATATAATTTATGCAAGTTTTTTTGTCGTACACTGAACCACACATCATCAACTAAATCAATTTGTCAAGAAGAAAAAACTAATTACCTACCAACCGACTACCCTGACTTATAAAATATCGTTATTAAAGAAATTAAATTAAAAACTAAACAAAATATCAAAAAGTGGGAAGAATAGAATTAATATTTATGAAATATAAAAAAAAATCTAAAAGCGATTGAATCAGTATGAAAAATGTACCAGGCGAAACCTCTCTTATCTGTCTGGCTAGAAAAAATTGTTTCAAGGACAAATTTTTCAAGCGCTGATTGTTGAGAGTTATTTTTCTTTCTGATTTTCCTTAAGTCTCACAATTCATTATTTATTCCTGAATTAATGTTTTGTCTCAAGGCCAATTTGTTTACATATTCGCACGACATGCATTAGGCGGCCATCTTATGGATCTTCGTTCTTTATTCAAAAGTGTGATAAACAAAAGTCTGCTACGCAGTGTTATAGTTCGACTAAAGGTTCTTGGTCCTGAGCATTACAATGTAAATAAAGTTAATAAATGACACCCGCCTGGAGACTAATAACTTTGTAAACATTTTTCTTTGTTATAAACGAGGGAAGCTCATGTTTCAATATTTAGTTAAACACATACATACACACATACACAAATCACGTCTTTATCCCTTACGGGGTAGACAAAGCCTAAGGTAACAAGACCTACAGGCCACGTTTAGCAAGATTGTGGGCGTACAGATGGAAAAAGTAATCAAAATAGTGATGGGTTGCTGCCGCATCGCCTATAACATAATTCCTAAGAATTACGCCCATTCCCTCGATGGGCTTTTACCATCTGCAAGGGACGAGAAGCAACTGGTACATTCTATGTTTTTCCTTTGCTCCCAGACCAGCATGGAAGTAAAAGTTAGAAGAGGAAGAAGAAGTTAAAGTTGGCCAGAAATCAGTACTTACTCCTATACACAGAACTTACAATTGTCGTACGAAGCGATTGTTCCTACTGGCACATAATAATATCATCAACTCCTGGGTGACTGCTAGCTCCTTGGAGAAGTTCCTCTCACCAAGTAAGCTAAACACAAAAGAGCTACGTCTAGCATTTCAACACTCCACTGATGCAGTCGAATCATGATGTTGGTAGTCTAAGTCAGCAGAAGAGCGCAAGTTTCATCGCTGTTTTTCGTCACTGAATTACGTAGAGTAGCAAGCCCAGGCTCGAACTGATCAGCTGAATATCTAGGCCAATATCATAATTAAATTATGTCCTTTAAATCACGTGTTTATCCCTTATGGGGCAGACAGAGCCTAAGGTAACAAGCCCTAAAGGCCACGTTTAAAGGGCAGCCAATAATAGTGATGGGTTGCTAGCCGCATCGCCCATAACATGATTCGTTATTCGAGCGATTCTTTATTCTAAACTAGCTTCTGCCCGCGACTTTGTCTGCCTAGAATTATACATATAAATAAACCTTCCTCTTAAATCACTCTATCTATTTAAAAAAACCGCAACAAAATCCGTTGCGTAGTTTTAAAGATTTAATCATTATAATAGGGCCGACAGACGGCGTAAAGCGACTTTGTTTCATACAGTGTAGTGATGTTATTTCAATTTTGTGACCTGTTTCTCGAAACAAGTTACAATTAAACAGGTCTAAAATAGCAACATTAGCCTAATTGTTGAAAAATAAGAAAAGTTTTGTAATGGTTGATTGTTTGACCATTGTAGCTTAGACTTGTAAAATTGATCTTGTTGTTTCGAGAAACGAGCCACTGTTCAAATACCAAGATTGTTAGGTCAAACTATAGATCCCCGTTAATATTATCACGTATAGTATCCGCACTCAGTCTCAATTTGTGTTGTACGTGCCTTAAATTATTTAAATACTACATTGATTCCTGGAAACTTTTACTAGATACAAATTTATTTTACTATCTTATAATATACAATGTACCTA
Source organism: Pandemis cinnamomeana (assembly GCA_932294345.1). Taxonomy (NCBI): domain Eukaryota; kingdom Metazoa; phylum Arthropoda; class Insecta; order Lepidoptera; family Tortricidae; genus Pandemis; species Pandemis cinnamomeana. The sequence continues at coordinate 5,615,587 of OW028721.1, forward strand.
ATGTAATTAATGTTAGTTATTAAGTTAAGTCTGTATTTCTTTTATTTCTTATTTTTAATGGCAATAAACGTTATCTTATCTTATCTTATGTTTTAATTTTAGCGTTTCATTTGCTTTTTCACGTCGAACTTACAAAGGCTTTCAACAATTATCCAATTAGATTGAAACAGGTTACTCCGTGATTTGAATTCTTTAATTTTTTCCTTACCTTTAAGCCACGGATACACTGGGGGACCAATGTTCTGCAACTCGTGTCGCCAGCGACGTCGGGTGAAGTGGTACGACGTTGCCGACTTCGGACACGTGTGGGAACATCGCGCGACACGTTTATCGCGTTCATTGCATAGGCGCGCGATGTCGCTAATGTCGCCGACATATGACGAGGGAAATTTGTCCCCTAGTGTATCCGTGGCTTTATCTCGTGGCAATCTACCACGGAGGAGGAGGAGAGGCGCTGCATTTTTTTTTTGATTTTCTTTAATTTTTTTATTTAGTTAACTTTTAGATTTTGAAATATTATTAAGTGAATTGGTGATTTACCTGTTAATAAATTAATATAGTAATTAAAAAAAAAGACAGTCACAGCCAAGACGTCTTGATCTGAAACTTTGCACTACTGTAGTAAAATAGAGATACGGTCTGGAACAAATCCTAACCTCGATTAGACTATTCGATATCGGGATACGAGCCGGGATACTTCCGCGTGTGGTCAAGAGCTGCCGTTTGTTTTAGGATCCATCCGGGGGGCAGAGTATTGTTTGGTCCGGTGCACCTTGGGTATTGTTTGCATCGGTTAATGATTTCCTGGCAGATTCTGAGGGATGTGATTGACCGTTGGCTAAAAGCCCGACGGGAGGGAGGGTCTTTTGACCGTGTAATTGTACAATGGCCCTGGTAAAATTGTCCAATAGACATGTCCATATTTTTTTATAACGAAATGAGGAAAAACTATCGATACGGTGGTTTCTAAACAAATTAAATTACTTTTTCAGTCTATAGGTTATAAGCTCGATGACTTCAACCCTCCCCGTTTAACTTTTCGGAAGAACAAAACGATCAATGAACCTTCAAAGCTAAGATAATCTTTTGATTTTCTTTAACGTTAAATCTTTACTGCGATCTGTATTGAAGTTTATTCAAAATATTTAAAGTTTTAAATAGGTAGGTACCTACCAATTAATCGAGCAGGTGTAGGTAATTTTTTAAGGTTGGAAATAAATATTATCCTACACCAGAAAAAAAACTAAAAGGCTAAATATCGCATTGACTCATGAGAGAAAAACTAAATAGTCTTTGATGTTTTTAGCCGTACAAATCCTAGGACGGTAAAGGATTAACTAAAATCGACTAACTTTTTCCCGCGATTTCATCAACAAAGAACTTATTTCCAGCTATCCCGCAGGAACTACGCCATTTTCCGGGACAAAAATATAGCCTTGTGTTATTCCAGTTAATATTGTATTTGGTATAATTGTTATTCCATCTATCCTTGAGTCAGATCCAGGGAACCGAATATTGAAAGCACATCTCACACAATACGCTCGAAAGTGGTATAATAGATACATACATACATAAATCATGTCTTTATCCCTTTCGGGGAGACAGTGCCTAAGGTAATAAGACCTAAAGACCACTTTAGCATGAAAGAGGAATCAAAATAGTGATGGGTTGCTAGCCGCATCGCCTATAATATGATTACTAAGGTTTTCGCCCATTCCTTCGAAGGGCCTTTACTGCGCGGAAACAGAAGCAACTAGTACATTCTGTTTTTTCTTTACTCCCAGACCAGAATGTAAGAGGTGTTGTAAATCTGTTTACCTATATCTTCAAAATAACAGCCCTAATAAAGTTTTTGACTATTCACAAGATTAATGACAGTTCTAAATTTCTTCTATGCTACTCGTATATCTAATTCAGCGCAATTTTTCGCCACTTTCGAATGGCATTGTCACATATTATGTGCATCCAAAATACCTTGACAGAGTTACTAACACCCAAACATCTATACAAACGTCCTCACAAACTTTCGAATTTATAATATTAATAGGAAAAAATTTTAAGCACTAGAAGCGGGTGGTAGGGCCTTGTGGAAGGTCCGTCCGGATCGCTACCTCCATCTTACTCGCTAATCCTGCCGCTAAGTAGCAGTGCTTGCACTGCTGTGTTCCAGTGTGGAGAGTAAGACAGCCGGGGAAATTACGGGCACAAGAGGCATTTCATCTTAGTCCTCTAGGTTGGCAACGCATCTGAAATTCCTCCGGGGTTGCGGGTGTCTATGGGCAGTGGTGATCACTTACCATCAGGTGACCCACTTGCTCGTTTGCCTTCCAAAAAAAAAGCACGGAAACACCTCTATTCAGTTTAGATTTATCTCTTAATGTCTCCAGCAATCGCTAGGGTCAGTGTGGCCATTCAATAACTACACAAACCGTCCCTTCACTTTTTGTGTTGCCATACTTACGACTGTCGGGGTCTGCAGGAGGTCCCCTATTGTCCTGGATTGAAGCAGGTATCAATCATAGTCACTCCTACGCTTTAGTAGTAAATTTGGGAGACGTGGGTGCTTTTTTATAAACAAAATTAGCTGCTGCCCGCGACTATGTCTGCGAAAAATTCGTTTAAGGTTTAATTTTTCCGCGATGAAAACTATCACATGTCTTTTCCAGGGCATCTGACAGATTTTAAAAATTCTTTCGCAATTTAGAATGTTGCCCGCCCTCTAGGGATCCTCTCTATTGGCGGCGATTTAGGAAAAATGTTTTATCTTTAATTTAATTTTGGTTTTTGTCGGTTTTTTGTAATGATTTGTCATTGATTATATTTAATTCTGCGCGGATGAAGTCGTGGGCAACTCACTATAATTTTGACAAGTCTTATTATAATGGTGCTTTCTATGACATTATCTTGGGTAGGATATTATTTTGTCCCATAAAAATTAAGTTCCTTATGTATAGTTTGACATAATTATCGTTAGTCACTAAGCGTTTTATTTCTGACACAGATTAAATTTTTGTTAATAAACTAACCTAACGTAGCCTACTACATTCTGATGTGATGACGTTACCAAAATTTCTAAAATGCACGATTTCATGTGACAAAAAAATTACTAACAATTATGACCCAACGAAAGTTATGGGACAAAAAGGACTAGATTCTTCTTGTCATGTTGGTGTCTAGTATAAGTACCCAAGGGCCCGATTCACTGACTGTCTGTTAAGGTCCTAGGTAAGTGATATCTCATATCAGATATCGATGTTGCCATCTCTGTCTGCGTCGAAATCGTTAGAGGCGTACATACCTGTTTGACACGTGTGAGACAAAGTAAGTGTTGTTGATCGTTACTATGGATCTCCGTAAAGTATCGCCTGATTAAATCAATTAATTAAAACTGTTGAAGAAATACTCTTAGTCCTGGTTTAATGGCTCTTCTCCAAATATTTGTGGTTAGAATCGGTTTTCCTATCGAATTCGTAGAGCACTCACGACGGGAGCTTACTTTTTTAATTCCACCGCTATTCGTGCGAGCGCGGTAAAAACATACCTAATGAGCAAAAAAAAAACGTCTCAAAAGCATACGCGTAAACGTCTCAATTACTACGTACATACAACACAGGGTAGACAGATACTACTTTGTTCTACTGGCTATGGTCCTGACGTATCTCTTTCGCTTCATCCACATTCATCAATTTCTTCATAATGGTATTTGCTGCTCTCGTATTTGACACTTCCACGCGAATGCTTTCGAGATGTTTGTTGCATCAAAAAACTTACACGAAGGTAAGTTTTCGCTGAGCAGGCTTAATGCTATAAAAACAAATAATGATTACGCTAAGCGGTACCTCTACATACATACGACTCATAATTTCATCTCAAACCATCCGGCGAATATGGCGTAGCTGAGTTCCTACTGCGCGCCAGAAACTTCCACAGCCATAGCGAAAAGAACCAGTTGAGCGGACCACTGTGACAACTTGATCTTCTCTCCTCTGAAGATGTGCAAACCATTGCGGTAGCCTGTCGTATTATTTGGCAGAGACGAAAGCAAACTTTGCCACCTCCTGTAATAAATGCTTTGAGATTGAATAGGGTGCAAGAGTCATTTGTTAATGTCACGATGAACAGACTGCGGATATACGTTTATGCTACTATTTCTTACGACCGCATTTCACTTTGTCCTAATTTTTTTTTCTTAAGTAGCAGGGGTAAAGGGCACGCAAGTCGCTTGGATGGTAAGTCAGCAGCGCTGTGTCTGTATGTAGGTGTTCACTGCTCGAGGTTGCTCAGCCCCGATTTTCGAAAACGCATACATACATACATATATTACGTCTTTATCCCTTACGGGGTAGACAGGGTCTAAGGTAACAAAACGTTAAGGCCACGTTTAGCATAATTAAGGGCGTATAGGTTAATAAACAAAATAGATAGTCGTAGTACTCATATCATGGCCCCGAAATAAAAAATGGGGATTAAATCGCGATTAAATCTTTCCTGCAAGACTTCCTGAATGGTAATCAGCATCACATACCCAATCTATGCTCAATTACCTAAATTTACCTAATTTTACTTAAAAAAGCTTATATCCACACCAACTACATTTACAACTTCAACCTTACGCTAAACCCATGAGGTTTCAATTCGATCAAATGAATACATTATTCGAAAACTTACCACGCATGTCAAGAAACTACGTGAATTTGCGGTTGAATTATGCAAAATTGTGCTCTAACGTAACGGTGTAAAGGATTTATCGTGGGTGTAGTACGAGGTTTTTGTAATCGTATCGTAATGACGTCACGATTGTGACGTCATCGGATATTGTTGAACCCTCTATAAATAAATGCTTTTGTAAATTTGGTACCACGTCCTGGCGCCTGATTTTTGGAAGCATATATATGTGAAAATACCACTCGAAAGTGGTGAAAAATTGTGCTGAATTTGAAATACGAGTAGCTTAGAAGGTAACTACGGCTCTCATTAATCTTGTGTAATAGTCAAAAGTTTGATTAGAGCCGTAGTTTTAAAGATATATACAGATTTATACCACTTTCGAGTGGTACTTTCGAGTGATGTGCTTCCAAAAATCGGGCCCCTGGTGGGGAAGGCTGGAGAGTAGATAAGATGTTTAAGTAAGTAAGTAAGTAAGTAAATGCTTTATTGTACAAATATAAAGAAGCAGAGAGTTAAGTGTTCTAATAAACTGTATTAATTTAATCTTTGATTAAGTACTTTTTCTTTTCTTCCTTGGGCCCGCACGAATGCATTGCCATACGTCAAGTTTTTTTTTATTATTAAAAATTAGGGAAACTATTTACACGAAAAAATATCTAAACTAACAAAACAAGTAGCCAAAAGGGACATGGATCAGCAAGAATGGTGGGGTGTAATTAAGTAAGTCATGTGAACAACGTAAGTTTTTTTTTATCTAATGACGTTACATTTTTTTTCTGGAATGTTAGGGCAGGCGGTTGGGTCAAGTTGAATGCCACTATTAATGTTTTTATTAATTTTGCTTGTCAAAATGTTGATACTCGTACATTGGTCGTTGTTCAAAGCATGCGGAATTAAAGGGTTGATTTAATTTTTGAATCAATTTTAAGGTGTGTAGGACATAGAGTCGAAATATAGTACAATACTACATCCTACTAATATTATAAATGTGAAAGTTTGTGAGTATGTTTGGATGTTTGTTACTCTTTCACGCCAGAACGGCTGGACAAATCTGGATGAAATTTGGAACATAGATAGATTATAGTATGGAATAACACATAGGCTACTTTTTATCCCGGAAAATTGCGTGATTCCTGCGGGATAGCGATAAACGAATTCTATGCAGACAAAGTTGCGGGCAACAGCTAGTATTATAGTACGGTTGGCGACCCTAGTACAAACCCTTATTGCACAATGTGTTAGCAATCGAAATCGATACGTTTATTTAAACTTTAGTTAGGTGTGACTTCACTATTCTATTTTTAGTGATAACTTCTCCATTTCTATGGCAGCTCCAGTTTCAACAAGAACAAGTTGTTATTAAAAAAACAATTTAATAGTTTATGGTCGGTTTACTTTCACTCAATGGAGAGTCACTTTGGTCCATGTGAAAACCACATATAAATAGAAGAAACATACATACACATGATGATGATGATGATGTGCTCCCGGCCGTTTCCGACCATGGCGACCGCCTCAACTCATTCCTAGAGTACGACCATGTGCTCGCATGTGACTTATGTAGCCAATCTTTTTTATAAAAGTTCGCGCGCATACATATATCACGTCTTTATCCCTTACAGAAAGAGCCTAAGGTAACAAAACCTTAAGGCCACGTTTAGCATGATTGTGGGCGTATAGGGGGAAAAGGGGAATCAAAAATAGTGATGGGTTGCTAGCCGCATCGCCTGTAACATGATGAACTAAGATTTTCGGCCATTGCAATGGGCTTTTACCATCTGCGCGGGAAGAGAAGCAACTGGTTCATTCTATATTTTTTCGTTACTCCCAGACCAGCAAGGAAGACACTGCACAGGTGATTTAAATAAAAGCTTATAAAAACGCTAGCTGATATGGTGAAGGTGGTATGGTGAGATAATGATGAGATGGGGGCAAAGAAAAAACATAGAATGTACCAGTTGCTTCTATTCCCGCGCAGATGATAAAAGCCCATCGAGGGATTGGGCGAAAATCTTAGGGATCATGTTATATAGGCGATGTGACTAGCAACCCATCGCTGTTTTAATTCCCCTTTCCATCCATACGCCCACGATCATGTTAAACTTGGTCTTTAGGTTTTGTTACCTTAGGGACTGTCTACCCCGTAAGGGATAAAGATGTGATTTATGTGTGTGTGTATGTATGATGAGATCCATAATCCAAAGTGACTGGCTTGTGAATCCTTTGTGCATAACTACATCCAAGTCCTGTGCCCCACTAAATTCCGTTGCCCACTTACCCTACCCATGGTCCCATAACCATGAACTTTCCTGTCATCTTTATCATCACTACATTGTATAAAACAAAGTCGCTATCTCTGTCCCTATGTCCCTATGTCTCTATGTATGCTTAGATCTTCAAAACTACACAACGGATTTTGATGCGGTTTTTTTTAAAAGATACAGTGATTCAAGAGGAAGGTTTTATGTATATTTCTATGCAGACGAAGTCGCGGGCAGAAGCTAGTAATTTATAATTGAGACGCAGTAACCCGCCGTGCCGTCGATCGGTCCGGCGTGTCGCGGCAAATCGGTTCGGGATGTAAATGAATTGGCCTCAAACATCAGACGTGATTCCCACCCGCCCAGCGGCAGCTAAACTTTACACACATACACAAATCACGTCTTTATCCCTTACGGGGTAGACAAAGCCTAAGGTAACAAGACCTAAAGGCCACGTTTAGCAAGACACTGAGGGCGTAGAAGTGGAAAGTGGAATCAAAATAGTTATGGGTTGCTAGCCGCATCGCCTATAACATTGTCATGATTCCTATGATTGTCGCCCATTCCTTCGATTGGTTTTTACTATTTGCACGGGAAGAGAAGCAACTGGTACATTCTATGTTTTTTCTTTGCTCCCAGGCCAGCATGGAAGTACAATTTATGATGTAATTTTTATTGAATGAATAAATAATCTAAATCTAAATCTAAAAAGCGAATATTTTTACTCGCCAGCTATAATCAGCATGTGGGACCAGCCTAAATAATTTAACAGTAAGATGTTTCAGAAGTTATAAATGTATACCTATTCTTTGTTATTACTTTTGTCGAACTTTTTCAAATCTTTGTCTCGCTTCCACATTGTGCCGCATTCATTAAGGAAGTACTTGAAAGGGATTTCTTTGAACAAATTAGGCGTATCCACTTTGTGATACAATATGGAATCGTCAACGAAACATTCAAATCACGTCTATATCTCTTGCTGGGTAGACAGAGCCTAAAGTAACAAGACCTTTAGGCCACGATTAGGATGAGTGTGGGCGTATGGCCAGTGGCGTAACTATAGGGTTGCAGGAGTGGCAAAATTCCACGGGCCCCTAGCTCTACGGGGCCCCCAACTGGCTTGGTTTAGAGCACAGAAGAGACGCGGATGCACTTCTTTATATTGTGGAAGGAGGCCCCATCTATCAAATTTGCATCGGGCCCCAGACGTTATAGTTACGCCACTGCGTATGGGTGGAAATGGGAATCAAAATAGTGAAGGGGTTGCTAGCCACATCGCCTATAATTCCTAAGATTTTGGCCTCGATGATTTTTTACTATCTGCGCAGGAACTGGTACATTACAGACCACAGACAGTACAGACCAGCATGAAAGCGCGAACTATACAATGTGTACATGCATTTTATATCATACTCGTATAGTTTAATTGTTTCAATTCAACATTAAGGGTAATACGTCAACTTTAAACACCCCTTAAAATTTCCCCCTAAAATTTCCCCGAGTGCTCTTTGCCCGCCCGCCCAAAGTTTGAGCAGCCGGGGCGCGCGGGCGGCTAGCCGTATAAAAGCGGCGGACGCTGCCACGGGCCGCATTCTCGCCGTGCAACAGGTGGCAGACACAGGTAAGTCCCAGGTTCTGGACCTACACACACACACATAATCAACTTTTGTCTTGTGAAGCCTTTTCTAGTGTCGGTTTAACTGGTAATCCCTTTTTATGGGGTTTGTTCGGTTTTTACTTTCTGAAGAGAATTTAATGAAGTCGTAAAAAAAAGTTTAATGAGTTGACGGGTAAATAACAATGCGTTAGTTGATTACACAGTGCCATTACATGGTAATTGTTTTTTTTTTTTAATCATGTGCAACTGGCTGGCTCTATAAAACCAATTTCAATTTTTTTTTAAGATTTTTTAATCGTTTTCAAAACATATTTAATCGAAAGTTACTTTCGATAAAATTAAATAACTATAATATGTTTTTTTTTAATTACATGTTTTTTTTAACATTAAATGATATTATTTTTTCCATCACAAAGTACATGATAATGATGCCTACTAAAAATAAAACAATGGAATCGTACGTAAAACATAGTACCTAATTAATTAAAACCCTTGACAAATTTGTCGAGTCTATTTTACATGAGAATAAAGATTTGTCGCGTTCTTTGAGACAATTAAAAGCTTTGATTTGATGTAATTTACTTTATGTGCTTCTGAGGGGCTCCTACGCATTCTGTTCTATTTTAAAGGACCCTTCTTTAACCGAATTCAAAAAAGAAGAGATTTTCAAATCGACTGCGTATTTTTCCGATATCATCGCTGGCTTTGAATAGATTTCGATTTTTTTTTGTTCGTTAAAACGTGCCTCCAAAAGAAAAGCGCATTAAAAATGGATTCACTCATTTTAATTAAATTTTAATCAATCGTCAATGTTTACCTATTTTAACACAAGCCGTTTCTATTTCCAATACTTCAATGCATTTCCAAACGAATTCACCTGTCCTATACTTGTGAGACATACTTTTTCTAACTCAAACTCAAACTCAAACTGTTTATTGCATAAAAATGTTGTGACAAGGATGTTATTATGTATATAGTTTCAAACATTTACCCTGTAAGGGCACGGCAATTTATTATAAAATAATCTTAAAATAAAAACTTATTATTATAATAACAGCAATAATAATTAATAATATTAGTATGGCACTTGCACTTAAAACTATTTAAAATTAAACCTACGAGCAACAAATTAGTACCACATAGAGCCGGAAGGTAGTCTTTACAATACATTATATGTATAGATAAAGAAAAAGATATAATTCAAAATAAAGATAAAAATAGTATTTATACACTAAGGACTATTTTAAAAAGAAAAACTTGGGTTGTCTACCAAGCTAGGCCTTTGAGTTTGATTTATTTTTAGATCCTAATAACCCGCAGGTAACTCGAGGGAGTGCTCGGAAGTTGCTTCCTGTTAGTCAATTACCGCTAAACTATTGAATCAGGCTGTCCCGGATATGTTCACAGCAGCACCATATAACCCTCTACTGAAATAACTTAATCAACTAGTAAAGGATCACTATGTAGCACTATAATAATAAAAGGCATAATGTTAAAACGTAATGTAAAAGGCGTAATAAAAGGCGTATATTTATTTTAATAATGAAAAACACTTAAAACAAGTAGCAAGTAGCTTAAAATAAGCAGCACTATAATAATAAAAGGCGTATGTTTACTTTAAAAATGAAAAAGACTTAAAACAAGTAGCAAGTAGCTTAAAATAAGTAGCACTATAATAATAAAAGGCGTATGTTTACTTTAAAAATGAAAAAGACACAAACTTAAATTAACAAATGTAAATTGTTGTTTTAACTTCCTCTCATTCATTTATTCACTTTAAATTCTGAAAATGGAATAAAAATAGCAAAAGTACCGTGCTTAAGGAAAAATCCAGTTCAAAATGTTTATTTTAACTTAACTTACTAAATTAGATTTCGTTAAACATATCAGTCGTACAGCCCACAACATAATTAGAATTTAACTACAGAGTTTAATTTTATTTGGTTTCCATGAATTCCGAAATGAATTAAAGTTAATTCTGTAGAAACTGTGTTATATATTATACTAGCGACCCGCCCCGGCTTCGCACGGTATATTATGCATGTATTATACATATAAACCTTCCTCTTGAATCACTCTATCTATTTAAAAAAAAACCGCATTAAAATCCGTTGTGTAGTTTTGAAGATATAAGCATACATCGGGACACGGGGACAGAAAAAGCGACTTTATTCTATACTATGTAGTGATGATGTGTTGATGCAAATACCGACATTCGTAGCCTGAAGTAACTATTACGACGACAACCGAAACGTATCATCAAATGATCGGTTAGATCAAATCTAAAAAACAATATAAAATGAACACTAATACAAGAACAAGAATTAAGAAAATACTCTAGGAATTATGAAATACAAAGCGAAATTTCAAAGGTGGGTTATTTTAATTTCACTATAGTTTAATAAGTATTTATCTAAAACTCGTTGTGTCTGTATTATCTTATCTGTATTTTACAGATAAATAACAAAAGATAAAAATGGATTTTGCAAATAATGAACCGGAATAGTACAAAAAACAAAAAAGTAACGGAGTACAGAAAAAAAGTAGATAAAAAGGCGGATCGAAGTCTGTAAGAGATAAGTTTCGAAATATTGACAGGGCATCAGAAACTAGAGGTGGACTAAGAAAAGTTAAAAAATACACAATTTCTTAGTCGCTTGCTTGCTTCACAGTTTTGTGACGGATTTATTTTGATAATTATTATGGTATGAGTTTGTAGGAACTTAACATTTGAGCGTAGAGGTGTGCGAGGGAAACACTTATTCCAAAAAAAAGTGGCAAAATATTGTAATCGCCACCTATACATCTTGATACTTACGCAGTGTCTTAAAATGAATCTGGCATATTTTATGTATAGCCATTAGGTCTTGTTACCTTGGGCTCTGTCTAACCCGTAAGGGATAAAGACGTGATTTATGTATGTATGTATATTTTAATATGTTGTTGGGTTTTTGCAATGGAAACTCCTATAAAGGATTGTAATTTTGATTTTAACATTAACCCTTCGAATGTTTAAGTACTGATCAGTGCAAAATTTAAATCTATCTTTTTGTATTTGTGCATATTAAAACAGAGATGAGATTAGAATTCAGTACTTTTTAGCTCCCACATACGAGGCATCAAGCCACCTCTTTAACGTTCCACTTTGAACATCGAATGTATGGAAACATTCATCATCATCATCATCATATTAGCTTAGCACTGTTAGATATAGGCCTCCCCATAGACCTCGAGTTGCCTCGGTCGGAAGCGGCTCGCTTCCAGACGCGTTCATCCTTTACAGGCATATAAGCAGTGCTTGTTTGATTGTAAATGTAATCGACACGCTTCGTACCAATACGGGTTTTGTTGTCAATATGCCTACCCTCTGTCAGAACCCACTGCACGCCCCTGCTCGCATCCACCCTGAACCCGCGACTTTGGCCAGGTCAATCGCCCACCTCGTCACGTCAATGGAAATACCAGTCAAATTAAAAAATCCTGATTAAATTCACTGGGTAGTACAATCAATGTAACCCAAGCACCTTAGGCTTATTACCTAACTCGCTCGCAATCGCCATCGTGTTCATTTTAACAGTTCATGTATGGGCTGACAATTGGCATCGGAATCAGCTAGCTGTCACATTCATACGAGAACTGTCAAAATGAACTCGATGGCGATTGCGAGCGAGTTACGTAATAGCCTACCTGTCGAAGTAGTTAGTTGGGATTAATTCTCGGATACAGTGTATAATTGAAGCATCAAGGGTTGTCATTGTGTTGAAGGGAATATTAAGGAATCATAGTGTAATAATTAATTCAAAAGGTAAGTTTACACCTACCCCGGCCACAAAACACAGGACGGTCCGGAACAGGATTGCGGCCGAAGCACTTTCGCTAAAGTGGACCATTTATGCATAATGTTTACGATACATGCATTAGTTTGAATATTTTGAGTGAACAGTGGATGGCATTGTTTCTGTTTGAAATTACAATGACATCATACACTTCAGTGCGGAGAACCCAAAGGTTCTCAGTTTGTAAGCAGATTTAGTTACAAAGTGAAACATTTCCGTACAAATTCGGCTACGACTATATTATGTTAACATTGAATTAAAAAAAATTAAAAACAAATACATACATACATACATACATACCATCACGCCTCTTTCCCACAGGGGTAGGCATAGACTACTTTGTTCCACTTGCTACGATCCTGACATATTTCTTTCGCTTCATCCACAGTCGTCAATTTCTTCATACATGCTCGTCGGTTTCGGTTACTCCTGACCCTCCTGTCCTGAAAATAGGAGACGTTTTTCCAAAACGAATTAAATCTAGTAATTATACGTAAATCGAGGGAATGGGCATAGGAATCATGTTATAAGTGATACGGCTCCCAATCCATCACTGTTTTTATTTGCCTTTCCACCTATACGCAAACAATCATGCTAAACGTGGCTTTTAGGCCTTTTTACCCTACGGGGACAGAGCCTAAGGTAAAGGATAAAGACGTGATTTATGTGAATTAAATATAAATAAATATTAAATATTAAATGTGTGTTAGTAAATGTTAAATGTAAAATCTTGCTAAACGTGGCCTGTAGGTCTTGTTATCTTAGGCCCTGTCTACCCCGTAAGGGATAAAGACGTGATTTATATGTATGTATGTATTAAATGTTATGCAAAAAGTGCCTGACATCATTTTGGAAAATAGTTACCAAAACCACCGCAAGAAAACTGGATTTAGAATGAGTGCATCCAAAACGGTCCGCTTGAGAGTTACGATGCTATAGACAGACACACTCGCCTACATTAACGTCAAATTTATAACATCCTATTTTTGCGTCGGGACTTGGAGTTAAAAATTCTATTACCGGTTAAGAGAATAGTGCATGGCAATGCGTTCAGCGACAGCGAACTTCATATACACTGCACAGTATAAAACAAAGTCGCTTTTCGCTGTCTCTCTGCCCTCATGTATGCTTAGGTCTTTAAAATGTTTTTTTTTAAGTGACAACTTCTTTAGCGACATTGTGGACTTTTTGGATGGGTAAAAATTGGTAAACTCGCGTCAGGTCACCTGACCGTAAGGCCTGGCTTAGTTTTGCATCCAAAACAACTAACGATGAAAATCCTGTACAAGAGCATATGATTGAACTATGCCAAACACCATATAAATATCACGGATCAATTCTAATATGCCTTGTGCACCAAAACACTCAATTGACCCAATGACACAATAAGCTCTCACAATACTATCGCGTAAGACCCTTCAAATCCCCAGTAATTTTACAAAAGTACGTAAGCATTTATTCAAAGTTTACAAATAGGAGGAAAATGCCGAGTCACACAAAACCCGGAAATCTTGATAATTGAAGCACATGGTTAAAATACTCTTGAGATATTTTTATCTTTTGTAAACCGTCCTATTGTCAAAAAGGTACCCAATAAAAATAATAATATGACTCGCTTTATTGCCTCATGCACTCCAGTTTCACCAATTCTACGAGAATAGGTTAATCTCGGACAGGCACAGGCTTGCCAAATCGGACCGATCCGTGTACTATCTAGGGCCCTCCGTGTATTTGTTTATTTATTTATTTCATTTAAATACAGTGTAAGCTTACAGCACATGATAACACCAAAGAACATACACGATAAATTATTACACAAAAACAGAAACAGAAAAATCAAAAAGAAAAATGCGGCATAATTGGGTACGGACATAACGCACCCTTCGTGGAAGAAAGACGTAAGTCCCATTGTAAGTCAATAGGACTTACGTCTTTCTTCCACGAAGGGTGCGATAAGTGTAGGTATACAACCGTCTGCCAGACGATGTCAGGAATGCAGCTTCCATCACGATTTTTATAGGCCGACTGAAAAAGTGGCTTCTTGACAACGTTTTTTTTATGATTGCGGTAATTTTTTTGATTTGCCACTCGCAGAACAAATAGAAATAAGCTTTAGTGACCTATAATGCCTGATACCGAGAATAAATTTCATTTCTACGGATTCGGATTGCGGGGGGTTGCGGGTGTCTATGGGCAGTGGTGATCACTTACCATCAGGTGACCCACTTGTTCGTTTGCCTTCCTATTCACATAAAAAAAAAAAAAAAAAAAACTATTTTCTCAATACATACAAAAACGACCAAACTTAAAGTTGATAAATTTTAGTACTTTTCTATTGTAATTTGCCTAAAATTAGGTGGATCTAGACTTATCCTTTTCATTGTTTGTGTGTGTGAGTTTAAGAATAAAGACGACGTCCCACTGCAGCGCACGGCCACGCTACGCACGTGGGTATCGTCCGTATTAAAATGTAGACGGTCATTTCTACAGCAGTGCTACACGCTACGCACGAAATGACCCATGGACCCACGTGGGTGGCACAGCGTGTCCGTGCACAGCGTGCGCAGCAAGATGTCTCAGAATCCCGTATGATTCAGCAGGTGGCTATAGGATGGCAAAAGCGAACACTATAATGATTTTTCAAAATTAATGCATAAATATCGGGAACGCATGTTTGCGGTTTGACTTTCACCTTTGGGGCCTTACCATGACGTCTTAGTGCGATTCAATTCCGACTCAGTTCAGGTTTTAGCTGTCATTTTTAGTATGGATCTGACAGCGAGCGAACCTAAACTGAATCGGAAATGAATCGCATTAAGACGTCATGGCGCCACGCCCCTGAAAGTTTATACAACATGTAATTGTGTCAAGGTAGTAAGTAAGATTTCGTCGTATTATTTCCACAAGTTCATACATTAATGATGGTGGAATGGCTTCATTAAATACGTCTCAAGTGGAACAACATGTCACAGCTCATGTAACCCAAGCTTTAAGGATAATTTGATCGTAGAGGCGTAAGCGCCGCACGCGCTACGAGATCGTAGCACGCTGTAGCTGTAGCATTGGCTACATTGTTCGTAGTACTTTGACAAGCAGATAGCCAAGTGGTTGGTGAATTAGCAAAAAGTGTCCATCTACTTTGGTAGTGAGCGCTAAGGCGCCATTGTTGTATGTCGAGTCAATAGCTTAGTTTTTAATTCCGATTTCCTGCTTACTAACTCATAGTTAGTAAGTAGGACATAGTGCTTACCAACCACTTTTAATTTATATAATAACTAGCGACCCGCCCCGGCTTCGCACGGTATATCATGCATTATAAACCTTCCTGTTGAATCACTCTATCTATAAAAAAAAACCGCATCAAAATCCATTGTGTAGTTTTGAAGATATAAGCATACATACGGATTTGGGGACAGAAAAAGCGACTTTGTTTTATACTATGTGGTGATATACAATGATTTGAATTTGAATTAAATGACGAAACTTGAGGTCCCGGGTTCGATCCCCGGACATTTTTTCTTGTATGGGAAGCGATAGGGTAAACGCTCCTGAGAAAGAAAAATCCAAAATATTTAAATTCTGGAAAAAATGTTCATGTGGACTTTTTTTTGGAAAACGTTATGTTATTAATTGTTTACCTACATTATTTTGCTTGCGAACAAAATTTTAAAGAAGTATAGTAAATTTTATAGATGTATTAATTTGTGAATGTTGTGAAGCCCTCTAGAGATTATTTTGGAGGTGACTCTTTTTATCATCACTACATAGTATAAAACAAAGTCGCTGTCCACTATCTGTCTGTCTGTCCGTCCCTATGTATGCTTAGATCTTTAAAACTACGCCACGGATTTTGATGCGGTTTTTTTTAATAGATAGAGTGATTGGAATAGATGAAGCATTGGATTCGTAAACACATAAGCAATAAGAATGCGTCCCAAATAACTTGGCAAAATGTTTTTTTTTAAGTCTAGGTGTTAAAAACGAGCGTTTAAACTTTGTCAACCTAGTGGAGTAATGGTGTAAGATAGAAATGTGCGGATTTTATTGCCCGCGGCTATGCACAAGAGACTTGGCCTATTTTTTACATGCCACAGTTTTGATGGGATCATGATTGCTGTAACAACCCCTTCGCGGAACCGATTTTAGGGTTGCTATTTATTCCTTTTATGGGAACAATGATAAGTGTGACTTATAAGTTTCTTAAAAAAATTGATACTGAGTCTATGTAAGTAGCTTCCTACCTCTAATTTAGCAAATAATGAATAAATATTTTTTTCGATGGGAAATTACTAAATAAAAATAGAACCTATTCTTACTCGACACTTTCGTATGATGTACTCATTTTGTTTACAATTGTGCTAATGAAAATTTACGCGGCGTATTTGGAGGGATGAATAATTATTTACACCATTAAGAGTTTTACGAACAGATTAATTATTTCGTTTCGTTAGAAACAAAAAAAATATATCGATAATAATTACAGTTTTTTTATAATTTTAAAAATATGTGGCAGCCCTAACCGTCTCGCACGCGCTGCGTTTTGAATAATTTGTGATTTACCCTATGATACACGAAAGAGGATGCCTACAACAGAGCATTTTGTATAAATCGGAAATAATAATACATATACTTACACTCTGTGAATCATACTGTAATATAAGTGGTTGTGATAATAAAATAAATGAGTAAATGGGTAAGTAATATCCAAGACAAATGGCCCGAGTGACTGGTCATTTAGTACCGCTATCGAAAAAATTCTGTCACAATTTAACGTTTTGTTGAAATGAAAGTCTAATTTTGAAACTTCAAAATGTTCTTTTTTTGCGTTTAGCGGTAATTAGGAATGCCATTAATTAATTTCAATCACTAGTTACCGGTGACAGTACTGATACATGCCCTCTAAGCACCCCATATATGCTAGAGGCAGTCTTGGGTCGAGCGGCTGCCTTGCTCCGAGGCCGCGCAAGTGAAGACGTTGAGGCAGCGTTGAGGCAGCGTTGAGGCAGCGTTGAGGCAGCGTTGAGGCAGCTTCTTCACTTGCGCGGCCTCGGAGCGAGGCAGCCGCTCGACCCGAGGCTGCCTCTAGTGGATAAGCACCTTTTGAAATCTATCACTTTTAAAAAAACTCTAAGATTTTTCTTGTTCAGCAGGCACCATGCAGTCCATCACGAGGATCGCCGTCTCCATGTTTTTGGTGTCGTCAGTCTTCGCTGCTTCATACCGTAAGTCTCCTCATACAGATTTCTAAGGAACTATATTCAAAGTCCTTACGTTCTGATAGAATCTTATTAGTCTGGGACCTTACAACCGAACGGCTTAGCTGAGTAGGTATGAATATTATTTCTCAGGCCTTTTTTTCCCACCCACTTTCACTTATCTTCAATATTCTATAACGAAGCAAACGTGTCAATATTTGGCGTCGAAAACTAATGCAGATTAATTTCGGGAACATAAATGAGATGAAATCGGCTTACCGACTTACGGGTCTGAGCCTCGCGTAAGCAAAATGGCGTATGTGCCTAAGAATTCGACCCACGCATACGCCTGTTAGAACTTGCAAGGCATGATAAGTCGAACCGTACTTACATTTAAAATTTATGAATGTATTAGCGTGAGGTGATGCTTCCTTGGGAAAATTAGTATTTCGTGGCCCACTGGCTCCTCGGGGAGTCAATATTTCATAGTTTATGGCGACTTCGGCAACCGTATTGATAATTATTATCTTTGCTACTTTGGAAATGTTTGGTTTATCGAAGGGTACATGTAAAGGTGGGTAGAGGTCGTCAAATTTAGATTTTCTTGATAACTTTACGTGGGTTCATCTGCTGTTATACAGTTTGGCTTGACCTAAGTGTAAATTAATAATTCAGCGTAAGCAACTCTCAATTGAAATCCAATTGCTTTAAATAAATCGGCTCGAAAACTTACTGGCATATGACGTATTAGCAATCTCGGATGGTGCATGCATTTCACATACTTAAATCACGTCTTTATCCCTTACGGGGTAGACAGAGCCTAAGGTAAAACCTTAAGGCCACGTTTAGCATGATTAAGGGCGTATAGGTGGAAAGGAAATCGAAACAGTGGTGGTTTGCTAGCCGCATCGCCTGTAACATGATTCCTAAGACTTTCGCCCATTCCCTTGATGGGCTTTTACCATCTGCGCGGGAAGAGAAGCAACTGGTAAACCTATTTCACCATCGCGACAATAATGCATGGCAAATTTCAAATGTAATTTCGCACATACATTCCGACAAACTCAGAGGTGCGAACCCAGGATTCGAACCCACGACCCTCTGCTTGAGAGGCCACAGGTCAAACCACTACACAGAGCTAAATGGCTGCTTAACTGTGTCCCTTACACTGAATAAAACTTGGCACGCACTAAGCGATTTTGCTAACTTTAATTTAGCGTTATAATTGGCATTGTTCATTTTTTTTAGTATGCTCCAATTCGAAAACCATTTCGAGGAAAACCATCAATTATCCGATTTATCTTGTCCGATTTCAAAAATACTTTATGATTGCAGATATTTTTGTAAAAGTACTTTGAACCTTTGTTTGACCGAACGACCGGGTTTTTAGACAGAATCCAGCATCGAATGTTTGTCACAAAAATGAAAAAAAAAAGTTTAGCTACGGCAACTGTCACGTGTCACTGTCAAATCTACAAAACCATAGACAAAGCCGTTTTTTTTTATAGCCAGCCGAACGAAGGCGATTGGGATTCTGTCTAAATTCACGAATTATCAAACAGCGAAAAAATATTTATTATTAATTAACAAAGCTACGTAAAAGCATAATACTCAAATTAGTTGCTTGAAATAGTCCATTTTATCAAATAAAGGTGTTAAAAGCACAGCTTAAAAAAAATTAACAATGCCAATTGTAATACCTCAATTAGTTAACCTTATAGTTATAAATATATTAGTTAACCTTACCAATGAACCTTAAACATCAGCAACTTTCTTACCAAATTAATTAAAAACTCCAGCCTTGACTTTAAATTGTATCAAAGGCCGGCAATAAATGTAACTATTTGAGGTCAGTTTAAGTTTAAACTTATATTAAAGTAGTTCCATAGATTAAAGATTTACTGAAGCGTCAACTACCGGTTAATTCGTGTTTGTTAACTCAACTGTTAACTGAACTTTCGCTTTGTCATTTGACTTGTAAGTAATAAGTTAAATTTAAGTCTTGTGTAGTTTCTGCTTTGCGAAGCGAGAAAGATTTTACTAAAATTAAAATGTTCTACTAATGTTGTTTAGTATTTAGTAATTCCTCAAGCGAATGGACTTTTTACTAACATTGAAAGAGATGAAGAAAACGCACTAACATTCTTCATTCGTATGCATAGCGTAGTAATAACATCTAGTGAGATAACTCGACTGTCTAGCTAGATATAATATGCAGATCTACGTGGTGCGGTGCGGATCAGGGGGTCTACTTTTATCATACCGGCCCTCACGCCTTTTAATGACTTATATCAGCGGTTCCCGAAAGGTGGTCCGCGGAACCCTGGGGTTCCGTGGAAGGGCAATAAGGGTTCCGTAAAAAATATTTTCATGTGCGGTGAGCAACGTTGTTCGCGCGCACTGACCTGTGTTGTTTTTCATTTATACCTATTTTAAGGTGTTATCAAAGAAGGGTTCCGCTAGGAAAAATGTAATCAATTAGGGTTCCTTGACACAAAAAAATTGGGAACCCCTGACTTATATTATTATAGGATGAACACTATATGAAATTTGCATTAATAACTTCAGTGATAGTTATCAGACTAGGGCTGCGTCCAAAACCTAATTCGCAGGCCCAAGTCAGATCGTGGGTAGTTAGCGACAAGTCAAAGAAATATGCTCACTAATACAAATAATTACGCTATGCAGTAGCAGCAGTAGTAGTATAAATTATTTACATTAAAATAAAAATATTAAACATCTTGGTGGCCGTTGGGGCCGTTTGGTTTTAGAGTGGTTACCGTGGGAAGCCAATACGGTTACGGGTAGCACAAACCAACAGTCATGGAGATATCCTAGACAGTGGACTTAATTCTTCCTGATAAATGTTGATAATAAGTTACACTCATTAGTATGTACTAATGAAAAAAAATACAAAAGGGGAATTAAAAACTAAACCAAATTTAATCTCAAAATAAAATAATTAAAAAAGGAGAGTGGCATTGTTCCACAGACGCTGGCAGCATTCCCCCTTTGGACAGCGATACCAATACGCTGTCCAAGCAAGCTGCCAGCTCTGCGGTCACCCGTAGCGTCTATTAGCCTCTTCGAAATATCTTTGAACAGGCTAATAGCGCTAGGACCCCACGGACCAAGGGTCTCAACACCGAAAGGGACAAAGTTATATTCGGTGCTGAGACCCCTATATTTATTTATCTTGCCTAATTCGGCCGCTTCTGCAGCCGCGCCTGGGGTCCTAGCGCTATAGCCTCTTCAAAGATATATAGAAGAGGCTAAATGATAATAATAAAGATGATGACAGTTGAACGAAAAAGAACCTAGCCAACATTGTATCGTCGTCTAACGTTTTACAATCTCTTGTCTTCCAAGTTTAGCCTGATTTGTGAACCTCATTGATATTTATCGGCTGGCTTTGTTGTATTTATAGCAGGGACGAACGTTTGTCAGTCAATTTGTGGTTGCCATAATGAATTTGCTTTGGGCAGCCCAGTGATGAGGGTATATGGAAAATATCGGATAACGAACATTATGTAGAATTTTGTGTTTAGATTGTTGATGAGGAGGTTTACTAAGTGGGTTATGCATTGTTAGTTTATGAGGTATTATATTCGGATTTATTTCTCTAATGTGAAGTTTGGCTTTGAATTATTGAAAGCAAAATGTTGTGGTAGAGAAAAAAGTTTGTTGTGGCTTAGTTCGATGTTACAGAAACATATATGGTAAGACGGAGGTCATGTCTTTTATTCGGTTTTACCACTTAATGCGTTCTTTGCCGGGAATCTTGTGCATGTCTGTCACCGAGTGCCGCTGTTCCGATTTGATATTCATTTGAACGCACATGTGCGTTTGTAGCACCTGGCGAAGTCACGGGTCTGACAGCTGGAAACGAATGCGTTAATCTTTTATTCTTATGCACCTAAACCGATTGGTACCCAGTTACTGGCAACAACATCAGAACAAAAATCTAATAATATCTGACACGTTCTATCGACTATATCTAAGAATTACCTAGATATTTTTAGCTCTTTGTCCTTTATATTATTGCTGGTGACTGCACTAATCATTTACATTTATACAAATTTTATATTTAATTAACTAGTCACTTTGTTAATTGTTTTAAATTCTTTTCGCCAGCTTGTTTAACTGTGCCCTTTCATCGTGACACGATTTTTAATCAATCGATTCGTAATTCAACTGAGTTGAATGTCAATTTGATAATTACATTACGCGGAAATCGATACAAAGTTCCAGCTTTTAATCGAATGAGCAGTCCAACAAAAGTATTAAATGAATGGGGTTGCCCTTCTCTTGTAATCGTAACTTTGACGTAAAGTAAGCACATTATACAAGTGAACACGGCAACAATTTCGTCATAGTTTTATTAAATTAGGCTTTGAGCATGCTGACTGACATTTAACTTTCTTCGTCATATTTCAATTTCAACTGAAAATTTTAAAATTACTTTTTTATTCGATGCTTTGCTTGCTGGCCTCGAAGTTATCTCTTCAAACTTTCAATTTATTGGGCTTTCCCATTTTCCCATCAGCTGTTTCTCATGCCTTTGAGGTGAGGAAGCAACTTCTCCTGGTTCCTGGCGACTAACGAATCTTCCAGACCACGTAGCTCTGCTTTTATTGCGGATTCCCTTACGGTTTCCAAGCTGATCCATCTTTTGCCTGCACTGAGCTGAGAACTGAGCACTGCGTTTCTTGATTCCTTTAACTGTTAAATTTTATTGAATGCTCTCCCAATCAAATGTTAGTTACCAAATTAAAATGACCCCACGCAGCGTACATTTCGCTAAGGACTCCGCTAACACTGGATTATCGTTATTAGCGCTGACACTTTCATTTGACTGGAAGTAGCTGTAGCGTGGGAGAAACTTTGAGCAAGCCTCAAGTAGCCTTTCACTGCGGTATCCATACTCATGCTGGGTTCGTGAATGTTCGTTCTCGCCCGCCGTGCAACGTAAATACCACGGCGGGTGAGACACTCTCGAACATTCACCAACACAGTATCCAGACGCCGCGGGCGACGGGCGGGTGTGAACGACCAAGAGCTATATTGACATGTCCACGGTGTGTGCAGATACGAGCACAAAGCTGCGGAGGGATGGCGTTCTGAACCTGTACCCGTTCCCGAGGGTCGGGCGCGCCTCCGCCCAGACCTGGCAGGTTCCGCTGAACGACTTCTACTTAGGTAAGAACACGATGATACTGATGCTAATCTTAATATGGGTAAGCACTATCAAATGAATCAAGAAATTTTTATTTCTTGATTTTTAATGAAATGAAATGAAATGAAATGAAATGTTTATTTGTCATAAGTGGGTTTACACGTGGATGGTGTTGAAATTGCATAAATTCACATAAGATCGCCACCTAGTGCCACAGGACTGGCGTACAAATTTCATATTAATTACATTATGATTATCTATTTTATAAGAAACACGACAATAAGACCAGTAAGTAGTGTATTCTGTAGCAATTATATAAAAACACAATTTAGTCACTCAAAAACTCGTTAGTACTGTAAAAGCATTTATCTGTTAACCATGCCATCACTTTTATTTTAAAGACCTTTAATTTTAGGCACTATTTTATGTTTACTTTTACGGTTTTGCCGTTAGAAATTCAATTTCTAAATGTCTATGAAAATTAGAACACATAGAAAAATCCGAAAAGTAAAGCTATGGCCGGCCATAGCTTTACTTTTCGGATTTTTCTATGTGTTCTAATTTTCATAGACATTTAGAAATTTAATATAGGTAGATGGACCTTGTGCAGGGTCTGTCCAGGTCACTGCTGCCATCTTACTCGGTTAAAAAAAACAAGGGGTTGCACTCCGGGAGTGCCGGCAGACACGCACACTCGTGCAAGCGCCCAGCGTCGCTTGAACGAATTAGCAGCATCTCTCCGTCCGTCTTACGAATTTTCGATCAGGTCACCTGACGCGAGTTTAACATCTTTTACCCATTAAAAGTGCACAACGCCGCTAAAGAAGTTTTCACTTCCAAAAACACTTGCTGCCCACGGTGCCATAAGTCATCGCTGATTAATATTATTCAATATCAAAATATTTACCCCTTATTGCGCAACGTAGCAACGTAGTAGGGTAGACTGGGTACGGTTGTGCCAGGGTACGGTAGTGACAGTCGTCATAACAGCAAAACTATACGGAATATGGGAAAGGGTGCAAAGGGAGAAAGAAGCGGCATGGGTGCCTAAATGCGTGTCCCCAGATTGCGTTAGCCAGCGCGCGACGCTAACGTAATCAGGAGCCTACATTGCTTTTTAACAGTCAAAAGTATTTTTTTTTGTTTATTCTTTTTTAATATTTCCTATTATTTGTATACAGATAGATTATATCATATATTTTTTTGTTATAAGTTGAATATTAGTAGTTAATTACGAGTAATTCGTTTTTACGTAGATTACTTGGCCTAGTCATGGCGATTGTTTGTTTTCGAAAGTATGCGTTGGGTACGGTTGTGACAAATGTTGTGGGTACGGTTGTGACATATATTTTTTATGTCCGAACTATCCGATTTTTTCTAAGTATATCTTTAAGCTCCCATTGAGGTGGTTTCTTCATTTCCTACCCCCTTCGCTCCTATCAACCTATATTTCTACGTAATCTTGGAATTCTTCACGTAATTTTCTCCGAGATATAGCTTACATATATTGTATTCATACTTTCCCGCTTTACAGTGTTTAAATTTAAAAGATTTTTTAAAATTTAAATGCTGTAAAGCGGGAAAGTATGAATACAATATCTGTAAGCTATACCTCGGAGAAAATTACGTGAATCATTTAAATAAATGGGTCTGTCACTACTGACCCCGGCCACTGTCACAACTGTCCTTGGGATGTGGTCGGTTGTGACACTTTCTCTTTTTTTTTAAAATTGATGCTATAATTAATACAGCGTATTTAAGGACAAAAGTTTGGTATTTTTACGTAGACAAAAGTACAAATTAAGATTTAAATTACTTTTCTAGCAGCTAACTAGTAAATTAACAAAGTTATTGGCGATCAAACCAAAATTGTCACAACCGTACCCAGTCTACCCTACCTACTAGCAATCGAAATCAATTAGTTTATTTAAACTTTAGGTAGGTACTCATGTAGTATGACTTTACTGTGTAAACTGTTGCTTTAGGTTTCCATGTATGCTTGTTTATTTTTATGTAGCTTTTTATATGTTTTTTGTTTTTTGACTACTTTTGTGATTGTCATAAATTAACTTTTTCTTTCTTTCTTTCTTTCTTTCTTTATAAAGACAACGAAATAATTTGTTTACTAAACGTACCTATCAATAAATAACAAGCGGGATGAAGATACAAAGATGAATACAGGAGCCTTACCATGACGTCTTAATGCGATTCAAATCCGATTCAATTTTACGTTTTATCTGTCATTTTTGACACTGCTAGTATTGTATCTGACAGCGAGCCATCCAACTTTTGGTTTAGGATTGAATCGCATTAAGATGGCATGGTAACTTAGTAAATAATTAGTGAATGAATTAAAAGATAGCCCAATCTAAGCATTGCACTCATTGCAAAAAGGATTATTTGTTTCGTCAAAATTTTTCTCGATGTACAAACGATCTTACATTGAACAGTTAGCAAAAGTCCTGAATTAATTATTGATTTTGTTTTAAATGAAACTTTATGTTTTAAATCAATCAGTACAACAGTAACAACACAAAATCTGTGTGATATTTTTAAGTTATCATGCATTCCATATGTAGACAAAAATCTGAGACGTCGGCTCGTTGAATTTTTATTGGCTGTAACAGATCGCTTTAACGAGATACCAGAGTGCAAGAAGGATACTAAACGTACCTATCATATTTTTGTGAGACTTTTTATTTTGTGAAATTATATTGGCTCTTTTATTTGGTGAAATTAAATAGATTTGCTACAATTTGACCCGATTTCAGTAGTCGACTTATAATTTGATGTGTACCCTAGGTCTAGTACAAAGCTATAGGTACCTAGGAAACATGCTGATATTAATTACAGGCAAACTCCAGGCTTTGCAGCTAGAAATTTCATTTTGATCAATTAGGGGACAAAAGGGTGCATCAAGTCACTAATTAATACCGTGTTATGAAAAGGTTATTAGAATTTAGTTTTTATTAACTGAGTAGCTCAGTATAACTAATTTTGAAATAACAAGGCACTTTGACAACAGCTCGTGCAATGTTTTTGTTAAGTATGGAATCTCCTTGCTGAATGTTTTATCTATTTATTGAATCAGGCGTTACTTTGCGGTGGTCAATTTCAATGAACAAAAAACATTTACTTTGCTACTCCGCTACCATCCGTGCAAGACGTGCACGTGTTTTCTGTTCATTTATATTTTGATCGAAAGGCTCGGTTTTATGTTTGGTTTTATTCTTCGAATGTTAATTCCACTGTTGGACATAGGCATAATTTTTCGTTAAAGGCTTTTAATTAGGAGAATACTCGTATTTGGAATGATGATCTGTCCTTGAGAATTGTAGTGGCTTTCACGACACACACATACGCATTTCATATACATTTATCTACATCGGCTTCTCATCTACTTTCAATGTTAACAAGGCACTAACTGTACCACAGAATACAAACCATCAGAAAAGCGGCAGCTCTATGCCTTCCCACGCGTGGGCCGCAGCGAGCCACGAGAGCATCCCAACCAGCCCATGTTTCGGATTGAGGATCTGCTGTTCCGCCGGCATCTTGGACCCAAGAGGTCCAAAACCCAAGAGACCCAGGAGAGCACAGGGCCAGATTCTACTGGCATGTGGTTCGGGCCCAGGCTTGGAAGGGCCTACAAGAGCGAAGAAGGTGACCACAATTAAATATTTTTTTGTTGTAATCAAACTATTTATTCTCGCCACTTTGGGAATCTTTTTTATCATTTTTGTGGTAAAATCCCACTAATATTATAAATGTGAAAGTTTGTGAGTATGTTTGGATGTTTGTTACTCTTTTACGCCGGAACGGCTGGACAGATCTGAATGAAATTTGGAACATAGATAGATTATAGTCTGGAATAACACATAGGCTACGTTTTATCCCGGAAAATTGCGTAATTCCTGCGGGATAGCGATAAACGAATTCTATGCAGACGAAGTTGCGGGCAACAGCTAGTCGTTTATAATTACGAAATATTTTGTTTTTATTTGCATTGGTGACATTCGGTGACTGTTAACAAAAATTACACGTTGCCAATAAAATGGATCTGTAGCACTGAAAATCCGCAACATAACGAAGGCCAAATAGAAAGTGTTAGGCTTTAAGTATTTCACTATCTGGAATTTTAAACTTTCACTTTGTCGGTCCCTCGTTTAATGCTCCTCTCATCTACTCAAAGGTTAACTGGTAGAGATCCCTTATAGGGATAAGTTCGCCTTTGTGCATATATTAATGTTATTTTTATTTTTTTGTGAATTGTATCTGTTTCTTTATGTACAATAAAGCATTTACTTACTTACTTACTTATTAAATTTATATTTTCAGACTACCCAGTCAGCGAGCATGGTGACCCAGAGCACATTGACCCCGAGTTGAACGAAGAGAGAAAGAAGAGGCAAACAAAACAATAAGCTCCACCAATCACAAGCCTCCGCGTAACGACTGAAACAGATTTTAATTTTAAGCAG
The DNA here is from genome assembly GCA_932294345.1 of Pandemis cinnamomeana. Lineage (NCBI taxonomy): Eukaryota > Metazoa > Arthropoda > Insecta > Lepidoptera > Tortricidae > Pandemis > Pandemis cinnamomeana. The sequence continues at coordinate 5,642,822 of OW028721.1, forward strand.
TGTACCAATGTAGTTACACTTCCCCAAGCGCTTGAAAATAAAAAAAGTATTTATTATTGTGTATACGAAACGAAACGTGGCCGTCAAAATTATTGTGACTTAAACATATGTATATTCGCTTATGTATAATTATTTTTAATTGATAATAACTTAATAATAGTTAGGTTAAGAGCCGGAGTGGTTCCAAAGGCTGGATGGGTTTATTATAGTAATCCATGGAACCGCGTCGGCGTGTAATTTGTTGTTCATATTTAATAAATAGTTGTTTATATGCGCCAGTTTATCGAAACAAATAAAAGTGACGCTACTACGCGCAAAGTGCTGGTTTTCATTTTGTTAGTTTTACCCCAAAATTTTAGACAAGATGTAAGCAAAATAGAAAATAGGCGAAAATCTTAGGAATCATGCTATAAGCGATGCGGCTTGCAACCCATCACTATTTTGATTCCCCCTTTTCATCTAAATGCCCAAAGTCATGCTGAGTTTGGCCTTTAGGTCTTGTTACCTTAGGCTCTGTCTACCCCATTAGGGATAAAGACGTGATTTGTGTATGTGTATGTATGTATGTATGTAAGCAAACTCAGAGCGCATAGTACATATACAGTCCATGAGCTTCTAGAATGGCATTCGGGTTTCGGGCACAGAATAAATAGTACTATGTACAGAAGTCGCACTCTTTTGATCTTGAAGAAAGCCGCCGTTTTAATAGCCTACAGAATTAGGTAGGTACCCGACGCCCGAGAGTAGTTACTGTGTTGTACCGCCTTTTGTTCCGAACATACCTGCGCCGCCAACTCGAGTGTAAAGGTTATTATTATTATTATTATAGCCTTTTTATTCCGAATTCGCTACAATTTCAGTAAGTATGTTTTTTTTTTTAAATTATTATTATTAAATTCGGCGGTAAGGTTATTACTTTGACAGAAAATTAAAATAAAACAATCCAAGTAAACGCTTGAAAGTTATTTATTTTACAATATTATGTTTTTACAGTTGTTGAACCTTTATTGTAATGCCTGATGAATTTTTTACCTTCTCTAAAGTTCATAGGAAACAATTTTAGTAAGACCATTTTTTTAAACAATTGATGGACGTATTAGAGTGGTCACAGTAGCTATCTCTCTCCAGGCAGATAGAATATACCAGTTGCTTCTCTACCCGCGCAAATGGTAAAAGCCCATCGAGGGAATGGGCGAAAATCATAGGTATCATGTTATAAGCAATGCGGCTAGTAACCCATCACTTTTTGATTCCATTTTCCATCTACAAGCACACAACCTTGCTGAACGTGGCCTGTAGGACTTGTCACCTTATAGGAAGTGTGAAGAATCGAACAATCAAAATGAGTGCAATCCAAGTCACAATATTGTAGGTGGGATAATTTCGAATGGACAAGTTACGACCTGGGGGCCGATTTTTGAAAGCACATTATGTGAAAATACCACTCCATAGTGGTGAAAAATTGTGCTGAATTTGAAATACAAGTAGCTTAGAAGACAATCACAGCTCTCATTAGTCTTGTGATCTAGTCAAAACTTTGATTAGAGCTGTAGTTTTGGAGATATAAGCTGATTTATACCACTTGCGAGTGGTACTTTCGAGTGATGTGCTTCCAAAAATTGGGTCCCAGGGGGCTTTGGATAACGTTTGGAACGGAGATAGTTAGTACCCTAGATTAACACATAGGCTACTTTTTATACGGGAAAATTGCATAGTTCCCGCGGGATAGCAAATAATCATGTCAAAGATCATAGCTGCGTCGAGTCGCGACGTCAATAATTATTGCAGAATATACTATCAACATTAGTTCTTAAGACTAATTCTATGCGGTAAAGTCGCGGGTAGAAGCTAAATACTGTAAAAAAACGAGTACAACTTTTTTCACGTACACTTTTTTAAATCGCAAGTAGCTACGTCGACAAATTCAAATTAGCACAACACCGCCCTGGACCTTTCAAAGTCAAATAAAAAGGCACAACGCTTTTAAGCGGTTGGACACAAATTAAAAAACTCTGTAGCTCCACTTTTCCGCCTTTTTGGCATCATTACCATGTCCCTTAATTTTGAATAGGTGGAGCTTACCATGACGTCTGAAATGCGATTTTATTCCGACTCAGTTCAGGTTCTAGCTGTCATTTTTAGTATTGATTCGAATTAAGACGTCGCAAGGCCCCTGGAATTAATTGTATTGTGTATTAAAATACATCCTAACGTGTCTTGTTAAAGTTGAGTTTATCTAAACCAGTCAGTCTCGTAAGTTGCCACGCGGCGGTCACATTCATCAGAAACAATATTGTTAGCTAATCAGAGTAACTCAAATGGGTACATATATAGTCAACAGAACATTACTTTCGCTTAAATGTGCTGACGGCGCATTCAAAATGTGCACGCCCGCTTCTCAGTAATATTTCACCATATTTATGTCTTCTACTTCACTAAAGGGCTCTGAATATTTTAAATAGAATATGGAGATAGAATTTGTTCATTTTCAATTCATTTCCTTCGCTGCCCACGTGGCTTATGGATATAAATAAATAAATTAAACGTCGGATAATCTCGCCCGCGGCCGCCGGCAAATTAGATCTCCATTCCTGTTTCTACAAAACTACGTGATGAATAAACTTAAATAATGGTCCGTTTGTATTTTTTATCAACTGAGGCCAGTTACAGCAATAGAATAAAAATGAAAATAATTACAAGCTTTTATTTCTCTTGCTGCGTACATGTGTGGGTAATACAAGTCAAATTTGTTTCACTTGTAGTGGACGGATTGAATTCAAATTTGGTATCTAGATATTATGTAGGATTAATGACATTGTATTGTTTACATTTGCAGTCGATTAATGTTTCTGTTTTAAGGAAATTAGTTTCTCAGTAAGTATCGCCCGGCCGGAAAAGTGATCATTTTTATTAATATTCATACTCTTGGTATAATGGGTGGATCAACTTTTTCTCGCCACTCGTTGCTATGGTTACGTTCTCCACGCTCACACTTTAAAACATACGTTTACAGGTATAAAATTTGCCAAAAGATGTAGTTTCTCGGTGCATTTAAGCCTCTTCCATAATTGGGCATCTATTAAGCATGTTAGTATAATGAGACACAACATTTCTTCTAACAAACTGTACTACTTTCGTCCCCTTGCTGATGGGACAGAATAACAGCATGAAATAGTTCACCCATATACATTAGCTGTGCAGTTAAAATGTAACCTAGATGCTGACCCAATAAATTTCGTGCAATGTAAAGCCTATTCATACACAACCCGTGTAACAATCGACCGGTGGATAAATAAAGTGCTCGTGCCACATAAACAAGCGATTTGTAACAGCATCGGGCAAATAATACTGTTTAAACTGAAGCAGGACTGGTGGGCGCAACTCTGTGGGGCGCGAGTCACAGCGGGAATAACACGCGATTTAATAATTAATTTACTAGGGATTCGTCCCGGCGTCGCACTGGTGTAATGAAGACTAACCCCCTTATTACGACCGGATAGCCTAGTGGTTAGTGACCCTGACTATGAAGCTGGAGGTCCTGGGTTCGAATCCCGGTAGGGGCAGACAGTTGTATGATGAATACGAATGTTTGTGCCCGAGTCATGGATGTTGTATGTATTTAAGTATGTATTTATTTACATTATATAAGTATGTTTATCCGTTGCCTGGTACCCATAGTACAAGCTTTGCTTAGTTTGGGGCTGGGTCAATTGGTGTAATTTGTCCCAAGATATTTTATTATTTTTTATTATTTTATTATTCATAAACGCTCTATAGGCCTCTGCAAACTTAGCAATCGTTTGTCCATATCTGTGAAAGGTAAATGTCAAAGTGACAGATATGGACAAACGATTGCTAAGTTAGCAGAAGCCTACAGAGCGTTTATGAATAAGGGGGTAAGTGTACGCCAGAAGTGGATGCTCGAGCGGAGCGTGCAGCGAGGCAGGGTTGGCGGCGTTCATGTCAAATACAAGCAAATGTACGTGAGCGTCCTGAGTGCACGCTGGTTAGAACCCTTTGCCGCAGTTTTAGGACTCATAATTTGTTTGAAGTAAATCCTGACCTTAAAACTGTGGTAGTCTACGTAGTTTGATCTATCTATGGCCTCTAACAGATGGTAGAGTTTTTTTGGGATTTCCTCTCATGACATTCAGCTTTTCGGCGAAGTAAAATACCATGTGTGAAGCTCCCAATCCGTAATTTGGCCGCGTGGAAACCACCGCCCAAGAATTCTCTTGGTGAGAAGAAATATGTGCCTAGCAGTGGAACGTAAACAGAAACATGATTTGCACAAACCTAGTTATCCCATATCTGAAAAACAACCCAACCTCATTCCACGCTATAGAAAAGATGACACCTAAAAAATATCATTTTACGTATACGGAAAGCACGTCTAAATAAACGGCTTTTTTTCCATACTGTTCTACTAATTGGCTTTGATGTGTATGCCAAATTATAGCTTTCTGGTATTAATAAGAAATGTGTATGTCTAGCACGAAAGCATACGAAAGTCGCGTCGCGCGCGAGATTACCCGTCTCTGTTTAGAACGAATAGTAAGAAAAGGACAAGCAATCTATCTCGCGCGCGACGCGACTTTTATGCGCTTTCGTGCTAGACATACAGCAGTGGGACACATACGGGCTGCATATTTCGTTCGACAACCCGCTAGCACTGAGGCCTCAGTACAGCTTAACCTAAATAAGTGCCGTGTAAACGCGCCGTGAGCTGTTTAAATAGCGTACAGCATCATCACCAGCCTATACAGATGTAACAAACACCCCGAGCGATAATTCACTCTGGTATATAACCATAGCCATGAAGCTAAAAGAAAATATGTAAGTGCTTCATAAATACCAAGACATCGATGTTAAAGTTGTTAAAGGGGTGCGAGTCGGGTTACCTCCACGTGTGGTCAAGAGCTGCGGTTCCTTTTTGGATCCGTCCGGGGGGAAGAGCAGTGCTTGATCCGGTGCACCCTGGGCTTCGGCTAATGATTTCCTGGCAGTTTCTGAGGGATATCATTGACCGTTGGCTAAGAGCCCGACAGGGGGGAGGGGGGTCTTTGACCATTACCGTACAACGTTGCCGACATTTTGTCACAAGATTTTTTAATCGTATTTTTGTTACTTTGACATTGGCGAAGTTGTCGTCGCTATAACGACTTGAAACGCCACAAATAAGAAGAAGAAGAAGAAGAAGTTGTTAAGTAAATTATAGCTAGGTACTGTAGGAATAGGTTCGGCTAGTTTATGCTGGCAGGTTTTGGGTGCTGACTGATCTGAAATAGTTCAAGTTCCGAATATCGAACACCCGTTCGATATTTTAAGTTTTTTGTTTTGGAACTTGGGACGGCCTTCAGAACAGCTCGAACCGAAAGCCGCATAGGCGGAAAGCATTAATATTTTGTAATGATAATATTTAAAGCTAAACTATTAAAAAAAAAAATAAAAAAAAAATGATAATTTAAAATTGAAATAAAAACAAGAATTAATAAGTTTGTGTTTTAATTTGAGATAGCTCGGCCTTCTGCTACAACAGTTTGGTTAGGAACTTTATATCTCGATTCCCGTAGACTTTATATCTCGAGTCTCATCAGGGCAGCTCTACAGTGCTTATGCCTAGTACTGGCACTATGCACTAAATACGGGTTGTAGGTATTTACTACCACAACTAAATTCAGAGGGGCATAACGAAAAAAAAAGAAAAACTTTTAAAAATGCGATTTTTAGAAAGTTTTTTGTGACAGAAAAAAAATTTTTTTAGCTTCTATAGATATGTCTATATGCCCCTATTAAGTAAGGTTCGTCCGGATCAGAACCATCATCTTAATCAATTCTACCACCAAACTGAGGCTGCTGTGCTCCGGCGCCGAGAGTATGCCAACCGGTAAGACCATCTTAGTCCTCGGGGCTGGTAACGCATCCGCAATCCTTTGGTGTGGCGGGCGTCCATGGGTGGTGATACACACTTATCATCAGCACTCATTTGCTCGTTTGCCACCATCATCACTACATAGTATAAAACACAGTCGCTGTCCGCCATCTGTCTGTTACTATGTATGCTTAAGTCTTTAAAACTACGCAACGGATTTTCATGCGGTTTTTTTAATAGATAGAGTCATTTGAGAGGAAGATTTATATGTATAAATCTAAGCTAGTTTTTCATAAACAACACAGGTACAGGCGTACAAAGAGGCATGTTTATGGCAAAATAAATGTCTGTTGAATTAATGTTGAAATAATAATATTGATAAAACTCAGGGTATTCAAGCGGGCAATACGTTTAAAATACACGAAAAAAATATCACACAACAATTACTCATGTATTTGCACATTATCCCCCTTATTCATAAACGCTCTGTAGGCTTCTGCTAACTAAGCAATTGTTTGTCCTTATCTGTCACTTTGACATTTACCTTTCACAGATAAGGACAAACGATTGCTAAGTTAGCAGAAGCTTATAGAGCGTTTATGAATAAGGCGGTATATCAACGGTAAATTAAGTCATTCCTTAAACCTATAGGACTTATTACAAAATACGAAAACTTTATTTTTTATAGTTTATCACTAGTTGTGATTTCTTCACAGCTTCAGCGGTACAGGAATAAGACTCCGGAGAAAAACAGGAACAGCGCTGCTGCTGTGCCGGAGCTGACCATCTCTCCGCTGTTACAGTGATCCTGGAAATACATAGATAATAAAAAAATGCAAATGATAATCGGGACGATTGGTCTTTAGGCCATAAGAATGAATTTGACACGCACAGGAAAAAAATGAAGAGGAGTTATGACGTCATCTTTTTTTGTATCTTTTCCTAGTATCTGTGCATCTTTGCTTTCTTGGGGTTGGATATAAGGCTAGTACAAATGATTTTAGGTATATTTTACAAATAATGATTCAACCGTATCATATCTGGAGAAGCCCTAACTTGGTATGTTTTGAAAATGATTGTTATTTTAATTTAAAACAAGTGAATGAAATATAATGATGTGATATATTTTTAGAATCGGCTTAGTATAGCCATTTCATTAGATACCACACAGGATAGGTTTAAGAACAAAAAAAGAAGACGTCATAACTCCTCTCCTTTTTTTTCAAGCTATGGGTCAAAGTGATTCGTATGGCCTAAAGATCAATCGTTCCTACGTTCATGCTTTTAACGCCATTTGCAGCTTTTTCTGGCGTACCGCTAGCACTAAAAGGTAAACCGATCTAAATGACACGGATTCGTTAGCCTTGGGTTCACATGGTTACGGGCAGTGCGTTCTCTCTATGTCGATTCATCCCTATAATTACTAGACTACTTACACTGAAGCGTTGGCAGACGGTCTTGAGATGGTTGCGATTGTCTACGCGGCTGCACTCCTAGAGCGATCACACACAACACACCGTTGTAGTCCCAGGATGCAGTACGTTCTCTCTCTGGCTATTGCTCCCCATGCTCGCCAGAAGATACCTACACTGGAGCATTGGGAGACGGTTTCGAGACAGTTGCGGTTGTCTGCGCGGCCGCACTGCTGGGGCGATCCCACACCACACGCCGTTGCCGTCCCAGGATGCAGTACGTTCTCTCTCTAGCCAGCCCTCCCCAGGCTCGCCAAAAGATACATACACTGGAGCATTGGCAGACGGTCTCGAGATGGTTGCGATTGTCTGCGCGGCTGCACTCTTGGGGTGATCACATACTGTACGCCGTTGCAGTCCCAGGTTGCATTACGTTCTCTCTCTGGCTATCCCTCCCCATGCTTGCCAGAAGATACTTACGCTGAAGCATTGGCAGACGGTCTCGAGATGGTCACTGTTGTCCGCGCGGTAGCATTCCTTTTGTGACCGAATCCAGCCGCAGCCGCGGGTCACACGCACCTCGTTGTCTCTCTTGCTGTTGAATACTGAAACAATTCATTTGTGATCAGATGTCTTAGTGTCACCATCGCTAACTTTACCCAAAAAATAGCGATTAACTTCTGGTAAGTTGAAGACAATGAGTTAACAAGTATGACATTAAATGGGTATATTCTTATCGATGACAAGTTTTTGTCATCACCACTAATGTGATAAAAGATACAAGATACAAGGTTACAACGTGTTTCACGGTCAATGTTTAACGGATATAATAAGTATAACAGTTTTTGTTAGAAACAGTTCCTCTAGTTAGCTTTGCAACACCTTTGTTGTTATGCAGTGGCGTAACTATAGGGTGGCAGGAGTGGCAAAATGCCACGGGCCCCTAGTTCTACGGGGCCCCGAACTGGCTTGGTTTAGAGCACAGGAGGGACGCTGACGCACTTCTTTATTATTGAGGAAGGAGCCCCATCTGACAAATTTGCCGCGGGCCCCAGACGTTATAGTTACGCCGCTGGTTGTATGATTACTGTTTGGTTTGCTGCCTGACTGATTTTGTGCGGGCACGACAAACGTCACGCAGTCATGGAACCGCGCATGTCGTCGTCCATGCCGTTTAAGTCAAGACAGGTGTTTAAGTTAGCGCAGTTTCCATAGCAACAGTTGTTGCCATACTTACTGGTCTGAACGATCTTGCGGCAGAAGAAGTTTCCGGCAACGGGCTGCATGACGGAGGTGGCGCAGTCAACGACGGGGATGATGCGCGCGCGCGTCTCGTCGTCCATTTCGTTTACGTCGAGGCATGCGCTGTTGTTCGCACTGTTGCAATAGTAGCAGTAGATTGCTGACGCTGCAAGAGTAGTTAGAGCAATGTAGTTATTTATAGGACTCTCAAATTTGAATAGGAAGCAGGGGCGTGGCGTCCACAGAACTCGATTCCTACCAGCTTGCCTATTGTAAGGCAGTTGGGCACTTTATTGTGCAGAATTAGAGAAAAAGGCTAGTTAAATTCCCTTCGGTTTGCCTTCTGATATACTTGACGCCACGCCACTGGTAGTGAGTTTGAGTAGTAGTTTTAGTTAGTAAAATAATGAAATTAAATCTGGATTGTAGATTATTTTAATTTGTATTAACTGATGATACTTCGCCACGGACACGGAAGAATGGCCATGCACTTATGCAGTTGACCTCATGAATTGGTCTGTCAAAAGAAAAGAGTTTTTAAAGTTAAAAAAGTTAACGAAAATACTCACATTTATAGACTAAAGATAGAAACACCAAAACCGCAACCAGTTTCGAACATTTCGCTGCCATAATTGTCTGAAAAATAAACCGTACACTTGTTATTTGGACAATGCAAACTTCTACGTCTAATCGATCTATACATAGGTACATACATACATACATACACAAATCACGTCTATATCCCTTACGGGGTAGACAGAGCCTGAGGTAACAAAACCTAAAGGCCACGTTTAGCATAATGGTAGGCGTACCTATAGGTGGAAAAAGGAATCAAGATAGTGATGGGTTGCTAGCCGCATCGCCTATGACATGATTCCTAAGAATTTCGCCCATTCCCTCGATGGGCTTTTACCATCTGCGCGGGACGAGAAGCAACTGGTACATTCTATGTTTTTCTTTTGCTCCCAGACCAGCATGGAAGTACACTACATTCTTACTAATATCCTTAGGTACTAATATTGTAAATACGAAAGTAACTGTCTGTCTGTCTGCAACACTTTCACACTGAACCGATTTTATTGAAATTTGGAATAGAGATAGTTTCAATCCCGGGGGAAGGACATACAATAGTTTTTATCCCGGAAAATCGCATAGTTCCCGCGGGATAGCGATAAGTGAATTCTGCGCAGACGAAGTCGCGGCCAACAGCTAATACATACATAAATCACGTTATCCTTGCGGGGTAGACAGAGGCTAATATAACAAGAGCTAAAGGCCACGTTTAGCATGTTCGTGGGCGTACAGGTGGGAGGGGGAATAAAAATAGCATGGTTGATGGTTACACTGTTTGTTTCCTCCCAAAATTCGTCTTAGTCAAAAATTAAAAATAAACTAATAAACCTAATTAACATAGGTACTGTCCGGCTTTTCAAACAAAGATGATTCCATCTCACACAATTGATAATAACAACTTGATAAAATTACGCAATGCCCTGACCTTTTAAATGGAATTCTATTTATCTATGCAGATGGCCTGTACATATTTTTCTCTTGTAAACTAAACGGTTATCCTTATATTCTACTAGCTGTTGCCCGCAACTCCGTCTGCATAGAATTCGTTTATCGCTATCCCGCAGGAACTACTCAATTTTCCGGGATAAAAAGTAGCCTATGTGTTATTCCAGACTATAATCTATCTATGTTCCAAATTTTATCCAGATCTGTCCAGCCGTTCTTGCGTGAAAGAGTAACAAACATCCAAACATCCATACTCACAAACTTTCACATTTATAATATTAGTAGGATAGACCGACCGCTTAAATGAGTCCTCGTCCGCGCCTCTGTGCCGTAAATTCCCGTGGGATAGAGTTCTACGAAGAAGCCAAAGCCGTGGGTGCAAGCTAATTTTAATTAAGAACAAACCATTATAATGAGTAATAGGAATAATGTTTTGATTTCCCTTTCCGCCTATACGCCACAACTACGCTAAACGTGGCCTTTAGGTCTTGTTACCTAAGCTCTGTCTACCCCGTAAGGGATAAAGACGTGATTTATGTTTGTCTGTTACCATTATAACTGTTACCTGCCACACTGAATCACTAAACTAAATTGGCCGGCTCTGCTGCCGTGAGTAGAAAAAAGAACTATATTAATTAATCTCAGTGTAATTTCTCTAGAGCATCTAATTCTGAATAACTAATTCAATAATTAAGTCCCCTAAAATTGCCGAAAAACAATACAAAAAAGCATACCTACCTTTTAGTCTGTAATCTTAACAACAATCAAACAGTTTGTGTGTTGTCTAGTCCTACTTTCGATATGCAAATAATACATAAACATGGTCTTGTATATTCTTACCGTAATTCATATTGAATAATCACTGTTTTCAAGTGACCAAATAACAAATATAGGGGTCTCAGCAGCGAATATAGCTTTGTCCATGGGCGTACGCAGGGTGGGGCAGGGGGGGGCAGCTGCCTCCCCCTGGATAATGTTGACGTCCCTACTAATTATGTATCTTATCTAGTACTTTTATTGTACATAAATATTAATAAACGCATTTTATCTATTTTAATTTAATTTTTTTTAAGCACCTAGCTTATAAAAAATCTGATTAGCCCCCCCCTGGCCCAGAACCTGGGTACGCCCATGGCTTTGTCCCTTCGGTGCTGAGACCCTTGGTCCGTGGGGTCCTAGCGCTATTAGCCTCTTCAAAGATATTTGGAAGAGGCTAATAGACGCTACGGGTGACCGCAGAGCTGGCAGCTTCCTTAGCGTATTAGTATCGCTGTCCAAAGGGGGAATGCTGCCAGCGTCTGTGGTGCTAGCCACGGGGGCCCCTCCTTTTTTAATTATTTTATTTTAAGATTAGTTTCAGTTTAGTTTTTAATTTAATAGTTTAATTAATCACTACATAGTATAAAATAAAGTCGCTTTCTCTGTCCCTATGTCCCTATGTCCCTATGTATGCTTATATCTTCAAAACTACACAACGGATTTTGATGCAGTTTTTTTAATAGATCGAGTGATTCAAGAGGAAGGTTTTTATGTATAATTCTACGCAGACGAAGTCGCGGGCAGAAGCTAGTAATAGTATAAAATAAAGTCGCTTTCTCTGTCCCTGTGTCCCTATGCCCCTATGTATGCTTATATCTTCAAAACCACACAACGGATTTTGATGCGGTTTTTTTAATAGATAGAGTGATTCAAGAGGAAGGTTTATATGTATAATACATGCATAATATACCGTGCGAAGCCGGGGCGGGTCGCTATAGTAATTAATAAACATTAGCTATTTGTTGCTCTAGTGACCAAGAGTAAAAATTAAAATACTTACCACGGAAATAATAAAATGTAATAAATTTAAATAGCAACAGTCTGTCCGTGTCTAACAGCCGTCGCTGGTTCACTACACTCACTAACTACCGATAACTCTATAGCGCAACCGCGTTATTTTGATACTTGAAGTGTTTTCAATGCACAGTTACATTGAGCACGTTCTGTCATGCGATGACACATAATACCCACAGTACAGTCGACCCATGAAAATGTTGAGCATACTTAGGGCCTGTTCACTATCTGTTAAGTTCAAGTTATCTTAAGTGTCAGTTATTTATGATTCCGTCTCTAACTATTACTACGAAATAGACAGGGACGTCATCATAGATAACTAACACTTAAGATAACTGGAACTTAACGAGAGGTAAAACAGGCCCTTAGTATCTTGTCAAGTCGAAATAAACTGCTGTTTCCCAACATTCGAGGGAATAGGGCGAAAATCTTAGGAATCAAAGGCCTTTCCCTTCCTTCTTCCACTCGTCCATGTAAAGAGCATGCTTGTGCCACCCATTCTAAGTCGTCCGCCATCTCTTCTTTGGTCTGCCTCTGCTTCGATGGCCTATTAAAACTACTAGAATGTTAAAATAATTACCCAGTTTATGCCTCATAAAACACCTCATTTCGGTTTATTTACATTTAGTTAATTACGTAAACCTTTCAAGCAGTGGCGTACAGTAGGGGACAGCCAGGGTAGACAGCGGTTAGCGGTGACACAGTACACACCATAGCTTTCAAGTAAGATAAGTTAGGTTCCTGCGTCGATGGTTTTAGTATGAAATCTTTAGAACAAACGGTCATTCGACTATACTAGTTATACAATTCTTCGATATAAACCCCCAAAAGATCCATAGTGACATACTGCGCGTTTGGTATTGAATGGAAATCGGTATCACGTAACGGACAATGAATGGCCCAACCTAGACGTTTGGTCACTGGTCCGGATATAACACAAAGCGTTGAAAAATTGCGCCAAACACACGACCGAATTGCCCAAACTGCAAAGATTTAGCGTTCTACTACAGTAACAAAGCGCCTTTATGACAGGAGTTGTCTTTGTATGCCATAGGTTAACTCTGCATTTTTTTTCGTATTAATAATAATAATAATAAGTAAGCGATCTGGTACCTACGCTTTTTAATCATCAGTATACCTAGGTAAGAGTCACTTATAAAAACACCAATAAAATATGAGTGACTGTATCACAATGTTATAGTCTGTAAGTTCTTAGAATGCCATACGGGTTTGTCTTGCTGTCTCATTCACTCTTATGGGTTTGATACTTGAATCGGCCGAGAGAAGGAGACAGCAAGACAAATCGAATGGCATTCTAAGAGCTCACGGACTGTACCTGTATAGTGAAGAAATGATAAGTCAAGAAAAGGCAGGCATTCTCAAAAAGCAAGAATGTTCTCAAAAGTTTCTAGAAACTTTCACGAGAATTTATAGTAAGTTCCCTTAGCGAAAGTTTCCGAAGGGAATTTTGTAAAAATTGCGTATGTATTTTTTGTTTTTTAGTGTGTGTTCTTTAAATAATCAGTTGAAACACATAATAATATATGCTGTGGACGCTACGCGATCCCATTAATTTTAGAATTTAAATTTCTGAGAACATTCCATTCGAAAATTTCGCAACTTTGGTAACATCTCTTTAGTGCATTGCTAAACCCAATAAATAGCTGTTGTACTAGATTTATTTTAATAAAATAATAAACAGACAAAATTACATTAAAAATATACCACCAAAATTTTAAATTTCCTATCAACTACCGTACATTACCTACCTAACTGAACAACCCGCCCGCATCATGCCGGGCGCAAAGGCGGCCATCGCGCTCGCCGCTGCCGCGTTGCACGGCGATGGACAATCTCTGCGCCAGGAATGATCCCGAATGGGAGTCCAGACCATACTCGTAACCGGCGTCCCACGTCTTCGAGGCCCAGAATCCATGAATGATCTCCAGGAATGATGCCGAACGGGAGTCCAGACCACGCTCTCGTAACCGTCCTACGTCTTCAAGGCCCAATGGTATTAAATTAATCATAATTTTAGTAAAAAAAAAAAATAAAAAAAATGCAAAGTAAAAAATGCAAGGTATAGAATAGAATAGAATATAATATAATAGAATCGTTTATTGCAAGTCACATTACAGTATAAAGGTGGAAATCATAATCATAAAGTAGTACAGATGTGACACCCTGCAAGGGCATAGCAACAAAAATATTTTAAATCTAGAGCTTCATGTTATACAATTTGAATTAAGCATACTACAAAAAATACTGAGTTATACATTTAATAATATTACTGTACTAACTAGGTAAAATTTTTTGTTCGTTTAATTTTACTACATCAGTTAAAGTCTCATATCCATATCAAAACATGTTAAGCTACAACTATGTTCGTTGCTTGTTATCACTGACCTCTGACATCCCTAAAACAAAACTATACATTTGAAAATGCGATAGTATTGGCACTTAGTAGAATTACGATAGTAATTATCTTGTTACATGCTTAACATGACACTTATTTGTTTTATTTATGTTGTAATGTCTCGCGAAGCGATATGGTAATAATTGATATTAATAATGTAGTAGTTAGTCCAATGTATTTTGGTAAATAATAATATGTATTTCGCGAATGGGTATGTATTGAAATATATAATGGGTCAAAAGACATAGATACTTAATGGTTTGAAATTCTACTAATACTAATAATATCTAATAATAATATCTTGGGACAATTAACACCAATTGACCTAGCCCCAAACTAAGCAAAGCTTGTAATATGGGCACTAGACAACGGATAAACATACTTATATAGATAAATACATACTTAAATACGTATGTATTTAAGTATGTATTTATCTATATAAGCATTTAAATACATATTAAACATCCAAGACTCGAGAACAAACATTCGTATTTTTCATACAAATATCTGCCCCGACCGGGGATCGAACCCGGGACCTCAAGCTTCATAGTCAGGTTCTCTAACCGGGCCATCCGGTCGTCACGCAATTATTATAAATGCGAAAGTTTGTGAGTGAGGATGGATGGATGAATGGAAGTGACGCTATGTGTATGTTTGATTGAAAACGAACTTAACCTAATCTAAACCAATCTGTACCTAGATTACGCGATCAAAAAAGTTCATCATCATTTTATCTAGCTAATTCATCGAACATTATTACATTACCTAATAGGTATTATATATTTTGAACCACTATGTTATTGTGTGCCCTTGCAGGGCGTCATGGACCGACCAATCATTTGTAACATCTTCACTACATAGTATAAAACAAAGTCGCTTTCTCTGTCCCTATGTCCCTATGTCCCTATGCTTATATCTTCAAAACTACACAACGGTTTGGATGCGGTTTTTTTTAATAGATAGAGTGATTCAAGAGAAAGGTTTTTATGTATAATTCTACGCAGACGAAGTCGCGGGCAGAAGCTAGTCTTTTAATATAATGTACATGACATTACAATGTAATAATAAATACATTTTTACCCATTATACATTTTAAATTTTATGTATTTTGACCCGCTGCCTATCATTGTCTAGAAGCATTTTGTTGCCTGTAAACTACCAACTCTCTATTTAAAGTGTAACTTTGTCTTTCATACAATTTAGCTTGTCATGTGGAATCCTTTACTCCTTGATATTTGATATAGGTACTTGCTATGGCTTCGCGAGTAAGTCTGCGAGGAGTTGATACTTTAGCAATTATGTCCTTTTTGCAGGCATTTATTTTTAATTTGCACTGTTCGTATGTAAGTTTGTAAACTGTTTGTTTTAAAATTTTCAGGTCTTTGGCTGACTCTTAGTTGTTGGACTGAAACGAAAAACCTTAAACTACCTTAATTTGCTTGACATTTTTAATGTTTATCAATGTATTTTTTTTCGAACGAATAATAAACTAAACTACACTTAAAAGTTATGTAAGTAAATAGTCTAGAGTCGTAGCAAGTTTCATCCTGTTTATCTGTCTGTCTGTTTGTCTATTCGTCCCAGTCATTCTCTGCGAACTTTTTGAAAAAATATAGGTATTTCTGCTTGGTGCTGTAAAAATAATAAGAATAATAAGCTTACTTAAGAACTTTCAACTGAATTCTTTTACATTTCATTTCCAAGTAATAATTTATGCTTCCCAGAACCCAAATATCTATTTAAATAAATATAAGAAAGAACTATAGAAAAACTTTAAAAACCTATATCATCGATAAATATGCAAAAACTTTACCAAACAGTTCGATTTCTCATTTCTCACAAGTTACTCGCATTTGCATTTTGATGTGTACTTTGGGAAGAACAAGAAAAACTGGAATGATTCTCTGTTTGTTGTTGGCCAGTTTCACATTTCGGGGGTCCGCGTAAAATAAGTACCTACTTGGCACTCGGTTAACAAAGAGTTTAGTTTTTAATTTGACGTTGATAAGAATAACTAGCAACCGTGAGACTTAGGGCCTGTTACACTCTCTGTTAACTTCCAGTTATTTGAAGTGTCAGTTATCTCTATGAATTAGGGCTGATTTTTCAATCGTCAGATTGGCCCTTCGACGAACAAGTCTTTGGGTATCTGTCCGTTAAGTTCTTATCTGAGGATTGAAAAATCGGCCCATAAACGGATAACTCACGTATAAAAAACAAACATCAAACATGTCAAGCATCACTCGGCTTTTTATACGTGAGTTATCCGCTTATGTGTATGTAATGATATCCACGAGTTTCGAAATTCCCCCAATTTCAAATTTACCACACACACACACACACACAAATCACGTCTTCATCCCTTATGGGGTAGACAGAGCCTAAGGTAACAGGTACCTACAGGCCACATTTAGCAAGATTGTGGGCGTGTAGGTGGAAAATGGAATCAAAATAGTAATGGGTTGCTAGCCTCATCGCCTATAACATGATTCCTATATAATCGCCCATTCCTTCGGTGGGCTTTTAGCATCTGCGCGGGTAGAGAAGCAACTGATACATTCCATGTTTTTTCTTTGCTCCCAGACCAGCATGGAAGACTTCAAATTTACCCCAATGCACTATATTCCATTATAAATTACTTAATCATTATTTTGTTAGTTGGTTGTCGCTAAGTTATAGATTAATCGAGACTACAAGGTTAAGTAATGTTATTAGAGCTGAGTGCATTCGACATTAATGACATGGTTGAGTCGCAAATTGTCAACCACTTTGTACTTTAGTAGCAATACTACTATGCCACGCGGCGTCTATTACGAAAGAATCTGGTACTTTTCGTTAATCCCGCACTCAGAGACAAAACAACACTTACTCATTTACTCATTTATTTTATTATCCCAGCATGGTAATATTACAATTTATCGTCTAAGAAATCAGATAGGGACTAGTAACATTTCTCTATTAGCATTTTTTAATTTATTAGAATATTTAAATGTATTAGAAGAATAGATAAACCAGAAAGCCGCATTACAATAACGCCTACACAAATCCCCTTACCGAGACAAGTGTGTAATCACTACATAGTATAAAATAAAGTCGCTTTCTCTGTCCCTATGTCCCTATGTCCCTATGTATGCTTATATCTTCAAAACTACGAAACGGATTTTGATGCGATTTTTTTTAATAGATAGAGTGATTCAAGAGGAAGGTTTTTATGTATAATTCTACGCAGACGAAGCCGCGGGCAGAAGCTAGTGTAATATATATTTAGGAGTGCGCTAGATCTGTTTGAAGGGTGCGTCAGACGAGCCTTTTGCCCATGCACTTTGTTGCACCAAACACTTTGGACCTAACCTTAGGGGTGCATAGGGTTATGTGGGACTCCCCCCCCCCCCGAAGGGGTATACCCAATATCCGATTTTCCGGGATAAAAACTATCCTATGTCATTCCCCGGGACTGAAATTATCTCTGTGCCGAATTTTATTAAAATCGGTTCCGTGGTTTAAGTGTGAAAGACAGATAGAGTTACTTTCGCATTTATAATATTAGTAGGCATAAGCGAAGAAACCAAAGCACCAAGTCAGATATAAAACTACGTGATAATACAGACAGACATGCCTTAAAATATCGTCAGTAGTCACTCAGGCAATTGAACTAGCTTTTAAAACAGTTACTGCAATTACAATTACCGTCCTATCGTTATAGTCTTTATTCTGCCATTAAGTAGAACAACCACCATGCAGCGCGTCAAAAGTAAGCAGAGAGATAAAATTCACAGTAAATACTTACTAGATTTCTATTTAAAGGATTTTAAGTACATCAGTCCTGAAATGCTGGGTGTGCACCGCGTGAAAGACGCAAAAGTGATTAAGGGGGATGAAAAGACTGATAAGGTCTTCTTTAAGACGTGGGTGGCTGAAGTTTTTGGGGGTATCAAGTTGCTCTTTTGTCAAGGATCTTTGCATGGGGTGAAGTAAGTACCAGTTTCTACACTTTGAGGATATAGGAGGTCCTAGTGAAAAGGGGTTTAATTCTGACTTTTCTACATAACTATTTGTTTTTATTTAATAAGCAAGGGGATCACCTAATATCCATACTAAAAATGGCCCTAAACCCTAAACTGAGTCGGAATTGAATCGCATTAAGACGTCATGGTAAGGACCCTGAACAAACACTTTGTGACCTTTTACATAATCACATCACACTAAAATTATAAAGGCGAAAATTTGTGAGTGTGTGTGTGTGTTATATTTTTTACTTATTCGCGCGCAAACTGCTGGACGGATTGGGATAAAATTTGGAATGGGGACAGCTTAACACATAAGCTACTTTTTATCCGGAAAAATTGCATAGTTCCCGCGGAGTAGTGATAAACAGGTCAAGGGCCGTAGCTGCCAAGAGTCGCAACGTAAATAATTATCGCAGAATATTAACTATCGACATCAGTTCTTAAACATAATTCTACCCAGATGAAGTCGCGAGCAGAAGCTAGTAATATTATAACAAATTAATTAATTAATAAACACTTTTTAACATCCTTAGGTACTTACTTAAATATGAGTGAGGTTATTGTATGGTAGAGTCCATTTCACATAAGTACATTGATACACATTTTTTTTAGTCACTAACGTGCAACAATTGGTCTGGGATCAAAAAAAAAACATAAAATGTACCAGTTGCTTCTCTTCCCGCGCAGATCGAGTCTAGCAACCCATAACTATTTTTAATCCCCTTTCCACCTATACGTCCACAATCATGCTAAACGTGGCCTTAAGGTTTTGTTACCTCAGGCTCTGTCTATCCCGTAAGGGATAATAAGACGTGATATATGTATGTATGTATGTGTAATTAATCTAAAGTTGGTATCTAATAAAGTTCACCTCTTATCCTTAATTTACCTTTGCCATTTTAATTTGTAAATTTTGTGTTATTCGTATTTCACATTATATTTCGCCACTTTTTCACCACTTTTAAGTGAGGTTCTTTTCAACCATGCACCATTTGAAGTCTTATTTTTAGCAGTGACATCATCTGTTAAGATTAAGAAGTGATTTATGTATGTACTAGCGACCCGCCCCGGATTCGCACGGTATATTATGCATGTATCCTTACTAATCCTTACTAATATTATAAATGCGAAAGTAACTCTGTCTGTCTGTCTGTCTGTCTGTTACCTTTTCACGCTTAAACCGCTGGGCCGATTTAGTTGAAATTTGGTGTACAGATAGTCCCGGGAAAGGACATAGGATAGTTTTTATCCCGGAAAATTGCATAGTTCCCGCGGGATAGCACAGCCCAAACCACTGGAATTTTTCAAATTTAAGGCGGAACAAAGTTCGCCGGGTCAGCTAGTTATACATAAAAACCTTCCTCTTGAATCACTCTATCTATTAAAAAAAACCGCATCAAAATCCGTTGTGTAGTTTTGAAGATATAAGCATACATAGGGACATAGGGACAGTGAAAGCGACTTTATTTTATACTATGTAGTGATAGTGAAGTGCAATAATTGCCTACAGCTCGCAGATAGTAACCGGCTTTAGCAGGAGCTGATACCTCGTATCTCGGCAGGTACATCTTCGAACCCACCTTCTCCCGCAAGGAGCGTGCCGCATGGGTCATTATCATGATAATCAGCATCGCCATATGCGCCGTCAACATAACCCAGCTGTTCTCCAAGTGGACGTCGACGCCATTCGTGAACGTTATTGACTCCCTGCCCACGCCGGTGTGGGCTGTGCCGTTCCCAACTGTGGTGCTGTGCCCACACTTGCATGTGAAGCTGTCCTATAAGAATGTTAGTGGGTTCACAAAGTGAGTATTTTTAAATTTAATTATAGGCACGTTTTAAGTGACGAGAAAGTCTATTAGGTATGTGTTAAGAAACCAAATTGCAAATATTCTTTTAAGTAATGTTTTTCTTCTCCTATACCTATTTAATGAATGTGGATGAAGAGAAAAAGGCAGGAAAAAGGTATTTCAGGATCGTAGCAGGTGGAACACCTCTCTGCCTACCTGTATGGGAAAGAGATGTGCCGGTATGCGCTATCGAACAATGTGTTACCTGACCCACCGTAACCGTCACCGTCTCTCAGTAACCGTCACAGACTATCTTTATCAATTCAATGTAACGTCAATATGGCAGTTACTGTGAGAGGGTTCCGTGGGTCAGGAATCAATTTGTTCGATGGTATCTACTACATATGTAGGGGAGGTAGGGGAGGGATGGGCAGTTGGGAGACATGGGCACCCCCCTTTTATTCTGATTTGATCATAGTTTTTTTTTTTTTTTTGGTTTGGTAGTTTACTTTACCGACTGGCAACGCTGTTCATCCATAGACTATCTGTCATTTCTGTAAGTTGTCAAACACAAACACGTTTGAAGGTTATGCGCTCGTAAAAGTAAATATTTTGTTGCGGTTTCGGATCGTTATAAAGAGAAAACTAATGAAAGGTATGTGTATTTTCTATTATTAATCTATTGTACATTCACTAATCTATAAATTAAACTGAAATCCAAGCCTAAATACGTAGATTCAAAAAAATACGGGTAACCTATGTCGAAAATGTATACAGAGGGAGTAATGGGCATCTTGACGTGCGGGTGGTTTGGGCATGCCCAACGCTCCCTCCTATTATGTTCAGTATAGGAGGATTTTAACTATTGGTTTATTGTTAATTACAGAAAGATGCCGTTTAAATTCAAAAAGAAAGGTTTGCGACGGGAAATTCCTAAAGATTTAATATTACGAGCCATAGAAGAGGTATCAAAAGGATCAAAAATGAAACGGCAGAAGAAGAGTTTGATGAAGATGATGTGATAATCGTTGACAGAAAATTTAAAATAAATGATTTCGTTCTTGTTAAATTTAATACAAAAAAGACTGTTGTGCACTATGTCGGTCAAATCGAAGACATTAGTCCTACCATGGCTACTATAAAATTTATGAGGCTGAGTAAGATAAAAAGCACCTTTTTTTTTCCTGAAGTAGATGACATAGCTAGTGTCCTTTTAGACGACATCAAAACTAAATTGCCAGTACCAAAGACATGCAATAAAACCAAACGTACGTCTAAGTACACATTCGATAGTCCTTTATGGGTTATACCCAATCTCAGATAAGTTAAGATACTGTTTAAGATGTTTTTTATTTGTTAACTTTTATATCTGGTTTCTATTATTGATATAGTTTAATAATATGTAGTATATTTGTTAACTAATTATTGAATTCTATTATGGATATAAAGTAATTTATAGGCCGTGCCCAAGCCTCCCACAGGGTATGTCCAAGCCTCCCTACCATAGGGAGCATTGGGCACTTTTGACTTAGTTTATAAAATATCTCGTAATGTTGAAACTGATTGTAATTTTTAAGAAAGCTCTTTAATTATATCTAGCCAAATGTGTGGTGCAATAAGAATTGGCAATAAAAGTTGATTATCTATAAAATCTGATTTTTTTTGCAATAAATAGTGAAAAAGTGCCCATCCCTCCCCTACCTCCCCTATGTTTGCAGCTATCTTATCCGCGAATTATAATAGCACAGAGATGGCATCACAAAGGCGCTTGATGGATGTTAGAATAATCAGTGTAAATTTTGTAACTGTCAGGGTCTATCTATTTATCTACAGCCATTGTCCGTCCACTGCTGGACGTAGGCCTCCTTCATATTGCGCCAACTTTCGCGATCCTGGGCTTCCCTCATCCAGCCACTGCCAGCTGTCCTCCTAAGGTCATCTGTCCAACGCGTCGCAGGCGCGTCGTCAGGGTGTACAATGTCAATTCAATGCTTGTAAAATATCTTAATTGGGCATTTTTCTGAAATAAATCCACTCACCCTTTTTCTCGAATTATACAACTTTGAAGGCATTTATTTCTGCTTAGAATCAGGAGCACTATTGATTTTAGTATCAGGCAAAAATAAAAATTTGTATGTATTATTTTCAATCTATTGTTTTTTGTCTATTTCTTACGCAAAAATAACCCACTAACACTTAGAAAACAAAAATAACCCAAACAACCCGACGTAAACGATGAAGAATGAGATGAAAAGCCCATATCATTCCCTTTACAAAAGTTGTATTGTAACATCATGTTTTAATAATGGATACCCCGTACCATACAATAACCTGATAATGTCTAAAAGCACTACATCGAGCGGAGCTTTTAAAGGTTTAAAGCTACGGTTAACGTAGCCCAGTGGTTTGACCCGTGGCCTCTCACGCAGGGGGTCGTGGGTTCGAGCCCAAGCACACCTCTGGGTTTTTTTGAATTTATTTGCGAACACTTGAAATTTACCATGAGCTTTTCGGTGACGGAAAACATTGTAAACTTGCACAGTGCACACACCTCCAAAGGAATTCAATGGTGTATGTGAATTTCCCAATCCGCACTGTAATTAAGAAACTACTTTATCGAAATGAGTTAAAAATAAATAAAATACAAGTGACCGGAATTGCATAAATAAATAAAATATAGAAAATGTTCTTTGTTCATTCATAATAATAACCTCCGCCAAGTAAACACCTGATTTAATATTGCAAAAAGGTCTTCAAAAACCAAGACGTTGAAAATTTTATTTTCAACGCGTTTTACACGTTTTACAGTGCCCACAGTTAGTTTCATACACTCCCTTGCAAAAAAAACGGGCACCCATGGTTTTTGTATTTTATGTACCTACAACATTTACTGCGAATAAATATTTCGTTCATTTTTCATTCATTCATTCATTATGTGCATAAAAGCTTATACCTACTTTATAAGCTTTAATGCCTCAAAATCTGAAAAACTGTAGGTGCCCGATTTTTTTGCAAGGGATACCCCCTTAATACTAAGTACGAATGGGTAAAATTTGGAATATAAATAAAATACGTCGTTAATTTTAATATTATGTATGTGTCTCATTAATTTTGCAGTCTTGAGAAATTCTTCGCTTCACTAGTATGTCCACACATGAACACAGAAATAAGGGCTCTAGATGAAAGAATGACTGCAGAAGAAAGTACCATGCTAAAGGAGTTTATTCTAAAGGTACTGAATCTCCACGTCATTTTAGATAAATATTTAGAAAAAACATGTTAGTTATAATTCAGATTTTAACAATACAGCTTTGAATTCACGTCGACTCTACTTAATCAACCTCTAGCTAACCTTAATACCAATTGAACGTACTATACGTACGTAAATAAAAATCTGGAATATAAAATTGTAATTATAAATAAGTGAATTTTCGTCACTCCTATTACCCTAGTCATACCATCATAACGATTAACCATGACTTGTGTGCGCTATAAATATTTTAAATGGTCGTCTTTCTAGTATTCTGTCTCTGTCTCCATTCCATTTGTATACCTATTTTACACACTTATTAAATTAGGTACGCATAATGATTCATAATAAATCCTAGTAATATTATAAAAGTGAACGTTTGTGAGTATTTATATCTCTGTCTGTATGATTCTTACTTTGCTCATTCACGCTAAAACGGCCAGACGGATTTGGGTGAAATTTGGTATACGAACAGTTGGTTCTTTGGAATAACACATAGGCTGCTTTTTATCTCGATATTCCCACGTGATTTGGATTTACGCAACCAAATCCTGAAATGTAAACGGCAAAGTCACATTAAATTTTGCTCGAATGTTCTTCTTGCAAAATAAATGAAAACTACAATAAGATTTTTAGGAACACCTGAGGAATTTATTGTGTATTCCAGCGGGTGTTCAGTAAAATACTATAATTTCAACCGCTAGATGATGGTCCAGGCGAACGAAGTCAAAGTTTAGAGCTAGTTACACGTAATTTTCTAATTCTACCGTCAGGGCTCCCCAAAGTGTTCGGAAGTCGTCAAGTCGTGCCATTGGAGACCTTCTGACGCCAACTGGCTGACTGAGGAATGTTGCAGCCAATTCTTCCAACCCATCTTCACTAACTACGGCCTTTGCTTCGCTTTCAACAGCCTCCCGTTGAATGGGATGTAAGTAGGACTCGAATATACCTCTTGAGCTATCGTTGGATTTATTGGCATCCATTTGAAGGGATACTAAACCTTCGATTGAGTCGCTTGACTCCAAATTTGAATAATTCTAAGACTGATTTTTTTATGATTATTATTAATCACTTCAACCGACTTCATAAAACGAAGGAGAGCTTCTCAATTCATCGGAATCGATGCAATTCGAATCATAAAAAAACAGAATTGGGTTTATCTGAACTTGAAGTTAAGCGACTCAATTGTGATGGCGGGACTTTTTCCTTAACCTTTGGACATCTATCTATCTTACGCATTGGAATTACTACAGCATCTACCATTTCTTTCTGTCAAACATATAAAACGAGGGTAGAAGAAGAAGGTAAATGAGATCAGAAGCGTCCACGCGGTAGAACACATAGCCAGGTCTATTCCACAATATTTTTAAGTCAACACATAAGACGCCAAATTTGTATAAAATAATTACCGCTAGGCCACGGAGAATCCTACAAAAACTATCTGGACAACTTTTAACCATGTACTGAAGATAAACTACTTCATCTTCATCTCCTCTAGGACAAACATGACCCTCCCATGGCAGCGATCTTTCAACCAAGATGCCTACCAACAGCCACTGAACTGGGGCCTGGACACGGGCTACCCGAAGGTGTTTCCCCCCGACCCTACAATGCTACCCTTCAGGGTTATGTCTTCCGGAGAAACCAACGGGTTGGGGGTGGAGCTGTATTTGAATGCCAGCGAGCACCAGCCCGATTGTGAGGGAGGGAGCGTTGGATTCAATGTGAGTTCTTGAACCTGAAACCTAGAGGTTTGGATAAGCGTGGCTATCAAGGCAAACACGTGGTCTTTCCTGCAAAAGACGACGTGGTAATGCACGGTCAATGCAATACGTAGCGGTTTTTTTTAATTATATACGTGCTTTTCTGTTTCTGCTACCTATTGAACCGTTATGGTAATAGCCCCTCGCTCGTTGATATTATCATCGTCAACGTTTTAACCATGTTTGTCATTTTAGTGGACTGTTGACCGATTACAGTTTCAAAGTCATATATCCCAATTTTATACTCTGTAACATTTGACCCAAAATCACTCAGAACATATCTTTTGAAGGAGGTTAAAGAAGGATCCTGATCCAATTTCGCCTTTTCCAGATAATCATCAGCTCACCAACGGACCACGTTTACACTAGTACCATCATCCGCCTTCCAATGGACAGGATGACGACCATCGAAGTATATCCGATCACGTACAAAACGGACACTTCCCTCAGAGCCTTGCTGCCGGACCGACGGCAATGCTTCTTTCAGGATGAACGGCAGCTCGAATACTATGAGTCGTACACGGACAGTAACTGCAAGCATGATCTGTTGGTGCGAGAGGCGAGGATCGTATGTAATTGCGTGTCCTATAATTGGCCTAGTAAGTTGTTTTTTTCATTTGCGAGCTGTTGCCCGCGACTTCGAAGTTCGTAGAATCAAATATAGCATAATGTCCATCAGGAATAATGTGGGTTGCTAACTGTGAAAGAACTTTTCAATACGGCCCAGAAGTGTCGGATTGCATTGAATCAACATCAATTTTCTCTTTATAATAATAATAGACATCCGGTAGAAAATGGACTGATATGTAAACCTCTTTACTAGAGCTGGCTGTAATTATTATCTATGCTTCGTTCGTGTGTATTGTCAAGTTGAAACGTGGCATTTATTATTCACTATTGTATGTCGGATTCAAGCTAATTAAAACCAAATAACTAATTAGTTTGACTTTAAATTATGCTACAAATACTCAAATTTGCCAAATATGCATTTTTGTTTTAGTTTCAAGCCACTTCCATGAACACTTATATATTCCATGAGTAGTTTCCAAGCATGTTTAGTATCATGAAACACGACGGCTTCTATCTAATAAAAAAACTGTACATTTGCTCCCTCGCAATTGAAACAGAAATTACATTAATACAGAGCTCAAAATAACCTAAAATATTGAATACCTTTACTTGAATTCGTTTTTCATTAGAATAAGTTTTTACTGCCCTTAATACAACATTTATTTATTTATTTATTTATTTATAGGAACACAAACAGTCATACATGGCTCATAAACAAATCACAGAGAGTTTATATCATTGACAAAACAGTGTTCACATTTAACATAGCACATTTGAGTAATTCAGCCTCCTAGCTGAATGTGACGGACGCGTAAGGACGCGAAACAGATATAGGTACTAAATTTAATTAATACTTAATTTGAATAAAACATAAGCAAAATTTTCGAAAAACATTCGCCATTTCTTTCTGGCAAGTGGTAGAGGATGAGGTTAGAAAGAGATGGTGATTAGTATGGGATTGTGCTGCCTCCAGTCCTTCAATTAGGGGAAGGTGAACGATATTACTATTAACTACTCAACCTAAAGACTTCGTGTACTAAATAAACGTTATTCTAAGATTATTGTTTTAGGGAAACTACCTTCGGATCCCATTTGCTCGACGAATTTAGATTTCCAGTGCATAAATGATGTCAAAGGTGAGTAATGATGCGTAGACATTTGTGGTGACCTTTAGAGAATTTTATTTTTATTTGTTTGTCTTAAGCTTCACGTCCATACCGCTTGTTGCTTTTGCTATAGCACAGAATTACTCATAGACTATTCGATAACAAACATTAGGTAAGTGATGAAAAGGGGAATAAAAAAGCCGGTCAAGTACGAGTTGGACTTGCGCACCGAGGGTTCCGTGCAAATTCGGCAATAATACCAGTGTTAGCAGAGCCCTGCTCGTTAGCAAAATGTAGGCATCGTGAGGTCATTTTATATTGGTTTATTTACATGTCCGTCTAGACCGACATAAAAACAATTTTAGACCCAATTAGTTGTGCTATAAGAGTTACCTTCGTACCAAATTTCAATTTTCTAGATAACTGGAAGTACTCTTTATTTTTTGGGAGCACGACAATTTGTATGGAAATAAATACCTTACCTATCTAATACACACACACACACACACACACAAATCATGTCTTTATCCCTTACGAAGTAGACAGAGCCTAAGGTAACTGGTACCTACAGGCCACATTTAGCTTGATTGAGGGCGTATAGATGGAAAAAAAAAAATCAAAATAGTGATGGGTTGCTAGCCTCATCGCCTATACCATGATTCCTAAGATATCCGCCCATTCCCTCGATGAGCTTTTACCATCTGCGCGGGTAGAGAAGCAACTGGTACATTCTATGTTTTTGCTTGCTCCCAGACCAGCATGGAAGAAAATATCTAATGACTGTATCTTTTGATAGAGTTGACTCTATGGGTTGACTGTTTCACAGCTCTAAGGGACCACAGACTTAAGTATTTGGTATCATTTTACTCTATGCGTTCCTGAGATAAAGGGTTTTGACGGACGGACGGACAACAAGTGATCCAATAAGGGCTCCATTTTTACCTTGTAAGGTACGGAACACTAAAAACATTAAATTTAATTTGGTCTGAGTTTGAATTCACCAAACAATCCAAACGTAGACCAATGTTGACCCTAGGCTAAACCTTGAAGCAAAGGTAATATCTTGGCAGATATGATTGTTGTTAAGAATTTAATAACTCGCTGAATACTAAGCTGATCTAATTACATTTTCCACCTGCTAAATACTTAGTTATCTGTGCTTCGTGAAGCAAAAGTAACAGATATAAATTATTCACAATTACTTAGTTAATAAAATACACAAAATGTAAACATTGGTACGGTTATATTCATCACACAAGTGCATGTCCCTGTCGGGGCTCGAATTGGGCCCTCTAGCTTCATAGTCAGTGTCACTAAGCATAGGGTAAGGCATGAGTGAGGAGAGCCCCATACACCCCGCCGCGTCGTCCCAAGGGCGCGGTGGATAGTGCGTAATGCATTTTCCCTCCGAAAAAAAAAAAAAAAAAAAAGGGTAAGGCATGAGTGGACGCTTGAGTTGAGCGTGAGGTGTGCATGTCGAACAAATGAAAAGTCGCCTCACTAGAAGCAGCCGCGCAAGCCGAGACGCTGCCTAAAAGTTGAGGCAGCGTTGAGGTAGGGTCTCCACTTGCGCCGCAGACGGTCGGGGAGGAGGCAGCGGCAGCTCGCTGCTGCCCTCCCCTAGTGGTGCCTGCTGGCGGGGGATGGGGATCCCTCGCTAGCCTGCAGAGGCCCACGAGTCTAGGGGGGGACCAGGTATTCCTGCCCCCCGCCCCCCCTTTTGGCACAGGAGCCCCGGCATATAGGCTGGGGCGGCCGGTGGGGCGCACGCGGTGACACCCTTGTGCTCCTGCAGCGCCCCCCCAATGGCGGAGAGGGAATACCGGCGGGTTTTTAGTGGGTAGGCCTCCCCCGCCTCCTTCCACTCGGGAGGGGGGCCGGGGAGGAGAGTCCCACATAACTTCCGTGCCGTCCCCACGGCGCGGTCGTATGCGTAACGCATTTCCCGGAGCAAAAAAAAAAAAGCTCTCCACTTGCGCGGCCTCTGTTCGAGGCAGCCGCTCGACCCGAGGCTACTTCTAGTGGATCAGCACCTCAACTCATACTGACCTCTATTTCACCAACCCGACAATTGTCGTCAGCAGTGACAATTCGAAATGCAATGCGTATACAATATGAAGCCAACCGGTCGGTCGGTTCAAAAATAGGTATGTTTCCAGCAAAAGTGGAAGAACAGCTGATATACGCGTACTTCGCGGACAGCGAGGAGCAGAGGCGGCCTGGGACTGGCGCCTCCAGCTCCTGCCACCCAGCTTGCAACGACATCCTATACAACAGCCAGGTGTTCTACTCGGACCTGAAGCTGGACGCTAGCGAGTCTCCGAAGTGGGGCTCCCCAGGACCGTGAGTAACCCAAAAAATAACACTCATTTTTTTATAGACCGACGGCTTAAATGTAACCTCGCCCACACGGGCACGGGGGCGCGGGGTAGGACGACAAAGGGGACCGAGAGAGATGCGGGCGGATAATGCGCCTGCCACCCGCACCTCTCTCAGTCCCCTTTGTCGTCCTTCCCCGTGCCCCTGTACCCGCGAGGGCAAGGACTCTTGTAAGCGATCGGTCTATAAATCATTTTTCATCATCAACGCACTTAGTTATGATTGGATCGATTTGAAAGTTACAGCACATTGTTTTTTTACTGTATTGCTCTAAATTTCTATTGATAAATAAATAAATTGTAGTAGAACTACTGGTTACCTAACCTAAGTATAAATATTTACATTTGCTTAAACAGGGGAGAAATAACCCGCATCAACGTACATTTCTACGACGACAGTTTCCTCGGCCAACACCGACACGCTCAGTACGACGATTACTACTTCGCTGGTAAGTTGAAGTTTACAGCATGAGTGTCAGTACGAGTAAAAGAGACGCGAATATTATTAGTTGATCAGCGATCTGCCGGCGAGTAGGCACAGTTTATCGCTTCGCCAAGAGCGGTCAAAGACAAAACTCACTGAGGGATACACTCTGACCACTTGCCGAAAGATCAGCAGACTAACAGTCATTCGTTTAGTAGAGCGGTGCGAGTAATCCCCATCGCACTCACATTCACCTTATAGCCCAGCCAGTGGCGTAACTATAGGGTCTAACTCTAGGGGGCCCCGAACTGATTTGGTTTAGAGCACAGAAGGGACGCTGATGCACTTCTTTATATTGAGGAAGGAGCCCCATCTGACGAATTTGCCGCGGGCCCCAGACGTTATAGTTACGCCACTGCTCACATTCACCTTATAGCCCAGCGACCAAACTGTTGGAACTCGCTCTCTTCTCGCTGCTCTATCTCTAGCTCAACTCGCTTCACGCTCATCGTTGGCGGTGGGGCTAGTGCCTAATGTAGAGTCAAGGGCATAAATATCGATACAGTCAAATACATCTAGATAATGTATTAATGACCTTATTGTTTGCTGCATAAAGGTGTATAGATATTTTTGACGTCTTGGTAACGTAAGGTGAATGTACACTATTCCGGCATTAATATAGTATTTAACGTCGAGAACATGTTTCTTCTTCTTCAGCGTGTACCGTTGGGCAAACGCCAGTCCAATCCGTCTCCATCCCGAACGGTTGCCCGTTTCCCTCTTCCAGACTTGTCCTGCTGTCTCCCTTATGTCATCGGACCATCGGGGAGGTGGTCGAGGACATGTTACCAAGGTTGAAACAAAACTTACGGATTCATGTATACTATGCCGGAATATGTACACTTAGCTTACATATATTTATGTCATTCTATGTAACACTACAATCTAATTTCTTCTGTGTAGGCGCGGTCGGCGGACTGCTGAGCTTGTTTCTTGGCTTTAGCATCATCAGCGTAGCTGAACTGGTCTACTTCATTATTCTAAGGCCTTTACACGTCGTCTTCACTGAGATTTGCCGGCGTCATATGAATTAATGCAACTAACTGGTTATATAACTAACTAAATGCCGCCTATTGTTACCTTGTAATATTCTGTATACCTTTTTTCTGTTTTGGTTGTTATATGTGGTGTTCAATAAAGAGTTATTGTATTGTATTGTATTGTAAATGGTTCATTTAGATATTAGCTAACTAATATATCAATTATGTAGTTGTCTGGCGTGCAATAAAGAATTTACAATTATTGTCAATTTGTCTAATTTAAGTTTTTGAAAAATAAACCGGAAAAACTCCCTTGAAAAGACAATCACCCCTTTGGCTTGACCTTTTCGGTTAACATTTAAAAAGTTTGTAAAATAACTCTTAACAACTTCATCGATTACCTAAACGTCATCACACGTGTCACCTTTACACTCACATTTACATTGTAATTCATCAAAATACTTTCACTGAATACTTTTTGCGGTAAATAAATTAAAAAGATCGGCATACCCACAGTCAATCTAAACTGTAGCCATGTTTTCGGGAGATGGTTATCTGGGAGCCCCTTGTGGTGTGGAAAGCTTGAGGTCACTGAACGACGATCTAAACGCCAAGGTGCTGGACCAGGTCAACAGCACTCAGCATCTGGTCACCATGAACAAGTTTGAACACGAGACCAACGAGTATCTGTTCAAAAAGTGTCTGCAAGAGAGGTAAGACGGACTACTTTGCACTCGAATGGTAGGTACCTAGGTACTAAATAATCAGTTTGCAGGATCTGTTGTATGATTAGGAATGTTACTGTGCTAGTTCTCAATCTAGTTCTTTCCGTTAACGCATAACCTTTTTTTTGAGTAAGTTATGTTAGGAGGTAGCAAGACATTACAATAAGGGACCGAATCAACGCCTGTTCAAAAATGTCACCCTGAGAATAATCTACTATGTTATAATTTGCCCCAATGATATCAGTAGGCAGTGAAATTTTTATATTCGTCGTTATTCACTTATAAACGAACTGTCCGGCGCTTTCGGAGACCTCCTTCGTTTATAATAAGACTGGTCAAAGCGTAGGCATGAAAATGATGAACAATTTAAAATGAATTTATAGTTTGTTACAACCTGCTTACCCAGGTAATAACCACTGCTTTAAACTGGGGCTCGCTCCTCTTCAAAGTAAACTCAGACGACGTGTTTCAAGTAATTTACTGTATTTGTACAAGTTAATAGGGCACAGGACTTATTTTCTAAAGTATGCAAATAAGATCTCCACTCTTCGCCATCCCTCCCAAGAATGCCCCTGGTTCAGACCTCCTTTTTCCACCTCCAACAAACCGCTTTTCTTTCCGTTCAAATCCCTGCTCTGGGATTGGTTTACGTCATTCACCTGATGACGTGAACCAATCGCAGATGCAGATTTTCCCGCCAACTAAATAACGGTCTTAAATCAAAAAGTGTTGCCATTAACAAATAAATAATATCGACTGAGGCTTTAAAACAAATAATTTAAATATAATTCGATAAAATATCTCAAACCCTAACAATCGACCGTCCTGACAACGTGTGCGTCCTCGCGCACGACACCAGGTGGAACCCTAACAATCGGAATCTGAACCAGTTGCACAATATTCACTTTGGAATACCTGAATATGGCAATAATTATGCTCTCAAAATACATGAAAAATCATAACGATTAATGTGATTATTATAATAGCTTATCAAAATGCCCATCAAACAGCATAGAAAAATACGTACACAAAGTAATATTTTAACAATACGTACAATACAACACAATACGCAAAACAATAAAGAATTTATAGTTGAAAATTATCTGGTATGGTACCATATTGCATTCAAGAAACAAATATACTTAACAGTAGCACAGTCAGTATTAGTAAGTCCCATTTTCTATCGTTTTGCGCATTTTAAAACTAAGTACCTAATTCAAAACTCAGTATAAGAGTAACGCAGTCTAATTAATAATTTTAAGTCAGCTAATTATATTTTTCTATCTTGATTGCATAAACAATACAGCAAAATCTTTAAATTAATTATGATACAAGGAAAACAGTTTATTTTATGAGAATAAATGAGCAGCCGAATAATAATGCTATAGTTACTAAGCACATTACTCAAGAATATAAACTTAAGTTATCTGAAGTTAGATACCAATCTGAAGTTATACAATTTGAGAGGATACGGTTACCACAACAAACGGCAGTGAAAAATGACAATCAATTTTCATATTTCAATAGAACATGTTATGTATGTATGTATGTATAATTCTTTATTGTACATAAAATACATGAAAAAGATTAATACAGGAAAACACAAATGCACAGAGGCGGACTTATCCCTACTGGGATTTCTTCCAGTTAACTTACGTACATAAATAATAAAATCATAACTTTAACAATAGCCTTTTTTCTTTATGTATAACATTAGTAGCGTTAAAAATGATGCCGATCGATTAAGCATCACTTTCATGGTAAGCCCAAACGATCGATTAATTTGGGTCACCAACTCTATTTAGGTTTACGAACGATCGATTATCGAAAAACCTTTATTTCTGCCCGTGCCCGAGATCGATTATCGGGCACGCCTCTTTGCTGCCAACACGAGACGATCGATAATACTCGTATGGGTAGAGGAAGGCAGGCGCTCAACTGATGCTATTCGACAAGCCAGAGTCGATCGATTCGCTCTGCTTGATCTGTAACAACATTTAACTTTCTATAGCAATTAGCCTCTAAGACAGGTAATATCATTTATAGGAAGATTTGAAGTGCTTAACTTAATTAAGTTCAATATGAAGTGGTCTCCTCGTCATTGCTATCACTACTGTCGGGGTTATCATCTTCGACTTGCAAAGCCGTCAGATGTATCCACAGCTTCATGCGATCAGCCGCTACTGTCGTCGGGCGTCTACTCTCTGTACCTATTAGTCCCGGTATGGGTGCCACCTTGTATCGGTCCCTGCCTAAAACCTTTGTGACACGATACGGTCCTACGAATGAAGGCATTAGTTTTTTGCTTTGACCATTGTTGTTGAAACAAGTTTTTGTTATTTTTACTAGATCACCTTCACTATATGTATGAGCTGGTTTCCTATCCTTGTCATAACTGATTTTCTGTTTCTCTTGCTCACTATCTATCCTAGCCTTAACTTCCTCGCGTATACTAGACACATCAGTGCTTTCACACGTACCTATAGTAGCCTCATCTAACATGGGGTTTACTTCCCCATTCATGCCCATCCCAAACATTACCTCTGAAGGAGTCTTTCCTATGGTCTTCTGGATGGTATTGTTGAGACCCCACTGAATCTTTCCTAGGTGGCTATCCCAACTCTTTTCACCGTGTTTAGTACATAATGCTCTCAACGAGTCGAGAATTGTGCGGTTGTACCGCTCAACTTGGCCGTTAGACCGGGGACTAGCCACAGCGTTAAGAACGTGCCTCACGCCCTTATCTAAACAAAACCTCTTAAACGTGTGCGACGTGAAACAGCTACCACGATCGCTTATAATGCGGTTAGGATTTCTGAAAGTACTAAAAATGTCTTCTAGTGACCTAATAACGTTCTGCGTGTTAGTATTCCTGACGGGCTTAAGAAAACAGAACTTTGTAAAACCATCTACCACCACAAACAGATGCGTATAACCGCTACTTGACTTAACAAAAGGTCCGAGGTGGTCCACATGTAGTGTATGGAATGGCTTTTCTACTTTTACGATGGGGTGAAGGAGACCTTCGCGAGCGCTTGTATTGTTTTTGCCATAAGCGCATTCAATACAAGCACTTACGTATTTTTTTACGAACCTGGACATTTTGGGGAACCAATAGTGCTTCCTTATCCTTTCCAAAGTTTTTTCGAGCCCAAAGTGTCCAATTTCGTCATGATTAAGGCGACATAATTGCCACCTCGCCCCCTTGGGCACGACCCATCTAATCTCGTTCTCGTCACCATCAATAACGCGGAATAGTTTGTTGTCTTTGAGGGTGTAGTTTTCTTTAATATAACGTAGACCCTTTTCGTCGAGTTTACTACTCAGTATATCACATATCCTACGCAACTCTGAGTCACCTAGCTGGAGTGTATGCAGCCAATCCTCACCTCTTATCGACATAACTGCTGTATATTGCTCCACGGGCAACTCCGAAGACTCAACGACTGGATTACGGGACAACGCGTCAACATGACTCATCTTAGCCCCGGCGCGGTACTCAACAGAGCAATCGAATTCTTGTAGTGTCAACCACCAGCGAGCTATCCGTGGTATAAGGTCTCTTTTGGAAAACGTAGACCGCAGCGCGCTACAGTCAGTAACAATTTTGAATTTCATTCCTAGAAGGTAAATCCTAAACTTACGGAGCGAACAAACGACAGCTAGAGTTTCTAACTCGTAGGAGTGAAAATTCTTCTCCTCGGGCGAGGTCTGCCGGCTGTAATACGCCACGGGACGAAGGGAATCACTCCCTGATGATCGCTGCAGCAGTATACCTCCAACACCTAATCTGCTTGCATCGGTGTGCAACTCAAATTCGGCTGTAGGATCGTAGATCACTAGAATGGGCCTATCGACCAGTTTCCCTTTTAAAGTCTCGAATGCACTTTCCTGAGCGTCAGCCCACTCCCATGCTGCATCCTTCTTAAGCAATTTACTAAGAGGAGACGATATCTGCGCAAAGTCGTGTATAAATTTGCGGAAATAACTAGCTAGACCTAAGAATTGGCGGACGTTATGGACGTTTTCAGGTCTAGGAAATCTAGTCACACTCAGAATTTTACTCTCTCCAGGTCTCACTCCACTAGCACTAATCTCGTACCCTAGGTAAGCTATTTTACTGCGCAAGAATTCACATTTTGACAGATTTAACGTGAGATTCGCCTTTTCGATCATCTGCAAAACCTCCTCGAGTCGCTCTAAACACTCTTTAGAATCCTTTCCGAAGATTAAAATATCGTCAATATATGCCGTTGCCTTACTGAAACGAGCGGAACCTAAAATAGTGTTGATCATCCGTTGGAACACGGCAGGAGCATTCGCCAAACCGAACGGCATACGGTTGAACTCGTACTGGCCGTCCGGTGTCACAAAAGAAGTTAGATGTCTACTCCGCTCCGAGATGGGCACCTGGTAGTAGCCTGATGCAAGATCGAGTGTTATGTAGCAAGATTGCCCAGCGAGACGGGCTATTTCGTCTTCAATGACGGGCATTGGGTACCTCTCTTTTACAGTCACAGAATTGAGCATACGAAAGTCAACACACATTCTAGACGACCCGTCTTTCTTTCGGACAAGTAAGATGGGACTAGCGTAATCTGAGACAGACTCCCTGACTATACCAGCATCGAGCATTTCCCCTACCATAGAGCGCACTTTCTCTCGTTCAAAATGAGACAGCCTGTACGGGCGATAAACAACCGGCCGCTGACTATTCAACTCTATGTTCATCTCCGTAATATTAGTACATCCTAATTCCTTTAGAGAAGATGCGAAGCAGTGTCGGTACTTATCTAACATCGCTAACAAAGTCCGCTTGTCGTCCTCTGATGCAGCCTCACCGACCTGTACCTGACTCTTATCGATCATTGGAGCAGAAAGAGATTCATTAGGAGTATCCGTAACAATCCTACTGACGACATCGACACGTTCAGCACGACAAAAGACGAGCTTGGACGGAATGCGACAGGATTCCGAGCAAGGGACAACAAGTACGTTGACACGACCGCTAACCGAACGATAAACCCCACCGCCAATAAAATACTGATCGTTAGGTTTTCCTGCTACACAATTCTTGACCAGCACATTGCCATCAAACATAGACGTCGTCTCCACTCGAACAGATGCTGCACCAAAAATCTCTACAGTATTAGCTGGCGAGAATCTCAATAAAGTTTCGCTATCGTCGCTCACTTCTGGAAGGGGTAATTCGTTGCCTATACAATAAAATTGCAATTTGTTCACGTCCTTGTAAACAGAGATGTGTGGCTGTTCCGTAAATGACTGCCCAATGAGTACAGGCACTTCCAACAAATGATCGCTGACAACCTTACACGAAACCATGGCATTTACACCATCGACGCTCACATTAACCGTC
The DNA here is from genome assembly GCA_932294345.1 of Pandemis cinnamomeana. NCBI lineage: Eukaryota > Metazoa > Arthropoda > Insecta > Lepidoptera > Tortricidae > Pandemis > Pandemis cinnamomeana. The sequence continues at coordinate 5,679,545 of OW028721.1, forward strand.
AAAGCTCCTAACGACCGAACTATTTCATTGCCAAACCCTTTCATAAGCGATGGTAGGCTGTCATGGGGCACTCCTAAACCCTCAGCGGCGGATGCGCTTATTAAGGTAACGTCGCTTCCGAAATCTATGAAAGCCCTAAATGGAATACCGTTCAATTGTATATCCTTTATAAATTTCGAACTCTGATAGGTAACCAAGTCTTTATTTACATAATCGATCCGCATAGTTTTCCCGACTGCGGCAGTGATATTGTTTGATTTATCACCGGACCTACTATAGCACTTATCGGCAGTATGACCTATTTTACTGCACTGTGTGCATTTCAACAGCGGCTTAGGACAGTGTAAGAAACTGTGACCTTTTTCTTTACAATTGAAACAGCCCATTGATTGAGCTGGTCTAACACCTGACTTTACATTGTGAACGTTAGCATTGTTAAAGTTCTTATTCCTAATTTGGGATCGGTCCCCGTTGCTGAACTGGCTAGAGTCTTTATTACTAAGTAAATATTGCAACAATTGGTCGGGTTGGGAGCAGCGTAGTGCTAAAGCACCTAACCTGAGTGCCCTATCGCTGAGACCGTGTATTATACAATCCACAGCATGTATACCTTCGATTTCACATTGATTCACAAGACTTAACTTCTCATAGTAATACACTTCAATAGGTTCATTAAATTTGCTCTTTCTTTTAATCATGTCTTCCAAGGTCTGGCCATAGTTCTGCTCGGATGGAAACGCATTAATCAACTTTTGTTGCCATTCTGGCCAGGTAAAAAGAATGGTGTTAAGACTTTCATACCACGTCTTGGCCAGACCTTGCAATTTTTGCATAGCAAAGTGAATGGTGGTTCGTTCATCCCACCCATATACCAAAGCGCACTCGTTGACCTTTTTTAGCCAGATATCGATCCGCTGATTTTTAGTAGAAGGGTCAAACTCAGGTAATATATTTTTATGATCTATCTTTTGAACAGGTTGCAGAGTGCCTCTAGTTACGGGTGGTGATGTCAAACCATCTTTCAATTGTTTAATAACGTCAAACAAATCGCGTCTAGAAAAGGAAGGACTACGTGACCTTTCGGCATGCCTCGCGTCGACACGCCCCGCTGCAGGCTGGTCGGCTGGTCTGCTGCGCCGCGAGCCCCTGGAGGCGCTGCGGCGTTGGCGGCTGCGTGACCGTCGCTCGTTGCTGGTCCGCGAAGCACGGCGTTCTTCGGCGTCCCGTAGTCGCTCTCGCTCGAGCTGTAGCTCTCGTTCCAGCAGCAGGAGGCGTTCCCGTCCAGGATCCGGATCAGGCAAAAACCCTCTTGAACTAGACGGCCGCAGTCTGCTACGACTTCGTGTGGCAGTGCGGGGCTCCCTACGACTAGGAGTCGAGAGCCTTCGCCGTTCTGCACTCCTGTCCATCGCCTGAAACTCGACACGAAAATATTTTTTTGTTATAGTTATAGGAATATCATAAATAATCACCCACACGGAATATGTAAGATTGAAATCTACCCGCGCACATAATGATATCAGTGAAGTCAGATGTAGAGAAGATGAAGCTTTAATTGGATCTACACGAAATTCGCTATGTTATTAATCAAATAATTTACAAAAACAAGAATTCACAACTTTTTAACAAAGCTTTATTAATACCTACAAAAATATTCGGAAAGAGGGTAGAAAAGGATTAAATATTATTGTTCAGGTGATACAGCATAGCGAAATATACAACCAAATATCAAACACCAGCAAATTATTTCACAGAATACCTATACCTACACAAATTTTAACGGCTAAGGAAAAGTGAACAACGAGATAAAACATTTTTTTTATTCGTACATAGGTTTTCAAGAAATATAGGGTAGGAATTAACTGAATATGACACTAATTTTACTAACAAAAAAAAGTATTAATTTTTGGACTGTACGGCAATTTTAAAATTAATTTAACATGGCTTCTTAATGGTCTTAAACATTAAGAAAATAATTATAACCAACCAGCCCCGTAGCAGTATTCGTCACCAATGGTTATTATTACATACACATACACATACACTCACATATCACGTCTATATCCCTTACGGGGTAGACAGAACCCATGGTGGCAAGACTTAAAGGCCACGGTTAGCACAATTAAAAACGCGTAATATTAACCGTTATTCATTAAATATCAAATTGGGCGTGTACTTACGTTTTTTGTTTGTTTGTCACTTCTGAGATGTTACAACCTGCTTACCCAGGTAATAACCACTGCTTTAAACTGGGGCTCGCTCCTCTTCAAAGTAAACTCAGACGACGTGTTTCAAGTAATTTACTGTATTTGTACAAGTTAATAGGGCACAGGACTTATTTTCTAAAGTATGCAAATAAGATCTCCACTCTTCGCCATCCCTCCCAAGAATGCCCCTGGTTCAGACCTCCTTTTTCCACCTCCAACAAACCGCTTTTCTTTCCGTTCAAATCCCTGCTCTGGGATTGGTTTACGTCATTCACCTGATGACGTGAACCAATCGCAGATGCAGATTTTCCCGCCAACTAAATAACGGTCTTAAATCAAAAAGTGTTGCCATTAACAAATAAATAATATCGACTGAGGCTTTAAAACAAATAATTTAAATATAATTCGATAAAATATCTCAAACCCTAACAAGTTAGGTAGTACAATATTTTCTATTTACTAGTTCTTGAAGAAGCCGGCCATTAGAGCTTGCATATCACTAGAATTTCAGACATTGAATCCTGGCGCTGGGTGCTTGAAGACCTCTCAAAGCGTTTAGAGGGCGCCATCGCTGCGTTGCGATACGAGCGTGACGCGTTGCGCGTTGTGTTGCAACGGCTCGAAGAGGAGCTGGGGCGGCGGTCGCGGGAGGGGAGCCGCCCGGGGGCGATGACCCCGCAATCTGACAGTGTTGAGGAAGCCATCATGCTGGTAAAAAAAAAATAACTCTAGAGGGCGCTGTCGCTGCGTTGCGATACTAGCGTGACGCGTTGCGCGTTGTGTTGCAACGGCTCGAAGTGGAGTTGTGACAACGGTCGCAGGAGAGCAGTCCCTTGGGGGCAATGACCCAGCAGTCGATTTGAAGAAGCATGGCTATTTTTCCCCTTTTTTTTCGAAAGGTAACTTTGACAAGCTGCTAAGGTAGCTTTTATCAACCTCTTTGATTTTATTTTTATGCAAGCGTGATTTGGTCCACCGGGTGGTCTTTTTCATCCCCAAAGCCATTTTTCCAGCCCCTTATTGTGAACAAATCTAAACAGATGAAAGTTTTTCAAATGATTTTACCGAGTTACCAGAGATGCATAAGTACTTACATAGTCATTAAAGTTAATTTCTTTGACGCAGTATCTTCTGATACAGGAACACAACTTCCTTCGTGAACAGAAAAAGAAGTTCGAGAAAATCATAAGTGAACTAGATGAAGAGACCGTTGCACTCGAAAAAGTTCAGAAGAAAATAGAAAACGACGTTTTAATGAAGCAGCAGACTATTGAGGTTGAGGAGAGCTGTGCTAGCATTGACTTAAGATCAACGACCAGAACTGCCAATGCGGTTAAAAGCGAAAAGTTGAAGAAAAAGTTGGTATAGCTTTTGTACATCAACTCTTACCGTAGGCGCATTTCTTTCCCGTGGGATATAAGACGTGATTTATGTAATCATTTTCTTTCTTCAGTTTTATATGTGGGCTCGTAGATAATAGAAAGTAGGAATAAAATTATATTTTTTTATTATTTTCAGGACATATTCGCCAATAGCACGATGGGAGAGCCGATGTATCGCACTGAAGAGAAGGGGTTTAGGCGCTCTGGCTGACGCAATGCTTATAAGGCAGCAGGTAATATATATTCTTTTTACTTACCCGACTGCGGCGATGATCAAAAAGAGGGCTATGTGTATGACCCACTGTATTTACTTATATTACGTTTTTATTACCCCACGTACCTGGACTCGTAACTGAATAGAGTAGAGTTTTCTGGTCTTGTGTGATGTGTCAGATATTTCAGCGCCGATTTAATCCAACGGTATACTATATCTGTGATTTCAGGTAAGAGGTGCGAGATCTCAATTGTCACTGGCGGCGCAAGCGCATGCGACTCGAGTGGACACTGCCTTGAGAAGGAGACAGCACGTCAACAAAAGCAAGCTTCAGGAACTGAAGTGGCAGAGAGAGGAGGTAGCTAAAGATATAGGATAGAGGTTCTGTTTGTTGCCGTGACGTACCTAGTCTTCTTCTTCTTCTTCTTTTCTAATATGGCCCCATCGAACCATGCGATGATTTCGCCAATGTCAAGGTAATAAACACAGTATTCAAAAATCTTGTGACAAAAATGTCGGCAACGTTGTACGGTAGAACATGGTCATAAGACCCCCCCCCCCCCCTGCCGGGCTCTTAGCCAACGGATAACGATATCCTTCGGAGACCGCCAGGAAGTCATTAGCCCAGGGTGACCCGGAACAAGCACTGCACTTCCCCTCGGACGGATCCAAAAACGAACCGCAGCTCTTGATCACACGCGGAGGTAACCCGACTCGCACCCTACGTACCTAGTCAAAGTTCTTGTTTCGCCTGTTGACGGGTTGCGATCAGTTGCACAGGTTGCTAGGCGACCGCCCAATAAAAGTACATGGCAATTTAAATACAATTAAAAACATTTTAAAGTCCGATGATGCCGAGACAAATTAGGAAATTAGACGCATGTCGCTTAATGCGATTCAATTCTGGTTCGATTTTACGTTTTAGCTGTCATTTTTGACACTTATTTATGTAGTTTGGATCTGTCAACGAGCGATCCAACTAGGTATGGTTTGGAATTCAATCGTATTAAGACGTCATGGTAAAGGCCACCGGCGCTGCAAATTTGCCCGCAGTAAAAAAAAAATCTTCCGTGCTGGTCTGGGAGAAAAAAAAACATAGAATGTGTCAGTTGCTTCTCTACCCGCGCAGATGGTAAAAGCCCATCGAGGGAATGGGCGAAAATCATAGGAATCATGTGATAGGCGATGAGGCTAGCACCCATCACTACTTTGATTCCATTTTCCACCTATACGCCCACAATCACAATGTGGCCTGTAGGTACCTGTTACCCTAGGCTCTGTCTACCCCGTAAGGGATAAAGACGTTATTTGTGTGTGTGTGTGTGTGTGTGTGTGTGTGTGTGTGTGTGTGTGTGTGTGTGTGTGTGTGTGTGTGTGTGGGTGTGTGTGTGGTGTGTGTGTGTGTGTGTGTGTGTGTGTGTGTGTGTGTGTGTGTGTGTGTGTGTGTGTGTGTGTGTAAAAACGGTAATGCGAACGCTTTCGAGACGATAGTCTTGTCAAAATTATTCTATTTTTTTTTCTTTCACAGGCTGTACGGGACTACAATTCTTTAGCCGAGGAACTGATGACCTCTGAGCAGGATACTCTGGATACAATGGAAAAGATACGTCTAATGGAAGCCAGATTGGCGGATCGCAAACAGCGACCAGCTAAAGAGTTCATTAAAGATAACGTGGATAGGAAACTGAAGGATGAACTGAACAGGCTTAAGCAATATTTGAAGTACTTGAGGAACAATATTGAGAGGATTACGTAGGTATATTTTAAACTAAATTTGGAGGTTTTGGTTGGGTTTCGATGTTGTAATTGAGAGTAGGCGTGTTGTTCTCCTGTCGTAAAAATATTCTAAAAACTCCAAAATCAAAAAGTGGTTAGAAGTTAGGAGTCAGGACAGGTAAGAATTATGGCCCATTATTATCTGTTTTTTTTTATATATACCTACGACAAGGAAGGCAAACGAGCAAGTGGGTCACCTGATGATGAGTGGTGAGCGAGCACCACCACCAATGGACACCCTTACGTTAAGTCAAAGACATAGGAAAACCACTCGTGAACCACAATTGAAGTAAATTCATAAGCCACTAAAATCCCCAAAGGGTGCTCTTTTACATCATTTGGTAGACCCATATTTGTTCCTTGGCTTAATAAAGAAACAGGTCAATACACTAACCAACTTCTCATAATGTAACAGTTTGCTGAACTCAACTTTCGACCCTTGTGAGAGTATACGGGACTATAAAACTTGGAACAATGTTGAGGGTAGTTTGTAAACTTTTAATCAAATTTACAAGAAGCCTAAATAAAGCACGTGACTGAACACCGGAAGTTCCTTTCAAAGTTTTAAAAGCGCGCAAAACTCTTCACTTCCGGTTTCGAGTAGCATTTTGTGGGAGTGAAAGAGGGCGGCCACTTTATTGGTTTTCACGTGAGCAAATACCGAAACATTAAATGAGGTACCAATAATAGAACACAAAAAAAGAGGAGTTGTAGTTCATTAGGATTTCAGTACCTATTAAAAAGAAGAGAATAGCTATGAAATGCGAAACAAGTCTTTCCGTGTCCGTCTGTGCTTTAATTCTACATTTAAGTAATTTTAGGTAATTCTGCGTGGGTGTAGTCGCGGACAACAGCTAGTACATCAATACATAAAACACATCTTTATCCCTTACGAGGTAGACAGAGTCTAAGGTAACAACACCTAAAGGGCACGTTTAGCATGATTGTGGACGTATATGCGAAAAGGGGAATATGATGGGTTGCTAGTCGCATTTATTTACATGATTCCTAAGATTATCGCACATTCCCTCGTTGGGCTGTTACCATCTGCGCGGGAAGAGGAGCAAACATTAACCTTTTCAACGCCAACGACACATATGTCATCACCGCAGGTTCAACGCCAACGACCTATATATACGTCCATTACGTCAATGCAAAAGCAACCTTCATTCAATTGAGTTTAGGTTCAACTTAAGGCATCGCAATAGTGAAGTCTGGCGTGTGGGTGACGTCTCTTGTATTTGACGTGGCGGCGAAAAGGTTAAATACTATAAAACTATTTCCAGCTCTCTGCAGTCGGAGCTAACGGCATCTGTAGCGAAAATAAATTGCGTAGAAGAGGACATAACTCAAGTGGCAAGATTGGACGAGGACAGGGTCCGGGGGAGAGACATGGAGTCAGAGGCTGTTCAAACAGCTGTTGCGTCTAATAAGTCTAACTGTAAAAGTAGAGTCCAACCAAATATCCCATTGAGTACTATAAGGGAAGATGAAGAAATAGACGACTATCCGTTCGACTATTAAATAGGTACTAACTGTTGCTCGTGACTTCGTCTGCAAATGATTCGTTCGTCGCCATCCCGTTGGAACAATGCAATTTTCCGGGTTTAAATATAGCCTGTGTTTTGGCAATTTTTATCCAGATCTGTTCTGCCATTTTGAAAGAGTAGCAAAGTCACGTGTACCTACAGTCCGGGGCATAAATATGTCGATACAGCCATCATATCAAAAATATGTGTCACCGGCCTTATTGTTTATAGCATAAAGGTGTACCTATACATGTTTTTGACGTAGGTATTGGTAACGTACATATTTTATATTTATGCCCTTAACTGTACGTAGGCATTTTGGTTCAGACGGTAGTTTGTCAACGCAGTATACAAAATATATTCAGATTGAGCAACATTGTGAGCTTTTTAGATCCATAAATATTCAATGTTATACATTTCTAGATGATATTTAGTTTAGACGTGACTTTTTATAAATAAAAGTATTATTGTTATTTTAACGGATTTTATTTAACAAACATGCTTCGAAATTATGAATAGTACTATATACCTATAGATGAAACGGCACAATAGGGGTGTTCATTTAAAAAATACATCGATGTTTTTTGCGATGCATCAATCGGAAAGGCTGCATCGATGTTTTTCGATATATCGGATTGAAACATCGATGTTTTCGATGCATCGCTTAAAATATAAAGGAACAAAAACAAACACATACGCAGTCGGCTGTATAGATTATTTAAGTATAGTCACACGTTACACCAAGATATTTTGACGTGCGAGTGATGGCGCTAGTATATTTGACGTTTTTGTTTGGACTGACAGGACGTCTTTATAGAAAAAGCTTTAGTTCCATTTTCCACCACACGGCTATATATCTTGGTCAATCTATACTTATATTTTGTTTCACATTTTACATTGTCTGGCAAGCAAAGGAATAAAGTCATATACAGCCTTGTCTGTGCAAATTATTTTATTATTACGTGATGTGATATTATTATATTATTCTAAATAATAAAAATTCAATCGTCAATGACTTCGATGTATTGAATTAAATACATCGATGCATCGTAAAACATCGAATATTATCGATGTATCGAACGGATCCGATGTATCAAATGGTAAATATCGATGTTTTCGATGCATCGATGTATATCGAGCATCGCTACGGCACAAAAATGACATAAATAAATCGCATTGAACACAAGCTGGTGCTATGAACCAAGCAGGAATATTGCAAACAACGTTAACTAATTTATATACACAATCATTAATTGCATGCATTAAAATTAACAATATTTATAATTATCGATTTGCTAATTTACAATCAGTCGACAGTTTTTCCACTCTGTACCTACTAATATTTAACCTTTTCAATGCCCATTACGAACATATCCGCACAATAGGGTAAAATGTTGGCGGATTTACCAGTCCCTACCAAACGTAAAATAAATTCGGGTGAACATTCGTGCGTGCTGAACGATGGAATCAATCGTCGTTATTCTTCTACGGTTTGTACCACAACGGAAGGTCAAGTCGCAAAAATGTTGATCAAACTAGAGTTGGCATTGGTACTTATCGTAAGTTATCAAGAATTAACTCCCGAGTATCATCTCTTTTATCGATATTTGAAGAGGATACTAACGAAAAGGCGCAGCAAAACGCTGAATATTGACCCTTGAGGGCATCACGTTTGTTTTTGATGCGGCGTTGAAAAGGTTAAGAACGGAAATAGCATCGAAGTGAAATTATATTTTATGTAATTATGCTATTTTGTTATTATTAAATGTATCCAAGTTTTTCAATGGCTAATCTTTCTACATCTAAAACACAATTTTCTTTGTTACTTTACTGGTTGACCTTAATCTCTGGCAAAACTAAATTCTACCCAAGCAACTTATTTAAGCTAATCATTACATTTCAATTAATTAAAATTATTATCAATCAATAGGAGCATATCACTCAAATTATAGAAGTGATACACACCTGAGTGTTTAATTTAATATCAACGTTACTGATTTAAGAACATTTTTTACAGTACAAGTTAGTAAGTAGGTAGAATTAAACAATTTACTTACTAAAAACATTTTGATAGAGATTACTGTCCGCCTCACTCAAAGACGTAAATTAACAATGAGTCATGTAGGTATAAGCAAGGAATTTCATCATTAAAATTTAAAATTGAACAAACCATTATTAATTCATTCCAGTTAAATGACGTCTTGGAGCAAAATCATTAATAAAATACTAATAAATTACATTATTCAACCTTTCTCTTTTACCAGAAACAGTAGAAGTGTTCAAAAAAGAACCGTTGCTCTAGTAGCGTAACTATAACGTATGGGGCCCGCAGCAAATTCGTCAGATGGGGCTCCTTCCTCAATATAAAGAAGTGCATCAGCGTCCCTTCTGTGCTCTAAACCAAGCCAGTCCAGGGCCCCATAGAGCTAGGGGCCCGTGGCAATTTGCCACCCCTGCCACCCTATAGTTACGCCACTGCGTTGCTCTTCTCTTTGACCTTGGTCTTGTTTTTAAAAATTAGGATGTTTATATTTAGAGACCAATATAATTATCAAAGGGTTATCTTTTGCTGATGGTTTAAAAATTGCTTTGGCATTGAACTATGAGAAAGTATTAACATTCAGTGTAATCACAAGGGGCAAAGCCATCGGAATCACAAATTGTTACATGAAACTACAGTTACAAATACTTTAAATTAACAATAACAATCCTTTGCTACTCAGTATATTAGGAATAGGAATTTACATTTCTATAATCTATTATTTATGCAGATTATTGCAGATCACAAGTTTTTCTTCTATTCAACAGAAGTATTGAAGTAGTTATAAAAATACACAATTGATATTATACTTTAGTTTTCCATCGGAGAATAATTGTAGCTATTGAAAAAGGAAATATTGGCATACTGTTGGCCAAGGTAATCTGTTAGCTAAGTGTTGATAATTTTCATAGCCACAGACAACTACACCAAATGGGCATCTACATTGATTTCTAATATATACCTTGCATACATAAGGGAAATAACAACATGAATAATTAATTTAATCTATCACAAAACCAATAACTTTTCTCAGAAAAAAATTGTTGTAGCAGTGAAAGTGTCCAAATAAAACACTGTTCTGATATATTTGGACACTTTTGCTTCTACAATATATCTGACACAGACTATCCATTTCACTTTTCACTACCATTGACTTGATATGAAGTCAATACATGCAGTGTAACATGTACCTTTATTTGACAAGATATAGTTGAAAGTAGCCAGTGACACTAGAGTAGTTGGCAGCGAAATGGTTAAACAGACAAGGAGAACATGATATGTGTAGTTAACATTAAGTTTGTATGATTAGACCGAAACAGTAAGTTTATATTAGAGATGAAACGGATAGCAGTTTGGCCGGATACCGGATATTCGGCCGACCATGTGGCCGGATAGCCGGATATCCGGCGACACTTAGCCGTTTGCGTAGGCGGCGCGCGAACAATCCAAACAATTTCCAAACAATACCCAAATTTAACAAAGTTTGCCAAAATCCACCTTTATGCACCTTGCAGTAGTGTGTATAGCGAAAGACTTTTTTTCTGAAGCTGGCCTTATTTATGAAGATAAACGCAACCGCCTGCTACCTCTCAATGGAGAGAAATTAGTATTTATTCACCATAATTTGCTCTTAGTGCAGTATGGGTACTAAAAGCAAATAATTACCCAAAAATATGTTTCTTTTATTCAGTTTTTTATATTCGGCCAGATAGATATCCGGCCGAATAGTAGCTATCCGGTATTCGGCCAGATAGTATTATGACGGCCGGATAGGCCGGATACCGGATAGTTACCGGATATCCGCTTCATCTCTAGTTTATATTCATGTTACCCCATCCAAGTGTTTCCCACACAAAATAAATTTTAATACAAAAATATTTTAATATGAAAATTAATCTGTATTTCCCTTGGTAACAGCAGCACGCATGAATGGCTGGACTGATTTTGCTAATTATTATTTTGTTGTTCATTATTGTCAGGACAAAGTTCTTATGTAACAATATTTTGAAGAAAAAAAAACTGGTACAGGGATGAAGCCGTGGGTAACAGCTAGTATGAAATAAAAATAAATTGCAGTAACCATGACCTGTCCCTTCTCCTTACAGGGTCGATTGGATAGTTAAATGATAACAGACTAAAGTATGGCAAAACAACTGAAATTAACTGAATTGGTTTAAATGTGAATCGCTGTACACATGTTCTTCGAGCTTTACCAGATTGCAAGGAACTTGTAACTGGCATTTGTTGCAGAACGCATGCATTTCATGTTCATTCGCCAGATAATCGTCTAAGGAGACATCCTGTTCGTCAATCAGGTCTAGTACATCGGTGAACCATAGCTGGTGATTTTCATCATCGATATGGTCCAGAATGCCTTGGACGGTGTTCTCTACATATGCCTCACAAAGTTTGCACCATACCTCATCATCATTATCCACTTTAAATATTCCGTTTAGCGGTTTTAGTTTCTCAACGGTGTTGGATTGGTGGTCGAACAGTTTCACATGCTCCTGTATACTTTCTAGTGTACAGTTGATAGGCGTATTGCACACTTCACAGAATACATCATCCCTTTCGCAGGCTAAGTAACCGTCTGAATTGATAAATTCGTCTTCTAGTAGATCGTCCATAGCGTCCATCCAAGTCGAGTGCGTTTCGTTGTCCAAGTGTTTCGAAACAGATTCATCCTCTGACAGCGCCCGTTGGCAAGGCCTACAGTGAAGTACATCGTTAACACAATTTATACCATTTTCAGACATTAGCTCGATGTTCTCTTTATGTTTTACGCCGTTCGTATGCTGCTCGATACATTTTTTTGCCTTCGGTATATGTACGCCGCAAAATATGCAGCGAACACGAGTTTTGGAGCTTGCGACAATCCCGTATAGTAATCCAGTTTTCATTTTAGGGTTTCACTTACGTTTAGCGAGATTTAATTACAGATATTTTCTGTGATACTTGGAATTTCGCACTTTCTAGCAAATATTTTTGGTACAAGTACAAAATGTGTCATATGTCATAGAGTATGTTATTGAGTTTTTTTTTTGCTACCGTCAGTTCGATTGGGAGATTGTGGAGAATGTAGCTACTCTTTGCTCTACTCTGAGGTTCGATTAATTACAATGAAAAATCAATGTTCACATTATGTAACCATACCTAATATTATGATTTTAAGCATAGCTTTGCTTTTTCCTTTACTAGTTTGAAATTGGTTGGTGGTGATACTTTTTTCGGATACGGGTGGCAGTTTAGTCTGCAGGCTGCTTCGTATAATACAGAAAAACGAATCTGTCAAAATAAAATTCGCTATCAATTCATATTCTATCTTCGTAAAAACGGAGGTGAAGTGAACTTTTTTTAAATGAAATAAGTACTAAAAATGACTTAATAATTTACCGAATACGTAAAAAATTGTATTTGCTGACATATTATTATCTATAACAGCTTAGCTTCTATAATGTCGCATAATTCAGAAGAAGCTCCAGAAATATACAACAATTTCGCTGAAGTTTTGGATGGACTAGCGGTAAACACATTTTTTTATTTACGTTATTAAATTGTGTTATCATCAGTTAAAACATAGAGTTACTTCTCTGTTTGGGTTATCAACTGTTTAAATGTTGTTTATTTATGCACCATATTTAGAATACATGACTTTAACCTCCTAAATTTTAATTTTTGGGTTGCATTGACTTTCAGAAAGATCTCAAAGATTTATTTGACTACCGGGATTTGTTCTTTGAAAAGAACCCTATAGAGTTAGCGCCGGACAAGAGTAAACTAGTGGATGAGAAGAAAGAAATCCTCTTAGAAAAATTTGAGGGCATTGATGGTAAATATTTTTTTATTAACTCACTGCATTGTAATGACAGTAAAGTCATTTTTATACTATACTAACTGTTAACTACGACTTCTTTCGCGCAGAATTAAATATACGCTATGAGACACATAATGTCTTTCTACTGGTAAAAGAATTTTCAAAATCGGGACAGTAGATCCAAAGATTACCCCTATGGCAGGGATGTTACGGATATATAATTTCGGATCCGGATACGGATATGGATACTGGTAAAATATAATATCGGTTATGGTTATGGATATTAAATTATTTCGGATTATCCGATAGTTTCTGTTACGGATATTAAATTTTTAAGGAACTGTAAAATGAAATACAATACGACTAAACGCGCGCGCGGCTGGTCTGCCGGCCGGGCAAAAACAAAAACTTGTTACGATGTGTCATATTTACTAATTTGTATTTAGTTAGACTCCACCCTATCCGAATTCCGAAACTATCCAAAACTTTTATATCGGATTTGGTTACGGATATGGATATCCATAACAACACTGATATACACTATGACACACATAATGTGTCTTTCTATTGGTAAAAGAATTTTCAAAATCAGGACAGTAGATCCAAAGATTACCCCTATAGTGCTACAAACTCAAACTGACCTACTTTATCTCTTTATTATTTTAGTACAGACTATTCTGTCTAGTCACCGCCTGGCAGATGGCTGGTAAAAAAAAACATGGTGTGAAGGCACTTCAATAAAACCATAAACAATTTTCAATTTTTTTTTCTCAGACAGTCTAATCCCATCCCCACTGCGAGCCAGGTTCCTCTACATGAAAGGCAGATGCTACAACATCAGTACGGCATATGACTCACGAGCCACCCAATGCCTCAGTAAAGCTGTCAAGCTGAACCCGCAGATGGTGGATGCATGGAATGAACTCGGAGAATGTTATTGGAAGAACATGAATGTGAAGGAGGCAAAAGCCAGCTTTGAAGGGGCTTTGAAACATGTAAGATGTGTGCTAAGTGGAACAAAATTTGGCCCAGTTACCATACAAAATTATCTTTATTTGCGCCATTTATTATGTGGGCCAATTTTTTTGCCGCTCATGCACTTATATTACCACAAAAGCATTAACATTTAATAAACAATTTTAAAATGGCATAGGTACACCTCCGTTCCGGTGGTTAAAAATAAAACCTATTAAAATATTACAGGCAGTATGCTTAAAAAACTACATGACACTGCATGCTGTATGACATTGTGTTTGTCATATGAGGAACTTTATTTAAATAACTCTCATGAATAGTCAATCATACAAAAAAAGAATACCCACTACTCTTGCTGTTATTTCTATTCTAGGAGCGCAACTGCCTCTCTCTCCGTTGCCTCTCAATCATCCTCCGTCAAGAAACCAGCGACGGAAAGAAAGACGACTCAACCCCAGCCATTGTTCAAAGTGTGGAGCTAGCTAGAGAGGCAGTCAGCCTCAACACGAAGGATGGCATGTCATGGACTATATTAGGGAACGCTTATTTGTGCCAATTCTTCCTGGGCAGCCAGGATCCAACGAAGATAAAGCTCTGCATGAGCGCGTATAAGCAAGCTTTACTAGATCCCGTGGCAAAGGGACAGCCTGATCTGTATTATAATAAAGGAATTGTAAGTATTCTATGCACATTTAATAAGTAAGTAATAAGTGGGTCACCTGATGGTATGCGGTGATTCATGAAGGCGACCTGACAGTGGGAGGGAACGCCTAAACCGATACTAGTTTACCCAAACAACTGCTTATAGTCTGAGGACTGATTGCATGTTACCTTCATTTAAGAAAAAAAAAAAAAACCTGATGGTATGCGAGCACCGCCACCCATGGACACCCGCAACACTAGAGGACTGCAGATGCGCTGCTAACCTAGAGGGCTAGGATAGAATACCTCCTGTGCCAGTAATTTCACCGGCTGCCTAACTCTCCATGCCGAAACACTGCAGTGTAAGCACTGCTGCTTAGCGGCAGGATTAGCGAGTAAGACGGTGGTAGCGATTCGGACGGACCTTGCGCGAGGCCCTGCCACCCGTAATCTTAATATGCCGCCGCCGCCTCATACCCCAACTGCACTCAGATCGCGCGCATTGTGTTTAACATTCATGGTTTTTTATAAAAATACTAGCTTCTGCCCGCGACTTCGTCTGCGTAGAATTATACATAAGCCTTCCTCTTGAATCACCCTTATCCATTAAAAAAACTGCATTAAAATCCGTTACATAGTCTTAAAGATCTAAGCATACTTTGGGATAGACAGACAGTGGAAGCGACTTTGTTTTATACTATGTAGTGATGGCTTAATCTTACATAATAACACTAATTATCGCGGTTATGTGGAATCACAATCAAAATATTGATTAATTTGATTATTTATACTAACATTACTCTCTCTTGCTACAAGATAAAGAATAAGGAGAGGTTGAATATTCACCCCAACCCTCTGGCGAGCATGCTGCTAAATGCAAGCACAACCAAAAGATGGAAACGGGTGCATGTGCTATGACTGAAAGAGAACTGGGCATTGTTCCAGCCCCTCTTCAATGACATAGGCCTACAAAATATCTAATTAAAGTCTGGTGACTGAGTATATGTATAAAAAATACTCCTATTAAAATTCCTAATGCGAACTGCTAGGGAATGGAATTCGCTCCCATCGTCTGTATTTCCGGACAGATACAACCTAGGGCTCTTCAAGGCTAGAGTGAATAGGCTATTACTGAACCAGTGAGTTACACCTTTGGCCTCATCTGCACCTTCCACCAAGTGAGATAGAGGTCAATCACTGGTCAGTATGTAGTAAAAAAAAAAATATATTTATTTTAAAATTTATTTATTAAAATTTCAGGCACTGAAGTTTGAAGAGTGCTATGCAGAAGCACTCTCGGATTTTGATTATGCTTGTCGATTGGACCCGCCCTGGGATCTACCTCGACAAGAGCTGGACAAGCTAACGCAGTACCTTACAGCTGCCAACGAGCTGGTGAGGACTAGAGGGAAGGTGAAGACCAAACGGCTGCAGCAAATGGTTCAGGTAGTTTTATCCTTTCAGTGAATAGGAGTA
The DNA here is from genome assembly GCA_932294345.1 of Pandemis cinnamomeana. Classification (NCBI taxonomy): domain Eukaryota; kingdom Metazoa; phylum Arthropoda; class Insecta; order Lepidoptera; family Tortricidae; genus Pandemis; species Pandemis cinnamomeana. Next base: position 5,695,604 of record OW028721.1, read on the forward strand.
TAGCGGCATACTTGACATTTAGGGGAGAAGGGAGAAGGGGGTCGTGCTGAATCTCATCCAATCTCACGTGGGTTCAAAGGGGGCGTCCATTAATTACGTGAGGTATTTAGGGGTGGGAGGGGGGTCGAGCCGAATCTTACTAAATCTCACTTGGGGGAAAGGGGGGACTTGGCAGATATCACGTAATTTTTTTTTAGCAGAAAATGGTGTAAAACTGCGTGAAAATTAAGTTACATTAAAGTTGAATTAATAATTTATTTGCAAATACTAGTCCTTGCTAGTCTTAAATAAAAGTAATTTAACAAATTGTGTTATGTTTTTTAATAAATCCAATACTTTTATACCCAAAGTACAAGTTTTGAAAAATCTCACGTGAGGTTGGGGTAGGGGGGAGGGGGTCGAGAAAAATCTTACGACTTCTCACCAAGGGGTGAGGGGGGGGGGGGGGGGGGTCAAAAAATCCCCAAAAATGCATCACGTAATTAATGGACGCCCCCAAAGGGGGATCTCGTTAAATATGATGTAATTTTTTTCCTCAAACAAAGGGGTCGAAAATTACTACAAGACTACTACAAGAGTGCGCTAGTTAGACTACACGTCGCTTTCTAGAACAATCAGTAAGAAAAAGACAGGTGGACTATCCCAAATGAACTTTTTTAATTCTCATTTCCAGTCATTAGACAAGAAAATGCTCGGAGTGTACGCGACAGCAACAGTCGAGATGAATGGTGCGAAAGAGAACGCTTTTTGCTTCACGACGCTCGACCAACTGGTGGATGGTAAAAATGCAGGCAAAGTGATATTGGGGCGAGTCGTCGGCTCTATACATAACGAAAATGCTGTGCCGTTGTGAGTATACCTCTGTCTGCCTGTGTATAGTAGTTATTAAAAATAAATTGAGCGCTGATGTTTAGATTATTTAATCTTCGTGTTTGTAATTGTGTCGTACAGACACATCATTCAAACAGAGCTTAGCGACAAAAAATTCGCATAGTAACAAAGGTCACGTGACAGTTGGTAACAGGTAGAAAAATTCGGAGACTACCCACCTGCTATGGGTGGTGTAGTGGTATAGCACGCGTCACGGAATGACGAGGATCCGGGTTCGATTCCCGGCCATAGCTTTACTTTTCGGATTTTTCTATGTGTTCTAATTTTCACAGACATTTAGAAATTAATTTAATCTAGATTTACTTTTTGTTTGATAATTTGTTTCTTTCTTCAACTGTTTTCTAGTGAAATGAAAAAAATCACTTCCAATTCAAGGTAATTGAATTGCTTCGTCTAACGCACTCTGAATCACAATCATTATGTTCACCATTTCTTTGTGTCAAACGGACTGATGAGGTTAGAGAGAGATGGTGAATTAGAAGAAGACAGAGCCACTTTGATACTTTGATCTCTTTATTGCTCCAACAGACAACTTGCAACTATTCGCGAGTTTCAATTATAGACAACAGTTTTCAGCTGCTCCGCTCGATGACAAACTGCCAGCAATATACTGTTATTGGGCAATATTACTACTGTAGGCTTATTACCTAACTCGCCATCGTGTTAATTTTGACAGTTCATGTACGGGCTGACAATTGCTAGCTGTCACATTCATACGAGAACTGTCAAAATGAACACGATGGCGATTGCGAGCGAGTTAAGTAATAAGCCTACTGGTCATTATTAAGTTTAGTCAATTTTATTATAGGTAATTTTTACTTTAACTAGGTACTTATATTAACACTGGTAATTTTTATATTTGGGTAATTATCATTGAAATTTTTTATGGTTAGTCAATATGGTCCTTTGGACATGCCTTTGGACATTTGTCTTGTTGGTCATATTTCTCTTTGGACATTTGTATTATTTGTGCCAAGTTGCTGGATTTATATTGACTGAAGTTTATTGAGAATCGCGACAAGTGAGTGGGCCTTTCTGCTCTTGATAGTCGGTAACTTAAGCTCTGTTTGCGTCGCGGCAATCGATACCTCTGTTCCAGTCAGTGGCGTAGCTACCTAGGGACTAGGCGGGGCAGTGCCCCGGGGCCCTCAAGCTCAGAGGGCCCTCGAATCCTTATCAGAAAATCTCGATCAAACTATTATTATTAAAACGTAACCAGTTTAGATAGTAGTGGGGCCAGTGGCGTAACTGGTGGCAGGGGTGGCAAAATGTCAGGGGCCCCTAGCTCTACGGGGCCCCGAACTGAAATAAGAAATAAGAAATAAGAAACGTTTATTGTATAAAACCGTGTACTGAGTTGGTTTAGAGCAGAGAAGGGACGCTGATGCACTTCTTTATATTGAGGAAGGAGCCCCATCTGACGAATTTGCCGCGGGCCCGGCGGTTACGCCACTGAGTGGGGCCCCATTTTTTCATTTGCACCAGGGCCCTTGGTTACCTAGCTACGCCACTGGTTCCAGTCATTTCGGCCATGTTAAATTCGCAACTGTCATTGTTCCAGTACGTTTGCGATAGTAGACGCTAGCATGCAGTGCTTTCTGGTGACCGTTTACAACTGGGCGGACGGTAAAGGCGCCATTATAGGCGACGCAGTGGCCATACCAGAGCCGAAGGTCAAGCATCACAAGTTAGACTCGCCTCTGGCTGTAAGTATCTCTGTTTATGTGTTTCCATCAAAAAACTTTGTTTTCATTTTGATAAATAACAAAAAATTACAAGTAAAAATTTTTAAAAAATCTGATTTAAATCAAATAAATCCGATTGAATTCCAATTAATCTGATTATTATGATTTTTTAAAAAAGATCATGATTTTTATCAGCCTTGCTTTGGGTATGTCTACAATACAATACAATACAAATATTCTTTATTGAACACCACAAATCAGTACAAAAACAATACAGAAACAAAGAACAAAGTAGACAATAGTCGGTCTTATCGCTTAATAGCGATCTCTACCAGACAACCAATAAAATAAATAAGTTGGGAGACAGTTTAAGTAGGTGGCGGAAACAAATAGACAGGATAAACGCAGGGATAATAAAAACAACAAAACCAACATAAATATAATAGGTACATAGCTAAATAAATAAAATAAAATAATACATACATACACACATAACATTACTGTATAATACTTAATACTTAAGATAAAATAAATGTGAGAATGTAACAATGAAAAATAAGAAGGCCATACAACAGAAAAGGATTTGATCAGAAGCAAAAAGAAAAGATAAGGTACTAAAGACAGGGAGCAAGGGCGGATCCAGCTTTGGCGCCAGGAGGGGGTCACATAGTCGTGGTCAAGTCAAGAACTTATAATTTAATTTTGATAACAATAGTCCTGGAACCAGCTCAGGGGGGGGGGGGGTCATGACCCCCCCCCCCCCCATGGATCCGCCTTTGACAGGGAGTGGATTAAATTAGTGATAAATAGTCTATTCCGTAAGAGGTAATTGACCGTGAATCTTTGAAATCTGTTCCAGAAGTTTGAGTTTGGTTCTATACGCGTGACGGACCCGACGCAGATGCGCGTCAACGGCCGTCGCGTGGGCATCGAACAGTTCGCGTCCACCAAGGTGACCAGCACCTACGAGGTTCACTGACCCAGTAGGACCTACTGCTGCTTAGTCGAGACAGGGGTACCTAACCTTTTCTTGACGTTTACCCATTTGACGGACAACATGACATTTCTAACCTTAGAACAATAAAACTTCCGGTGATGTCAAATGCTACTAATATTATAAATGCGAAAGTTTGTGAGTATGTTTGTTTATTTTTCACGCTGAAGCGACTAGACGGAGTTGGATCAAATGTGGAACGGAGATAGCTGGTACTCTAGTTTAAAATAAGCTACTTTTTATCCCGGAAAGTTGCATAGTTCCCGTGGGATAACGATAAGGTAGCTGCCTAGAGTCGCAACATAAATAATTTTGCAATCGAATTGCTAATTCTACGCGGATGAAGTCGCAGGCAGAAGCTAGTTGTCCATAAAAGAGAAGTGACCTGTTTCTCGATTGTGCTTCTTGTGAAAGTATTTTATTGCACATTTAAAAACAAAGCTAACATTATCAGAAATACCCAAACGCGACCGTTGTTGCCAGGTACATGTTTACTTGGTATCAATTTTAAGGCTAAACTGGCAACATTGGTAAAATACTAACTGCTTATTGGTTGATTAGGCGAATGTTGCTAGTTAAGACTTATAAAATTGTAATATGTAGCTTTGAGAAACGGGCCACAGATTGTTTCGTCTCATTAATTTTTCGTTCAATCCATATCACAAAATTTATCTTTTGTGAAGAATTTTACAAGTTTTATCATAGATTTGATAGGTAGCGACATAATACTATTTACTTTTTATCTCTTATGTAGGTGGTACATTTAATGTGCAAATATTGGAAATAGTACGGTGTTAACAATCCAAGGTCACTAAACGCCGGTTCATTTTCATCGCGGATAGACGTTAGTAATCCGTATTCTTACATAATTAAATATATTTATATATTTTTAAAGATACGTCAAAGATAGAGACGCACGTGCCAATCACGATGATGCCCACCGTGGTTCTTATTACCATGACGTTAAAGTTTAACTTTGATAATTACACGCGTCTTTGTGAATGACACTTCCTAATAGCAAAATATCTTCTCTTCCTAGCTCTTTATTTAGTGTGTCAAATGTGTTTGGTAAATAATTAAGCACTTAAGACTGAATGTGAAGTGATAATTTGTAGATCTCGAGTGTACACTGTCCTATGTGAAAATGAGCATTGTCAATTCTATATATTTGTGTATCAATTTAGTAGGTTTCTGTATAAAGGGGCAATTACACTTGTTAATTTTTCACAAGCGATTATTTAATAAAAAAAGTACACAAATCAACCGCTGGCGTTTTGCAACTCCGACTCTCATTCGGACTTCATCACTCCCTAGACATAACATCTGCCTGGAGAGAGATCTTTCTATCTTGGCCTTTAGCCACTGCATTAGTCAGATAGAGGATTTTGATGACCGATCTTTTAACGATTTTGAAAGTTTTTGCTTTTAACAAGCTTTAAAAAATGTTCGTGATCTCATTAACACCGCCCACTACATTAAAAAGAAAAATTCGTAAAAGCATTGTCAAAGTAATATGCTGGAAGCTATTCCTACATTACTGACGTTAGGTTACTCTAATGCGTTTGGTAAGCGTTGCTCGTATAACTATGAGGTAAATTGGTTGAATTCGTTTAACCACGATCGAAGATATGCAAGCCAGTGTAATTGTGCCTTTATTTCATGAGTTACGAATTTGTATTTTGAATACTGCATTGCGATTTGATTTTGATCTTAAATTCAAGTCTCTTACACGTGGTGAATTTTTGCAAAAAAACACTAATTATCCATAGAGGCACTTCTTTTTCGAAAACTTTTTTCACTGTACCCAAGTGTTGTGGTTATCGATAATAGTAATTCAATGTGCTAAATATAATGTTAGTACATACTTAGTATGTGTTTTTTAACGTATTAATTTAAGATGTAAAAATTAACTTTGAAATTATGAATTGAAAACTTAGCTCTAACGAATTATACTGTATCATGAAAACGAGCTTAATATAGGTATGTTTCGTGAAAATAAAATATATGCTTGACTAATTTATAAATTTATTTCTTAAAAATACTGCGTAATAATAAAATTGGTTTCGCTTGGGAGGTTACTACGATCGCTTAATACGTACCAAGTTCTCAGCGTAAGGGACACAATTATGCAGCTATATAGCTCTGTCCCTTACGCTGAATACAACTGTTACAACTTGGCACACTTTAAGCGAATGTGCTAACTGCTAACCCATGGAGAGCGAAACTATTGTATTTACTACCCAAGTGATTGAACAATAACGTTTATAACCTACGATTTTGACATAAATTTCATAGATTGTCTGTAAAATATACGTTAACGTCGTCGGTTACGGTTAAGGTTATTGTTAAAGCAACTCGGTGCGACTCACACTAAGTAGTCGCTAAAACTTCACGGCAGGGGTCGGAACCGGTTTTTTTAAAAACCCCCGAAATTGCCTAATATATTTAATTATTTTATGGTCTTTCTGTAGGTCTCAATCATGTATTGTAACAACTTCATATATTAAATTGTCCCACTAAAAATGAAATGATAAATCAAAGAACGAAATAGAACGCAATAATACCGGTTTCCGACCCCTGCTTCACGGTACCATTCAACACGACGCGAAACTGACTGAAAATCGACCAATTTGGAAACATTATTGTCACCCACAATTTAAAAATACCTTGCCGTGGCGTCCATAGAACTCGATTCCCACCGGCTTGCCTATTTTAAGGCAGTTAGGCACTTTAACAACATAGAATGTACCAGTGGCTTCTCTTCTCGCGAAGATGGCAAAAGCCCATCAAGGGAACTGGCAAATGTTTTAAGAATCATGTTATAACTCTCACACTCATCAATCACTATTTTGATTCCCTTTACCTATACGCCCGCAATTATGCTAAACGTGTCCTTTAAGTCTTGTTACCGTGGGATACAGGTGACTTGTGTATGTAGTATATAGAATTTAAAAATCCTGAAAAACATTTAGAGGGTGTTCAGTTAAAGTAATCCAAAATCACCTACTGACCGATTGCGCATTAATTTTAAGACAGTGTTTAAGTGAAAATTAATCTAGCTATGCATTAACTTCCCAGAGCCTCATATCGTTCTCGACCACTTCGACATACTTCCGTCTCTTTTCCTCATCAGCGAATAATGGCGTCAGCGTTTTGAGGCCCAGGCCCAACAGAGCCCCGTTGTCTAGCATATCGTTCAGTTTGTAGGCGAGCATAGGGTTGTAATGCAGGCGGAGTAGACTAGGCCGGTAAAATAGGTATTGGCTGTCGCGGAGGTTCCGACGCGCCCATGCCTCTACTGTTTTGTTGCCGCTTGCTATCTGTAATTAAAAAAAATTAAAATACACGGCAAAGCGTTGTTTTTCGTTTGGATTACAGCTTAAAGGTGAAAGGGGGTAAATTTACTAGGAGAGTCTTATCAGTATAATTACATTAGTGTATAGGGTGGTGAAATAAAGAATGTCTCAGATCGCAGGAACTTGTTGCACGAGCTAAAGGCGTGCGTAAACATGCGACCTGAGGCTTTCTTTATCATCGCCCGAGGTGTGTACACAATTTTACGTCTTTCTCTGGCCGGGAAGTGGAAATTTCCTCTCGCATAGCGGGCGGTAAATTACTACTTACCTACGGCTCGGGGTGACGTAAAATTTATAACGTAGCTACGAGACTAATGAATTATTACCGAAAAAAAATGTTTCTATAAAATATATCATTGAGGATTGAGGAGCAATCTTATTTAAGTATAATTAAAGAGTAAACAGCACAGATAGTCTAATGCTCTTTTGGAGAGGTAAACGACAAGAACAGTAACAATTTTTACGTCACCCTAGCCCCAGGCAGAAAATCTCACTTCCTGGCCAAGGCAAGACGTGAAACGTTATACAAACCACGGGCGGTAATAACCAACACCTGCGATCTGGGATAATTACGAGTTCACCGCCCTAGGTCTGTAATGTACTAAAATACCTGTCTGCTAAGATACTGTATGCCAATTTGACGAATATGTCGACCTGCTGGGATTGACACAGCTTTTTGCTTTAATGAAAAATATATTTTTTACAATTATTTTTATGAAACTTGCAATGACGCTTACCCTGATGTCTCCAACTTGTTTGAGGAAGTACGAAGCGAAGTAGAACCTCAGGGTGTCGGAGCCAACTTGTCTGTTCCCTCGCACCTTGATGTATGAGCGGAGGAGGTTGTAACCAGAACGCTTGTATTTGAACACCTGCATAATGCACTGCCAGTTAAAATACAATGCAAATACTCTTTATTGAACACCACAAATCAGTACAAAACAATACAGAAACAAAGAACAAAGTAGACAATAGGCGGTCTTATCGCTTAATAGTGATCTCTTCCAGACAACCAATACTAGAAATAATTTGGAGACAGTTTAAGTAGGTGGCGGAAACAAATGATCCAGTTAATGATCATATTGTTACCCCCCTTATTCATAAACGCTCTATAGGCTTCTGCTAACTTAGCAATCGTTTGTTCTTATCTGTGAAAGGTAAATGTCAAAATGACAGATAAGGACAAACGATTGCTAAGTTAGCAGAAGCCTACAGAGCGTTTATGAATAAGGGGGTTAATGTTTAGTTCAACTAAACAACTTGCACATACAAATGAAGTGACAGGCTCTGTACGTCACTGGAAAAACAATCGACAGCTAAATTTCCACCTATACGCTCACAATCTTACTAAAAGTGGCCTGTAGGTAGGTTCTTTCTACTCCGTAAGGGATAGATTAGATTAGATTAGATTATTTATTCATTCAATAAAAATTACATCATATAAAGACGTGATTTGTGTGTGTATGTGTAAGTTACCTGGTAAATGAAGTTCCCAGTCGAAAACGAATCTATATAGTGCGTCCCGTAGCTCTTCATAAACTTCCTTACTTCAGCGACATCGCTAGTATTTAATGTATCTACTGCTCTCTTGACGTAACTTGTCACGGCAACGTCTGTCAAGTCGTCAATTTTGACAGTGCGATGCACCCTTGTCAGCTTGAGGAGGACGTAGCAACAGCTGTCTGGTCGCGGGTCGTATTCTATGCCTAGGGTGCGCATTATCTCGTCCAGAATCCAGTCCCCCATGAAGGCTTTCCAAGGTTTATCTGTTCTGAAATAGGAACGTGTAATAGAAATGATAAAACGAGCGTGTGGGACATGGGCCGCAAGCATAAGGAGCTTGTGGCCCGCGTGGGCCCCAAGTATAGGAAGCGTGTGGCCCGTGGGCCACACGTATGGAGACCTTGTAGCCCGTGTTCGGTTTGACGTATCTTCTTTTTTTTTTATATGGCCCCATCGACCGATGCGATGACTTCGCCAATGTTAAAGTAATAAATACAGCATTCAAATATCTTGTGACAAAAATGTCGGCAACGTTGTACGGTAGAACAGGGTCAAATGACCCCTTCCCCCCTGTCGGGCTCTTAGCCGACGGATAATGATATCCCTCAGAATCTGCCAGGAAATCATTAACCGATGCCCAGGGTGCACCAGACCAAGCACTGCTGTCCCCCTCGGACGGATCCAAAAACGAACCGCAGCTTTTGACCACACGCGGAGGTAACCCGACTCGCACCCCGGTACGTCGGGACGTATCTATAAGATTTCCACTAAATCCACCGACCAAATATTTTGTGGACGGTACATAACAATAGCTTTCTTAACTTACCTCTCTCTGCCTAGATACCTACTTCTTTGTTTCAAAACACGCGAGTGTCATTAATAAAATGATAAATTACCTATTTTACGGAATTGTGGATAACTCACACAGATGAATCATTTTCTTATTATTTTATTCGTGAATCATACCTCGTGTGGTATTTTTGATGGACATTCTTGTGCATTTTACCTGTACCTATCTATTTTATAACAGGTGAACAGGTGGCATGGTGACGTCATGTAATCAAGAGTAATGAAGGAAATTACAATAATCCACTATAATGGGAAAGGCTGAGGTGTTTAGGGTTATCCATCATCATCAGCCTGGAGACGTCAACTGTTCAACAAAGACCTCCCCCTTAGCACACCATAGGGTTATTACCGTTTAACTATATAGGTGTATCAATGTTATTCTTTAAAAAATATGGCTCTGTCCATTCGAAAATTTTGTCGGTGTCGGAAGTAAACGACAGATTTAAAACATGTGGCAATTGTACGGTAACGTAACATAGTAAAGTACCCCAGAAACAGTGTCAAAATTCAAGCAAATTACGAGCTAAATTTGTTAAATTACTCTGAGACAAGCCCATGTAGAGACCTCCCTTCCCTCGGAGCTCACATTGTTAAAAAAACGACGCTTCTAATACTTACCCTTCAATATGAAAATTCTGGAAGTATCCATCCAGCAAATCATCAAAGGTCTCAAAGAGGAGTATATTCATGTCCACCATGGCGTCTCCAGGGTACTCCTTGCTGCTGGCATTGAGAAAGACCCTGATGTTCTTCTCTCTGAAAGGCTCTGGTGACTCTGCATCGTCGTATTCTTCTTCGTAGTCCGCTGAGACAACTTGAGTCACTTGGGAAAGGTCGCCATAGCTGAAAGAAATAATGTGTTCGCTGTTCGATGTGTCCCTTTTCTACTGTATTGGTTAGAAAAGGCTGCACTGAGTAATAAGTTAGAGAATTTGGTCAAGTGTAAGTCCCAGCTCGCGATACGAAAGATTCTAGGCGAGCCTAGGGGCATTTTCCTCAGGAGTTTCATCTGTTATTGCAATTTGATTCCTATTCATATCATCATATCAGATGTCATTGTGTACTGTTCTTGTACTACTTACTTGTGCGTGGTTGTTGCTCTACTAAGAATGTGTTTAATCAGAGAAGCACTCGTCTCAGATTAATTTGAAGTTTCATGGCGTTCCGTTCACACTAAAAGGCTAGATTAATACCTATGGGAGCGAGAGGGACGGGAGACATTTGAATTTCGGAGTAGCCTCCAGTGGTGTTCTCTAAAAAGAACACGCCATGAAGTCATTGCTGCGCTTGATGCATTATAACTTGACCCGTTCTCCAGCCGGCATTATATGGAGTCGGAGGTCTTATATTATTGGTCGAGCGTTGACTAGTATCTAGCAGACAACGAACGCAACCTTACCTTTTCAAAAAAATCTATTAATTGCTCTATGTGTAGACATGTCAATTTTTTTTTGCTGACTGTACTACCTACTTTTTTGACAACTTTACTTGCGTTCCATTCTACATAATGTATACCAAATTTTGACTAACCGTTAAAGAGTTAGAGTTTGCACCGCTCGCCTCCGACTTCTCAATTTTCGCGCGGTTTTCGAAAACAGGTCAATTTTGCGTCCCGGAGTTGATTTTGGGGACACCGGGACGAATAATAAAAACAAGGGACAGTTCCGTTCAAAACGGGACGTCTGTCATTATCTATGCCTCTATTTTTTCCACGAATGTAAGAATGGGCCTATGGTCTGCACACCCCAGATTGGGAAACCCTCCGTTAAGATATGTAGCGATTGTGTTATGATGTAGACATGTTTTCCGAATGATAATTGATATCAAAGTAAGATCATTAACATCATAATCGTGCTCTATCTGACAGAGGCAATAAAGATTCATGAATAATTAAACAATTGTGAAACGCTGATATGAATGGACAGAAAAACGCTTCTTATAACACTTAAAACCGTTTAGTTATAACATTAAAAAGGAAATAGTTTCCAAAGGTGGGGTCGGTAACCAGTTTCGAAATGGGTAAAATCCCAATTCGAAGTTAGCTACGAAACGGGAATTTTACTATAGGTACATACGTTTCATTTCGTAATTTGATATGGGAAATATGGGATACAAAGGCTGGTTTCATACTCGGGATATGAGTACGGGACGTCACATCACATTTTCATTTCGAAGCTAGTAGTTGCCTGGTTACGAGATGGGTCTTTTTGTTTTTCTTCTGAAGTAGGCAATGAAATTATCTTTATTTACATGCATAAGTATTTTAGTTGGACTTATGTTGGATAAGGATCACTCAATTGTCTGAAATAATTTCATATATGTACTTAGTTAGTTGGAACTTTATTTGTCTTTTAACAAAACTCCCTAGTCGACGTAGTTTATTTATGACAAAAAATTCCAAGTGTCTCTTCAATAAGCTATCTCATATAAATTGATGCTATATTTTTATTTTGGACAGACACTTGCGCTTTATTAGAAACCTATAATAATAAAATATTTTACTAAAAATGTTGTTTACCTACGTAGTCTTTTTTGTCAATTACCTATCAACCATTAATTCCAACAAATATCAGTTTGAAACACACATAGCACTTATTTAAAACCGCGCATTTAACACATTCCAGGAATGTAAATACTGTGCTGTACCTATTTAAGACTTTACAACTCATTAAATTAGGTCTACATTACAGCCAAACTTCATTTAAATGCATCCTATTTGCATATCACTAGGTAATTAGAGGACACAGTGCTATCATTTTACATGTGCATTAAAAAATATACTTACTTTGCGAACACGTCTATAGCGTTCCCTATATTCAAACTGTATCCCAGATCACTCTCCTCACTGTTACTCCGGCACACAGATAAACATATGACGAACAGCAGCGTAAACATTTTTTGGAAATTGTAACAATTGTTGTAAATTTTCATGGCGGCTCGCCGCGTGGAAGCGGCGTATACACTGAGGTTTTTTCACATTTCGCTAATGTTGGACGAGTAAACATAATCTGAACTTGACCTAAGAGATTAGACTTCGGTTACGCGCGGCGTTGTAGTGCGTACTATTTGAAACGGGCTGTGCTTATATGCGGCGTGAGACACAATTAATTATAACTTTTTAATGAATGAATTCAAAGTTACGTAATACCCAATGGTAAAATAGAAACAGTCGTAATCCATCATTGAAAGTGCTCACAGGTGGAGGTCTGGATGATTTTCCTTGCCAGACATCAGTGGCGTAACTATAACGTCTGGGGCCCGCGGCAAATTCGTCAGTTGGGGCTCCTTCCTCAATATAAAGAAGTGCATCAGCGTCCCTTCTGTGCTCTAAACCAAGCCAGTTCGCGGCCCCGTAGAGCTAGGGGCCCCTGGCATTTTGCCACCCTATAGTTACCCCACTGCCAGGCATACTAACACCTCATTACGCTATCTCCTGTCTAGGCTGAGTTACCACTGTAATTGTAATTTATTACGCTGTGTTCCGTGTGCTCGAAACGGGAATTGTCAATAAAGTCGAAATATACAATTGTAATGGGCAAAAACGTTCCGCAAAAGTTAATGGCATGCTGTAAGAGATAAATCGCTGGGAACTATGTTACATATGACCACATTTTTTTATTCCTCGTTGATTAAAATATGTTAGTTATAAATATAAATTTTGAAGAGTAACAAGTCTGGATGTATTTATCTCTACTTTACTGTTGTTACAGTTTAAATAGGTACTGTAGATATGATTTAATAACCTTATGGCATCGGGATTTTCCCGAAAAAGGCCAGGGGCCTGATTTTTGGAAAGCACATGTATGAAAATACCACTCGAAAGTGGTATAAATCTGTTTATATCTTCAAAACGACAGCTCTAATCAAATTTTTGACTAGGTCACAAGATTAATGAGAGCCCTAAGTATTTTCTAAGCTACTCGTATCTCAAATTCAGCACAATTTTTCACCACTTTCGAGTGGTGTTTTCACACATGTGCTTTCCAAAAATCAGGCCCCTGACGTGTTTTCAAGGCAGATTCGTCTCAGGCATTATTAAACCTGTGAGGACTATACCAACATAAGTGCGTTAAAAGTTTTAAGTTAGGTACTCTACGTGTGTTTTTAAACAAAAATCTATAGATAGGTACATTTTTTTCGGAGCACATCCTTGGATAGGTACTAATTTGTTGTGATTTTAAGTCCCGATTTTTGGTGTAGATAAGTGAAATAAGAGCGTTTACTAATGTTCATAATAATTTTCATATTATTCACTTTTAAATTTCGTTCGGTGCTCAATTTATTCTCAGACTAAATAATAGACCATTATGATAGGACTATCTTGGATGCCACTGCACTTGCCATCGATGTGCCTGTTAATGTCATAAGAACACGAAGCTCAAATCAGAAGATTACGAGGATAAAAGAAATTGACAACTTTAATTATTGTACCTACCTGTCATAGCATAGTCCGACCAGCCGCAAGCAAGACAGAAGATAGAAGAAATATTAATTCTGGGGCCCGATTATTAAAAATGCATCACTCGGAAGTGTTAAGTAAGAATCAGCGGTTCAAAATATTTTCAAAACTGCAGACCGAATACAATTTTGTTCACAAGATTAATTAAGATTAAGACACCTTCTATAGGCAAACTTGTACCATCTTGGGCCTCATCTTCGCCTTCCATCAAGGTCCAGAGTTCTCTGCTTAGTTAGCTCTGCTGTCAAAGGCAAATTTATAAGATCGGCGCCGAAGCAAAGTTTTAAATGTTGAATCTCATTTAGTTAATTAATTATAAATAACTATCATATCGAGTAGCTATGTATGCCGCAATGCTGTGCAGTTCCGTTTTGTTTGAAAAAAAATACACTTTCAAAGCGTTCCCATTCATCGCCAAATAAACCATTATTACGATAATTTCACAATTATAATTTATGTTACGAAGCCCGCCGAAACCAGTGAAAAGCGAATGTTATTGAACCTCGCGCGACGCTAGCGCCTCTAGCGGCAAATTCACACGCGATAGCCCCCATTCCGAACGTTTTCATACTCATTTAATGCTCGTTTTAGTATGTAAGGTGTACGAACAGCGCCTCTAGCGGGACGCAGTGGCAACTTAATACTCATTAGTTCAAATAAGGATCTTTTTACAAGCAACGATCAAGGTTGTCGAATTGCGTGGTGACAGATAACCCGCGACCCAACGTATGAATTACTCGCTATCAAGCGCTATTAGCGAGACAAAGAATAGAGTGGCAGTTCTATCAGAGAGAATGACCTATTCTATGTACTATAGGATAGGCCGGGCACAGCACCTCTCGTAGTGAGAGGGATTGAGCTATAGTTGCCACGCGAGCTCAGCGCGGATGGGAACTCTACACTTGACACACTCTATTGAATTGGGATTGTTTACTCATTGAAAGCTCATGGTAAATTTCAAAAGTAATTTCGTAGATAGTATATAATTTCCTAAAAGCTCAAGTGTGTGCCCGGGATTCGAACCCACGACCATCTGCTTGAGATGCTATAGGTCGAACGCTGCCACCGTTTTTTTTTCTAACTACCTGCAATTAAACTGTAGATGTGATCGGACAAGGATGTAAATAGTAGCTCAGATGAAGGAATTATACCAATAAAGGATAATATTGTAACCTATGGTCTCCCTATGACTGACACACATACCGTCATGCCTCTTTCCCACAGGGGTAGGCAGATACTACTTTGTTCCACTTGCTAGTACGCTACGTATCGGGTTATCTATCAAATATTGTCATAATTCAAGCAAATTAAGAGTATTAGGCAGGATAATCGTCATGACGTTTCGTGTAGTACGCTGTGACGTCCTCAAGGCTTCGTTTAACTTATATTAATTTACAGATCGAATGTTATTTTGTTGATGATGTCAGAAATATTGTTCTCAGAAGTTAGAAGGTGAATGGCCAGCTATCAGACTTGTGTAGGCTTTGATGATACTAGTCTATGATTCAGGCAATGACCCCGTTTGTATGATAAGAATAGAATTTGGAGCTAAGACAATGATAGTGGTATCTAGTCCGTTTAAAAAAACTGAGCGCAATTCTGTAGGTATCTTTTTCGGCCACTAACAACATTTTACGTGAGATTATGGCCAGTTTTGGATAATCGCCTTTTTGCTAGGTAGGTAATATTGAAATCTCATGAGATTCGGTTCGACCCACTCGATCCCCCCTTCCAAACATCACGCGAGGTTTTTAAAATAGCGTAGGCTATTTTTAGTGAAATCAGGTAGTCGTACGTTAATTTGCGCTTCTTTGGATTGGATTCATTCAAAAAACCTTTTAATTTTGTAGTTTTTAGCCATATGTCAAAGGAGAACGTGTTTTACTTTATTACACTTAAGTACCTAGAGCTCGATTTTTGAAAGAACATGTGTGAAAATACCATTCGAAAGTGGTTTAAATCTGTTTATATCTTCAAAACTACAGCTCTAATCAAATTTTTGACTAGGTCACAAGATTAATGAGAGCCCTAAGTATCTTCTAAGCTACTGGTATTTAAAATTCATCACAATTTTTCATCAACACAACAGGCTTGGTTATCTTGCACGTGAGTAGCGGAGTAGCAAGGTAAATTATTTGTTCATCGAAATGGACATCCGCAAAGTAACGCCTGATTCAATAAAATATTAAAAAAAAAAAAATTCACCACTTTCGAGTGGTATTTCCACACATGTGCTTTCAAAAATCGGGCCCCAGAAACTCGAAATAAAACCAGTTGTCAGTCAGAAATCAACTTTATTCCGTTAAATCTATAGATAATTATCAAAAAATATTTACATCTTTACTTATTCAACTAGCAATACGCTATAATGTAAATGCATTCTCGAGTGTGATTGCGCAGTGCGCTACAGAAACTAAATATTGCACGATTCTTATTCACTTTTTTGGATCATCAAAGATTTTTAAGTAAAGTTATACGACTTATCACTAGATGGCATTAGTGTCTAAATTTTTTCAACAACTGCCGGAGAGCTAAAACTATAATTATAAGCCGGTTTCCCGAGTAACAGTTAAATAAGCTGATTACTCGACATTAATACCATCCTCTGATATTTTCGTCAATAACTTTTTTCTAATTAAACTAACTCACGTGCAACGTTGTGACGCAGTAGTTTGTAAACGTTAAGATAGATGGCGCTGTAATAAATTATCTGTAATTATGGTACTTTGTTTGGTTGTTAATGTAACTCTAACGTAGGAAGCATTTAATAAGGCACTTAGTGTTATAATATTTACATTTACGACTTAAATTAAGCATAAGTAGTTCGTTCAATTCACTGCGTCTAAAATTTTAATTTATTTCTATGATCACAATTTTATTGTATATCTAATTTGTTTCATACTTTGCTAAAAATATAAATATTTTTATTTTAAAATTCACATTTTCATTAGACTCATTGTTTTATCGTCAGCATTCGAGATTAAATCACAATAAAAAATAATTGATTAAAAAATCAACAACATCTTGTACCTTTTGTACATATATGGATATGAAAGGAAATGGATTTAGGCTAAGTTGTTATAAATTATAACTTTTAAAGGAACTCTATGAATTATCTAGAAAACATTTTTTTAACACAGGAAGTTCTCTTTATGAAAACAGAAATTGTACTTAACAAGCCCAATAAATTAAGATTTTATTTTCTTGTAGCACCAATTAAGTTTTGTTTCCTGTATTTAAATACATAATTTTACCTACAAATATTACCTTAATTATCACATGTTACTCTCCCATAATTTCAAATAATTATCTATGACTTCCTCGAACCACTTTTTCTTTTTCACATCTTTGAACGCTGGTGACAAAGTTTTTAATTCTAGTTGTAATAATGCTTCGTTGCCTAGTAACGTGTCTAGGTTTCTCAGCAAGGAGGGTTCTCCGTGCAATTTTAGTAGACTCGGGTATGAGAATATGTAGTAATGGACTCGTAGTCTCTTCATGGCCCAACTTTCAACTGTCTTGTTGCCACTGGCCACCTGTAAAATATAAAAAAAAAAACTTTTTAATTTTGTTGATGGCCTGTATCATGGATCGGTAGAAAATTGCGTGTAGGTTTTGTATCAAAAAATAACTTGTGATTAATCCTTTTTTTTATTATGATTTGGTAGAAAAATATTTTGATAAATTGTATGCATTAATGAAGTCAAAAATGTGCGTGTTACGTAGACAGTGGCGCCCTCGTTTTATTTCAGTAGCATAATGTAGGTTGAAAGCTAGAAAAAAGGTGAAATGATGATGATTACCTTGATTTGTCCGATATGTTTTGCATGCCAAGGCGAAAAGTAACCCTCCAACTCCTTAGCGGTGATATCGGCGACACCCTTACTTTTAAGTCTCTCTTTTATCATAGAGTATGCGGTTCTAGAGAACACAAACACCTGGAGTGAGAGCATAGACAAGATTCATTTATTTTATTTTGTTATCGTTTTAAATTTGGAACGCGTACTCCAGGAGTTTGGTCAAAATTGGGACTGAAACTTCTTTTCGTATTCGTTATCGGTTGAATATACTGATGTCCAATATTTTTTATGGAACAATTATTTTTGATTTCCGAAAATGTTTTATGTAGGTAATGGTCCCTCAATGTAATATGAGATGATGTGAAAAGTGGCAGAAGAGATGGAAGAGTTCCATTAACCATGCTTCGAGAAATTGATGATGATGAACAAAACAGAAAAGAAGTTTTTGATGACGCTGATGATGGAAAGCAACATCCAAAAGTTTAATGATGATGATCCATACACATTTGATTTTACACTTGATTCATAGAACATTCATCAAGTTATACAAACATAAAACACATCAAAATAAAGTCGATTTTGCAGTAACTCTAAATAAACGTTAGCTGTAAAGATTCCGGACTGCGCGTACGAGTACAGCGACATCTGTTAACGGATGGAAGAAAACTACAAAGTGTACCTCAGTAGTAGTACAGCTATCCACCGCTAGATGTCGCTAAACAGCAACACATCGCCCTTTGTCAACTTGTTTTAGTAACTTCTAAAATGTTCTACGTTCAAATGTCAGCGTCGTCCAAACCTTGACCGCGCCGACGTGCTCCGCGAAAAAGGGAGAGAACAGATTGTTCATCTCGGCCGGTGGTATGTCGGTCACGCCTTTGGACTTGACCCGGTCCTTGATCCGGGAGTACACGTTCCGGGAAAACACGAATACCTGGATTAAATTAACATGAAACAAAACTTACAGCCCGTGAGCTCAGAAAGCCAGTCGGGTTTGTCTAGCTCTCTCCCTCGGCCGATTCAAGTATCAAACCCGTAAGAGTGAATGAGACAGCAAGACAATCCCGAATAGCATTCTAAGAGCTCATGGACTGTAGCCTAGCTACTTTGAAAAATAAATAATAAAGACAGGCGATCAGACTCTTTTATTTATTAAGTTTATTTTAAGTGACGGGAAAAGTTATCGGGAAGGGTTTAATTTATAAGAGTAGGTACGAACTCCGAAATCTCCTGTCAACAATGAGTAAAACACGTGATCACTGCTCGCCGGATGCAAACAATTCTACTCAAGATTACTATTAGGTAATCTGTCTCCTATTTCTAACGATACAACACCGTCGCAAAGCCATGTGAGTTTAAACGTGGAAACAGCACAGCGTCGACACGTGACTAGCGTTGCCACAAAATCGATAATTTCCCCATCGATAAATCCCATACTATCGATAGGTCTATCGACATAGACCGACCGCTTAAATGAGTGGTGGGAGGTAGTGTGCCTGCCGCCCGCACCTCTCTCGGTCCCCGCGGTCGTCCCACCCCGCGCCCCCGTGCCGCGCGGGCGAGGACTCATTTGAGAGGTCGGTCTATATTATCGATAGTTTCGATCTCTTATTTAAAGCAATACTATAGTAGGTATTGTACAGAAATTTACGAAAACTATTTATACTACTGACATAACGACCATGCTGGTCTGGGAGTAAAGAAAAAACATAGAATGTACCAGTTGCTTCTTTTCCCGCGCAGATGATAAAAGCCCATCGAAAGAATGGGTGAAAATATTAGGAATCATGTTCTAGGCGATACGGCTAGGGACCCAGCACTATTTTGATTCCGCTTTCCACCTATACACCAACAATCATGCTAAACGTAGCTTTTAGGTTTTGTTATCTTAGGTTCTGTCACCCCGTAAGGGATAAAGAAGTGATGTATGCATGTGAAATAAAGGTAACAATCGATTATTCAAAACTATCGAGAGTATCGATGGTATTGTACTCTCCAAAAATATCTATTCTATCGATAACATTGACATCGAGAGGCAACACTACACGTGACGGCTGTTCGCGGATAGTTTGTAAAACATTGCGATAACTGGATCCATTAATATCCGTTCTAGATACCCTTGTTACGATCGATAGACGATTAATTATCCTTTTTTTAATTTCTAGAAAAAACAACAAAAATTTACCGCGATACGTTCGAATCAAATACATCAATCCAAGCGATTATAATATATGTATTGTTCTGATCTGATGTTTTATCTGTGTGCTCTCTTCTCAGGAAAACCGTTAAAAATCTGTAGAGTCACTAACGGCTACATAACAATGATAACCATTGCTCACCTGATAAAGAGAGTTGCCAGTAATGTAACTAGCAATATAATGCGAGCCATATTTCCTGATGAAGTCCGCTATGGAGACTGTGTCACCGATTATAGACTCTTGAATGGCATCAAAAACTACATCTTCTACGGGAATGTTTGTGGGCAAGTCGTTTAGCTTCGCAGTCTCTCGGTACCTGAAATTGTTGAATATGTCGTCAGATATATCGGAGCGGTAAAGGCGCTCAAAAATATTCAGAACTCACTCTGGAGGCCCGATTTTTGAAAGCACTACTACATTGCAGATCAGACAAAGAAACGGTTCTGGCTGGGAAAGAACGATATCTGAAAATACCTCTTGAAAGTGGTGAAAAATTGAGCAAAAAAAATAATATGGAAACTAGTCGAAAGTGTAATTTGAGCTGTAGTATTGTAAAAATACACGAACTTTTACCAATTTCGAGTGGTACTTTCGAATGCTTTGAAAAATCGGATCCCTCATACCCATAGGATTAGAGTAGCGTTCGTATATTTTTGGGCGCCTTCACCGCTCCGGTATATTGGTGACTGCAACTACATGCAAGTACAACTTAAACAGTCCTCGCGCCATCTGCGGGGAAGCGGGGGGTGTGCCGCCCGCACGTCGCTTCATACCCCGCACTCGCCCAGTGAGTTAGGCTGACGTGAGAACAAGCTGGTTAATTGTTTCATAACCTTTTCACCAGCGATTCCGCAGAGTTCGCGCGAGGACTGTACCTATGTGTGCGCAAAGCAGCGGCGTTAGGGCCACTGACACCCCGGGCAGTAATATTTA
The DNA here is from genome assembly GCA_932294345.1 of Pandemis cinnamomeana. Classification (NCBI taxonomy): domain Eukaryota; kingdom Metazoa; phylum Arthropoda; class Insecta; order Lepidoptera; family Tortricidae; genus Pandemis; species Pandemis cinnamomeana. The sequence continues at coordinate 5,716,272 of OW028721.1, forward strand.
GGCGCCCACTTAAGGACAGTATTGAGGGTACACAGCCGGTGAGCCAGGAGGCCGAGGCCCCAGACCTCAGCGCCCCCCAAATTTGGCAAATTTGGCGCCCCGGGCCGTCACCCCATCGCGCCCCCCCCCCTAACGCCGGCACTGTGTGCGCAAGTAAAATGACACAGTAGTCGTGAACGCGACACTAATTACATTTTACCATTTCAGAATCAGTCACAAGATGCTGATTGAATTGATGGTGATGGTCTTCAAAACTTGCGTCTTTTTGGTAGGTGTTCTGTCTCTCTGACTAAACATACGGAACTCAGGTTAAATGCGCGTGTGTCCGCGATTCAGGACCAGTAGAATTTAGAGCCCTCTCTTCGGGACGCCATAGCGACATCGCCAGCTACGTATCCTATTAAAATCAGATGTTTAAGGATTCGCCACCAAGTAAATGACAGCCGACAAATTTCTATACGACTTATTTGGCGAAGTTGCCATGGCGTCTCGGGGAAGCAGGGCTCTTAGGTGTCATCGAGATCAATCAATCGTGCATGAAACTGTCCTATTGACAGAATATCAAGCTATAGGTGGAGCGATAACTTGCAGTCGAGACCGCGATGACACCGACTACTGGTTCCCAGCTTTACCTGGAAACCCTGACGAGCACGTAGCAGTGATCACCGGTGATGAAGGAGGAGTTGATGCCGAGGTTCCGCGCCATGATGTCGGTGGGCCACCCAGCCGTGAACGCGCGCCACGGACGCTCTAACCTATCATCAAGATCATCATTTGAATACCGAAAAATTTGTGTCCAAAACGTATAAAACACTAGCATATTTTTCACTTGAAAGATATCGCTACTGACTAACGCAATAAATCATTGGAAATGATCGCTACTATTATGAATCGATCGTGAGTTTTCACAACCTTGCGTGGATTGTAATGGAAACATTTTTTTATTTAGTTCCGGCAAAAGTGTTAATCGTCTTGCTTAATACATTCATTGCTACTTCTGCGTTTAGTAAACAGGTTTAAGACCGCCTATTGTCTACTTTGTTCTTTGTTTCTGTATTGTTTTGTACTGATTTGTGGTGTTCAATAAAGAGTATTTGTATTGTATTGTATTGTATTGTTAAGTTATGCTTGTTCGTGAGTGCCGCTCTCAATATGCAAGATTCTAATTGAATCTCTTAGAGGGTAGCTATCCATCAGTCTCAGGGACCACTCGAAAACTGCATGTCCAATAGCAGTCCCAGTCAAATAATCACAAAGGTGCCTTCCAAATCATAGAGTTGGGTATCTCCAAGCTGCTTCCGTAAAGCTCGCAGACGAGGACCCCGCTTAATGACCAGAAGATCTCTTCTCAATTTGGCAAGCAACCACTGGACCCAAGACAACATTGGTAACCGTAAACAAACTCACCTTTCAAAGCTGAAATCCCTGAAGTAAGCCTGCAATAACTGCTTCAGGTTATCGCAGAACTCCATGTGGAAGTCTCCATCGAACAGCGTCTTCGGCTGTCGGGGCTTGGGCGCCACTGACAGCCGCTCCACGTCCCGGAAGACCGAGACCGTGGGCTCTCGGAAGACCCAGCCTTCTGTGTCGTTCCGCGGAACCACCCGCATGCATATACTGAGGTAGCCATATCTGGGAGGAGGAAGGGATGTTAGCAATTTTGATTCCTTGACAGCGTGATTGTTTACGTTTTTGACTCCTAAGGGAGTTGAAACAACAGTCACTTTGAGATAGTGATGAGTGGTATGATAAGAATTTGAAGAACTGATACCATTACAACTGTCCAGCCATGACAGCTACCGGCAGTGGGGTCACCTATTCTCTGCTCATATCGAGTACAGTCTCTTAAAATTGTTCCAGAATGTTTCAGCAAAGAGTTGGGTTACTTTGACTAAATCGCCCTGCATATTTTTGAAATGAAAACTTCTTTAGCGGCGCTGTGCACTTTTTGGGATGGGTATAAAATGTTAAACTCGCGTCAGGTCTGACGGTCACGTGACCCTGATCGAAAATGCGTCCGACGGCGCAGGGCGCATGCGCGAGTAGCAGGACAGCAGCCTATAGTAAGAGGTTTAGTGCGTGTGTAATTTTTTTTTGTAAGCAGCCAGTACGGTACGCGTCTTGAGTGTCATGGAGGTTCAACATGTTACAACATTAAAATCTAAGCTGCTGTTTCGTTAAGACGGCGCAGGGCGCTTGCGCGAGATTGCGTGTGTTTGTAGTGCCTTTACGCGCATCTCTTATTTTTTGTGGAGTCGCGAAGAAAAAGGTCTAAGACATAAATGCAAACAAACACACAACCAAATCTTTCATCTATACATCTATACATATAATAAAATCGTTGAGACCAAAAAATCTGTACATTGAAGATTTAAAAAAAAAACCGACCAGGGTGACTTAAAATCGGTAACTGAACATATTAAAACAATTTTTAAAATTTTTGTTTGTTTGTTTGTTTGTTTGACTGAGCATCACGTAAAAACTACTGAACGGATGTTGTTGAAATGTTCACAAATCTATTTCAATAAATTCAGAATAGGATATAGGCTACAGAAATTTTGGAATTTTTTGGAAAAAGGGGGTGAAAAGGGGGGTTAAAGTTTGTATGAAAAAATAAAATTAGATTGTTCTAGAATCATGAAACTCAGAATAAATACTAAGTAATAAAAATAAGGAAATACCTGTTTTAGCATTTTTTTTTAATCTCACCCAGAGGCGCAAAAAAGAGGGTTTTGTGTTTATAATTAATTAACTTCATACACCTATACAATAAAAACCAATGAAGGGTAACCTTTTAAAATTGCTACATAATACTTCCAATTTAATACAGGTAAATATAATTTCTCAGTTTTCTTGAAATTTAATTTTTGAGGTGAATACGCACAAAATAGCGGAACTCAAGAAAATCAGCTTTCCTCGGTATAAGTAGTTGGTAATAATTACAAACAAAATAATACTACGGAGAAAATAGATAGATACGAATGTACATAAGACATAAAGCTGGAAAACTGTGTCAATTGTGAAAAAACATTAATAAAATAATTACATGCTGTACAGGTATTTTTCAACGAAGACATTTTTGTCAAACCTAAATCAACCTAAATTGGCGTCCTAAATTGTGTTCTTTACCTAACACCTAAAGTTCAATATGCAATACCGTTACTTTGTTTTTATTTATGTGCTATTATTCACAACGCGTTCGGTTTTTGAACGCACTCTTATTTGAAAACCTGATATAATTATGAGGGCGGCGTGAAACGCTTGGCTGTATGCTCTTAATATCTTTGCCTAAAAAAATCAAAATCAAAAGGCGCGTTTACGTCTGCGCTATGGTAAGGCCTCTGTAGGTAATTAATTTGTAGATAAAGATAATAAGTGTTAATAATCTGTTGCTACCTACTTAAACCAAGAAAATAAATAAAAAAACTTCTGCTAGAAAAAATTGAGTCGCAAAATATTAATTAAAAAGGATTAGTAAATGAATTGTTAGTCGTAAGGTAAAAACAGGTAAACATTTATGTACCTATTATTTGATTAGAATATATTTATTTTTTTAAATTAATCAGGGTACAAATATCGTTAAAGTGAGCGCAGTAGGTATTCGCCAATAAGCGTCATAGTTCGGCGAAATTAATAGTGATGTAGGTAACTAAAACTGTACTTAGCTTTTTTTGAATAAAGAAACTATAAAGAAAACTATAAATTAAACTATTTTGTAAAATAAGGTATAAATAAATGTGATGAGTCATTAACCAGTTCACACCTGTTTTTTTTTCAAGATTCCGTTTCACAAATTATTATTTTCATGACGTAATTCTAAAAGTATAGTTTCGTACACACTTTCAGTGGTTCACGTGACGAAGTTAATAGTCATAATAATAATAATTTTGATATCGAAAAAAGCCGTAAGTATCACAAAAACACACGCGGACGAAGTCGCGGGCAACAGCTAGTCTTTATAATATTAGTGTTGATGTAAGTCAAGTCCAAGCATTTACCTAAAGCACTAAGTATTACGTTTCTAGACACAAAGTACCTTGCCTTGGTGAGTCATGCAGCCAAAATAACCTTTAGGCACAGGTGATGTTTCTTATGTAAACAAACTAATAAACATAATACCTAACATCGCCACATTAGGTAAGCCAAGTCACAAACCATGTCGTAAAATAGGTCTCAACTACATTAAATATCTAGAAAGAATATCAACAGTATACACAAAAGAATAAGACTCAAGTTAGATCTAACAAATTTTATTTGTTCCCTTTTATTGTAAGGTTCCAAACTGTCAGCACCTTACTTGTGAAAGGTCAGGGATACTAATTGTCAGCTACAAGTTAGTATTTATTTTGTTTGTGTTATCTCTCACCCTGTCATCATATTACAACAGTAGGTAGTGTGAAAGAGAGGTTGAGCTATTTTTTCGGAAGATGTTCTAGTTGTGAGTTCACTATTGTAAGCAAATTCTTGTCTTATTGTTTGGTGGTTTATGGAAGATGAAAGTTTAGCTGTTGTGAGTTCTAACAATAGATTACGCTTTTGGTGTAAAAATCTAGTTTAGCTTTCACTTGGGACATTTTTGGGGAATGCAACAGACGGATGTTAGTATGTATTGGAGGATAGTTTTTTTCTACTCTACTTATATCATTAGATTAGACGTTACTTCTACCTTTGTACCTGTGCATCTGGGTTTATCTATGTGGAGACTTACCCCCTTATTCATAAACGCTCTATAGGCCTCTGCTAACTTAGCAATCGTTTGTCCTTATCTGTCACTTTGACATTTACCTTTCACAGATAAGGACATTCGATTGCTAAGTTAGCAGAAGCCTATAGAGCGTTTATGAATAAGGGGATTACAGTCGCGGACTTTAATTAGTGAGCCCGATAGACCCTTATCGCAAAATGTCAATGTCAAAATATTGTTAAAATTGTTTGTTAACATGGCGTTACTAGCCGTGGTATCCTAGTGGTTTGATCGGTGGCCTCTCAAGCAGAGGATCGTGGAATCGAATCCCTCTGAGTTTTGCGAGATTACATTTGAAATTTACCATGAGCTTTTCGGTGAAGGAAAACATCGTGAGGAGACCTGCACACACTTGCGAAGCAATTTAATGGTGTGTGAAGTTCCCAATCCACACTGGACCCGCGTGGGAGCTATAGCCCAATCCCTCTTATTCTAAGACGCCTGTCCCCGGCAGTGAGACGTATATAGGCTGGTGATGATGGCGATGATGATGATGATGATGGCGTTACTTCACTATGACAGCGTCTTCACACTTTTTTCTCAAAAATTCATACGACTCGCCGAAAAGTTCACGGTAAATTTCAAAATGTTATTTTGCAGACAAATTCCGAGAAACCAGGCGCGCGGATTCAAACATTGTTAATACAATATTTTGTATTGAATTAAACTCATTAACTTTAATAAAAACCAAAAATCCTTACTAATATTATAAATGCGAAAGTAACTCTGTCTATCTGTCTGTCTGTCTGATACCTTTTCACGCTTAAACCGCTGGGCCGATTTAGTTGAAATTTGGTATACAGATAGTTTGAGTCCCGGGAAAGGACATAGGATAGTTTTTATCCCGGAAAATTGCATAGTTCCCGCGGGATAGCACAGCCCAAACCACTGGAATTTTTCAAATTTAAGGCGGAACAAAGTTCGCCGGGTCAGCTAGTTAAATATAAAACCAAAATCCTAATTACATAAAATTAAATGGTTTTGTTCCATGTAGAAGATAAAGAAAAAATAATTGCGAAAAATTTGCGATAGTATGGCGATGTAAGTAGAAAAAGACTGACGTGTTGCCACAATTGCATAGCCCTACCACTCCGTCCTCTATGGACTTACCTCATGAATATGTTGATGGCCTTCCCCACGCCGAGCTCGGAGTCCAGGGTCGCGGCGCGGCACAGTGCTACCGCCAGCAGCAGCACCGCGGGCCGCACCATCACACCCGACGCAGCGTCTGCAAAACAAGTCTCTTTAAACACCAGCCAGAAAGAATTGGCATTGTTCATTTTTTTTAGTATGCTCCAATTCGAAAACCATTTCGAGGAAAACCATCATCTATCCGATTTATCATGTCCGATTTCAAAAATACTTTATGATTGCAGATATTTTTGTAAAAGTACTTTGAACCTTTGTTTGACCGAACGACCCGGTTTTTAGACAGAATCCAGCATCGAATGTTTGCCACAATAATGAAAAAAAAGTTTACCTATGGCAACTGTCACGTGTCACTGTCAAATCGACAAAACCATAGACAAAGCCGTTTTTTTTATAGCCAGCCGAACGAAGGCGATTGGGATTCTGTCTAAATTCACGAATTATCAAACAGCGAAAAAATATTTATTATTAATTAACAAAGCTACGTAAAAGCATAATATTCAAATTAGTTGCTTGAAATAGTCCATTTTATCAAATAAAGGTGTTAAAAGCACAGCTTAAAAAAAATGAACAATGCCAATTTCGATGTTACAGATAGATGGACGACCGGCAAGCGGCAACTTTGTTAAGTAGCGACGAAGTTATACATAACTAGCTTCTGCCCGCGACTTCGTCTGCGTAGAATTATACATAAAAACCTTCCTCTTGAATCACTCTATCTATTAACAAAAACCGCATCAAAATCCGTTGTGTAGTTTTGAAGATATAAGCATACAGGGACATAGGGACAGAGAAAGCGACTTTATTTTATACTATGTAGTGATAGTGATTATACGACAATCGAAGACAGAATCAAAAAGATTTTATCAATAGTACAGTTGAGTTCTCCAATATCTATATACGCCGACCGTTCAAACATACAGATATAGACCTTTTTTCAGTTAGATACATAAGATGGATGTTTAGATATTTTTGTACTGTTGGCTGCATATATATTGGGAAAGTAGATTGTACCTGCCTAATTTAATCTTCACCAGATAATTTTCAGAATTGTCATAAAAATTTAAGCAAAAGTTTTTTCCTCGATTATTTACGTACTTACTAAATTAAACGGCGCCACCATCTGTTTAGAACTACACATACGATACGCATTCATACGAAAGTGTTAGTTCCATTTTCAACCGCGATTCTTGTGAAATGTCACGAAGTATAGTTTACAATTTCAAACGTTAGCGCCACTGTCTTTATTTCCTGGAAACTTCCGGGTTTAAAATTCCGGAATGCAGAACAGCCGACGTAAAGAAATTATAATATGACATAAATTATTGGACTTAAAAATCTTTTTATATACTTAATGATTACGTAGAGCCACGTAGAGTTACGAAAATGTACTAATATAATTAAGTAATCACTATGTCAGTGTTAATCTGATAAATTCAGTATTAAAAATCAACAAATAAAAAACCAAAAAGATTTGTCAGAAGTGGGATTCGAACCCACGCCCTCAGAGAGGACCAGAACAGCTCATACCCGTTGAACGGGCAAGGTAAACCTTGAGTCTGGCGCCTTAGACCGCTCGGCCATCCTGACAGTTGGAAACATGGGCGAAAATAGCGTACACGTTCACAGTACCAGTTTGCGCGACGATATTATAGATGGCGTTAGTAGTATGTTGACGGCGGTGTTTTAGAATGTTCGTTTATAATTCTGGTGATTTTGAAGTCATGATAAGAAACGTTTGTTTTTTCGTTACGATTAAGCGGTTATTTATCAGGCAAATATTAACCATATCGATTGCAATGTTATCTTATTGGAAGGAGTATTCTCTTAATTTTATTAATTGATCGTTTTAAGAATAATAAGGAAGCACTAACGCACTAAGCTCCTATAGTGTGAATTAGGTCAGGGGTTCCCAATTTTTTTGTGTCAAGGAACCCTAATTGATTACATTTTTCCTAGCGGAACCCTTCTTTGATAACACCTTAAAATAGGTATAAATGAAAAACAACACAGGTCAGTGCGCGCGAACAACGTTGCTCACCGCACATGAAAATATTTTTTACGGAACCCTTATTGCCCTTCCACGGAACCCCAGGGTTCCGCGGACCACCTTTCGGGAACCGCTGAATTAGGTAGTGATATAGTGTTGTATTATAGTTTTTCACTTCATTTTAGAGGTAAGCACTGACTCAAAAGCTTTCTGCCATCATGCCTATGAGTTTTTAGTTTTTGTATGAAAAATAAGTTTAAATTCATTGCTACATAAATATTGCATTATTACCAAACTAAACCACATAAACGCAATAAATAGATTTGTGGTGTTTTGGTCACGAATACTTTAAAAGCCACAATGAAATCGTTGAATAAGTCCATAGGACTATGTGAAATCACCGTAGAAATATCGGATTTAGTAACGAAGTTACAATAAATATTTAAATGCAATGCTGGTCTGGGAGTAAAGAAAAAACATAGAATGTACCAGTTAGGTACTTCTCTTCTTCTCTGTGAAAAGGAAATGTCAAAGTTACAGATAAGGACAAACGATTGCTAAGTTAGCAGAAGCCTACAGAGCGTTTATGAACAAGGGGGTTAATGTACATTGTACATTTATTTGAGCGTCTGAATTCCATGCAATGATAAAAAAGTAAATACTCATATCCAGTAAGTTATGAAAATTCAAACGGATATTTATTTCGCAACAAACATCCTGTACCTATTTATTAAAAATAATTAAAAAGTTAATCAAACAATAGCTAACCTTATCGACGTTTAGTTCCGGCACAGATTATACAATAAATAACACAAGCGAGTAGATTAGTAGCTCGAACGGGCCAGTGACTCGACCGGCCCTTGACCTACATTTTGGATAGGTAACTAAAAAGTTCACTATAAGTCTGTAAGACTAACGTTAAACGCGTAATTGAGAATAACATTACATTAAAAATTAGAAAAACCCTTCACGCATAAAGTAAAAATAAGTATCGATACGAACTTCTCAAAAATATGTCCCACGACCTTATTACACTGGCGTAAGAGCGTATGGTACTTATTTTTGAAACTTTGTCTAGATATAATATATTATTACACTTGACTGTACATTAGTCTGGAATAGAGCCGATACTCAAGACTGCTGGACCATAATTTATTTATTTATTTATTTATTCATTGTCCAGTCATGTACAATACATATACAATGTTAACATTGTTCTAAGTCAGTCCATGACGCCCTGTAAGGGTACACAATAGTAATTAGGTAATACCTAAATTTAGGATTGTAATATGATGTCAAAACATGCCATGAAATTAATTAAGTACATTAAACTATACATTTACCAAACATAGGTAAGAACCGCAAGGAAACTGAATTTTAATAGTCGCAGTATAATCGTCATAAAATGTCGTAAGGTACCAAGTATGATCCCTCATTCAGTAAGATGAGTTTGTATGGGAATTTAGATGAAATTGGTTGGTTTACAAAGGCGTTAAAATGGATTGGAATAGCGTAGAGCGTTTTCCAAAAAAAAAAGTCCCCGTGATTTTTTTTTCCAGAATTTAACTAGGCGTTTTGGGTTTTTCTTACTCAGAATTGTGTACCCTATCGACCCTTATAACAAGAAAAAATGTGTCCTAAAATTTCCATTCCAGTTCGTCACTTTTTTAGGTATGTATGGAACGTGACGAACAGGATAAAAATCCATAGTAAAATCCGGGGCACATTTTTTCTTGTATAGGGATTGATAGTGTAAACGATTCTAAAAAAAAATAATCAAAAATCAAAATTTCATTTTTGCAAATTGGCCGCCAAGGGCTCTTTTGCATTATCTTTTTTCAAACTACCAGCGCATTCGGAAAGACCACCATTACCAAGAAGAATGCGCCGCAAGAAACTTGGCAGAAAGTCATTTTCTCAAAATAAAATAGGTACAGTAAAAATACTTAAATTCCACTTCAATTAAATACATTTATAAAAGGGATGTATAAGGTCCCCGGGCCTTAAATTATATTAGTCTATAGTAGATAGAGATGTATAGTCTCTACTAGTCTGAGTAAGAAAACCCCATAATTCTGGAAAAAATGAAAAAAAAAAACTTTTAAGAAAACGCAGCAGCCGACAGCGCTAAAATCAATACTGTTTTCGAACCCTACCGACGTAATTCGTCCCATTATAGCTTTATAATTCACAGTCAATTCTCGTTTTACAGTCCGTACTAATTAACGGATTTTAAATTGTAATTTAGCTGTCAATGCCCACTGCATGACTAACAGACCTTGACAGACCCCACGCGGGATAGCATCATTCTGTCACGACATCGTTAATGTAAAATACCTACAGTATTATTTTTTTTCGTATTAAAAAAAAATAGTTCCGGTGCGTAAAAGACGTTAACGGTGCGTTTACCCTACAAAATGTATGACAAAACGATGAGAACACGTGACGCCTACGACACGTCACTGCGTGCGTATACGCGGCGGTGTGGTCTCTCCTTTACTCGTGTAAAATACCTCCACACTAGGGTTTTTGGTTACTGTAACGTGCAACAGTTACGGTTATTGCTCGCAGTTGAGTACCCAGCTTAACATCATCACCATCATCATCATCTATGGGCTAGTCAAGAGAAAAAAAACAGGTCAAGTGCTTGGACCTGCGCACCTGGATTGCGCACAAATTCGGCAAGTTTTTTTACGTGATAGAATATACTGGAATAAAAACTTTTCCGTTAAAAAACGTAAGTATCCCGAATCCAGTTCTTAACTTCTTGTATACATTATACACGAAAAAGATTTTTTTTACAAGAACAACAACAAAACAACGAGAAAGTTACGATTTAATTGTTACACAAGCTAGCTACGCTATTTCCTAAATCAGGTCAGCAAACCTGCGCCCGCGCCTGTGGGGCGACCGGTCGCCTTCCTGTTTATTCTGACTTCATTAATTGGCTGACTTGTTGAAAATTAGTTACGATGCCAATATAGATCTATCGCGAATCATAGCCGGCTAGGTTCTTTTGTTAATCAATATAGTTTTTATTCAAACAGGTATACATATAGTAACTATTAAATGCTCATAACGTCATAACCAAATAAAAATAAATACAATAATGACAGAAAACAGTAGGCTTATTACCTAACTCGCTCGCAATCGCCATCATGTTCATTTTGACAGTTCATGTAGGGGCTGACAATTGGCATCGGAAACAGCTAGCTGTCACATTCATACAAGAACTGTCAAAATGAACACGATGGCGATTGCGAGCCAGTTAGGTAATAAGCCTACAGTACAAAGGCGAACTTATCCCTAGAAGGGTTATGTTCCAGTTAACCTGATGTAAGAGAAAAATTAAGCAAAGGTAAGCATGTTTTTCCTAAAAAAACTTCACATGGATTGTCATCCATCCTACTTCTGGCTATCTCTTTACTTGTAATTGTTATTATTTTTTTTTTTTTTTATATGAATAGGAAGGCAAACGAGCAAGTGGGTCACCTGATGGTAAATGATCACCACTGCCCATAGACACCTGCAAACCCGGAGGGATTGCAGATACGTTGCCAACCCAGAGGACTAAGATGAAATGCCTCTTGTGCCCGCAATTTCCCCGGCTGTCTTACTCTCCACACCGGAACACAGCAGTGCAAGCACTGCTACTTAGCGGCAGGATTAGCGAGTAAGATGGTGGTAGCGATCCGGACGGACCTTGCACAAGGCCCTACCACCCGCAAAAATTGTACAAAAGCTTGTAAAAATAAAAATAAACTTGCGTTGTCAAGCGCTTGCAATTGTTTGTTTGTAAACTGCAGGTGCTTGTAAACGGCACACGACAACCTTGTAACTGGCTACACATGTCAGAGCTGATTCTTGTTGGATTGCAGAATGGAATTTTTTAACATTTGGCGCTAAAATACCTTTTCTTTCTTTCAAAGCTAAAAAAATGGCTCTTATGTGATTAGAAGAGTTACATTGCTTCTCCGCAACCACCGTTACAGCTATGGGTGGCTGCTATGGGTGGTGTAGGGGTATAGCACCCGTCACGGAATGGCGAGGATCCGGGTTCGTCCGGTAGGTAAGCCGTAAAAGCCGTCTGAGGCTAACAGCAATAGTCCGTTCGAAAAAAAACTTCTAAAAGAAATTAGACCCCTAAAAATATTTTTCATCGAAATTTTTGATTCCAAAATGAATCCCGCCTTTAATGATTCACTTTGAACATCGATAAATGTATGAAAACATTTTGTCAACTATAATTTAAAAAACCTGAAAAACATTTTCAGAATAAACCGCGCCAATGGCGGCTAAATTTTGAATCAAAAATTTAAATCATAAATCTTTGTAGGGTACAGTCGAACTCGAACTTTCAGTTCCGATTTAGTGCAGGTTTTAGCTGTCTGGTAGGTATAGCTGGCAGGTATCGGCTTAAAGAACTTCCATCCAGGCCATAATCTTAAAAAAAAGCTAAACAAAAGCTTGCAAAAAAAGCGATATTCCTAATTTGAACGCAACGGTTGTGAGAGCAAGACTTGTCCGCATTCTTTCTCATTCATAAAACGTAAAGTGACGTACAAGGACGTCACATTTTATTGGCATCACCAAAATCTTCCACCAATGTCGTCAGTTGACAAACTGTTGCCTCCAAAATGCCGGAACGTGCTTAAGTCTTTAATCGAGTCGAAAAGGCCAGCTGGTACTTTTGCAAGAACCATTAAATTAACATATACGACGGATGATTACGATGGGCCTTACCATGACGTCTTAATGCGATTCAATTCCGACTCAGTTCAGGTTTTAGCTGTGTTTAGTATGGATCTGACAGCGAGCGAACCTAAACTGAATCGGAATTGAATCACATTGAGACGTCATGGTACCAATATCTCCAGTCAAGTAGGTATAAAAGGTCGCTAACGCCATGGTGCGCGTGCGCAGGCGTCTCCAGCCAGTCGTAACTAGATGGTATAATTCAATTGGCTTCGGGGCAAGGCCGTGTCAATGGATCGGTTACCTTTTGCACCAATTTATTACTGATAATTCATTTCACAATAGAACAGTGCATTGAAAACAGAGTTTGTGTGATAGTTACACAAACGGATAACTCACGTATAAAAGTCGAGTGATGCTCGACATGTTTCGGACTAGTTCGTAGTCCTTCCTGGAGCGCTCACCCCGGCAGCGAATCGAAGATTTATGATAGACTCACGGTAGTTTCATGTTGAAAGCTAATTTGGGTGTAATAGAGATAGATGGAAAGGGGAATCAAAATCAAATGAGTTGCTAGCCACATCGCCTATGACATGATTCCTAAGTTTTGCCCATTCCCCCGATGGGTTTTTACCATCAGCGCGGGAAGAGAAGGAACTGGTACATTCTATGTTTTTTCTTTGCTCCCAGACCAGCGGGGAAGTATTGTACGGTCAAGTGCAAAAATAAGTATCGATATGAACTTCTCAACAAATATGTCCCACGACCTTATTACGCTGCTGTAAGAGCGTATGATACTTATTTTTGAAACTTTGACTACATACATTATTACACTTGACTGTACAGTCAGCGTCGAATAGTTCGTGACACCCAAAGTAGTCAAATAGTTCGCAACACCTCATTGTTACAGTCGAAATAAGGTCGTGTTGCTAACTTTTTGGCCACTTTGGGCGTCACGAACTATTTGACGCTGACTGTACCAACATTTAATGCGGATTTAAATGGCAATCAAAATTTAATGTCCCAATTAACCTTAATGCCTCTGAAGAGCCACTCGATTGCACTTGAAGCAGGCGTTGCATTAACGGGCGTGCATTAGGAATTTCATTAATTGCATCGTGCATGTACGAAGGTTCGAGAAATCCTTGCATTTCGGTCATTGCATCTTCGTTTACATTATATAGCTTCTGCCCGCGACTTCGTTTGCGTAGAATTATACATAAAAACCTTCATCTTGAATCACTCTATCTATTAAAAAAAACCGCATCAAAATCCGTTGTGTAGTTTTAAAGATATAAGCATACATAGGGACATAGGGACAGAGAAAGCGACTTTATTTTATACTATGTAGTGAAGTTTTTGGTAAATTATTTTTTTAATACAAGCTTACGTTTGTACTTTTGACTTTACTTGCATTGTTATGTTATCCATCATAGGTGTACCAAATGTCAAATTGAGTAAATTTTGCCTTGCCATATTTGACCCAAACAAACATGAAACGAACAGTTTCTCTAAGCTACAAGTTACAATTATTTTACAACTAGCTTCTGCCCGCGACTTCGTCTGCGTAGAATTATACATAAAAACCTTCCTCTTGAATCACTCTATCTATTAAAAAAAACCGCATCAAAATCCGTTGTGTAGTTTTGAAGATATAAGCATACATAGGGACATTGGGACATAGGGACAGAGAAATCGACTTTATTTTATACTATGTAGTGAATAGTGAATGTAAACTAGCAACTTTGGTCAAATCACAAGCACTGATGGTTGGTTGGGTTAACGTTGCTAGTTTAGACTTGTAAATTGTAACTTGTAACTCCGAGAAACTGGCCAAGTGGCCACAGGTCAATTAAATAAAAAAAAAAGTACAGACGGTATTGAAGTTAGCGCCATCTATTGTCATGTTGCGGGACCAAGCATTTGCATTCTTGCGGCTGATGTATTTATAGTTCGGGCTACGACAACAATCCCACTCGTGCGCATCTGTGTACCGACAGCAGCGACATTGAGATAATAGGTACATAAACTTACCTGGTTTTTAACTTTGGTCGTTGTGTTGAAAAATGATTTTTGGTAATGACCAGTTTGTTCAATAATAAATTTGTGAAGTTAAATAAACGTTAAGAACTTGTGTAATGTTATATTGGTAACCCTCGGTGAGCGAATCTGACTTACAATTAGAAAGAAAAGAAAGAAAGAAAAACGTATATATGATAATCACAAAACATCAAATAAAATAAATTAAACAAAATAAATTATCACAAATAAATTGTCACAAAATGGTCCCAACTCAGCATTTGCTGGCCTTACAGCCAGCGCTGGTCTTCCGTTGGGACCATAGGGTGATTACATTAAATACGGTACGAAATAAATAGACACTTAACATAATAAAATATGGATGTGGTTTCCCGGGCACAAAGCAAATCAATTAGCAATTTAATTAGCGTTTTTTTTTTAATCATTATGTCACGTATGCCTACTTTAATATGGATCATAGAACGTGATCCATCCACTAAGTAAATGTTGAAATCAATTCCGGCCATTCCGACAAGATAATCGTTCCATATTTAATCGATCCGAAATTTGTTAATAATGGACAGATTAATTAAGTAACTTGAGAGGCGTGACATCATTGCAAACAGTAAATCGTGTTCGATTCGTATCGGTTACCGTTCAATTGAAATCTTCGTACAAATTATTTACGGATGGTAATAACACAGATTGATGCCATCGAAGGAAATCCATGTTAATATTGTAAATGCGAACGTGCAATGTGCCTGTCTGTCTTTCTGGCACATTTTAAATCGTTAGTTGGAATTTGGTATGGTAAGGACACGTTTTTAACATCCCGGAAAATCCCATGGTAGCGATAAGCGATATTCTGCGCAGACGGAGTCGCGGGCAATAGCTAGTTATGTACACACAGCAAAGCGAATCGGTGAGCACCCTAGTTATCCACGTGTGTCATTCTATACACACATCCGCACTTATCCGCTGCCTTATTACGCACACAACAAAATGCCCTATCTGTGCTAATTGTGTTTTCTGACTACCTTCACGCATAGTTATTCAAACCTGCTGGTATTTTGTTCAATGGAAGCATAATTTTGCCACCAGTATTATAAGCGTGGTGGCTCAGGTGTATTGACCTAGAGCTATGAAACCTAAAGAACCGGGTTCGAATCCTGCACAAGTGTATCTTTTTTTGTTTTCAATTTTAAATTACTAATCTCAAAATAAACTCATGTTTACCTAAAACAAGAAAAAAAGGACGTAAAAGAATAAAACAATAAAATACAATTATTGGTTCAAATTGTTTATTGCAACTTTTAATTTTTATTGTATTAGCCTCTATTTGTGTTATTATTATTATTACCAAAAGTAATTAAATTAGCTAAATAAAACTGCACACTTTTCCTTATAGAATAATATTCATAAAATAACACACACTTCAGAGGCCAGTATGATTTTATGTATACTAAAAAGTCTTATGTCACTAACAAATAATTATCTTGCAAATTGAATACACAACCATAATAGGGCTATTTTTAAGATGACACATAATTAATATCTTAAATTCTGGTTTATTAGGTTTAAGTCTGATAAAGATGAACGAAACGTTTTATTTGCGGACGTGTAAGTCAGTGGTGAAATGAATAGACATGTTAAATGACAGCCATTAACAATAACATCATTTCACACTGGGTTATAATCTCCACTTTGAAGCGACTAAGCTACCTATCTCGATTTGGTTTGGATTTGGACACCAGGGCCCATCGATGACATCCAACCCCATAGCCTAAAGTAACACTGCCACTCGTTCTGCACTGTAAAACATTACTGTGTTTATATATTTAATTAAGTTAATATATTTCGTCTTCATCACTAAAAATCACTACATTTGACTTTGATTGATGTAATAATCAAAGTCAAGATATTCACGAGCAAAGGTTTCTTCTATGCTGGTCCGTTAAAGCATGTTTTTTGCTGGTCTACGGCAATGCAATCCTGCAGCATGCAGATGGTTTCGCACAGGTTGCAACGTAGCATTGTGTCTTGTTGCTGTGAAATGGGTCACTAGCGGGTGCGGCAAACATAATGTCCAAACCAAATGGCAGGAGATGAGGCTTCAGGTTTAGGCCCAGAACGAATATTTTTATCGTGTCCGAAGTCTGCGTAAGGGTGAATCCATAATGGCACAGTCTTCCGCTGCAAAATAAATGAAGTTTAAATAAAAACATTTTTCGTCAAAGAAAGTTGTTTAAAACATTACCGATAAAATAATAAGTCATTGTTTTTAACACCGTTTGTCTACTTACCCATATCAAAAAACGCCTAGCGATTCCTTATATAAATAGTTATATTGATTTGCTCTTTTCAACAAAGATAAATGAAAATCCATGTTTTGCAAATCACAAGGTATTCGAAAGGCAAAATTAAACAGTTCGTAAGTATAACAGACGGTTCATCCCGCAGCTAATAATGGCTGCCAGCGGTGACAGTTGTTTGTTCACAAAATTATATTATTAGAAATTTGAGGGTAGAAAACACTTTATATTGTTTAAGACGATAACGACCAAAATAGCCATCAGCTAGCAACTTTTAAACTCCAGTAAAAAGAGTCATACCTATTAATAATTATATTAAAAGAAAACACAATGCGTTTGCGTTTTTAACATATTATGTATATAAGAGTAAAATTAAACATACAACAGACTGCAACCACCATAAAATTAAATAGTTACGGAAAAAAATAAATTATAATTTCAACCTTATTTCAAAGCCCATAAAACAGCTATTTACACAAATTGCAATACAGTAGTCGCAGATTGAACATAATTCATAAATTCACCATGTAACTTGCATACCTCGGTGGCCTAGCGGTCAAAGACAGGTCGAAGATTTGACTTCTGCTTTAGTGAACCGGGTTCGTATCCGAAGAAAACGGAATATAAAATAGTAATAATAAAATGACATTTTTGGATGTTATTTCAATGGCCATGCTGGTTGTGAGGAATATTGCTTTGGAATTGGAATCTCAGACTTGTTGAGAAATAATAATTATAACATCGTCGCATCAGTGAGACGGTAACTACTCTTCGCTAGTAATAATAGTTCAATGCGTGGGATTGCATAAATTTGAAGATTCAAGGTCGAAGGAAGCTTCGATTCGGTTCTCTCGCTTACACTGGGGATGACAATATCCAATGTAAGATTAGGTAAAATATTTTTAGGACAGTCTAAATAAAAAAAATACTTTTACATTATTTTTGTAGAAGTAACTGAAACCGGAGATATTGCATTTTCAGCCTTTGAGTGTGACACGATACCGGGGGGGATTATTTTCATTTAATTTGTAATTATTTGTTACTTAATTTATTATAAACTAACTTAAATAGTTGTAACTTTCTTCATTGTTATTTTATAGTTAGTTCTTGTTTATGCAATAAACAGGTAATTTACAGCGACATTGCTCATTCATCTTGTTGCTAAAAAATCTGTACTTAGGGGGTAGATTTTATGATCGAACTCACTCACACATTCACATGTCATAGATTCTACTTAACGTTCATGTCGATACTCAACACGCATAGACGTGTGCGTGGCTGTGCTAACCGCATTATTTTGCTGTGTGTACATTTGTAGAATATTGGCTCTGAATTTTTTTTTCTCAAACATGCTCGGAAATGTATGCGTTAATGTCCCGATATGAGAACATGAAGTTTCTCGTTTATGGCTCCCTACATTACTTCTTGGCTTAGGCCACAAAAGTTAGTATGAAAATCCATTTTTGTCCGCTGCTCAAATTTTTTAAATTTCTATACTAAAATTAAATTGGCAAAGGAAAAAATTACATACAGCCAACCACCACCACAATCTGTACCTAAGCATAATTGCGACATAAAAAAAAATCTATGGTACTATATTTATGTGCGGTTAAACATGGTGCTCAAATAGCTGGATCAAATTAGTACATTTAAAAAATAAAAAAGGTGGCAAATCGAAAATCTTTTTTTCTGCTTATGCGTAGGTATTTCGTAGTGATTGTTATTATAATTTAACAGAAATAAAAATGACTTGTAGTGATGAAAGTGACGGGGAACTTATGAACTGTACTCCGCCTCATTTAAAAGAGGAGGCAAATTTAGCTATGCAAAATATGCTACCGGAAAAAAGTAAAGAGATTTACATGAAAACATACGATGCTTTCATGAACTGGCGAAAAGAAACCCGGACAAAACCTCCTTTTCAGAAACTATGATTTACTTGATTGTCTAGTAGTTATTTTAATTTTAATATTTCCGCACATTGTTTGAGAAAAGCACTATACAAGCTTTGGCCGGAACAGGGATTGCAGGACTCGTTCTATCTGGCCTCGTCTTCGACTCGGCCACCTACCCCAAACTCGTCCAGCAATCCCTTACTTCACGGCCTCTGCAGTAATGTACTATTATTACATTTCATTAATTATTATATTTTAGCGTTCCATTTACTCGCATAGAATGATAGAGACTTAATTAGTGAAGATTCCCAATTCGTAAATAGGTACGGTATAACAAAATTATATGTTTTCAACATGAAACTACCGTGAGACTTAATCATAATTACATATAAACGGATAACTCACGTATAAAAGTCGAGTGATGCTCGACATGTTTCGAACTAATTCGTAGTCCTTCCTCTTGGAGCGCTCGCCCCGGCGGCAGCGAAACGAACACTGCGCGCCAGCACTCTCTTCGCGCGGCTGCTCGACGCAACAGACAGCGGAGCACAACTACCCTCGTTTTCATCGTCATTTTTATTACTATCAAATCTAGGGCAGCACACAACACGACACGAAACATTCATCACTACTTTTATACGTGAGTTATCCGTTTATATGTAAATGTTATGTTGTTGAAATTTTCGCGATTTTCAATTATATCGTACTAAGACTCACTGATCCTAATTTTGCTACTTAAGACCATGGCTATTGCAACACAGGTGAAAAGTCGAACTATTAACGACAATTAAGCGCGATTAAGTCCACGTTTTTATGCCGTCCGTACTAGCCTGGAGGAGGATTTAACGCGTTAGCATTTACTCCCTAATTGGATCCCGAGTAAACAGTCTTCAAAGAAGATAAAAATAGAGACCATAAAGACCTCATTTATCATAATGGAGGATTAGTTTCGTCTGTGATAGTTTTAATGAGTTTACGTATTAGTTCGTTATTAGGATGCGGTTGCATCTACCCATATTTTATTTAAGACAGATTAACAAACAAATATTCAACTCTTAGGTTTAGCCAGCAGATTAATCGATGTGAGTTGGATATTTAGTATATTATAAATAAACTAAACGCTCTGTTGTTTCGAAAATAGTTCAAATGTCCTACCCTATGAAATGCCAAATATATCCAACTATTGACAATGCCCAGGTCAAAATCGACTGCCAAGACTTGAAGATAACGTAAATAAGTACGAGGTAAAACTAAATAAATGCTAAAAATATGCCTTTGTTAATGTCAATTTCAAAACAACTTTACTCTTTACATAGAACATTATTACGTAAAAAAAACTTCAAATCAATCCTAAAAACCGAACCTTAAAAATGGATCTAATTTTTGCAGTACATGACGCATAAAAGCTTATAAAAATGTTATAAGTAGCAAAGAGGTAACTCTATGTAGGTAAGTTATTATAATGACATATTAAGAATTGTATGCACATCACGCACCTGACTGCAAGTTTCCTTTTAGGGTAATGCTAAGTATAGACCATAAACTACCAGCACGGCAGCACAAAAGTGCGCGAGAGCGGTGTCGCGCGCGTGTTAGACAACCTGCTCTTTCTAGAATTTACAGTAAGAAGAAGACGGATAGTCTTTATCGTGCGCGCTTGTGCTTGTCATTCAGTTGTTGTAACTGTAACGCCACTATTACGCTACATTGCGGCGTTCCATCGATTAATTGTAATTCCTTAGCTACTCTACTTCGCATTGTATCTCTATTTGCACTTGTAAATTGTAAACAACTGGTACTGGTTGGGTTAAAAAGGGATTGAATCCAGAATCAACTGATCATTTGAATTTCACTGTTGTCACTACAGAATGTAGATCCAAAATCAAATTTGACTTATTGGTTCATAAGACGTGTTTGTTTTTTTTTGCTAAAACTACTTCCGATTCTTACGTACGTTGTCAGAGCTCTATTACCTAATCTCAAGTCAATCCGTCAAATGGAAGCGAGTTGAAATTAAGTTGCAAGATTTTGTAAAAACTTCCAACATCTGTGGACCGTTTTTCGAAACTATAAGTTACAATTTTACAAGTGTACTACTAAGTGTGAGTTGAACCAAGTTACTTTAGCAGAAACATTGACTATAACCGACGATTTTGACATTAAGTAATTTGGTGCAATTCTCAGTGTATTGGTTAAATCATTGATTTTTTGATTGGGCCAATTTGCTACCTCTAGACTTGTAATTGTAACTTTTACTTGTAACTTCGAGAAACGAGCTAGTTACTGATTTATGTTCTTTGGGGTATGCTACGCTACGTGGTAATTTTTAGTGGTAAATGGAGATTTTATTACTTATATTTCATTGAACCATGACCAGAAAAGGTCAAGAGTGGAATTTCTTGAAACCTTGGCTTTAGCTGAAGGTAAGTTAAGAACAAAATGATGTTTTTAGCGCGTTTGTGTTAACACGATGCTTTAAAATGTGTATATCCTAAAGTATTGTAAAACACAAACTTATTTTGTAATTTTAAATCACTACATAGTATAAAACAAAGTCGATTTCCGCTGTCTGTCTGTCGCAGTGGACCGCTTCAAGGGACTAAATGAATCAAAGGTTCAAATGAAAAATCTTTATAGGGGTGTTCGGTCGAACTAACATGAGAGACATACATACATAATTCACGTCTTTATCCCTTACGGGGCAGACAAAGCCTAAGGTAACAAGGCCTAAAGGCCACGTTACTGTGATACGGAATTAATAAGTCTCAGTAAGACTTCAGACATAAAATGATGCCATTACACATCTCAAGATTCGTAAGTTCAGATGCAGTGGAGTACATGACTTCCGCCCCTGTAATAATTGATTCATCATCATCGTCTCCAGCCTATATACGTCCCACTGCTGGGCACAGGCCTCCTCACAGAACGAGAGGGAGGGCTATAGTTCCCACGCGGGCCCAGTGCGAATTGGGAACTTCACACACACCATTGAATTGCTAACGATGTGTGCTCACGATGTTTTCCTTCACTGAAAAGCTCATGGCAAATTTCAAATGCAATTTCGCACATACATTCCGAAAAACTCAGAGGTGCGAGGATTCGAACCCACGACCCTCTGCTTGAGAGGCCACAAGTCAAACCACTAGGCTACCACGGCTTTTTTTTTAAATTGATTGATATTCTTTAAATATTATCTTTGCTTTCGTTTTAAATTAATAATATGTTAACTGTACCATTAGGTCAAGGTTGTATAAATATTGTAGTGTCATCAAAGAGAAGCCATTGTTTGATTGTGCTAATTTTAAGGCACTCATTCATAAACTGTGTCATTTACGTCATTAGCCATTGATCGAAAGATCGCCAATCATTCATACACACACACACATAAATCACGTCTTTATCCCTTACGGGGTAGACCGAGCCTAAGGTAGCACGACCTAAAGGCCACGTTTAGCATAATTCATACCTATTTTGCATGTGGCTTAAAGTAAGTAGGAAGTATAAGCTGCCCGAATCATTTAACTAAATGGATAAATTTTCTTTGCCACTTCGTGATACTCGTATACTGAAGTCAAGTTATGCAAAACTCTTCCGTTGAATACTTTTTTATATGCTTTTTTATACAACATTAAATGAAAAAAAAAACCGCTCGCATTAATCGATTAAACAAACCGTAAACTAAAAAAAACACAATGTTTTGCCAAAAATGCCTAACATCACTTTAGAAAAAGCTGACACACATACACACACGCGCACACGCACACATGTGTGTGCACACATAAATATGCATAGAATTGTCACTTCTCACCGACAATTGTCGTATTGGTGAAATAGGGGCCTGCTAAAATATTCCAAAACAATTGTAAGTTAATCTTATCCCACTAATATTATAAATGCGAAAGTTGTGAGGATGTGAGTGTGTTTGTTCCATCTTCGCGCTGAAACGAGTTTGACTTTGAATCAAATTTGGAATGGAAATAGCTGGTACCCTAGATTAAAACAGGCTACTTCTTACCCCGGAGAACTGCATAGTTCCTGGGAGATAGCGACGGACATGTCAAAGGTGCCTAGAGTCGCGAGCGCGACGTAAATAATTATTGCGGAGTAGGTTTTCAAGTTTTTAAGTCGCGGGCAGAAGCTGGTATTTAATATTTAACTTAAATGCCCTTAATTCACTAAAACAAGCCAACCTACATAACATTGATTTAAAAACTCAAAGCGGCGGCATTAAGTCTTCAAACAAAACTTAATCACGCAGTAATTTCTGATTCCCACGGCATAAGAACCTGATATTCCTACAATGCTGTATATTTACAAAATAGAACTTCCAGTGCCAATACCGAACGAACCTTTATTAACAGAGAATAGAGTTGTTTATATGATAATGGTAGACCGCAAGACGTTAAGACGATGGAAAGAACTGCTTACCGTAACGCGATCTGTTTTGTTTCAGACTCGCATTGTAAAATCTAGGTGTGTATAGGTGAAAAATAACCCTACTTACATGATAAAAAAACCGGCCTCCGTTTTCAATACAGATACAGAACTAGATAGAATTAATCCAGTGTTACCAAAATGTAGCCAATGTTAGGTAAAGTTTCCATTTTTTCCTTTTGAGATACCCTATAATTATGCCATAGTGATTCAGTTTCAGTTTGTTAAACTTTGTTTGTTTTCCTTCCTCCTGAGCACAGAAGATATTGCTTTTTTGGCCTTACCTTACTCGGAAGGAAAATATGCGTTCATTACCCTGTGTTATTACCTATATTGGGAATTCGGTTTCTAACCCATGAGTAGTGGAGTAAGTAGACGATTTACATCAAAATCACGACAGCGCTGGGTTCAACGTACTGAACAATAGCTTGATCGTCGATATCCTGCAATTTATTACGGACGCTAGATTTTAGCGCCAACGCACAGACCCAGCATAATATTTGTAATAATGCAGTGGTGCCACGCCTTTGCAGCACTTTTTCCCACTTCTTCTGGACCGATTTTGAAAATTCTTTTACCAGAAAGCCACATTGTTTGTGAGTATCATAGGCTATGATTAATGCGTGGACAAAGTCGCGGGCAGCGTAGTGTTCCCATCATCATCGTCATCATCATCAGCCTATGTTAGTCCACTGCTGGACATAGGCCTCCCCTAATAAGCACCATAGCGCCCTATCTTTAGCTTGACGCATCCAGCACCTGCCTGCAGCCTTTCGCAGATCGTCCTCCCACCTGGCCGGAGGGCGTCCCACACTACGTTTGCCAAGTCGCGGTCTCCACTCAAGAACACGTCTGTGTTCCCATAAAGTCAACGAAACCGTCACTCACATGTCCAATATGGCATTTTTTTTGTACTGTCAAATTGAAAATTCGAAAAGTCGTGCCGTCTCACCCACATTAACGGTGTTTAATTACTATAGTGAGAGGGAAAGATGCTACACCGAAAACTTCAATAACCGTGGTCCAATTTGGAATCATCTCCTTTTGTTTCACGACCGAATAGCGTAGTGGTTAGTGACCCTGACTATGAAGCTAGAGGTCCTGGGTTCGAATCCCGGTAGGGGCAGACAGCAGTTGTATGGTGAATACGAATGTTTGTGCCCGAGTCACGGATGTTGTATGTATTTAAGTATGTATTTATCTACATTATATAAGTATCTTTATCCGTTGCCTGGTACCCATAGCACAAGCTTTGCTTAGTTTGGGGCTGGGTCAATTGGTGTAATTTGTCCCAAGATATTTATTTATTTATTTATTTGTTTCAGAGTTTCTTGAAATCAATTTTATCAAATTTCAGCGATTTATTTATTTATTTATTTAAAATACAAGGATAGGCTTACAGTTAAGACCAACACACCTAGCCTGTTAATTACAATTATTACGCTTTCAATCGCATTCGATTTTGAAGTCAGTTTTTATTTATCTAAAAAAGTTATTGTAAAATGTTTACACAGGCGGTCAAGGTCGTGGATCTCTTGAATGGCATGTTACAACAATGACACACTGTTGCACAGGTGTGGTCTGCCTTATTGTTTGGTGCAGTTAATTCTGTATATGTTATATGGTTGTATGTTTACGTAATGTCATTGTTTTTACACGGTTAAGTAACTTTGCCAATAAACTAAAGTACATGGTTTCATGGTGTGGCTAGTCAGCCTTAAAAACAATTAGTTACTCGATTATTTACCAGCAAAACTTTACAAATAGTTTTCAATAAGGCACTAGTATGAAGATGAATAAAATAAACATACACACACAAATCACGTCTTTATCCCTTACGGGGTAGACAGAGTCTAAGGCCACATTGAGCATGATTGTGGGCGTATAGGCGGAAAGGGGAATCAAAGTAGCGATGGCTTTCTAGCGGCATCGCCTATAACATTTCCATCCATTTGCGCCCATTCCCAAAAAGAAACTTCGATTAACGAATTTTTTACACTGAGAAATTAACAAAGGATTAAAAATAGTAGGTGGTACGTTCTCGACACGACGGATTTCAACGGTTGTTTTAAAGGTGATTTTTGTGTTTTTAATGAGTAAAAAGTTCTTGTATATGGACGATTTACCGTAGGCTCGTTAACCCATTGTTCTGTTCAAGCCAGACAACTAATTCTATACTTCCTTGGTACGGATCACATAACAAAAGAGTACAGCCATTAACATCACCCCCTTACTGCATTCCAGATTTAAATGACCTAATTAGAGATACGTGTTATCTTAAGAGTCTAATGTCAAGCTATTTACTACTTCGAGTAAGTGCGTAAGCACTATCTCGGCCTATCTGAGAGTTGTGCTAGCTGTAAACATTATTATAATTATATATCTAATGAAGCCTATACACATATCCTTAGTTATTTACTCGTAGTCTTATTGTAAACATGATTCTCTGTTCTACTCGTATAAGCTTTTGTGTTTTTTTTATCGTAGACGGTGATTGATAATAAAACATTACTGGGCCCGATTTTTGAAAGTGGTATAAATCTGTGTACTTGCTACCATTCAAATTAAATATTTGGCTATGTGACTAGATTAATTAGAGATCTAGTTTTCTTCTAATCTACTCATAATTCAAATTCAGCACAATTTTCACCACTTTCGAGTGGCCTTTTCACAAATGTGCCTTCAAAAGTCGGGCACCTATACACACTTTATTTGCTGTCAAGACAAAATAATAAAACTGTTTGGGGAAAACATTTGAAATGATCATGAAAAGTAAATGATTGCTGAAAATCAGTGCTGCATGTGTCTAACCTAACATCTCAGTGTAATGATGAGCCAGCGACCGTTTAACTTTTGCGAAGACACACTCAACACTGAAGATCTATTTCTCATGTCCGTGTTCTTTGTTAGAATTCGATAAAATTGTATCTATGCTCTTATATTTCTGTCTCTTGCAAAAAGGAACATATTATGTCTTCTTTCTTTCTTTCTTACCATAACGTCTTAATGCGATTCAGTTCCGAAACAAATTTGGATCGCTTTCTGTCATTAGAAGTGCCAAAAATTACCGCTAAAACGTAAAATTGAATAGGAATTAAATCGCATTAAGACGTCATGATAATGCGCCAGTTAGAAGCCGTTCTTCTTAACCCGGGTATCTGCGAGCTGTAACCGTAACTGTTGCACGTTATAGTTATAGGTTAAAAACTTAAGCAAATGAACTGTTGTATGTGGTAGTACAGAACTGATATGGGACTTAAGCCATTTTTCTAATTCGGAACGCCAATTTGTCTATTCGCACACATTACTCACACATACAATGGGTCTTTTACTTAACTTTTCACCTATACAGTAACCAAAAACGCTAGTGTGCGTGGCTCACGAGCGGAACGCCGCGTGATGAGTACCGACTAAAACATTATGAATTTATGACAATTTAACTCGTCTTCCACGAATTTATGATACTTACCAAGAAAAATAGATGATTGCTTTGAATGAATCAGTCATCAAAATTGTATTACTGTTTACACGTGTCCACAGACCATGACCCGAAGTTACGTGACGGACGGATCATATACATTGTCTCAACTTATAACATGAACCTCGAATTCCTCAGTTGGTTGGATCAGTTTGAGTGAACGCATCTGTAAATGTTTTCTATTTTAGGGTTCAATACGCAAAGGGTAAAAACGGGAACCTATATTACTAAAACTTCGCTGTGTCTATCCGTCTGTCACCAGGCTGTATAATCTCATGAACCGTGATAGCAAGACAGTTGAAATTTTAACAGATGACACAAGCACTCTTTATTGAACACCACTAATCAGTACAAAACAATACAGAAACAAATAACAAAGGTAGACCTAATAGGCGGTATTATCGCTTAATAGCGATCTCTACCAAACAGCCAATAAGAGAAAGAAATAAGAAGACATTTTAAATAGGTGGCGGAAATAAATAGACAGGAAAAACGCAGGGATATTGTATTTCTGTTGCCGCTAAGACAACAAATACTTAGTAAAAGCCGAATACTTTTATGTCTGTCCGTTTATGTAAGTAACCAACATAAAATGACTACACATTTCATACATTTTGCTCAAGACCAGTAGGCTTATTACCTAACTCGCTCGCAATCGCCATCGTGTTCATTTTGACAGTTCATGTATTGTATGGGTGACAATTGGCATCGGAATCAGCTAGCTGTCACATTCATACAAGAACTGTCAAAAGGAACACGATGGCGACTGCGAGCGAGTTAGGTAATAAGCCTACAGGACCCTGCTAAAACATTTTATAATAACTTGCCGAATTTGTACATTGCGAGTCCGACTCGCACTTGGCCGGGTTTTCTCTCATTAATGTTGACAGCTGTAGATCATCTCATGTTGTAATGCGCTTACTCTTGCGCAACAAGTCGGTGCAGTCCATCTGCATGAAGGTCATAAATAAGAACCCATACAAATGGTGCGTACGTCATTATGCCTGTTATTAATGTTATATTAACGCCTTGTGTCGTAACAATTGTAATGTTAATGTGGTTTGTGTTGTAGCCAGTTGTAGGCGACGCACCTATTTAGGCAGCCACCTTTTTATTAAACTATTATATTTTGGCACTGGCCACAAATAAAGTTAATTGCACGCAGCGCTAAAAGAAAACAAAAACAAAAGAGAGTCATGTCATTGCTCTTGTCAGCGCTGCGTGTTGAATTTTTACTATAATTTAAATTGTTTAATTTTACTAGTTTCTACAGTACACCGGTAGAACTTGACACTGTATGCTGATTCACTGCACAGCGCTGTTTTTTATCCCGCTCTTACTTAAATTGCTATACTGGTGTGTAAGAGTGTGAAAAAATGCCGTTGCTACCGTAGTTTATACGCAAATACAGAACTACGTTGAGTCACCGGTCTTAAATCTTAATGAATGTATGACATTGGATTACTCATGTAGTAAAATACCTATAATAATTGATCTGGTAGTTACAATTCTGGGAATTTATTGAATACCCATTGGAGTTTACAGTCATGTTCTGCATGCATGAAGAGCATCTGAGCAAGTCGTTTGAATTTTTAATTTACGTAATTCAAATTCCATGTCTTTTTTAGCTGTAGAGATTAACCTCCTTATTCATACATACCATACACAAATCACGTCTTTATCCCTTACGGGTAGATAGAGCCTAAGGTAACAAGACCTAAAGGCCACGTTTAGCAAGACTGTGTATTTATTTTTTTGTTTTTTGTAACTATTATGTCACGAATAAATTTTTTTTTTCTTTTTTTTTTTCTTATTTACTTTATGTACAGTATTATTATTTAATCACAATAAACACCAATAACAATAACCATAACCAGCCATGGTAAGGCCCAAGTTCTAACACAAAACTAGACGCCAGTCTTAATGCGATTCAATTCCGACGCAGTTCAGTTTTAAGCTGTAATTTTTAGTATTGACCTGATAGCGAGCGAACCTAAACTGAATCCTACAGGGTTCTTAAACGTATTTTTGTTCTTAGACAACAAAATCGAAATAAAAATCAATTAAATTAATTAAATTTGAATACTTGCTTTTTAATCCTTTATGAATTGAACAAGTTATACTTAAACTAATTAATGGTCAATAGACAGCAAAATAAAATTTACCTATTCATTTATTTAATTTTAATTACCTAATTACGTTTGAGTGTCGTTACTTTTCTATTCAATACACCGGTCGTACTAATTTGTTTGTGTTCATATTTACTTCTTAATTATATATCAAATTACCTCAATAGGTATCGCAACTTGTAGTAATTATGGTTTATTTGTAAATATTAGACTATTGCGTCACATCAAAGCAAATTATGAATGAAAATACGAAATACGATGTCCACAGAAATTAATATTCGACGAGTTATTGCTCCATTTCGCTTAGGATTCAAGGTTGTTTACAAAACTTGCCAGCCACGCTTTATTATAAATAGATAAATCATAATTTTATTCTTAGTTACAAATAAAAATCCACGTGACAAAATCAAAATAAACCAAAAAGAAGTACGAAAAAGCTATCTATAGACACATTTATAAATATATTTTACAAGAATTGCTCCTTTAAAGGTATTATTAGATTAGGTAAATAGATGTATATATTTAGTAAGTAGAATTTAAGTATTCTTACTGTATTTTATTAAAAAAAAATGACTTTCTGCCAAGTGTCTTGCGGCGCATTCTTCTTGGGCATGATGGTCTTTCCGAATGCGCTGGTAGTTTCAAAAGGCACGTAAAAGAGCCCTTGGCGGCCAATTTGCAAAAATAAATTTTCATTTTCATTTATTCACCCGACTTATAAAAAGTCACCATAAATCATTGATATTACTAATTCAAATTTCACGGTATTTATGTTTTAATTGTGTTATATAAATGGCCAAGGTTCCGTGTCAAGGTCTAAGTTTTGCATTCGTGGTTTTTATAATTTTTATAGTGGTTATTATCACCAAGGATTTACAATTTAAATAAGGCACTTCCATCAATAGACAAAACAAAATTGATTTTTAATCGATGATTGCACGAAGGAAAACATTAATACATCCTACTAATATTATAAACGCGAAAGTTTGTAGGTATGGATGGATGGATGTTTGTCACACTTTCACGCCAGAACGGCTGGACAGATCTGAATGAAATTTGGAACATAGATATATTATAGTCTGGAATAACATATAGGCTATTTTTTATCCCGGAAAATTGCGTAATTTCTGCGGGATAGCGATAAACGAATTCTATGCAGACGAAATTGCGGGCAACAGCTAGTACTTACATAAATCATGTACGGGGTAGACAGAACCTAAATAACAATCAAATCTTTCCTTTTTACAATATTAAAGTGCCTAGATACCTGTGGCGTGGTGTCATTACAACTCGATTCCCATCAGCTTGCCTATTTTAAGGCAGTAGGGCACTTTTATTGCGCAGAATTAGAGGAAAAGGCTAGTTAAATACCCTTCAGCTTGCCTTCTGATATTCTTTACCCTACGCCACTGCTAGATACATCAAAACGTTGAGTCCAAGTCTTAGTCGTCCTCGCTTATACGTCGTAAACAACTTATGTATTACTCGTACAAGAACACTAGCTTCATAGACTGACATGTAGTAAATTAGATATGCTATTGAACGTTGAACTTTACATAATGTGAACAAAGGTATTCTGAAAGAGCGTCTGCTTTGCGGCATTAACTTTGTATAAATTGCATAAGTAACGTTTTGAATGTCAAATCATTATTTCATTTATTGTATTGGAACTAATGGATGATGAATGATGCATTAATATAAGGTTTTGTGCATGTATTAATGGACAAAAAGAATGGTTATAAAATAGACGATTAGGTATAAAATTATACAAACAAGCGCAGACGATTTACTTCTCAACGACTTTAGAAATCATCTGTAGCAAATTTAGAATAGACCCGTAGGTACATCATAAAAGAACTCATCTCAAAAGAAACGACGATATCATCTTTCGAAAAATTATCTAGCGTAATAATCAATACCTAGTAAGTAAGTAAGCTTTATTGTACAAATGTAAAGAAACAGATACAATTCACAAAAAAATAAAAATAACATTAATATAGCAAGACCTAAAGGCCACGTTTAGCATGGTTGTGGGCGTATCAAAGTATAGATGGGTTGCTAGCCGCATCGCCTATCACATGATTCCTATGATTTTCGCCCATTCCCGCGATGGGTTTTTACTATCTGCGCGGGAAGAGAAGCAACTGGTACATTCTATATGTTTTCTTTGCTCCCAGACCAGCATGGAAGCAATACATGCTTACACAAATCACGTCTATCCCTTACGGTGTAGACAGAACCTAAGATAACAAACAAGAGCTAAAGGCCACGTTTAGCATAATTGTGGGTGTATTGGATTTATAACATTTATATATCTATCGATATTTTGGAAGTGTATGGGAATGGCTTGAAGAACCTTGTGTTTATTGAAGTCACGTTTGTTCGTGCTTTAAGATGATTGTAAATTAACTGAATTCCTTGTGATTATTAATTACTTTGTTTGGAACGGAAAGGCCGGGTCGCAAGATTAAATTTGCACGGTTCATTCATTATGTTTATCAATGGTTCTAAATAGATTGTAGTGTGAAATAAGGACAAGTGTTAGCTGTACACAAAGAGTTACTTTTATCTTTTTTTAGGCAAGATATTTGCATGAGACGCCACCTGAATGGACATATTCATCATCATCATCAGACCGTACCAGACATTAGACCAGGAGTTCCCAACCAGGGGGCACGCCTCCCAAGGGGGGCGGAAAGCGTTTGTAATTTCTTTTTTTATACCACTGAGGTGGCAAACAAATAAATAATAAATAATTTATTTTAAAAATTGTTTATTAGAATCAAAGTAAAAGGCTTTTAAGAACATAATGTGAGTTTTTTGTATTTATTGAAAATGTAAAGGGAGGGGGGCATGAAAAGATTATTAATAGTCTGGAAGCCTTAACAAAACAAAGGTTGGGAAACGTTTGGGAAAATTAAATATAGGCCTCTCCCATGGCACCCCACCTTTTTATGGTGTGGAAATGCTGGTCTGGAAGTAAAGAAAAAACATAGAATTTACCAGTTGCTTCTCTTCCCGCGCAAATGGTAAAAGCCCATCGAGGGAATTGGCGGAAGTCTTAGGAATCATGCTAAAGGTCTTCTTCTTCTTCTTCTTATTTGTGGCGTTTCAAGTCGTTATAGCGACGACAACTTCGCCAATGTCAAAGTAACAAAAATATGATTAAAATCTTGTGACAAAATGTCGGCAACGTTGTACGGTAATGGTCAAAGACCCCCCTCCCCCTGTCGGGCTCTTAGCCAACGGTCAATGATATCCCTCAGAAACTGCCAGGAAATCATTAGCCGAAGCCCAGGGTGCACCGGATCAAGCACTGCTCTTCCCCCCGGACGGATCCAAAAAGGAACCGCAGCTCTTGACCACACGTGGAGGTAACCCGACTGGCACCCCATGCTAAAGGTAGTTGATGCGGTTAGCCAACAATCATAATTTTGATTCTCCGTCCACCTGCACGACCATAACCCTGTTAAGCAAGGCCTCTGGATCTACCCGCCCTGACAATCCTGTACCGGATAAAGACGTGATATATTTAGGTATGTAGGTATGTATGACCAGAAGGTCGGCAGCTATTTTGGACAAAGAACTACGATGACAGCTTAATTATTCTCTTAAAATTCTGCTTGGATCAGACAAAAAATTGCATTTACAGCTATTTTAAGTTATTTCACCTTGAAGCTAAAAGGCTGTAGAAGGAAGTCGCACGTAGCCTTGCACGCAGTTTTGTCACGTCTTCATACTAAATGTGCGTACTGCGTAGGCACACAGATATCAAACATAATAACATCAGTGGCGTGCACAGTCAGACAAAAAAAACAACTACCTAACTTACCAAAAATGTTGCTACTTGATAAGTGATTGTGAGTTGCTAAGTGATTAACCACCTCAAATATCCGAAAGGGGAGCGAGTCGGGTTACCTCCGCGTGTGGTCAAGAGCTGCGGTTCGCTTTTGGATCCGTCCGAGGGGAAGAGCAGTGTTTGATCCGGTGCACCCTGGGCAACAGTTTATGATTTCCAGGCAGGTTCTGAGGGATATCATTATCCGTTGGCTAAGAGCCCGACAAGAGGGGGGGGGGGGTCTTTTGATCGTGTTTTACCGTATAATGTTGCCGACATTTTTGTCACAAGATTTTTGAATGTATTTATTTCTTTGACATTGCCGAAATCATCGCATCGATCGATGGGGCCATATTAGAAAAAGAAGAAATATCCGAAAAGAGATAGCAATTACAGCAGGATATACTAGGGTGACGGGTACCAGTAATGGGCATGCCCTGGTGCCGTCACGCTATGTCTTTTTGTCTGTATGAAGTGCACGCGACTGAATAACATAGTACATTAGGTACGCAAATATCACGATTTCCAGTTCCAGATGTAACCAATGACATTTATCTATTAAGCTGACACAACATTACATTACAATAAGTTTCTGAAAAGCTTTTTTTGCTGACTGTACTTGCGTTGTCATTTGTCCTACACATGTGTACCAGATTTCAAGTCAATCGGACCAACCGTTGAAGAGTCTCCTGTGGAGACCATCCTGGCTGGGTCACCGGAATCCCACTACCAGATTATTGTATTAGCGAGTCACGACTCGGGCTTGACCGGTTTGTTTCTATTAGCCTACTGTTAGATGTGCAGGTGGATAATTAAATAGTTTTATCCAGGGCAAGGGCTAAGGGTTATGTAATGTGTATGCCAAAATAAACAATAAATGTTATAAATAACCAGTGGAAACGTTTTGCAATGCGATAGTGAAAGGACACGTTAAAATCTATATCTGTTGTGTGGTCCAAATTATTTGAACGAGCGATTTATTGACTTGCTCTACTTATACCACTTTATTTTGAAAAAATGACTTTATGCCAAGTTTCTTGCGGCGCATTCTTCTTGGCAATGATGGTCTTTCCGAATGCGCTGGTAGTTTCAAGAAGACATGTAAAAGAGCCTTTGGCAGCCAATTTGGAAAAATAAACTTTTCATTTTCATTTTCATATCAGGTTTTAAAGTTATTAACATTTTCATAAGATTTGTATAGTAAATACATTGAAATTTTCCGACACTTTCTACAAATATCATCATATTTCAACCAATTTACATAAAACCTTGACAAATTATATACCCAAACCTTTCTCGTGAATTACTCTATCTATTAATGAACACCGCATAAAAATCCGTTCAGCAGTTTTTGAGTTTATATCAAACAAGTCGACAGACAGACGCGACGGAGGACTTTGTTTTATAATATGCAGTGATTGTATGTATAAGTAGTATTCAGTTGTTATGTAGTATGTTAATTTAACTTATTGTAGGTTTGACCAATGACACCTCTGACACCAGACAGCGTCTCATTTTCTTACAAATATGACACGTCACAATACTCGTAATGCAACTGAGTTGCCAAATAGATTCTTATCATATTATGTGTTTTTGGCGTTCCCCTTGACCGAAAATGCAGCGAACGTTACAAAAGCTTTGGAAGAAGTTGCGAAATGACTAGTGCACGTATACTCAATTTTACATTATGTTGGTACTGTACACCCATATTTTTTATTCTTCGATATGTACATTTAGTTTTGTCTCGTAAAATAAAAAACAGAAATTACTACAAAAAAAAATTGAAAAATAACTTTAACGTGCTTGAATGTCTAGTATTTTAATAATCGCTTTCACTTTTGATTTGGACCATCAAATGTTGCAATAGTAGCCGCGTGGTACAGTAAACGGATCGTGGGTATATTGTTGTTATTTGCCTACTTTAATAAAGAAAAGTAAGTGGGAACTTGGTTGCCTGTTATAGGGTTCCGTATACAATAAAATACATATAACAACCAAAACAGAAAAAAGGTATACAAAATATGACAATGGGCGTACACTTACCTTGGCAGGGTATACTTGCCTTAATAGAAAACTTGTGATATTATGTGCATGGCCTTAGGTCTTCTCCGAATTCGAGTAAAACTTTGAATTTCGAGACCAGAGTTATTTACTAACATAGTTAAAAGAATACAAACACTATCCCCCTTATTCATAAACGCTCTGTAGGCTTCTGCTAACTTAGCAATCGATTGTCCTTATCTATCACTTTTACATTTACCTTTCACAGATAAGGACAAACGATTGCTAAATTAGCAGAGGCCTATAGAGCGTTTATGAATAAGGGGGTAAGAGTCTTGGTCACATGAATGAACAAATTGTTACTATTTTTTTGGCAAATATATGTAGATAAAATAAATAAAAATTATGTATTATACATTTTTAATGATATAACATCACTTGACAACATGTGCAAGCACGTATAAACTAAACATGATGTAAACCGATCTCTAAACCTCACCGTGCTGGTTAGCGAGCTAGTTCGCGGTAACGTGGTTAGGTTAACCTGGTGCAACTGCCTGGGAACCGATCTGTTAACTGTGCTACAATGAAGATACAACGCTTGCACACAACGGTATGTGACGCGTTTACTAGAAGCTTAACGATTGAGTTTCTTGAACATTGATACACCATTGATACTTTGAGAGTTTTGTAGAGAATAACCCCCTTATTCATAAACGCTCTGTAGGCTTCTGCTAACTTAGCAATCGTTTGTCCTTATCAGTCACTTTGACATTTATCTTTCACAGATAAGGACAAATGATTGCAAAGTTAGCAGAAGCCCATAGAGCGTTTATGAATAAGGGGGTAATTACTTACTTACTTACACAAATCACGTCTATATCCCTTACGAGGTATACAGAGCCTAAAGTAACAAAACCACGCCACGTTCAGCTTGATTGTAGGCGTATAGGTGGAAAAAGGAATCAAAATAGTGATGGGTTGCTAGCCGCGTCGCCTTAACATGATTCCTAAGAATTTCGCCCATTCCCTTGATGGGCTTTTACCATCTGCGCGGGACGAGAAGCAACTGGTACATTCTATGTTTTTCCTTTGGTAACAGACCAGCATGTAAGAAAGACAGCAAATTGGCATTGTTCATTTTTTTTAAGCTGTGCTTTTAACACCTTTATTTGATAAAATGGACTATTTCAAGCAACTAATTTGAATATTATGCTTTTACGTAGCTTTGTTAATTAATAATAAATATTTTTTCGCTGTTTGATAATTCGTGAATTTAGACAGAATCCCAATCGCCTTCGTTCGGCTGGCTATAAAAAAAACGGCTTTGTCTATGGTTTTGTCGATTTGACAGTGACACGTGACAGTTGCCTTAGCTAAATTTTTTTTTTTCATTTTTGTGGCAAACGTTCAATGCTGGATTCTGTCTAAAAACCCGGTCGTTCGGTCAAACAAAGGTTCAAAGTACTTTTACAAAAATATCTGCAATCATAAAGTATTTTTGAAATCGGACAAGATAAATCGGATAAATGATGGTTTTCCTCGAAATGGTTTTCGAATTGGAGCATACTAAAAAAAATGAACAATGCCAATTAACAACTGCGAAATTCTCCGCATTGAGCCCGCGTGGGAACTGTAGCCCAAACGCTTTCATTCTGAGAGGAGACCTGTGCCCAGCAGTGGGTATATACACTAGAGATGAAACGAACAACAATATTCTTATCAATTTTTGATACTGTTTACATGTTTTACGGCAAGCGAAAAGTCATCAGTAAAGACTAGGTTTCGAAGTAAGTATACCCAAAAAAACCCTTTAAAAGTTTCAATTTTCAGATTTTTCCCTTTAGTTAGAATAAGACCATAGTCATCATCATCATCATCAGCCTGAAAACGTCCACTGTTGAACACAGGCGTCCCCATGCCATACCAACCCCATCCCTTACCATGGTACTTCTTGCCAAAGTTCATAATCCTATGTCAAAGGGAAGTCCTCGCGTCGTTTGATCGCGAAAAATTTGAAACTTCATATTTTTATCATTGCAAGACGATATCTCCAAACTTTCTTGACAGACTGACAATGAAGTTATCCTAAAAGGGTCCTTTCCTCTTAACTTGCGGAACATTAAATAACTAAGAAAACAGCATTTTATCTATCAACGCAAGCAAATAAAGAGAACAAAATAACCATACCTTTACCAACACCAATCTGCTCAATATGTTCCCTATGTAAAGGTAGAGCTATAGAGATATGACTGGTGTTCTTGGAAATTCGGTGTGCGATGTCACCAGCTTAAACTGGTTTTATAAAGGCCTTCTCAAATAAAAGTGTTTTCTTTTGAATCTTTACGCCAAGACAATCGCGGGAGGCTTATGATAGCCGTGGAGATCCTTGAGGAATGCCCATGTCAACATCTCTCAACTCATTTTGAAACGTTCGTCGGGCTAAAAAGGGATTCCAAATCAAGGACCGGAACCGGTTACCATTAAAAGGGTATTGGATAGAAAGAAAGGAAGAAGAAAGAAAGAAGACATTTATTCATTTTTGCAAGACACACAAATATAAGAGAATATACACACATAGGATAGGGTATTTTATAGAATTGTTTTCACAAACCCCATCGATTTAGTAAGCATTTCATCGGGTTATCCGAAAGAAAGTCTGACCGTAATAACGTAGTTAATTCTGGTAGGCGATTACCAACACTAAAAAGCCTTAATACCTAAGGGTTACCATATTCCGAGATTTTAAAACGCGATCAAGCAATTTTAAACTTTAAATGCAACGCATTCGTAACCCTATTAAATGGTAAGTGGTTAAATAATCAAGTTATTTACACCCTATTCGACTCGAAAACCATATAGAAAACAGTTAACCTTATTCAAAACAGGCTTAGCACAACGATAAGCTTACCATATCATAGGGTAACAGTTTAATAGGGTTACCCTATGAAAAGGCTTAAGCAAATGAAGGAGTTTTCCGGTCCTTCTTCACAATGAACATTGTGTGAACATATACATTTTAAAATCACGTAGTAATCATCGCATCGATCGATGGGGCCTTATTAAAAAAGAAGAAGAGTTGCATTAAGACGTCATGGTAAAGGCCCGTCTGTTTCGGATTAATGTATGGGCTAACAATTGGCATCGGAATCAGCTAGCTGTCAAATTCATACTAGAACTGTCAAAATGAACACGATGGCGATTGCGAGCGAGAGCGAGTTAGGTAATAAGCCTAACGATCTGCAAGTGGCGCTGCCAATTGTTTCATACCGATTGAGACGTTCACGTGAACGTTTTTTTGTGTGAAAACTTGCACTAGGGGATCAGTTTTCATAGTATTTGACAGGTGTCTAAGTCATTCCGCCACCTTCTGCCTCGGCTTCGATAGCCACCACGGAACCCAACAGTATGCCTAGCACGAAAGCATACGAAAGTCGCGTCGCGCGCGAGATAGATTATCCATCTCTTTCTAAAACGAATAGTAAGAAAAAGACGGGCAATCTGACTCGCGCGCGACGCGACTTTTGTACGCTTTCGTGCTAGACGTACAGCACCCAGCGAATACATCAATATAATGATGACTTAATATTTAGGTTCAAAAAACTATGAACATGGAAGCAATATCCAATACACTTAAGTGCTTTTGAATCCATTACAAGGCCGTAATGACGGCAAAAACAGCATTACGTCAACTTGACAGTAAATCTTGTGGTTCAGGTGATCATAACTATTTCAGATTTTACTGAGGCGTTTAAACACCTACTTTAATACCTAATTAGACATTTAATGTCACGGATATTTTTTTGTACTGTATCACTATCACTACATAGTATAAAACAAAGTCGCTTTCTCTGTCCCTATGTCCCTATGTATGCTTATATCTTCAAAACTACATGACGGATTTTGATGCGGTTTTTTTTAATAGATAGAGTGATTCAAGAGGAAGGTTTTTATGTATAATTCTACGCAGACGAAGTCGCGGGCAGAAGCTAGTTGTTCATAAGAAAAAAAGTTATAAGTGAGGTGACCGGCAGGGATCCGATTTTCAAGAGCAGATCGAAATCACCACTCGAGTGTTAAAAATCTGTGTATTAAACTAAGAATATAATGACCAAATACTAGATGAGATCGTTTAGTTAATACAATAATAAAGTAGGACCCTTTTTAACGTTGTGTTAATTTTTATGCCGTAGGTACGAATTTATCGGTTGTGGAATGTTAAAGAATGAATCTCAGATCAAATTATATATTTGACTACTATAGCTCTTATTTTCCTTTAATCTACTCGTATGTCGCATTTCACATTCAGCTTAATCTTTCGCCACATTTAATAGTATAGAATAAGTATATATTATAAGTATAGAGAAGGGAAACCAGTAATACTTGTACCTACTTTAATAACCAGCAACGGATAAACATACTTTTATAGTAAATCCGCAACATCCATGATTCGAGTACAAACATTCATATCCAAAAATTTCATAATTCAACTACCTGCACTATCGGAATTCGGGTCCAGGACTTCTAGGTAAGTCAGGGTCACTGATGAGTAGTGTTGGCGACAGCCGACCTTTCTATGGATTTTATGGTTTTTTATTCTTTTTTATATTGTTTACGATTTTGTTTTGTGTATGTCACTGTATGATTTTTACGTTACTGTGTCACTTTCTATTAAATAGCTAAAAATGAAATTTCTACATGTCAGTGAAAATTAGAACACACAGAAAAATCGGAAAAGTAAAGCTATGGCCGGGAATAAATAATTTAATTTCTAACGGTAAAACCGTAAAAGTAAACACAAAAAATCAAGAAATAAAAATTCTTGATTCATTTGATAGTAGCTAAAAATGCTTGAAAAGTTGATTTATTTGAGTAAAGAATAGTAGCAGGCACCTTCGGGTGCCCAACAAGTAGGCTATCCGGTCATTTAGTCAATAGTCAATTAGCCGCAGACAGATAAGTCTCCACAAGTCCACAATTCACAATGCCCCGCGTAAGCAATAATGCTTGTTTCCACAACAAAACACAGCATTCCCATTATGGACTCGGCCATGGCAGAGCGTTGCGAATCGAGTCGTTTTCGTTTCAAAATGTTTCGAAAGTCGATTTTATTATATTCTCGGAACAATAACCAGCGGTCACAGGCCAATTAAGAAATGTTATTGTTTGAATGTGAATCTACGCATTTCATCAGACGTGTCGCCTTGAATTTCAATTTCGTTATGCTAATTGAGCATCCTATGCAGAATTGTTTGCATATTTTTAATTATTGCATGCAGTTTCTTTTACTAAATTAAAAGCGTTTTTAAGTAATAGACTACAAGCCCATGGAAAAAAAACATGTGAAATGAACCAGCGTGAGTGAAGCTTAGAAGGGTGTTACTATATCATAAAATAACGCTGAGCGCTATGCCGTCATTTCTGAGCGAAAACTATGTAATTGTGATATACGCCTAAATTCATACAATAACCGCGACTTAACATTACTCCCTGCAACATGTGACGCACGTAATTGAATAATAGCCAGTAAGCATTTATTAAATATTAAATATGTGTAACTAATCTTTAAGTGTGTCCTTATACTTAACCTACCTTACTTACCTAAGTACCTACCTAAGTCCTGTTCTCTCGTTTAGTTAAAATGATAAAATGAGAACAAATCGTGAAAGTGTAAACAGTTAATTACTATCATTATCATCATCATCATCTCCAGCCTATATACGTACCACTGCTGTCCACGGCCTCCTCTCAGAATGCGACTTAATTTATTGTTAATTACTGCGAAGTGTTACAATTTTAAAAAATCCTCTAAAAGAACAGCTCGAATTATAGCGTTTGCCCGTTCAACCCTCAACATTTTCCTTGCCCCGATATCGTGTGTACGTGCTACATCGCTACCGATATCCGATACGTGAGATCTCTCTAAAAAGTACACGATAGGGGCGCCACCGTTCGTAAATCCGCGGTACTGATGTGATGTCATCTTCCCGCTAAAAAACTTCATGTATAAGCGCTTAAACTACCTAAGTATGATTACTTATTTATTACGCTAATTTTGTCTTACGGTTTTTCTTTGTCTTTTTTTATCTAACAATACACCGCAAAAACTGTATTCAGAGTTCCGTGACACAATGTTAAAAATGGTTATCAAGGCGACCATAGTGAAATAACATACTCATTTCTTAATTATTGTCTCTCTCTCTCTTATAGTGCCTCTCCAACTAGTGGAGGTTGGCAGTCAGCTCCGCATATTTCCTCCGATCCTTCGCGAGGTTGAAAAGTTCGGCAGCACTTGCGACTCCGGTCCGCTCCCGGATATTATTGACTACTGGAAATAAGAAACGCTCGATCAAGCGATCAAACGCATGTACCGAATAGATTTTATACTTATTAACTACATACTTATCCACACCGCACCGCGCGGGCGAGGACTCGTTTAAGTGGTCGACTCTATATATATATAGTAGTCTGTCAATCGTGGCGTGGCACTAAAAAAGGGCGGCAAATTCAAAACATCGCTATCTGGTAACACAGAACTTATAGCGGATTTTTTTTGATACTACGTTTTAATTTTTTTTTTCTCATATCTTATGAAAGTGTAGAAGTTAGTTCAACAAAATAAATCAATTTAAAATCATTTTAAATGACATTACCTGGCCTTCCCTCCAGATGCGAAGGGCAAGACAAACATGAGGGATTGGGGAACTGGTAAGATGAATGAAAATAGATACTCAAGAATGTATAGTTGTAATCTCAACCTTATATTACGTGCTAGCTATCCAGATTTACCAGGTACCATTTACGAGTCATAAACAAAGCCAGATTCTAGAAATTCAACACCCCATAAAGAATCATCTTTCGTAAACATCTGACACCACTGAGGTTAAATAATTTCCCCCTTAATGGCGACATCACTGAGATGCAAAGTTTCACGACAGCTCCCGTTTGACAGATGAAATTGTTGCCATATGAAGAATTTGGAAAAAAGGCCAATTAGGCTATATTCTCTGGTTCCTTACACTGTTTTTAAATTCCTATAACTATTACTAGAGCCCCGCCTATTCCATTTGCTCCAGATAAGTTAACCAAGTCATGTAAGGACTGCATAGAAGGACACATCGAAATGTAATGTTACATAAGTTTCGGCAAGTGGAGTACGACCTTCGCTTGCACTCGAATTAGGAAACGCTGTCCTGTATCGTTTTCGCAACTTTAACTTTACGAAAGTATTTATTGGTTGAACGTTGTTATACTTAGAAGTTTATACACTGTGTGTTAAAGAACGTCTCAGGTCGCAGGAACTCGTCGCACGAGCCAAAGGCGAGGCAAACACGCGACCTGGGGCCCCATTTTTGAAAG
The DNA here is from genome assembly GCA_932294345.1 of Pandemis cinnamomeana. Taxonomy (NCBI): domain Eukaryota; kingdom Metazoa; phylum Arthropoda; class Insecta; order Lepidoptera; family Tortricidae; genus Pandemis; species Pandemis cinnamomeana. The sequence continues at coordinate 5,758,315 of OW028721.1, forward strand.
CACATCACTCGAAAGTACCACTCGAAAGTGGTATAAATCTGTTTATATCTTCAAAACTACAGCTCTAATCAAATTTTTGACTAGTTCACAAGATTAATGAGAGCCGTAATTATTTTCTAAGCTACTCGTATTTCAAATTCACCACAATTTTTCACCACTTTTGAGTGTGGGTTCTCAGGCAATTTCAGGGACTTTCTTTATCATCGCCCGAGGTGCATACACAATTTTACGTCTTCCCCTGGCCAGGAAGTGGAGATTTCCACACGCGTAGCTACTTACGGCCCGGGCAACGTAAAAACTAATCCACAATACTTGAGCACGGGGATGGAATGGTTTGACTGAGCATCCACCCACACACTATTAAAGTTTTCCATACATTGGTCGATGTTCAAAGTGTACGGCTTTAAAGGGTGACTTAATTTTGATAAATAACAACAACAGTCTCCAGTCAGTTAATCCAACCATCTGCTGAAACATTCCAAAATAATAAGACAACCTGTATAGACAAGATTATTGTGTATATACGGAACAGTCGTACCAAAATGTGTTTCATGCGAGTCAGGTTGCACTTTATTTGCCATTGGCGGTTGCCTAACATCCTCATTAGCATGACGGTCAAGGTAGAGCGGTTTGCGTGCGGGTCTGAGGCTGTGTGAAGGTAAACAATGTGTTGCTCCAGGAATTAAAAAAACAAGAGGCTCGAAAACAGAACACCATAACTTTTTTACTGGTTGATTGTTGGTGGCCAGTACGAAAAACATGTATTTTTTTAAGTAGGTCCTTAATAGTAGGTAAATACATAAATATAATAACAGCAATAAAATATTCCTACTAATTTTATTTTGAGCACGTTGTTTTTGCGCGAGTTTACAAATAAAATTGAAAGTTATTTCAAGAATAAAAACAAGTTAAAAAAAAGAAATGTCAAACGCACTGAACTTCTTGGCCAGTAGGCACAAAATTTCTTCTGATGTCTTAAAAATCGAGATGTTGGTTTGGTGACTCACTGATTCTAACATAGCGTAAATATTTGTTGCCTTAACAAGTAATTTACTTTGTAAACATTTGAAATAGGATTAAATTGAACAACACTACTCTAATTACGGTTCAAAGCGAAACCTTTATGTAACAGTTGCAAGTTACAATTAGCTATCTATTGAGTTTCATAAACTTTGAACACAAATCTTTATTGACAAAAGAACCAGGTCAGACCAGGTAAGGGTTATGTCACCGACAAGTACAGAACGCAATATCGTTAACATGAATTATTACGTTATATGACGCCTACAAAAAATGCAAGTTTAATTGTCAGTGTTTGTCATTACTAAGTCATTTGGCTTTGGTCCTTTCGGTTCCCAACAGTATGAAAATGACTAGGTATCTATTAAAAAAAACCAACGTCATGAAGAAACATTTTAGAACTGCTAGCTCTGACGTCACGCGAGAAGATCGGGTGCTCTCGCTTGCACACTCTGACGTCACGCGGAACGTGACAATGAGTCATGCTTTTTAGTGAGTGCAGCCGGCGTTCATCGATTTATAAGATGTTATCACGTCAAAAAGCGTAAATACCTATTAAATAATATAATCTTTGTACCAGTCCAGTGTACAGTGTACTAATATTCCATTGTCATTTTTATTTAAGACCGTGTTTCTTTCTATTCGTATGTGAGAACGATTAATTTTGTAGCTATCAAAACATTCTATAAAAACTTACAAAAACGCTGATCCACGCTACGTGATATTAAATCGTGACTTACACATCAAGCAGGAACTGGCTGGAAACGTGCGTCTTGCTACGTTTAAAAAAAAGCAATTGTCTCTGGCGAACACTTTTCAACGACCTCGAAGATTTCAAGTTTAGAACGTTTTGAAATTTACCATTTTAATTGGTACGGTGAATAAAACTGGAACTAATGTCGTTGCATACTAAAGTCACGGCTTTTGTTTGGTGACAGAGTCAGAGTTGCCAGCAAGTATATTTTGGTACCCGCATTACTTTAATTGGTTTGGTTTTTACATTCATCAACTTGTTGTTAAAAACTATTGAAGTTATTGCAACTCATTAATCGGCAAAAAAACTTGTATCTAGAGTTGCAAAAAAATGTATAGATTTAATTGTCATTTTTATTAATGACGTTAAGATTTTAAGTAGATTTAACATTGAGTGCGAAGAAGGTGTTTTATTATAGGTTCTCTTGTTTGTATTTTTACTTACAGGCCTAAAGAGTATTAAAAATGTGCTTTTATGAAATTTTTGCTAGATATAAGTAATAAGTAAGTAAAATTTATCTGACCGGGGTGTACGTGACCTAACGTAGCTGTGGTAGTATACTATGTGTACGTTTTGAATAAACATTTGTATCAAAACACCGTCAAAACATACCAATAATCAATCATTCCAAAATTCCCAAAATCACGTCAGTTATTAGCTTAACCGTCGAGGCTTAAACAATTAACTTCCATAGACAATTAATAAATGGCCGATCGAGCGAGCAATCACCTCCGTGATCCGTGACCGTGTACTTTTATTACCCATACATTATTGATTATTTAAATTTACATACACTACATCCTGCTATTTCCCACACTTAACCCGTTATACGTTCAAACGCGGATTAGCCCCTTATCGCATCGGATACGGCTAACAATCAAACACAACATCCTGCCCCTACATTAATGCAAAAAGGCGAGAGTGAATGTCTCAAGCGGGATATATAGGTCCAGCTGACAAAGGTAACAAGACCTTAAAGGCCACGTTTAGCATAATTGTGGGCGTATATAGGTGGAAAAGGGAATGAAAATAGTGATTCCTAACCGCATCGCCTATAACATGATTCCTAAGATTTGCCTATTCTTTCGATGCCCAATCGGCTTTTATTTTGTCGTCTGCGCAAAGACTAGTGTAGAACGCCGAGTTGTTGTCATGTTCTGCCTAATAGTAGCTAGGTGTTTCGTTTCCGTTGTAGAATTCAGTTAGAGTTCAGTTTCTTTTGTGTTTATTGACCATTTAATCCAGGACAAACGGTTGTGCCTATGTGACAATTGTAAACTCGATTGTGATACAATTGACCGCCACAGATGTGATATGTATTTTTGTACAATTGAATTAAATCCCTTCGTGCCTGTCTTGCTGTCTACTCACTCTTATCGGTTTAATACGTGAATCGATGGTTCCCGAAATCCAAATCCCGTTTTAAAAGCTCAGGTGTAGTGTACCAATTTTTCTGTAAGTTAAAAAGGGGAAGTACCTGTGACGCTTCTCTTAAGCCTTCTTTTTAACGCGTGGAAAATGCGCCTTATGCATCCCCGCGCTCGGGGCAGCAACGGGGGTATGACGGGCTCTCCAGCTCGCCGCTGCCTTTCCTATGGAACGAGGGGAGAGGCCTACCGTCTAAAACACACACGTTCCCTCCTGGCGATGAACTGTGGGCGTTGCGGGAGCACTATCGTGTCAACCGCGGTTCTTCTCTTAAGCCTAGAGGGAGATGCGATGACAAAATTTTCGAGCCAAGTGGGCGTACCAACATGGTATAAATTAACCACATAGGGGTGTCAAGGGCCCAAGTAGATCAACATTCTTCAAGTATTCAAGAGCATGTTACGGTATGTTAATTTCTATTATTTCCAAGACAATGGTCCGCATGTTGCGCTGAACTTGGCAGTGTAATAAAACGAATGACCAAGGGCGCCCCCTTTCACCGAGGATGCGCATGCGCAGTTTTTACGGCGAAATTCGCTGCAAGGTTGCGAATGTAGCTACTGTAAACGTTGTTCTACTTTATTGATCGATTTTAATGTGTCTCAAGAAATATCATACAAGGTCTCGTATTTCAGCAGGTAGTCGGAAAACCGGAACAATTTAAGGACCCTGAGGCCTTACCGTGACGTCCTAATGCGATTTAATTCCGACTCAGTTCAGTAGGCTTATTAAAACTCGCTCGCAATCGCCATCGTGTTCATTTTGACAGTTCTTGTATGAATGTGACAGCTAGCTGATCCCGATGCTAATTGTCAGCCCGTACATGAACTGTCAAAATGAACATGATGGCGATTGCGAGCGAGTTGAACAATAAGCTTACAGGTTTTAGCTGTCATTTTTAGTATGGATCTGACAGCGAGCGAACCTAAACTGAATGGGAATTAAATCGCGTTAAGACGTCATGGGGCCCTGTATGTGACACATTACATTAATATCGGCAAAGTTAGTATTTTTTTGGGTTTCTTACCTCAAAAGAAAATACTATCACTTTTGTTGCCTGCCCGTCTGTCTGTCCTCGAGTATACGTATCAAGCTAACATTTTATTTAAGCGAAACATTCTTGATCGAGATTCAAAATCGAGCTAACTAGGCACCTTGTGTGGCTAACAAGTGCTCATAATAGCAAAACAAGGTAAGTAAATTAACTTAGACGATTCATAATGATTCAACGAATCCAAGTGACAAAGTAATAAATACCAATGTTGCAATTATACAAATACTGAATACCTTCCGCATATCATATTTCAATTTTCGAACATGGCAATACCTTACCCTTTAATGTAATTGCATTATATTAATAATACATGTTTTTTTCTGCAATATCAAAGCTTGTGTTAAATGCATTTCATTAGGTCATGTTAAATTTTAATTAAAGTTTAATGTCAAGGGAATAAGGCACATATTTCGTTAAGGCACTATCTGCATAGCATGGTAATGATTGTCTCGCATGTATTATCTATGGTAATGACTGTAGAATGTTATAATAACGGCCAGCAATGCATGTCTAAATGTTATCGTATGCTAATGCGAAACAAGGCATCCAAAGCGCGCCTTTTATGCTAAACTTAGCGTTTCCCTTCCCTACTATAATTATTTATGAAATAAACAAGTGAAAATCTAGCCCAATCAAAACTTTGAGATAAACTTACGGCACCTATTTTACATGCGAAGAAGAAATAACTTAACTTTAGTTATAACTTTAACCATAACCAACCTTGACATAATATTTCTTAGGTTTTCCGTAAAAAAACGTCGGTAATTAAAGTTGTTGTTAAATTAACTGGTTACAACCCACGCTTAGAGTTCCTTTTGAATTAAATTGAACGTACGCTACAATACTTGAGAATAATCTGTAATGGACCGTAGCAACAAGTCCCGTCTCAATATTCTCTAAAAACTTAAATAATGACCTGGCAACACCTCAATTAGCCCTCAAACCCGAGTTCCGAGTAACGTGGAAACGTGAATGACCGCCGCAGCCCGTTAGTATGCGAGCCACGGGTGGTGCTGTCAGTCATTTGGGGTTGTCAGCCTCAAGATTAGTGCTGATGTATCAGGATTTTTCTAACGATTACACGATTACAAGCATAATAAAAAAAGTAGAATTTGGAACTATGGACCTCCACATACGCGATACTCAACTCAAATATATTAGATTAGGTACTTAGCTGTTGCGCGCGACTTTGCCGCGCAGAATATTATGTAGACGACACTTACACATAATGTGGCTCTTTATTGGTAAAAGAATATTCAAAATCGGTTCAGTAACCCAGAAATTAGCCCCTACAACCCCACAAACTCTATCTCTTTATAATATTAAAATTATTTAAAATAGAAAGGCAATACGTTCCTTTTTAAAGTGATATTATTATCTTTTTTTTATGGTGTGGAAAATGGCCTTATGCATCCACACGGTACGGGTTTACTGGGGGTATGTGGCTCTCCCGCGACGGCAGGCATACCCACTAAAAACCACACGGTTTCCCTATTCAGTCGTATGTGAGGCGTTACGGGAGCACTCGGTGTCACCGCGACGCCCCACGACCACCCCGGGATGGGGTTCCCTCTTCGCGGCACCTGTGATATTATTCTTATCTGCCTTGGCCGGCTTCGACCAATTTATACTCTAGACTAGCGAACCATCCTGGCGTCGCACGGGTGCAATGTATTAGCCAAACGACACGAAACGAACATCGGAGTATTCGGAGTAGGCCTGCCGCATGCCCTTATATTATACTTCGATATTCGAAGCTTGCTTCATGCTGTTCCAGTCACACTAGTAGTCATTCATTAAGAATGAGGGGGACGGTATACGAATTTCGGAGTAGACTTCTGCTGGTAACCCCAGTCAAGGCAGCTCAGGAAATGGCGGCGATGGCTTTGTTAAGTCGATTGTTATCGTCCACCGTAAATCTGTGTGGTTTACCATAATATGGCAGGAGATACGAACTTCTAATACTAATAAGGTCTTGTACTACCTAAAGCTATTTTTATAAAGGAGCTCCGGCTATTGTTTTCAATGTCTACTAACAGTATAAATTCGTCAAAAACAAAAAACACATGCTAAGTACAAACATTTAAGAAAGAGTATATTTCATGGATAGCAATGAATTTGTGGTGGAAGTTATCTTCTAATTTATCTTAGTATCGTACTGCTTAATTCTTTGCCACATTTTTGGACGAGATGTAGGCGTACAGAACAGACATGGCTAATTAGGCAATGTAGGCACACTCACGTCAAAATTAACATACCAAAACATAAACGTTACACATATGTGATTCACGCACACAATTAAACATTATACCGAGACCATGGTCATCTCTTTGTCTATGATAAGGCTGACCAACAACAATAACTGATAGAAATAAACATGAAGTATCTACTGTCCACAATAAACAAAAATACCGTAAGGGGGGTTGCGAGCCCTCGAGACCACCGTCAATCAGGAGAACCAGCAACCCCAACAAATGATGAAGCTAGTTAGTTGCCGGTCTTGATATAACGTGCGAACAGTCACGAACTCAGATTTTGGCAGGATTAGTTTCTATATATCGACGATTTCATAGTTGAATACAAAACGTGACTTGACAGAATTCCTGGGGAAGACAGATTTTATTTTATGATAGAAGAATATTTAATACGTTACATAGTATTAATTACAGGTAAATAGTAAGAAGGGGTTCAAAATCTTCTAAAAACATTAAGTACTTGCTTAAGTAATATTTATAAATCTAAGTAGATTCTTGCGCGTCTTGGATGTATTTATCAAAAAACTAGCGACCCGCCCCGGCTTCGCACGGTATATTATGCATGTATTATACATATAAACCTTCCTCTTGAATCACTCTATCTATTAAAAAAAAACCGCATCAAAATCCGTTGACTGGTTTTGAAGATATAAGCATACATACGGACACGGGGACAGAAAAAGCGACTTTATTTTATACTAGGTATGTAGTTATAGTGAAGTGAAGTGTCGGGAGGAAGGGGAGAGCTTTGTTCAGCATTGGAACAGTTTAATATGCTAATAAAAATAGGCGTATGCAATGACTTTTTTAGTGCACTTGTAATTACGTTTGTGTAAAGGAAATAGTTTTAACGCCAACTGTTCAGGGGCCTTACCATGAAGTCTTAATGCGATTCAATTCCGATTCAGTTAGGTTTGCTCGCTATCACATCCATCCTAAAAATGACAGCTAAAACCTGAACTGAGTCGGAATTGAATCGCATTAAGACGTCATGGTAAGGCCCATCGTAATCATCCGTCGTACATGTTATTTAATGGTTCTTGCAAAAGTACCAGCTGGCCTTTTCGACTCGATTAAAGACTTAAGCACGTTCCGGCATTTTGGAGGCAACAGTTTGTCAACTGACGATGTTAGTGGAAGATTTTGGCGATGCCAATAAAATGTGACGTCCTTGTACGTCACTTTACGTTTTATGAATGAGAAATAATGCGGACAAGTCTTGCTCTCACAACCGTTAAGTTGCGTTCAAATTAGGAATATCACTTATTTTGAAAGCTTTTGTTTAGCTTTTATTTTAAGATTATGGCCTGGATGGAAGTTCTTTAAGCCAATACTTCATTTTATTATTCAAATCTTCATTCCTTGTTTAGCCTAACATAGAAGTCATAGAACCTCACATAAAACATTAAAAAGTATAGAAATGTCATCGTTTGTACCTTCTAGAATCGATATGGACGTTTTTTGGTCCTTTATTAACGCATAAGTATATAACTTTTGGGTTTTTATAAGTGTTACTATATTAAGGTACTAACCAGTTAAATGTAACCTTTTTTGAACTTGAGATTGTAATCCGCGTTAAACAAAAAAAAATCGTTATTTACCATCGTACGTAAGTTTTTTGACGCAATGATTTTTCCGATGTCCTCGATGAATTAGTTTGGGTTTACATTGATGTTGAACTGACTAACTCAACACAATCAAACTTTTCCATTTAGTTTCATATTGTTTATAATGTGACAATCACTGCCAGAACAGAAATTAGTCGATTCCAAACAATTTCTCAATCGATTGTTTAATCGAAATGGAAACCAGAGATAATAGCATCATTGATAAAGGGAACAATTGAAAGGATAGACCGTGACCCACGACATTTGCTCAGACCGAAAACCTCACGAACTGTTTACGAACTTATAACTCTACTAGCTGACCCGGCGAACTTTGTTCCGCCTTAAATTTGAAAAATTCCAGTGGTTTTGGCTGTGCTATCCCGCGGGAACTATGCAATTTTCCGGGATAAAAACTATCCTATGTCCTTTCTCGGGACTCAAACTATCTGTATACAACTAAATCGGCCCAGCGGTTTAAGCGTGAAAAGGTAACAGACAGACAGAGTTACTTTCGCATTCAACCAGGATTCAACCAGGGTCCGCGCTTGCGTCGTGGCGTGGTTAAAGATATTCTAATAGTAATTACATTCCGAGGGTGTTGAACAAGTGTTGAAATAAAGAATGGCCCAGTACACAGGAACTTATCGCACGAGCCAAAAGCGAGGACGATAAACATGCGACCTGACGCTTTTTTATCACGACTCGAGGTGTACACAATTGTAAGTCCTCCCCTGGTCAGGATGTGGAAATTTCCACTCGCGTACCATAGGTACCTACTTACAGGGGCCCAATTTTAAAGTTGTATAAATCCGTGAAAGGTAATAAAAAGTAAAGAAAATAAAGAACTGGTAGGCTATTGTCTACAATCGATACGAACAGGGGCCTGATTTTTGGAAAGCACATGTGTGAAAACACCACTCGAAAGTGGTGAAAAATTGTGCTGAATTTGAGATACGAGTAGCTTAGAAAATACTTAGGGCTCTCATTAATCTTGTGACCTAGTTAAAAATTTGATTAGAGCTGTAGTTTTGAAGATATAAACAGATTTATACCACTTTCGAGTGGTATTTTCATACATGTGCTTTCCAAAAATCAGGCCCCTGTACTGATTGAACTGTGGCATTATATGCTCTGAATTCCAAGGCGATTTCGTTTTCGGCCCCGGGACAAAATCGGGAAACACTTCTGGTAATATGGGTTAAAAGATCAACAGCCAATATAACTTTGTTCGGACGGAGAGACGGGAAGGACCAATTTAGAGATGTTTTATGAGGTCAATTGTGTGTAGCTGAGAAACACGGTAGCTGTGGGTCAGACGGGATTAAAGTGGGACAATTTGATAACATTTCATTGAATTATGATGAAGACTAATGCTTTACGGAGTCATCCTGTGTTTTCTGAAACGCGACCGGGTTAGCAAACGGGCCATCCTACAATATTATAAATGCGAAAGTTTGCGACGATGTGAGTGAGTGGGTGAGTGTGTATGTTAGTTCCTTCCACGCTGAAACGACTGAACGGATTTGGATCTAATTTGGAACGGAGATAGCTGGTACCCTAGATTAAACCATAGGCTACTTTTTATCCCGGAAAATGGGATAGTTGCTACGGGATAGCGATAAACATCACAAAGGTAGCTGCTTAGTCTCACTCAACGTGAATAATTATTGCAGAATATGCCATCAACATCTGAGTGAGTTAGGTACATCATGTTCCTTCACTACGTAGTATAAAACAAAGTCGCTTAACGCCGTCTGTCTGTCCCTATGTATGCTTAGATCTTTAAAGCTACGCAACGGATTTTGATGCGATTTTTTTTAATTGATAGTGATTTAAGGTAAAAAGAGGCTTCTAATTCTAAGACTTCAGAAGCACTTCGACTCAGTCATTTAAGGTGGCTAAAAATAGTGATAAAAAGTAGGAAAACAACTCCACTAAAACTTTACTACTTTACCTACTACAATTGATCAAAGATGGCCGCTTGAGGGCTCATCAAAATACAACTCGGAGTCGCTTAACATTTTGCTCTAGCGCTTAACTCAGTCACCGGCACGAACGTGTTAAATACGAACTCAACGACCGAGAACCAGTTGTAGACGTAACCACTGTGTCGTGGATACGACCAAATCATAGTGATTGCTTATGACGTCTTGTGTTCGGTGTACCATTTCATTATAGGTGTAAAAAGAGACAGGGCTATATGCTTGTTTCCTTTTGCCTATATCTGGAGACATTAAGTAACGCCGTTTCCAATAACACCAAACACGGTATACCTATTTATCAATATTCTATGAACAGAGTACTTTATGCTCGCTAGAGGGCGCTAAAATTCGAAACTTTATTTTGCATATAACCCGCCAAGGGGTACATGTCTTTTTTTGAAACTACCAGCGTACATTATATCAATGTCCTTGACTATACCTAAAGGTTTATAACATAACTCGATCCTAATTTGATGTGGCAAATCAGAAAAACGTACATAAATGATGCCGGAACTTTGGCAACTAATACGTAAATGTTGATTTATATTCCACCTTTTTATTATTATTACAAGCTTTATTTTCACTTGCAACGTAATGTATGTTTGTCGGGTGAAATCTTGCGACTCAATTTTGAAGCATACCTTCATCCGATTGAGCTGAAATTTTGCATACTTGTGTAAGTCTGACGCCAATACAGTAATCTGGTTACAATTAATACAACGGTTGGCCCGATTGACTAGAAATTTAGTTAACATAAGTAGGACGGATGACAATGCAAGTACAGTTAACTAAAAGTACAGGCAGCACATATCTGAAATGAAATTTTTAGGTTAAGTTATTGCAAATAGACTTATTGTAACTTAAGTTAACGTTCTGTTCAGTGGAGAGACTGAGGTGCATGAACTACATGTAGGTAATTTTTATGTCAAGGATTTACCATATCAAGAGGAACGAATGCCACGAGAATATTTTAAGACGCTAGTTATTATCATACAAGATGCAACAGCGTCGTGATTGCGAAATAATTGGCATAAATCACAGTCACACTTAACGAAAATCACTTATATTTTATTTGACCTTTGTGCGAAATTACTTCAATTAAGCTCTATTAAAATTATAAAGAGTTAAATTTTATAGTTTTATTTATTATTCATGGATGACGCTCGGATGGCAAAAAGTTGCGACGAACGGATTTGCTCAAGACCTTGCGCAAACGCATCGTGTGGCGACAAAGATCAATAACGAAACGAGGGGATTACACTGAAACGCTTTGGGTTAAAATTCTTACAATTATTTTAACAGAGTAACTTTAACCTTTTCGCCGCCACGTCAAATACAAGAGACGTCACCCAGACTGCTTTATTGCTATTCCTTTAGTTGAACCTACACCCAATTGAACGAAGGTTGCTTTTGCATTGAAGTAATGGACGTATATATAGGTCGTTGGGGTTGAACCTGCGGTGCTGATATGTGTAATTGGCGTCGAAAAGGTTAAAAAGGAAGTTTAAGTACTTTTGTTGGTATGTACGTATTTATGCTGTCTTGAAATTAATCTGGAAAAGTTTGACAGGTGGTTGAGTTACTTTGACACACTTATGAAATAGTACTGTATTACACGCCGAAGGTGGTGAAGTAAAGAATGTCTCCGTTCGCAGGAACTTGTTGCACGAGCCAAAGGCGGGGGCGACAAACATGCGACCTGAGGCTTTCTTTATCACCGCACGAGGTGTGTTCACAATTTTACGTCTTACCCTGGACAGGAACTGAAAGTTTCCGCCGTAGCCGACGGCACATTGCTACTTGCGGCCCGAGACGTAAATGTTTTTTTAAACCTCTTAAATACTCATTTGGTAAAGGCAAATCGTGTCAAAGCGGCAAATAATAAACACAAACGAACAAGTTTGTTTGTTTGTTGACAAGCTTAACCAGCGTTTATTTGGATGTGTGAAAGTAAATATAGTGTAATGACAACGATGTGGGAAACAAACTAAGGGTTATTGTTCTATCATTCTCCACTCTCCCATTTGTTTTTAGATTTTCTCTCGATTGCGCTAAAAACGAAAAAAATTGTAGGCACAAGCATAAAAGATGCCTTAAAATACTGTGGCATATTTAAGCAGATTGGAATTAGTTTGATTGAACGCCTCGGTCAAGATTTTTATCGTAATTTTGGATTCAACATTAAAGTAACCCCTTTTAACAGCCTACACACATAAAAATCGGAAAAGTAAAGCTATGGCCGACAATCGAACCCGGATCTTCACCATTCTGTGATACGTGCTTTTACCCCAACACCACCCGCAGCAGGTACCTGTGGTCTTACCAGGGCGTCTTAATGCGATTCAATCTCTCATTCAATCTTTCACTCTCCCATCGTCTGTATTTCCGGACAGACACAACCTAGGGCTCTTCAAGGCTAGAGTGAATAGGCTATTACTGAACCAGTGAGTTACACCTTTGGCCTCATCTGCACCTTCCACCAAGTGAGATAGAGGTCAATCACTGGTCAGTTCGTAGTAAAAAAAAAAATTCGATTCAGTTTAGGTTCGCTCGCTGTTCCATACTAAAAATGACAGCGAAAACCTGAACGGAATCCGAATTGAATAGCATTAATAGGTCATGGTAAGGCCCCAACTATTGTGTTCTATTTTTCAGTATCGTTTAGAAATTCGTAAGCAATATAGGAAATTTTGCATTGTGACTTGGCCAAATTTTGTGGTGTTGAGTAAAGATAGGAAACTATTTAAAGCTGATGAAGTATTGGACTGACAAACTGGTAGCCGTATGTCCATGAACTTAAGGGCTCATTTACATAACGACTTAAGAGTTTACGAAAGTACGAATTATGTTCAAATTATTTATGATCAAATTTTAATATTTACTATCTGACCCGACAGACGTTTGTCTAAAGCTCAGTATGCCTAGTGTAGGTTTTTTGCGTTAAAATGTCAAATACTATGAGAACAGTTTGTTGCCGTTTCGATCCGCAAGCGGCGTTGCCAATTAGTAATCGAGACCTTTACGTGAACGCGTTCGAGACATTTTTATATGCGAAAACTTACACTAGAGGCTCAGTTTAGGCTTTCAAAACTGTAGTTCGCTTCACGTCACCGCACTGGGCTTTTTCTTAGTTGGACAGACTAAAAGCCATAACAAACAGATTTAACAGATTCACGTTCATCAACGGCATATAGCAGTGTTTCTTAACCTTGTTCAGCCACGGACCACTTGGAAAACTAGCACAATTTTCAAGGACCCCCTAAAAAAATATACGCGAACTCGTAGCTTTTTTAGCGACGAGACTTTTGGCGGGATTTGTTTTAGATGACGTTACGGTCTCCCATTTGTATATTCACGGACACTCAGGTGTCCGCGGACTCAGTTAAGAAACACTGGCATATGTGTACCTAGTAATTTCGTTAGTCTTCCCGTCATCAAAATATCGGAAACTAATTAAAAGTAATCGCGGTCTATAGGTATCCCGTTGATAATCCTTACTAATATTATAAATGCTACTCGAAAAAAGTAACTCGGTCTGTCTGTCTGTCTGTCTGTTACCTTTTCACGCTTAAACCGCTGGGCCGATTTAGTTGAAATTTGGTATACAGATAGTTTGAGTCCCGGGAAAGGACATAGGATAGTTTTTATCCCAGAAAATTGCATAGTTCCCGCGGGATAGCACAGCCCAAACAACTGGAATTTTTCAAATTTAAGGCGGAACAAAGTTCGCCGGGTCAGCTAGTATGTCTTATAAAAGCTATACGTCTTATAGACGGTCAGAGAAAAAGATATTTAGATAATGAAGTGATCTTATAAGAGATTCATTCATTCCATTGGTGTACAGAACCCTAAAAATATTAAAAACTACGCGGAAGTTAGTTTTTAGTGGGAAATTACTCTTCTGGAATATCGATAATTGTCTCCGCAGACGGGTTTCGGTTACAGCCGTCTGTCACAAGAATAGATCAATCCACTATAGTTTTTGTGCTTCTTTTTTTGTCGCGGCTAAGTAGGTCGGTGCAATGGCGGTGAGTAGTCGACATTTTGTCACATTTTAGGACAAATAGTTTCCATTGTAACATTTTTTAAGTATAATGGAAGATGGCTTGATTTTTTTATTAGCTTAGGTAGTTCTATCTTATACAGATGTATTACAAGACACATTGGTTGGCGAATGGAGAAATTGGCTAGGTAATGATATTAAATATGGTTTGTAATGCTTAGGTAGAACAACATTGACTATAGAACAGGAATAACAGGATAAATAAGCTAGATACTTAGGCACTGACTTAATGTTTACAATTTTACAATGTAAAACTTGCTCAGATGCAAAAACTAATTGGGTCATAAAATTTTATTTTTTGTTTCATTAAGTAGTTAACATAGTAGCACATGTAAGCACAATTTAATTATGATAATTATTAATTAATATACCTACTTATACTAGTAAAATACATTAGAACATTGACTAACATAACGCGGAAGAGCGGTAGACAAGTTATCACTTGGGTTTTTGTTTTTCGAAAACTTATGAAAAAATGAGCGCGAAGATTCAAACCTATTTGCATTTTACTGCGTGAAACCTCACATATTTTTGCTACGAGCCTCTAAGATTTTTTATTTTTATTTTTTAGGTTACCAAGTAAACACAAAAGTCTAATCAGTTCTATGGAGTCGAAGTGATGATTTTGATTAGACATGAGCTAATTGTTTATTTTAATTTAAAAAAAATACGTTTGATTCAACATGGACGTATTTTTGAGAAGTTCCTATCTATACTTATTATTGCACTTGACCGTACCTACGTAATTAATTTAGAAGGAAAACGGTGAAGTAAATAGGCAAGTGTGCATAGTAAGTAGGTACTAAGTCACCTACCTATAGGTATACCCCATCAGATTGTTAAGTTCAATAAAAGTTGTTACAAAAAAATTGTCTCATTTATTTTATAGTCATAGTATTTTTTTAATCAATATCCAACTCACCTGTGATCACAAATCCATCAAAATCCAACCAGAAGGCAATTTCCTAGGAACACGGACGATGAAAACATCCTCTTAAAACAACAACATTCGGCAGCTTTTAACAATAGCACGAACGTTACCGCGAATCCACAGAAAACGACGAAAAAACTAACCGAAAACCAGCACTTTTAATTTGAAAAAGTAACATCTGTTTTATGCAAACGTTTTTTAAAACAATCTCATTTAGAAAATGCGTTAAATCGTTCGTTTTTTACTCGGCCGATTTGAAATGCGCGCGACACGATGCTCGAGTCACGGCGTTCGGTCACTGACTGACGGACGAGTGTATCTTGGTCTATTTGTTTTGACTTGCAATTGCAAGCGACTGGTTGCGCTCGAACGAAGTAAACGAATTTAACTTTTGACTTAGTCTACTCTAAGACTCACTGTGGATCTATTTAAATACCTATTTGAATTTTATTCATACTTCTATTGTTTCTGAGTACTACCTATTTTTAGTCAAAGTTCACATTCAAGCAAGTTCACATCCAAAACTAAGTTTTAAAGCAATGGTCAGCAACAGGCGGACCGCGGTCCGTTTGCGGACCGCGAAAGGTCGAATCTCGGACCGCGAAATATTGTAATGTATTTTATACCCAGTTTCAATTAATACATAGATAAGGTATACGTATACCTTTATTAATTAAAATAATGTTTTTTTCTGGACCTCGTTAAATTTTTCCCACAGTATCCGGACCCCACCTAAAACTACTTGCCGACCCCTGTTTTAAAGTGTAACTTAGAGCGCACATTACTGCCATCTAGTTTCGGTAGTAAGAAAACTGCCTGTCGACTGGCTGATCGTCGTTCGTCTGCCCAGCTACGTCGGAAGAACACGTAGTTGAAAGTTATACAAATAGATGGCGTTGCGTTAGTTGACAAAAGTGGCATCTATCGAGCAGTAGCAGAACTAATAGCAGTGAAGCTAGTGCGTTGTCTGTTTGATTACGGCAGAGTGATAACAACATAGTCCTAAGTATTGTTAATAGATGTCTAATAATAATTCCTACGGTATAAATAAAAGACTTTTCTGTATTTTTCGTGTCTTAAAAGTTATATAGGACTATATTGCAACATTAAATTATAACGAAAAATACTTCACGAGATATATATATAAGCAGGGAAAAAAATTAAGACGAAAAGATGCTGATATTCCTTTATTTGTAAATTATTAGCAGTCATCGTAGTCCATGCAAAACGCCAAAGTCGTCATAATATTTCTACAAATTTTATATAAATAAACATAATTCGGTACATTTCATACCGGCTGTTTCAAAATGAATAAACCTAAACCATAGGTATAATTACTATGCATAAGAAAATACTTTTTAAAGACTTAACACACCAAGATACTATACTTATAAAAAAAATACTTTATAATAATCAACATAAATAGCTTATATAGGTAGGTACTTATAAGTTCTTATACTTACATAAGTTATATTATACATACTTATCTCAATTTCACCGTGGTATACCTGTCTTGTGGTTTATCGATTTGTCTAAACATTTACATCCGTTTCATCCTTACCTGATCTTCCCCTGTTAGCCAACGGTGTCCCACTACCTACTGCAAAACTACCCCCAATTATTCTATACTCCGGTTCTTCCTCAGACAATGATTTACTGTCATCTTTAACAACTATCTTATGTCGAAGTTTTGGAGAGAGCTTCCCATCCCCGGATAGATGTCCGCTTATGAATTTGTTAAGCCCATTTTGTGTAAAACCAGGCTGTCGTTGTCTACCAGAGCCATTAAAAAGATTAGTTTCTTTGGAGTCCACACGAGGCAGCTCCCTTACACCTAAAGGTACTATCCCTAACGTCTTCACAGGGTTTTTCAATGACACCAGCAACCCTTCAAGAAACGGTGTATCAGTTGGTATTTTGTATTTTACCGATTTATCAACGTTTTTAAGGATACGGTTGTAGGCGAGAGATCGTCCTATGTATATAGGTCTCAGTTGAATATTATCCAATCGTAAAACATTACCATTTGCATCAATAAATACACCGCCTCTCTTTACTCTTATACCATTACTCTTCAGTGCCTTTTCTATTGCTACTTTAACAGTAGAAATATCTTCATCGCTTGAAGGTATCATGTTTCCATTGTTTTTCATACTTTTAATTTGTTTCTTCAACCATACGTCGAAATTAGCAACCGAAAGGCCGCCATTCGAACTGTGACTATATACTTTTGATGATGACGATGACGATCTGTGTTTCCAGCGAGTTAAGCGATGTTTTTTGCCGCTGCTATGCCAATAGCTCCATTTTACGGATTTCGAACGAACAGGTGACCTTACGCTCTTCCAAATCCAACCGTAAACTTTACCATTTCTGTCGACACGAGGTACTTTAATTTTGCGCCATTTATAAACTAAATTTAGATGGTCACGCGAATTTTCCCCATCCTCTTCTGAAGGCTCATCAAAGGGATGTGTATCAGAAACGTCGTTAAGTTCTTGACTATACTCGTGATATTTTGGTATAATAAGTGAATAAATATCATCATGTATACCCAATTCTCCATTACCTTCTCTTGAATCTTCTGAATTTAACTGATATTGAATTTCATCACTCAGTGATAAACCGGAGAACGGACTTTCTTTTTTCTTGACTGTTGGTACCTTAACATTTCCCCTTATGATTGGTTGCAAATTGTCGGGGTTATTCAATTCAGCAACAGGATTTTCTAGAGAAGTTATTGTTGGTACCATATTTTCTTCCCGTGTTATCGGTTGTATTTTGGGGCCGAGGTTATTATTATTTTCATGAGGCCTTATTACTGGGGCTTCATTTTTTTCCTTTATAACTTGTCTTTCTAATTTGTCGTATTCGTTAGGTCCATTAATAAGATTTTCTAGGGGTCTTAGGGGTCTAATTAGTGGTACCCCGCTAAACGGTCCAATGTGTGGCTGAAATTCGTTTGGTCGAACAGGAGCAACTACAGGACCATCTAGGGGCCTGATAACTGGAGCATTGTTATTTTCAATCACAATTGGTCGCATATTTTCGTCAACAACGTCGATATTTAAATCTTGCTGTGTTTCACGATCTTGAGATTCAGGATAGGGCACAGGTGCGTTGATAGAAATGTTTTCATCTGGATATTCATAATATGATGAAGTATTCGGATTTCCTGGAAAACCGCTCGTTTCACAGTTGTCTGTACAGAGTTTGTCAACCAAGACTTCACCAGAGTCACTGTCAGAGTGAGGTCTTTTATCTGGTCTCCATGGAAGCTCATTAATTTTGGGCTCTTCAACAGGTATGTGCCAATCCAGCTGTTTATCGTCATCGATATCGTAAACTATTGGTGCATCACTTGGCGTACCAGTATCGTATTCTGGAGCATCTATATGTCCAGTATCATCAGTGCCGTCGTATTCCTGAGATCCATGTATAGTATTACCTAGAGGCGATTCTGTTATAACTGCAGGTTTTATTTTGTAGCGTAAGGTTCTATTCGGGATTCTTTCGTACAATTCTTGAATAGTGTCTCCATTGAAATGATCATAAAGCGCATCTCCAGCATCTTCAGCTATATCTTCAACGCAGTCCTGGTATTTTCTCGATGGTATAAAAGGCACTATTTGGCGTGAGTTTCTTGCTCTATAGAAATATACTACTAATCTTTCTACACCGGTGTTGTCGACATCCAAGTTTTTGAGTATGGACGGGCCAGATACTTGTGGGCATTTGTCGAAATTTGCTTGTAACTCTGCAAGGAGCCTGAAATCAATTGCATGGAATTAGATTTTCGGAATTGACTAAAGTCAAAGTGCGTGCCCAGGATAGAATTGTGGGTTCGAACCCACAATTCTCTGCTTGAGGATCTGAAATTTTCTTTTCTTTTCAGTGAAGGAAACATCACGAGGAAACCTGCATAGCATTTCAATGGTGTCTGTAAAGTTTCCAACACGCACGGGGCCCGTGTGGGAACTATAGCCCAAGCTCTCTCATTCTTGAGGGGGCTTGTGTCCAGCAGTGGAACATTTATAGGCTGGAAATGATGATGATGATGGTGACCTATGAAGTAGCATTGTATCGTGACTTGGCTGACAGAAAACGTACAACCTAAACCACTCACGATGAAAAAAATACAGACACGACTGTGAGTTAAAAGGAGGTGCAAAAAATAGGGATTTTTCAAAGTTAAGTGATATACTATTTTTATTCTTCTACGGAGGCAAAGCCGCAGGATATAGGTAGCAGTGGCAAGGCGATCATAGAACTCTATTCCTACCGGATTGCCTGTTTTAAGGCAGTTGGGCACTTTTATTGTGCAGAATTAGAGGAAAAGGCTAGTTAAATGCCCTTCGGCTTGCCTTCTCATGTACTTGACGCCACGCCACTGATAGGTAGTCACTTACAAAATAACAACTTACCCCAGACAAGCACTGGCAACCAAACATATTAAGGAGTAGAGCTGAAAAATAATGATTTTTGGTAAAATCTTATGAAGCCCATTTAAGTTCGTAGGTACGTTTGCAATAAAAATTGATCACACGCTAAAACACTGTCCACAAACACATCTGACAACATTACGGGTAGTGTTTGACCGATACTTCGGTTTCGGTTTCAGCCTAAAAATCACGTTTCGGCCAAAGGTTTAGGTTTCGGTTTCAGCTTCGCCAAAAAACATCGGACGGCCACAATTTTCAACAAGCACACAAAAATTGTACACAAATGAAACTAAAAAGTTTTTACTCACCCTAATTTCCATATTTATTGCAAAAACCGCATACAAATTCCTAAAATAAACTGCATTTATGCACCCGCCATGTCTCTGAGCGACTGTTCGTCTAAGTTTACCTTTTATACTTGGAATAAGAAATAATTAGTGCACTGTTAAAATCTCGGAGAACAACAAATTAGCGCTTATAATTTCTTATCGCACTTTTGTTGATTTTGCCTAATTATTATGGTGATTAGGACAGTTTTTGGATGAACGCCTCCGTCGATTCGGTAATGTTTTCTCGCTTGTGATCAAGGGTTTTAACACCAATTAGATACCTGCCCAGCTAGCATGACAGCGCGCAAGATAGACCACCCTTCTCTTTCTAGAACGCGCAGTTAGAAAAAGACATGTAGTCTACATTACACGCGAAACAGCTCTCGCGGTTTAGTTCTCGTTGCGCCACTGTTATAAAAAAAGTCGAATTACGCTCCACCATAACGTCGACGGATTCCTATTTCTATTCCATTTGCCCTTCGGGCATTTGAAGATACCTAACAAGCCTAACCTAATTTTATTATCTATAGCATTGATTTTCAAAGTGGGGGGCGCGCCACCCAAGGGGGGCGCAGTAACCTGTAAAGGGGGGCATGGGCTACGATAAAGGACCTTATAGAACCTTATTAACAAATTCCTTGTGTTTATGCCTAACAGCCTACGGCTGAATAGGGGGGCACAGAGTTTTATCTTTTTAGAGTGGGGGCGCGTAATGAATAAGTTTGGGAACCCCTGATCTATAGTGAGGATTTTTATAACAATGGGACCACGAGGTCGAACCTGCTCTCGCGCACACTCGTGCTAGCCATGCTGCAGCCACATGATTTTCCTGAGCACGTCTAATAGCTACCCTGTGTCAAAGCGTGGGCTTGTGGCCGAAAATCTTAGGAATCAGTGATAGGCGATGCGGCAAGCAACCCATCACTATTTTGATTCCCCTTTCCGCTTATTCGCCGACAATCACGCTGAACGTAGCCTTTGCGTCTTGTTACCCTAGACTGTCTACCTCGTAAAGGATAAAGACGTGATTTATATGTGTGTATATGCCTGAAAGCTGAATTAAAGCCTTTTTTAATCATCCTATTCATCTGTCGTGGGAATTTTCTGGTGTATCTTACGTCATGCTCGCTCATGCGTAGATCTATTGCAAAAAAGAAACTAATCTAGGATAGATACAGTCCGTAAGTTGAGCTCATATGTTTCGGGTACCGTCGGCCGAATCAAGTATCAAAGCCATAAGAGTGAGTGAGACAACAAGACAGACCAGAAGGTCTTTTTAAATACGTAGCACTGACACAGGTTTCAAATGGATACATAATGAGTACGCAGATGTTTCTGGAATAAGACTTACAGGCTGTGAGATAGGAAACTTGTTAAATGAAACAATGTGAATAACATTAATTGATATACTTATACAATACGCCAAAATTAATTCACAAAATATCAACATAAATTTACAATACATTATCCCGATAGCTTCAGACCCAAAAGTGTTCGTAATTTTTTATGAGTAAAAATCGCGAAAGTTTAAACTACCTTATCATGATTGTCCATCAGAATAGTCAGTGGCCTTTAGGTCTTGTTACCTTAGGCTATGTCAACCCCGAAAGGGATAAAAACGTGACTTATGTACGTATGTCCATGAGAACTACGTGGGGAACAGAGTTGCGTTACTTTTTCTCAAGATCCTTATACACGAAATGGAATATTTTTGGGAAGTTGCCTACACAATTACCTACACCCCGTAATTACTTTTGTTCTTCAGGCTCCTCCTTCGCTTCATTTTTAAGTTGATCCTTAAGTTTCTTCAGTTCTTCCATCTGTCTGGTGTAGAAATAGCCTTCTTCCTGGGCAGTGCCAGCACGACCTAATATACCAGACTGCTTCAGAGCCTCCTCGCGTTTCTTTGGCTTATTTTCCGGAGTCTCCGGGATGGTGCAGTAAGTATTTCCTATCACGGAAGACTTTACATTATACTGCTGCAAAATCGCGTTGCGTTGAGAACTGAAAATTTTGCATAACATTTTTACGTTCCGACCTGTGTTTCGATTTCTATTTTGATGTATTCTTTTGACGTATTTTCTTTCAAGGCCTATTGAGGCGTCAATTTAGCAATGCATCGATTGACCTTTTTGTCTCGTAGAAAACACTGGCGCAAAAAACTGTAAACACGTCAAAACAACGTCAAACTCGACATAAAAATAAAAATAATAGTAATAAACATAAAAATGTTTTCTAAAATTCATTGTTTTCCACGCAATGCAATTCAAAATCATGTGCCGAAGTCTTCAGTGATGCATCACAGTGTTTCTTACTGCACTATTCCCGGAGCCCCCTCAGGGAAAGGGGGAGGTGCGGGGGGGCCAGTAAAGGAATCAGGAGTACTTGGGAACTATGCCACTGCCCAAGAGGAAGGATACTTCTACAACAAGCAGAGGGAAATCTTGAGGAAGCTAAAGGATAAACTGAAGAACGAGTCGAAGAAGAGTCCAGAAGAAAAACACGACTAGACTTGGTGTTTTTAGTGGGTGTAAAATTGTGGGCGGTACATTTTTTTTCGAAATGGAACAGGTAAATGGCATCTGAAATGCAAATAAATGGCTATAAGTATTTTTTTGTGAGGAAGAGTGCATTTATTAATTAATTTGCATTCAATAATCATGCTTACTTGGTATCAATCAACGTATTTAGTATCTATAATTAGTGAGCGACCGAGCACAGGTCGGTGTATGCAAAATTAAAAAAAAAGTGTTTCCCCAGAAATGAAAATAAGTTTTCAAGTTTACCACAGAGCGTTTTTCAAAAAAAAGTCCACACCAACATTATACCAGAATTTAACTATTTTGGGTTTATCTTATTCAAGATTTACCCTATCCATCCTTATGCAAGAAAAAATGTGTCCAAAATTTCCATTCCAGTTCGTATTTTTTTTTTAATATATACCTACACATAGGTATGCATGGAACATGATGATCAGGAAAAAATCCATAGCAAAATCTGGGACCCATTTTTTCTTGTATGAGAATCGATAGGGTACGTTTACCCTATCGATTTTATAAGTAAGAAAACCCCAATAAAATTATTTCGACTTTTTTTGGAAAATGCTCAACAAAATTGAAAAACTCTTACATAGCAAATTTCATCGAAATCATAAACCCTTTTCCGAGATCCCGAAATAAATCATTTAATTATGAGTACTTACCTCCTTTCCAAAAATTTAAAATAATTTGTTTTCTAGTTTCTTTTTTTGTCTTTAGGATAGTCATCTCATCATCGATTTGGACAACTCAACAGCGAGATTAAGTTCAGAAAGTGTGTGGTACTAAAGTTCAGAAACTCAAACCGTGTGAATACTCTTGCTCTATATTCATTCAGAAGGTACTGAAATTGAATTCTATGATACGCTTCTTTCACTGTTATTATATTTGTTCGTTATTTACTTCTTATTTTACTGTTTTCCTTGATGAATAAATTGATTGATGAAAAGGTGGCGTGTTCAATTTTTTTATTTAAAGCCTTTTAAATGTAGCAGTTGCTTATCTTCCTTTAGTATAGTCGAATTACGGAAAAGTATGGAAGTAATTCGTGTAGTCGTGTTTTTTTGTGGAATCGTTAGAGGGCACGACTAGATGGTTTCCCTCGGTTTGCACCTTTCTATCATGTACGGAACACTTTAAAATATTAGGTATAAACTTCAAATGCCGTTATTTTGGAGTATGATAAAAGGTATTAGGCGCAAGTTTAGCCACGTGAAGGGTCCCCTTTGGTACATAATGTATGTTAATTAAAAAGGTGTACGATGTATAGAATCTTGGTAAAATATTTTTTTCTGATTGCGGCTCGAGGATAATTCAGACGGTTGGTGCAAACTTAGATTAAGCTTTTCAAAGTATTATAAACACCCAGGTAACTTTGCACCCCCGTGCAAAGTATGGAACATGTTTTTTTTCACTCTTTTGTAGATTGTACTTCGGGGGAAATTAAGATAGTCGTGAAAATTTATAAATAACACATATTTAAAAGATACTACATTCGCACTCAATAAAAAAAAGAAAATTTTAACCGGAAGTTTGGTAAACATAGTTCTATCTAAACGCAAGGAATAGCAGCGAACGCTAGGTAGCGGGTAGTATTACAGAACCGCATGTTCCGTGTAGAAATGTCAATTTTTTATGGGGTGCGAATGTAAATCAAACCAACCCACTGAACATGAAACTTACAGGACCTTTCTAGCAAGTTGACAGACTTACCATTTGAACGTTTCTAAAGAAAGGTCATGTAAACATTGTTGTAATTTTAATTAAACATGTTCATTGAAACTTTCAAAAATGTTGCGATTGATGTTATATCAACATTACATATGAAAGTTTATTACTTAACTTTCAAGCAACATTGCTGTATTAACTTATTATAATATTCAGTTATTAAATTGCTACAATGTTATTTTATAACATTGCAGATGAAACGTTGCAGCAATCTATATTTAACAACATGCCTCACGGAACATTGCTATTACGTTGCAAACTAAACTTATTGAAATGTTTCACAATATTATTGCAGCAATATACTTTTTGCAACCTATAAAATTAAAAGTACCAAAAACGTCACAGTTTCAATGTTGCTATGAAATAACATTATAGACATTGCAGTAACCTCGTAAACAGAACTTATTGTAACTTTCAATATGATTATTGCAGCAATTTACATTTTGAAATATAAGTATTTTAATGTTGCTTCAACGACACATTTTATACGTTGTTGAAACTTTCATAAAAAACATTACAGGCAATTTGCAGTCAAAGTTATCTGAAACTTATGGTGTTATTATTGCAGCAATATTCTTTTTGCAACATATAAAATTTGAGGTATCATAAACGTCACAATTTCAATGTTGCTGTGAAATAACACTATAGACATTGCAGGTACCTTGCAAACTGAACTTATTGAAACATTCAATATCATCATTGAATTAAATTACATCTTAGAATGTATATTTTCTAAACTGAAAAATGGAACTGAGAACATCATTTTCATGAAGTCTGTTAAAATACCAAAACCTTCTCCTAAATGAAACAAAGCCAGGAGTACTAAAAAACGTTTTATTGCCACAACACAATGGACTAAAATGCTTTCAAATTTGAAAGATATTTTGGAAAAAGTGCCAAAATCCAGGCGAAGATACGCAGCTGGACGGTACTTATAGATAACAATATTAATATTAGGACGGCAATTACCAACACACTAGGTACTCCGAATGAAAGCGACCCCAAGGTCACAAACTCGTCTGTTGTCAAGCGACCATTTTTCGTCAAGGTCGCGCGGGGCCTCTCAACGGGTGATAATTTACTAAATAATTATGTCGCAAAACTCGTAGGTACCTAAGGTATAGATTTGGCGCCATATCCTGCCTGATAGAGGCGTACAATATTCCTGCACACTAATTCATAACATAAAACTACTTACCTACCTACTTTCTTAAATCTAAGTTATATCTAAAAAAAAGGCCCCCGTTGCATACCTAGTGCCAAATAGGGTGGCAGCATTCTCTCGTTCAATCGCTATACCTACTTGTTCGTTGGGAGAGACGTCACGCGCTTTTGTAAATCTTTGATGAGCATAGTACCTATACTATATATCTCTAATCTGTGCATAGTATATGCGCCGGGACCCCACGGACCCAGGGTCTCAAATCTGACAGCTGTGAAATTGTACGCCGGACCGAGACCCTGATATTTCACTAACTTCTTCTTTTCGGCCACTTCCGCCACAGAATAAGAAGATTTTGATGTATTTTTTTAAAACGCTCAAAAGACAAGTCGATATTGTTTCTATATACCTACCTAGAGTAGAATCCAAAACGCAATTAAATATATTTAACAGTGTCATATTCTTATGCGTAATGATTACAAGATCATTACAAACTATTGTAATTGTTACGACATTCCTAAACATAAAAAATAGGTAGGTATTAACCGGCAAAACATTCAAGTAAAATTCCATCAATCAAAAATAAAAACGTCAAGAAACGGCCAAGTGCGAGTTGGATTCATGTACGAAAGGGTTATTACGTACTAAAAACTAAAATATTTAGTAAAAAGTATCGACGCTTGAAAGGCGAAAGGTGATAAGCGACATTTTTTGTGATATTGAGTTATAAGTATTTATATTATTGAAATCAGCAGATTTTTCTGCCTCGAGTGGGCTAGGTTTCGTGTGCCTACGACGACTTTCGTGTCGCTTATCCCATTGGTGATTTTTAGAAACACCGATATATTTTTTTACCAAACGTTTTTTTTAAATTTCTGTATATTGGAAATTAGATAAAATGTTTTTTTAGATAATGTCATTTAGACTGTTTGACTTTTTACGACTTTCCTTCCCTTTGTCGGTTATATTTTTTTACCTCATCATACAGGATGTTTGGTAGCTAGATACAAAGCTTTAAAGGGATGATAGCCGAGGTATTTTTGAACATTTTTAGCCATATATGTCTTAGCCAAAATTTTTTTTTTTTTAATTGAAGACAGAAATTTTAGGAAAATACCCAGAAGTTGATAGTCACGAGTCAATATTGCCCAAATGAACTTTAATTTGGAAACAAAATCTTTTATTTAGGATAGTTTAATGTGTATTGGACCAAATGAAATAATTTTTAAGTGTCTTTCTTGCCACAAAAACAAAATGAAGGCATTCGAAATTACTAAAAATGTCTTAGGTTGGAACAGTCATTTTTCTGTGCCATATTTTTTTTTTTAATCCTTGAAATGTTCAAACATTTTTCGAAACATGCCTGTTTATTGTTCTTTCTTTTAATTAAGGTATCACTCTTTCACATTGCTTGCTAAATCTGAGATAAGAAGTAAAAACCAAATTCAGGGAGCACTCGCTAAGAGAATGTACTAGTCTTGGAATTTCACGTTAAAGGTACTTAGCTAGTAAATTACATGAAAAAAAGATTAAAATTAAATCATTAACCTTCGGTTTGTTGTGATTTGAATACTAAATTAATTCATTTTACAATTTTTTTTACATTAATAAATCAAATGTATAAAAATTAAAAAAAAAAACAATTTCGCATAAGACATATATGGCTAAAAATGTTCAAAAATACTTCGGCTATCATCCCCTTAAAGCTTTGTATCTAGCTACCAAACAACCTGTACAACGTAATTTTATTTACATTATATCATTTTACCTATATCCACATAAAAACAAAGCATGGCTTAGATCAAATAACCTAAAAGTCTGCACGATTATAGGTTATCACCTTTTACCTGTTATTAGTTTCGAGAGACATGTCGCTTATCCTTTTTTACTTGCAGTATTTTTTTAATACTACTGTCGCTTATTTAGTTTTTCCTGAATATAAATCTAAACTAGGCGGTTGAGTAGATCGTTTTAAAAAACACATCATTTATATTAGAGCTGGTTGTTCGATATTTTTTCCTATACATAAATGTTTCTAAAACAGAACGTATTTATATCAATAGAGCGAATTTAAAAAGTGTGTTATTACCCATCTAAAAATGTAAGTGTAGCTTACGCAACCTCCGCCGAAACATCATGCTAAAGATTTACGGTATAAATATTTGTACCAATATTTTCGTAGTGTATTAATGTAAACACTTACTTTTTGGCGAATAGTGCATAGAAAAGGGGGTATTTTGGGGCCTTGAAAAACACTGGGATACTGCATACACGATCACGATGGAAATTAAGATTAGATTTTGTGGTATTTAGTCATTATTTCATATTTCCTATCTCGTGATAAATTAGGAAAATCCCTTCTGAATGCTTGTTCTTTCTTATCAAGGAACATGTCGACCAAGGATCTAAATCATATATCATAATGGTTCTTTTCATTTCTTATCCCAGAGGATTTTTGCAAAATATAGTATAGACATCAGTTTTCAGATACCACAATTACCTATTGGTATGCTAAGTTTAAAGATTCTAGTAACAATAGTTACGGAGATGGAACCATTTCAAAGTAAGAATATAAATCCCTTTTTACTCCCTATCCCGCCGGAATTGCGGAAAGTCCTGAAATTAGTTTTTAACAGTTTTGATTTCTTAATTGTGCGCGAAATATCAAGACTAGTAATTATAGTTACGGAGATAGGGTGCCTTTGTGCATATCGCGAGGGAATTTCTAAAAATCGCATGACCTTTCTAAGGTTTTCAAACTTTCAAAATGCGGTGGATACTAATATAATACAGTGACTTTCGTTCGAGACATTCCAACTTTAAAGAGTTTTGCCTTGTACCAAACTTTTAAGTATGTTCAACCTGTTTGAATAAAATCGGATTGAATTTTCAGAATAAAATGTAATTTAAATCAAAGGCACTATATAAGCAGTATTGATATCAACTTTGAAGAATATCACCCCCAAAACAACTTTCTACCCCTTTATAACCCCGTTAGTTGAATTTCAAGAAAATTTGAAACAAGCCAAGATCAATCAAGAATCAATTCAAGAATATTTATGCAAAATTTGAAGTAGATCGGACCAAGGAATCACGCTGTGCCATACAAAGTTAGTCCCCTTTTTCTCCCCCTTAGAGGTAGAATTTCAGAACATCCTTTCTTATCAGATGCCTACGTCATACAAAGAACACACCCTCCAAGTTTCAGGTCTGTACAATCAGCGATTTAGGATGTGCATTGATCCGTCAGTCAGTTAGTCAGTCATTCAGGACAAAGCATTTTATATGTAGAGATTTATTTTCGTAACAGGTGGTTAATTTGCATTTTTCATTAATGACTTGAATTGTGTTGGTGATTTATGTAGAAAATAAATAAAATGAGGGGTAAATTTAATGTAAGGTAAATTTAAAATTGATGCTCATTGCAGTTAGATTATTTGTGTTGATTTTATTTATGGCCCATTATGACTTTTGTATAATATGACCTTGCTATTAAATTTAAAATGTTTGCGGTAGGATAGTTTTCCTTAATAATCTTTTAAATCATTTTCAGGCTAGATTCTTTTACTCGATTAATTTTTTGTCACATAATTTGGTTAGCTAATTTTACCTCCCGCACTTTTTGGGATCGATTTGCTTAAGAGACACTAAATCCTGAAATAATACTTTTTTAGGTAATGTCATATAGAGAACACCACTATGATCATTTACAAAGATGATTTTTGTAAATCAGATAACAAATTAAATTGTAATGATTATTTTTCAAAAATTTGCGTGGTATTTTGGCTCTTCTGTAAAATTACCATTTTGTCGCTTATGACATTTCGTCTTTCAAGCGTCGGTATGAAGTCGTTGCGTTGCGGTCGGAATATTTTACCTACTAGCTTTTGCCCGCGACTTCGTCCGCGCAGAATTAAATTTTGCGTGTCAATACTTAACCACGAATAGCTTTTCTACGAAAACTTTACCACGAAAAGGCTATATCACGAACAGACTTTAACACGAAGTCTCAAATAGATCGGCCGGGTACCTCCCATTTGTTCTATGGAACTGTGACGTCATAGGACTGTTAACATTTTTTTTTCCCAACAGTTCCATGGTAGAACTATTGAAACAAAAAATGTGCTATTTTATTCTATAGAACTAAAAGCACCTCAAATTTGTGATGGGAAACTTTCGAGACTTGCGAGTCTGACTCGCACTTGGCCGGTTTTTTAAATAATAATAAATAAAAAAACGAATCGTTTCAATGATCGAAATCAGTACACTCATTTAGCTTACCCCTTCTATCACTGCAAAGTGGCATGCTGATTATTGCCTGTCCAAGCATGTTACTCCCTAATAGTACTAGAGCCCACGACCAAAACCATGTCTCGTTAGATTGTATGATTCTGAACCCGACTAGGTGTGTAGTAACGGTCGAAAGTGTAGCAACAGCGTGGGAGGCCATTTCTGCTGTGTCAAAAAAAAAGGCAGTCGGTATTATAGCAATACGTCTGATAGTGAAAATGTACATAGATTTTATAATTGTATTACGAAAAAGTTTGTTTTCAGACATTTTGCACGTAGCATATAGCCTGAGCGCATTTTTGAAAATGTCAACAAATTTAGCCGACCTGTATCATAGCAATACGGATATTTTTTTTTTTTAACTTTTCGTATTGCTGCCAGGATTACCAAATACCTGTTTTCAGACACTTTAAGTGTAGCATAAAGTTGTCTGATAGAGAAGGTGCTACACTTAATTTGTCTGATATAATTTTTTTGCACATGTGGACAACTTATTTTATCATGTCCAACAATTTTCAGACATATTGCTATAATACCGATCGGTAAAATTTGTTAACATTTTCAAAACGGTCTCAAAATTTAATGCGTTCACATTTCCGCCTGAAAATTGTTTTTTATACGCATCAAATAACCAAAATTTACTAATAAAAAAGATTTTCAGACGTATTGCTATGAGACATTTTTTTTGTCTCATTTTTAATTTTTTAAGTGATTTTACGGGTTTGCGCTACACCACTAACGTCTGAAAAATATGTTTCCGGCATCTCAGAACTATCATTCAACTACAGTCTGCAAATCAGACATATTGCTATGATGCAGTTCGGTAAAATTCTTTGACAATTTTAAAAATTCGGTCAGATCAAACGCTACGCGGAAAATGTCTGATATTGGTATTTTCGAGTTCAGGATAATCGTATCTATCGATTTGATGCGGTTTTGGCCGTATTGCTATGAGACAAAAATTTTGGTCGTGGGCTCTAGTACTATAATATTTAATAGTCTTTGCCTTGCGGTTGGCAACAAACGCCTGCCGCGCTCGACGAAGCGGCGAACAGCGCCGCACCATGGTGAAAACCAGAACTAACCAGTCCGCTCGGCGCGCAAACACGGCGGCGTGCGCTCTCGCAATTCTTCGGCTTTTATTATTAATAAGATGTGATTTCGGAACAATGTAACACTTAAACTACGTATTTATTGTGTGTGGTATTGTGGAAAGACAAGTAGTACACTGGTGCTTGTTTTCCACTACGGCGGCGGCGGCATCAATATCACCACGCGGAGCACGCGGGCTGGCGGTTCCTCCCAAGGTATTTGGATTGTTTTGTATTGGGGTCTGACATGCTTGGACTAACATTTGGGAGTATATAATATACAGTACATGAGCTATCGAAGTGGGGTATGTTAAATCAACATTGCCTGTGTACATAAATTGACCGTTCTGGCATTTTTGTTACCTATCTTATCCACTGACATGATTTTATTTTTATAGGAACGAGACTGTGTCAACCGATGTCTGGAAATAAAAATCTCTGATTACTTGGGACAATATTGCTCATGGACAGGGGAAAAAAAACAACTTTAAATTGTGGTCTTTGAGATTAATAACCGTTGTTAAACGTAAGTGTTTTTACGAAGTAACGCTTTTATTTTTATTTATTTTTTTAAATGAAAGGGAGCAAATGAGCCAGCGGCTCACCTGGTGGAAGTGGCCGGGAAGAAAGGGGTTACCGGTCGAGTAGGTTAGATACGAGTCCGGCAACCCCTGTTCCCGTTCTCGCGCCTGTATCCTACTATAATATTACTATACTATTCCTAATCCTGCCGCTAAGCAGCAGACAATATTAAAAAACCGAGTTAATAATGTTAATATGTTGATAAGTATATTTTATAGTATATTGTAAGTCATACATGATAATTTTCTTGCAGTTTGACTTTCTTACATTCACTGGTGGCAGTAGAGAAAGAGATTGTGTGAATTGTAGCTTGGAAAAGATTTTTTCTAATTATCTGGCACAATTTTGTTCCTGGACTGGAAAGAAACAGAACTTCAAATTGTCTACTCTGCAATTAATGGCTACATTGAAACGTAAGTTTTTTGGTGTCGTTTAATTTTCGTCACCAGACCCTTCATTGAATTTTTACTCTTCCACGGGGGCCAAGTTGCGGGGTATAAGCTAGTTAGTTACATTACTATATTTTTATGTTATTTGTTTCAGTTGCAGTGAAAGAGAGTTTCCCGAATATGACTGACGAAAGTTTTGAACGGCATGGCATGAGCTGGTTCCAACACGCAACTACTACGCTTAAACACACATTAAAGAGTAGGCGTATATCTAGCAGGGGAAAACAATGTAAAAATGTATCGTTTTTCTATTTTAATTTATCGTTTTAGACTATAATAGTAACACTATTTTAATGGCCGGTACATGTGGCAAATTCTTATCGATTCTGAATGGCAATTGAAAAGTTTGTCTAGAACTTACTGAAAGGCTGTAGCAGGATAAGGGAAGAAAAAATGCCCTTCATGATTAAGACCTGTTTTTTTTTCTATAGTTACTTACATCTAGTAATATTGTGCAAAGTTTTGTTGATAAAATCCTAGTGGTTCAGCCGGGAAAAAATAAATTCCGAAATCATGAAATATGTTTTCTCTAAAACTAATTCCATTCCATTTTTTTTATTTATAGCATATATGTTCTGAAAGAAAATTGAGCTTCCATCTTTACATTTCTGTAAAAAGCAATTCAACATTTTTTTTTCCATTTCTGGAGGACTGACGACTAAATGTCATTTCTAAAAAAGCCTTATTTCGTTCTCAGTCATATTAGTTTCATGGTTAAAATCGAAAAACAAGTCAAAATTAAAAAAAAATTTTGGTTGGATTTTGTGACACCTATTTTATAACATTCTAACACTTCCAAAAAATATTAGCATAAATCCTCAGTAAAGTTTTTTTTTACATTTACATTAATATTAACATGAAAATATACTGACTACTGTCAGTTGTCGCATGTAAAACAAAAACTTTCTTGTTCTTCTAAATAAGCCTAAGTTATCGTTTTATCAGATATAAAAAATTGTAGGCTTAAACAGACTTAAGTTAGTCAAAATTAAAACAATACCTACCTAATTGAGTTGCATTTTATTAGACTAATTACCTTATTAGAATCTTTAAGAAAACTTACCACAATAGTATTACTAGATCTAAGTAACTATAACAAAAACAGCCCATTATCATAAAAGAGCATTTCTCCTTTCCCTATCCTGCTATGGCTTTTTATTCGGTATAATCCTCGTAGCCCCACTGTTATAAAAAACCGGTCAAGTGCGAGTCGGACTCGCGCACCGAGGGTTCCGTATCATTATCTATAAATATCTAAAACCAGTGTAAGCAGAGCCCTGTTCCAAAGGAAAATGTACGCAGTGTGGGGTTACTTTATATTGGTCACTGCTATATACAGACATACATACACATTTACGGTTTTCGCAATTATTCTTTAATCTGTGCTATAAGACCTACCTTCATACCAAATTTCAAGATTCTGCGTTCACGGGAACTACCTTGTAGGTTTTGATTCCCTTGAGAGTTGAAAATTTGCGGAAATTTGCGGCATAAACGGCTGTATCTTTTGATTGCGTTGGCTTAGAAGTTTGATTTTTTCACAGCTTCAAGGGACAGTAGACCTGAGTAATTGATATAAATTTCAGCTTCATACCTCCACGCGTTCCTGAGAAAAAGGGTCTTGACAGACGGACGGACGGACGGACAACAAAGTGATCCTATAAGGGTTCAGGTCGACGGAACCCCGCTTTCCATTCCGTTTGCCCTTCGGGCATTTGAAGATACCTAACAAACCTAACCTAATTTTATTATCTCGTGAGGATTTTTATAACAGTGGGGCCACAAGAACTAACTTTTTTAGTCATAGAAAAATACTTCTTAGTTTAAGGTATGTGTAACACCGATGATCTCCGCAATTTTATCTTTCTTTAAAAGTGGCCAGCATGTGCTGTCAAAATAGTATTTGCTTTAGATTTGAATACGGGCCTGTTCCATCACTGTCTGATAAGTTCCTAATAGCTTATTTGTTAGATATCTATGGTTCCGTCTATTTATTACTACGAAACGGACAGATACGGCTTCTTTGCTGTCTGAGACTTAAGAAGCTATCAGTAACTTATCAGACAGTGGTGGAAGAGATGTATCAACATAGAGTTTAAAAGATAGAAACCTCTTGTTTTGATGTCAATAATAATATTTGCTGTAATTTGAACATACTCTAACAACTAATATGTCTGTATATAGTATACTATGTGGGTGTTGCTAGCAATGTATATGGCTTAAGATTAAGTGATGTATCAGCATAGGCTGATAGGACGAAGAAAACTCTTTTACTTTTTGATGATTTTCTTAAAATACTTATTATTTAGACATGTCCTAATAAGTTTTTCTTTTTTTTTTATTAACTCCAGCTTGAACCTGCAACAGCCTATATAAATGCCTGAATCTTTTTTATCGATAGGAATAACCTTCCTTACTAAACTATATATATATTTTTAATTAATTAATGTTACTAAAAAATCGGATATTTTTTTGGTTGATAAAGAAAGTTATTGTTGTATAAAAAAAACGTTTCAAGGACTTTTTATCACTTGGTATTGTATTAACTAGTTAATGCAGTGTTAAACAATAGAAAATAAATACAATTTTTGATAAGATATATTTTAATTTCACTCACTTTTTAATATTAATAGTTAAAGGCTATAACTGTTTAAATGTGTGATTGTTTTATAAGTTTGAAAATGTAATTTGTTGTAAGTGGCTGTGTAGACCGTTAAAAAGTTTCTTAGTATACTGGCCACGGAGAGATTTTTAGCAGTGTGAGCAAAGATCAAAGGGTCTCAAATATCAGTTTATTTCTAACGTGTCATCTCGGTAGGAATTGGACTTAATGGACCTAAGAAAGTACTTTTTTAGGGTCAGTTTGTTGGTTTTCCATAAGTTCCAAATGCTTCCTAGTCGACGCGTAAGAAATAAATTGGTATTTGAGACCCGTGGAGCTTTGCCTACACAGCTATACATCTCTCTGTGGCCAGTATACTAAGACACTTTTTGGCGGTCTACAGCAACTTACAATAATGTTACATTACAAACTTGTATGTAAAGTTTGCACGCAAGTTGCCTTTACCGTTAATATGAAACATAACCGCAACCTTAACAAGTAATTTAAATGCAAGTTGGATATAAACATTACGTTAATGTTACAAATCTAACTGCCACAACTTATTGAATGAAAGTTTCCTGCAAGTTACATGTGCGTTATTATAGCAACATTAATTGCACAAGTTACCTTTATGTTACATATGTAACTGCCATAACTAATTGAATGAAAGTTTCCTGCAAGTTACATGTGCGTTGTTATAGCAACATTAATTGCACAAGTTACCTTTATGTTACAAATGTAACTGCCATAACTAATTGAATGAAAGTTTCGTACAAATTACATGTGCGTTATTATAGCAACATTAATTGCACAAGTTACCTCTATGTTACAAATGTAACTTTGCCACAACTTATTGAATGAAAGTTTCCTGCAAGTTACATGTGCGTTATTATAGCAACATTAATTGCCCAAGTTACCTCTATGTTACAAATGTAACTTTGCCACAACTTAATAAATGAAAGTTTTCTGCAAGTTGCATATGTGACGTTGTAGACATATAGAAATTATAATTTACTAAAAGTTTTCGTGAAAACTTTCTTGAAAGTTACAATTGAAACATTTGAGCAAAGTTGCATTTGAAAGTTGTGTAAAGTTCTAGTGATCAGGTCTATGAAACTTACAGGGTATATATACAGCGCGGCCGTTAGAGCTTTGCATCAATGTTTCTCAAACGTTGCTAGAACGTTGCAACCTTGCAAATGAAACTTACAAGCCCCCATATGTGAGTTTCAGCAATGTTAACGCAAGTTTTGCATGTTTAACGGGAAGTTAAGACGATTGTGACGATTTTTATTAATTCCAAAATTTCCCCCGAAGTACAAAGACAGTAAAACATAGAAAACTACTTTCCGGGTGTCGCACCCTGGTGCAAATTTGGTATTGTGTTTTGATATATATTCTCATCATTTCCTCAATTTGCACCGCGTTCTGTATTTTTCCCGGGGCCGCAATGCCAAAAAGTATATTTTTAGTTACATGATTTTTTTTTGTATGTTCCGTAGCTTGAATTGAGCTAAATAACGGGTGCAAATATAGATTAAGATGTAATAAAACGTATGGCAAATTGCACAGACTACACCTATTTTTTCTTCTTAGTTATTACTATTACACCATTTTCAACCAATTCCACCCCTTTCCGGGGGGGGTGAATATATCAAGTGATGTATTAAATTCCATTTCTAACCCATACAAATCAAAAACAATTGTTTTTATCAGTTCTTAGAATTATTTCCTGACTTAAGGGAAATTTCACGTATTTTGCCTCCACTATCCTATCTTATTTGGATTCCCCTTTCCACCTTTCCACCTTAGCCTCTGTTTACTCCGTGATGGATAAAGACTTGATTTATGTAGGTATGTATGTAATCCTTTTAACATCAGGCTTGGATGGATAAACTACTAAAGGCGGCTGAGCTTATTTGATACTAATAATTACGAATAAAGTTAATTTGAGTAAAATTCTGTCTAGAAAATATCTGTCTTAAAGTCTGAGTTAAGACTGCCTTTTGCTTAAAAAAAAGTGTAGAAAAATATCTAAAATACGTATGAAAGAGGAACGAAAATTTCACCTACCTAAGCCTATATTATTTATTTTCTGCTTTCTTAGTAGGTACTAAGAAAGCAGAAAATAAATAACCCTATCTTTAACTTTTTTTTAATCATTACACCCAAGTTCTTAAATCAGATGTTATCTGTGGCTACTTCCAGTGACAAATGGTGGGAGCCACCGAGACGTCAAACTGCGTCAACCGTTGCCCAAAAATGACAAAATATCGCTTATCCGCATAACAATAAACCATGGTCACATATAGCAAACATAGTTTAGTAAAATCCAAGTTTTGCATATCCACACTTTCTACCGTCTAGGAGAGTGACAATATAATGCGTACTAAACATATTTTCGGAAGACCCGGTTCCAACAATAATCTGTGTTACCTGGCCATCATACGAGGACACGTGGTTCCGCTTATACACAACGCTAAAAGCTACACAGAGAAACATGAAGGACCTCAGGACAAAAGCAGAGTTGAGCAGATTGACAAGATCAATATGCCAGGCTTCATCCATCCTGAAAGCAAGAACGAAGAAGGTTATTTCACGCAAATAGCCAAGCAACAGTTAGAAGAACTGAAGAAGAAGTTAGAGAAGCCTAAAGTGGATAATGCTGAGAAGAAAGGCTAGATGTTGAGTCCTTGTGTTGATGTTGTATGGTCGTTCAGCTATTAAATTGACAATCTGGTATATCGTTGTCTTATTCAACAGTAGGGCGTTATACAATACAATACCTATTTATTGAACCCCACGTATAACAACCAAAACAGAAAAAAGGTATACAGAATATTACAAGGTAACGCTACAGACCATTATGGACTGTGTTGTGTGTCCCGACTTTTTATAACAGGTTTAGTGCTTAAAACCGACGTGTAGGGTCCCAGTTTTGTGATTTTGGATTTAATTTTACAATATTTAAGTTATTTTTTTGTTTACTGTTTGGTATTCCATATTGGCACTGTCCACGACAGTAGCGCCAACTCACAAACGCAACTTTAGGGGAGTTCGTCAAATAGTGAATGACAAGTCCTTATTACTTAATATAAAATTAAGTCAATAAATAACACACACACACACACACTCACACACAAATCACGTCTTTATCCCTTACGGGGTAGACAGAGCCTAAGGTAACAGGTACCTACAGGCCACAATTAGCAAGATTGAGGGTGTACAGGTGGAAAATGGAATCAAAATAGTGATGGGGTGCTAGCCTCATCGCCTATAACATGATTCCTATAAGTTTCGCCCATTCCCTCGATGGTCTTTTACCATCAGCGCGGGTAGAGAAGCAACTGGTACATTCTATGTTTTTCCTTTGCTCCCAGTCAATAAATAATATATATAGAAAGGAAAATTTGTTACAAATAGTAATAGGAAAAATGGATGTCATTATAAATAATAGTTTTGAGGGTGTAAAACACAAAATAAAGTTTCCCCCAACTATGCTATGCAAGGAAATGAATTGGTTTTAGCAGAACTCGTAAGGAATGTAGAAAAACAAAGAACTAATGGCAATAGTTATTTAATACGAGTCAACATAATTCGCCAAACATTGATAAGTTCCCCCTATAATTGCATATTTCTGCCACGGCATGCGCTGTGATCGTTTTCTATACCTACTTCATTTGCCTAGATTATTTGCCTTCTTTCATCAGTACACGTCCTAAATTGTTTTCCATAATTCATAGACAACTTCACTTTCAGGTCACTTCTTATAACTCTGTCACTTTCGACTGTCACTGACAATTTTGGCATCTACATTGTTTGCATATTTAGTCTAAAAATGTCCGTGAAAATTGTTTAAATCTGTAGTTATTGCGTCAAAAGTATAAATTACAATGGTTTTTGTCAGGAATATGATAAAAATATTGAGGGCAAAAGCCCTGAAACAGATGAAATCTGAATTCCTGTCAAAGCCACCAACCCGGATGCGATATTTTAAGCTGACAAAACATGTGTTTGGAAGTTACAAAGATACTGGTAAGACTTCTAATAAAGTCCAAATTATCTTTATCAAGTTATTTTCCTTATCGTGAAACCTTGGGTTCAGGATTCCATAATGTAGAGTAAGTACTACGTGAGCTCTTAGAACTCATGTGTTTGACAGCAAGACTGACCTAACTGGCATTTTAAGAGCTCATGGACTGTACCTAGTTTATTGCGTCTTAAAATGTATCTGGTATACTTATACTAACTCAACCAACTGTTGAAATACACTCCCTTGCAAAAAAATCGGACACCTATACTCCGTAGAAACCATACCTAATGTAAATAACCGTGGAACATTTAAAACTGTTAAAACATACAGACATACATACATAAATCACGTCTTTATCTCTTACGGGCGAGACAGAGCCTAAGGTAATAAGACCTAAAGGCCATGTTTAGCATGATTGTGGGTGCATAGGTGGTCAGTGGAATCAAAATAGTGATGGGTTGCCAGCCGCATCGCTTACAACATGATTCCTATTTTCGTCCAATCCCTCGATGGGCTTTTACCATCTGCGCGGGAAGAGCAGCAGCTGCTACATTCTTTGTTCTTCCTTTGCTCCCAGACCAGCATGGAAGACTATTAAAACAAGTCCTTCTTATTTCACAGATAGCCAATCCTGGCATCCGACCAGCCTCCTGAGAAAGCAGCGCCACAGGGCATCCTCATCATATCCTCTATACCACAGCTCTAAAGCAAAGTTCCACTACTTAGCCGAAAGCGCATTAGCAGCATGGGTTAATAAAGCCTCGGAAGTAATGAAGTCCACAGGTTCAGATGTCAGTGGTATCAGGAGTTATGCAAAAGAGGTAGACAGTAAAGATGTCACGGCTGCCAAACAGTCTACTTCCATGACGATGAGGTCGATGGGTGAGGCTGGTAGTGAAGAACGATTAGCTCAAGCCAAGAGGATGCTCATGGAAAAACGCATGCCTAAGAAAATGGAAAGCCCGGGGAAATCGCCTTTTGATGAGCCGTAACTTGAATATTTTATGGCACATCTTCAGTAGATAAAATTGGAAATGTTGAGTTAGGAAACTATGATGATGAGGTAGCTACCTCTCATAAAATATAGTTGAATTGATTTCACCGTGTTGTTTGCTTTTGTTGGTCAAACTGATTTGTCTACTGGTTTGACTAGGAAATTTCCTCATGACCAAACCAGTTTGGCAAATCACTAAACTACTGATGTAAGTTACATTACATTACATTAAAGCAACAGATTTAGCATGGCATGCTCTATGTACGCTTTTACTATTTGTATTTTAAACTCACTCTAGTGTCCCTTTTTATGCTACTCTCATGATCCCTTATGGGTATAAATTCGCCTTTGAGTAAATTTGTTTTTGTACAATAGCATTTATGAAGTCTACTGAGCAATTCACGACTACTAGTCCTAATACCCTTACAATATCACGTGGATTTCAAGTAAGTGTCGCCAGGAAACTATGGCGACGTCGCTGGTAGCCAAATTCGTACAGAAATGTATCGGCTGTCATTCACTTGGCGACGTCTAAGGTTATCACACACAACCTCATCGGCTCGCCGTCAACCAGGCGTCAACCATACGCAAGTTCGTAACGGAAGCGGCTCGGTGCCTTCGTGGCGTCCGCGCAGTTACGGTGCGCTTACCGCGAGACAGCGACTGGTTGGCGGCTAGTGGTCAACGGCAGGCGATGTCAGAGGGCAGCGGCGGGCGTTCACGGGCCGCCCGCAGAGGAACCACCCGAGGTCCGCGCGCCGTCCCCGCGGCAGCGACTCGACGTAAGCGCGGTGATATATGTAGGTAAAAAGTAAGCAACACTACCTTATTTCAACTGTAACGATGACGATGACGATTTGATGTATGTACGTCCCGGTGAGGCATAACTTAAGTGATTAACTATTATTGCCTTAAATAATTTTATTTGACCAGAATTTACATTTACATTTCAGGGTTCTTATTTCTTCTTGAACCATTTTCTCAATGTGACAATCTGTCATCATCGTGTACCATTCACCAGGGTCTGTGTGGCGGTCCGCCGTAGTGTTCATCTTCAGGATTCCTCACAAAACCTTGGTTACGGAGTCTATTCTTGATTTGCCCTATCTGTTGCTGTCTGTAGTGGAAGTTGGGATCATAGAGATCGAAGTCTGTGTTATAAGTGTTCGTTTCTCGGAGTCTTGGGAAGCCCCTCGGTGCTGGGCTCATGTCGTCCCATTGGTCCGGTGTTATGAACGCGATCGCTTCTTGCATGGTGTCCGTTAGGCTCTTGCCTTTTGGGCTGTCAAATATCGAGACGTTGCTTGCGGGTATACCAGAGTCTGTACCTGTGAAAAATATGCATTGATACATGGGGTGAGGCGGCCTTATGTTTGCTGTTGAGGTTTCTGGCTTCTTTAAGATGGAAATAAGCTTCTGGTGTCGGCTGCTGTTCGAATAGCTTCTGTACAGCGGCGATGAGTGCAACATCAGAGTCGTTTGTACGGTGGCACCGCGGAGTTTGCTGCGGATCATTTTCTTGTGGTAGATGTTGGAGGGTTGGAGACTGAAAGGATTGGTGCGAGTTTAGGTCATGAAAATGGAGGATGGTCGGCTGGAGTCGAGTTCACTGTCATTGTTTAATTGATTTTTTTTATGACATAAGCGTCATGTCATGAAGAATATTTTGAAGTGGCAAATAATTCATTGGAACTATTTTCAGCATTTTTTTTTCTTTCTTTTTGGACAGTATTAGAATACTAATAGATTCACTTCCTTTAACTTCTTATGAAAGAAGTACAGAATTTTTACTTTATCATACCAGTAGCCATCGGCAATATAATATGGTGATTTTAGCGTTGATTTGTCAACAGCGCCTTCTCTCGTCCCTGGTGAGCAGTAGATGTTCCACGGGAGTTTGTAATTGTGTCGTACAGACACATCATTCAAACAGATGACGTTTGGCGACAAAAAATGTCATAGTAACAAGGTCACGTGACAGCTAGTAACAGATATAAAAATTCGAAGGCTTACCCACCTGATACCCATCCATATGATGTAGGGGTACAGCACGCGTTACGGAATGACGAGAATCCGGGTATGGCTATTAGTGTGAGCGGAACGGCATGCAACGAACTTCGAAAATCGAATATCGGAGTGTGAAGACAGCGTACTGTCAAAGTGCGTGTCTTGAGGAAATTTCGAGCGATTCTTCTCTTTATTATTTGATGCTTATCATACCCGCTTTCGCTCCCACGCTGTGACATACATGTACGCAGATTCGTGATTACCACAAGTATAGCTCACTCGCCATCGTGAACTGCAAGAGTAATAAGCTGGGTACAGTCGGTTTCCCAACTTATGTAGCTACTCAGTTTTATATCCATGCTCTTCCATGCTGGTCTGGGAGTAAAGAAAAAACATAGAATGTACCTGTTGCTTCTCTTCCCGCGCAGATGGTAAAAGCCAATCGAGGCAAAATCGAGTGAGCGAAAATCTTAGGAATCATGTTATAGGAGATGCGGCTGCCAACCCATTACAATTTTGATTCCGCTTTCCACCTATGCGTCCACAATCATGCTAAACGTTGCCTTTGGGTCTTGTTACCTTAGGCTCTGTCTACCCCGTAAGGGATAAAGACGTGATTTATGTATGTATGTATGTATTAAAAAGTGGATATGTTAGGAAACTTGCCTGCGTGTTACTTCCATGCTGGAAAAAAACATAGAATGTACCAGTTGCTCCTCTTCCCGCACTACTCTCCTCTTTACCGCGCAAATTAGAAGGAATGGGCAAAAATATAAGAAACAATATTATAGGCGATGCGAGCAACCCATTACTTATGATTCCTCATTCAGCTTACCTTAGGCTCTGTCTACCCCGTAAGGGATAAAGACGGGATTTATGTATGTATGTGTTAGGGGATTCTCTATTCTCAAGCAATGTGAAGGATGGGCCACAGTGGGTCCCGCGTTACGTGTAGTGGGGTCAGAGCGAGATAATCTCGGCGCGGGCCCATGCTGCGCTCGTCAGCCGGCTCCCGTGCGCGCGCGCATGTACAGACAACAAACAAATCGCCAGGTAAAGTTAGAACTAGAGCCCAATTATTGTAAGCACTCGACAGTACCACTCGTAAGTGGTCTAAATCTGTTTCATCATCATTACCTCCAGCATATATAGGTACGTCCAGTGGCGGATTTACCCTAAGGCCCGGTAGGCCCGGGCCTAGGGCGGCTAGATTTAGGGGCGGCCCCAACCGTGTCAAAAAAAGTTGGCCATAAAGTAATTTCATTATGTAGGTAGTCTATATGTATGGTGGATGCTGAGAAAAGGGCGGCTGATGGCTTGGGGCCTAGGGCGGCCGAGACTGCAAATCTGCCACTGGGTATATACGTCCCACTCCTGGGCATAGGCCTCCTCTCAGAATGAGAGAGCTTGGGCCATAGTTCCCACGCGGGCCCGGTGCGGATTGGGAACTTCACACACACCATTGAATTGTTTCATCGCGATGTTTTCCTTCACCGAAAAGCTGATGGTTTCAAACGTAATTTCGCACATAAATTTTAAAATCTCAGAGGTGCGAGCCTGAGATTTGAGAGGGCTCACTTATGTATGTATGCATGTATGTATGTATGCTTAACTCTTTATTGTAAAACACAAGGAAAAGATGAATACAGGACAACACACATGCACAAAGGCGAACACTTATCATCAGGAAAGAAAAAAACTTTTAAATACTATCTATTATTTTTTTAATTGTTTTGCTATCGCTACCATCAGCATCTTGAAGTCCGCAGTGCCTGTCAGAGGCACAGGTCAATCCGATCCCGATCCTCTCTGTGGGATAAAAACAAATTAACAACTTTACTTCACGATAGTGCGAGACCAAAACAGGATTAACAGCCGAAACCGAAACCAAAACTCATATTTATAGACAACTAGCTGACCCGGCGAACTTTGTTCCGCCTTAAATTGGAAAAATTCCAGCGGTTTGGGCTGTGCTATCCCGCGGGAACTATGCAATTTTCCGGTATAAAAACTATCCTATGTCCTTTCCCGGGACTCAAACTATCTGCATACCAAATTTCAACTA
Organism: Pandemis cinnamomeana; assembly: GCA_932294345.1. NCBI lineage: Eukaryota > Metazoa > Arthropoda > Insecta > Lepidoptera > Tortricidae > Pandemis > Pandemis cinnamomeana. The sequence goes on from OW028721.1 coordinate 5,801,720, forward strand.
AATCGGCCCAGCGGTTTAAGCGTGAAAAGGTAACAGACAGACAGACAGACAGAGTTACTTTCGCATTTATAATATTAGTAAGGATAAATTAGACGAGACGTATAAAACTTTTTTTTCTGAGTGAAAACTGTACGTGTACCACCGGGCCCTGGGAGGCCCGGAGGGTTATGTGGGTCTCTTTTCCCCGGCCTCTTTCCGCACGGAAAGGGTCGAGGGGGGCATACCCACTAAAAACACTCCGGCGAAGCCCGCTGGCCGGGTTTAGGAGAGCGCCGTGGTATCCCTGAGATTGGAGCCGACGACACGTCGGACGCATCCCGGGCAATAGAAAAACATACATACATACATAAATCACGTCTTTATCCCTTACGGGGTAGACAGAGCCTAAGGTAACAAGACCCAAAGACCACGTTTAGCATGATTGTGGGAGTATGGATGGAAAGGGGAATCAAAACAGTGATGGGTTGCTAGCCACATCGCCTATATAACATGATCCTTAAGATTTTCGCCCAATCCCTCGACGGGCTTTTACTATCTGCACGGGAAGAGAAGCAACTGGTACATTCTATGTTTTTTCTTTGCTCCCAGAGCATTATGGAAGAAAATCATAGAAATGTTGTAAAAATATGCGAATGTTTGTAGACGTATCAATGGATTCATGCATAGATGTTGGTTTCTACATCACGCAAAAACTAGCGGTCAAAAAAAATTGGCTCTCACTTAGTTTGTAGCCGAGACTCGTATACAGTTTACCGCGGGGAGTGTTTAATGTTTTTCATCCCGGAAATTCACAGTTTCCGCGGATTTCTATCTATACTGATTGAGACTATTTGAGACGTTTATTTTACCGCGTTGAAGACTTTTTTTTGTATGAAAACTTACACTTATAGAGGCTAAAATTTCACTACAAGCCCTTTCATTATGAGAGTAGGTGTGTAGTGAGTAGATGAGTAGGTGTGCCCAGCAGTGGGCTGGAGATGACGAGATGAAGTTTCAAGCAGTTTCGGCGCGGCCGAAGATTTAGCCGATTAGTACTGGTTGAAATCGAAACTTTGGCCGAAACCGAAACCGCGCGGGTCCGACTCTACTTAACATTGTAAACAGCTATACTTGGAAATCTTGAATTTCTTTGGAGAATAAACCAACGAGGGTTTTTTGATACATAATATAGCTAGACGGCCACTTAATTTCGTGAGGTCCGTTAGATATTCGATATTTCTGTCGCGTTTGAGATTGGTTAGTGAAGTTATTAGTCAAAAAGGTTAGACCATTTTACAAATATTATGAGTGCGATAGTAAGTAAGTAAGTAAGTAAATGCTTTATTGTACAAATAGACTAATATGTAATCCTACTTCCTACTAATATTACAAATGTGAAAGTTTGTGAGTATGGATGTTTGGATGTTTGTTACTCTTTCACACAAAAACTACTGGATGGATTTGGAAAAAAATGCAACGGACATAGCTGATACCCTAGATTAACACATAGGCTATTTTTTATCCCAGAAAATTGCATAGTTCCTGCGGGATAGCGAAAAACTAAATTTTTGCAGACGAAGTCGCGGGCAGCGCAGCTAGTTTTGCATAAATATTCTGTAAGTATGCCACATAAAAATGAAGATTTTATTTTTTTGGGAAATCCCATGGAATTTTTATAATCACCTTGGAGATCCAGTAAAATTTCCCTTTTAAGGAACCTCAGGCGCCTGAAACCGCGGGTAAAAGCTAGTTACTTACAAAAATAATCATAAAATTAGATATACTTAACAATTACGCCCGTACATCCACATCTCACCTACTCAAAGGTTAACTGGAAGAGATTCTTTATAGAGCTAAGTTCGCCTTTGTGCAGTTATCGAATCTTTTCGTGTGAATTATGTTTGTACCTACAATAAAGAATTTACTTAGGTACTTAACTACTTACTTACTTACATCCCTGTACAAAATAAGCACTCCTCCATATCAAGTAACATCACCGAAATGTTCCAACATGTCCGTCCGTATTAAAAGGCTATTCTGTTGCGTCCGCGCACCTCAAAAGCGCCGCCATCTTTGAAATGCCGCTTTGTGCGCTACCGAATAGCGTACTGGGTGCCATAGTGTATATCGAGAGACCAGCACGGCTATGGACCGACCGCTTCAATGAGTCCTTGCCCGCGCGGCACAGGGGCGCGGAGTTGGACGATAAAGGGGACCGAGAGAGGTGCGGGCGGGTAGTACGCCTGCCACCCGTACCACTCTCAGCCCGCGCGCTAGTCCCACCCCGCGCCCTTGCACCCCGCGGGCGAGGACTCATTTAAGCGGTCGGTAGTACGAGAGCGCACGGGAGCTGTGTCGCGCGAGAGACAGAATACCTACCAGTCTTTTTCTTACTGTCCGTTTAAACGGACAGGTTACAAATGTCGTTTCAATCTGGCTTACCGGGACAGCACGGCAACGTCATCTACAAAAACCGGCCAAGTGCGAGTCAGATTCTTGCACCGAGGGTTCCGTACAAATTCGGCAAGTGAAATAAACACCAGTGTTCAGAGCCCTACTCTTAAGCAAGATGTAGGCAGTGTAAGATCATAATTACACATAAACGGATAACTCACGTATAAAAAGTCGAGTGATGCTCGACATGTTTCGGACTATTTCACGGGAGTTTCATGTTGAAAGTGTAAGATCAGTTTATATTTGGTTACTTACATTGAACAGACATAAAAATATTAGATTTTTAGTATTTGTCGTGGGCAACAGAAATACATCATCTGTGAAAATGACAACTTTCTATACAAAGCTGTTACCTCATATTGGTTACGTCAAACAATTTGACAGTTACGAAGCAAGTGAACAGTCTGTATGTATAAATACACTGTGTAAACACGGTATTCATTTCAAGATTTTCAATTGATAATTAAGTCCAAACACACAATGATACTTTCTACTTGTTCAGATGAAAGAATACCTACTTGTAAAAATATCGAATCAGTGCCTTTTGTTGCACTGTCTGACACTAGTTTTGGATCTAATATCTTATAGCTACCTATTCGGTCTGGATTTACTTCACAGCAAATATAAAAGTCGTATAGGTGGAAAGGGAAATCAAAATAGTGATGGGTTGCTAGCCCTATCGCCTATAACCATTCCTAAGACTTTCGCTCATTCTCGATGGGTTTTTACCATCTGCGCGGGAAGAGAAGCAACTGGTACATTCTATGTTTATTCTTTGCTCCCAGACCAGCATGGGAGCACAGTACACAACACAAGTAAATAACAGTAAATATAAAAATGTATCTTGTTGCCAACCCATTAGGATTACATTACCTTTTCTTCTATCTTCCATGCTGGTCTGGAAGCAAAGAAAAAACATACAATATTCCAATTGCCTCTTCCCACGCAGATGGCAAAACGCCATCGAGGGATTGCCCGGATGTGGCTAACAACCCATCACTATTTTGATTCTCCTTTCCACCTATACACCCTCCATGGTAAACATGGCTTTTAAGTCTTGTTACCTTAGGCCCTGTCCTGTTGAGGATGAAGACGTGATTTAGTTAAACAATAAATGATCTGATTCTGATTCTGATTCTGATTCTAGGTATGTATGTTCGGCGGGGTGTTATCGCGTGATGCACGCCTGGGGAAGGAAGCCTGATATTTAGCGCTAGCTAGGTATATAGAAATGCGGGGTAAATTCGAATAAGCGGTCAATGTTAAACAACTATCAAACCTAATCCACGTAAGTCCCCACTTTTTATAATAGGTGCAGTGCTAAAAACCACCACCGTTTCTTCCATGCTGGTCTAGGAGTGAAGAAAAAACATAGAATTTACCAGTTGATTCTCTTCCCGCGGAGATGGTAAAAGCCCATCGAAGGAACGGGCCAAAGTCTTATCAATCATGTTAAAGGCGATGCAAACAATCCATCACTATTTTGATTTCCCTTTCCACCTATAGGTACACCCACCATGCCTTAATCATGCTAAATGTAGCCTTAAGGTTTTGTTACCCTAGGCTCTGTCTACCCCGTAAGGGATAAAAATGAGATATATGTATCCTATGTAACTTTGTAGCTGTACTAGTAAATAACATATTGGTAAATTAAATATCTTCAACAATAACAACAGTAAACATTCCAATACTCCTTGGGAGGCAGCGGCCCTTTGAGGGATTATCCGTTGCGAACCAGCATTAGCCAATACATGCGCCGGCGCATTGTCGGCGACCCTATAAAGGATTTTTGTTGGTTTAATTCGCTATTTGTAAAATAAGATAAGACAGTCTGCGGTGATGCCGTATCATGACGGCGGTGTCTTGGCAATAGGAATCGGCAATGTTTGATTTTTTTTATGGAAGGCACACAACATAGAATGTACCAGTTGCGGTTCCCGCGCAGATGGTAAAAGCCCATCGAGGGAATGGGCGAAAATCTTAGGAATCATGTTATAGGCGATGCGGCTAACCACCCATCACTATTTTGATTCCCCTTTCCACCTATACGCTCAAAATTTTTGCCCATTCCCTCGATAGACTTTTACCATCTGCGCGGGAAGAGAAGCAACTGATACATTCTATGTTTTTTCTTTACGCCCATACCAGCATGGAAGACCACATCATGCAATTTTATCGTACTAACTTACATACATATATAAATCACGTCTATATCCCTTACGGGGTGGACAGAGCCTAAGGTAACAAGACCTAAAGGCCACGTTTAGCATGATTGTGAGCGTATAGGTGGAAAGGGGTATCAAACTACTAACTATTCCAACTTACTGTCGTGTTTATTGTAGGTACACCAACAAACAAGCTACAAATAAGCTAGACATGCAGTTATATACGTCTACTCACGTCACAAACAACCGTAGCATCTTCAAAAAACCAAATCGAATTTCTAAGACGCCTGCAAGCTTACCTACTGGCACGTAAGTACTTTATAGTGCCTCCTTTGACCAAGATAAATCGATTCAAGTTCATCGAACGAAACCAAATCACGAGAACGCCCGCGATTAAAAACCTACACACTTCCAAATTCAAAACGCACCAATGGTCACTTAGTTTTTTTTTTCTAAAGCCGAAAATGGCGGCGGCCTGAAACGAAGGATTTAGAGTAACAATTGTTTGTAATGGATATGCACTAGAGCGTATATTATATCCGTTTGTTTACGCCGACACCTTAAAAACGTATTGTTGTTTGGAAGTTGTGAATACGGCTTTTTGAAGACGCGGTGACCAGTGGGCAATGGACATCTGCGGACATTAGATTCTGCTCTGTTGCTTGCTTTTACGAACTTTACTTTGATATTGGTACAACACTTCAGATAAATGAATGTTGTGTGAAAAAGTCTTTACATTTTGTTGAATAATGTAGCTATTCGAGTGGCTGTACTCACGATATGTGACGAGAGTAGACTTAACAGAGGCATACTTAAGCTACAGGTGCATCTAAGATAAATTTATTTATTATTATCTATCCATATAATACCTTTATCGAGCAACTTAAGAAAATTTATTTACACATTATATTCAATGACATTCATAATTTTATGTTATTTCTATCAAGGATAATATTAGGTACTATTATCGATCGAGCGACTAAATCGCTGACCTCAGATTTTCACATGCCTAACTTGTCTGAACATGTCATGGGCAGCAATACTACTTATAAGACCTTATGTAACCATATGTTCATTCTGAATAAATAAACAGTTCATTTCATTTCAACATTTCATTTCACATTTCAATTCTTGTATATTACGCTCCAACGATTTTCATGAAAATTGGTATGCAGGGGTTTCAGGAGCGATACGTCTATCTAGCTAGGTTAAGGTAGTAGAAAACGTACCTACCAAAAGCATGGCCACCCAGGTATTTGTTATTTTATTAATGTTTCGGTACGGTACCCTGCTTGCTGTTTGTTACTATATAAAAAAAAGAGTAAGTACCTACTTTTATTTAACTACATCCTTAACCGTACTCTTGACTCGTTCAAACTCCCACTATGGGCTTTTACCATCTGCGCGAGAAGAGAACCAACTGCTACATTGTATGGTTTTTCTTTGCTCCCAGACCAACATGGAAGAACTAACTCATTGAGCTACATATAACTATAATCTGTTTCAAAAACCTTCAGACATGAACGCTAACTTCATTCCATTTGCATGTACGTGTATGTATGTACATTTCTCGCCGACGTATCAAGGAAGCCTCTATTTTTCGCTCGAACGCACTCTGACAAGCGTACCTACAGGCTAGTAAAAGAACAAAAAACCATACAATCCTTAATCAAACATTATGATCATTTTACCACAGCGTTAAAGCACAGATTCCCATGATTTAACACGTAGAAAGTAAGTATCAACTTGTTTCAAGGGTCATTGCACCTAGTTAACTCTTTCATTTGATAACTGAATATTTGAAGCTACTGTTTGATTTGCTATTACGTTTTTGATTAAGCACTCATAGAAGATAATTAAATTTCATTGTTAATCGCAAATCGGACGGCGAATTAATCGTCAGTGAATTTATAGTCATGGATGATGCAAAAATTGGTACCTGTTTTTAAAATTGGTACCTGTTTTTTTATTACACACATACATATATCACGTCTTTATCCCTTACGGGGTAGACAGAGCGTAAGGTAACAAAACCTAAAGGCCACGTTTAGCATGGTTAAGGGCGTATAGCTGGAAAGGGAAAACAAAACAGTGATGGGTTCCTTTTTTATTAAGGAGGAAAATTGAATGAGATCAAAGTAATAAGAAGTAACATTATAATCGGAGGGTTTCAGAAATATTCTATTTCATTAATTGTCCCATTCATACGTAAATCATATGGAATATGATATCATATAGAATCCTTTATCCGATATTCATTTGGTTTCAAACAGTTAACAGGCAAAATGTCACTTTTTTACAAAATTACCATTTATTTGCCAGAATACACAATATAAATACAAGATACCTACTAAAGATAATTATTTAAAAACAGACTAATACTAAGACTATTAATTATAAAACTATAAAGTAAGCAAGTGCCATACTAACATTATCATTACTGTTATTATAATAATAAGTTTTAGTTTTAAGATTATTACTTACTAGGTAAATGTTTAAAACTATATACATAATAACATTTTTGTCGCAACATTTTTACGTAATAAATAGTTTGAGTTTGCGTTTGAAGTAAATATGCCGTCAAAATATTCCGGTACAGACATCAACTCCAAGACGCTGGCCGCATTGCCTCTCTGAACTGCTATTCCTAACCTCTGAGAGAGGTAAGCGCCAGCCCTAGGCGGCGACAAAACTAAATGAGGCCCCCCAGCTCAAAAAAATATGTAGTTTTGTCCGTACACATACACACACTTGTCTTGTTTAGGATTTGGCCAGTAGAACGCGGAGGCATTTGGGGCCCCCCAACGACCGGGGGCCCGGGGCGGGCCGCCCCTTCCGCCCCCCTGTTAGTCCGCCACTGCCTAGGGTCACCTGTGGCCTGCACTAAACGTGTCGAAAGCTTTTTTAGATTTTTTTTGTGTCCGCCGACCAAGGTCCCATTGTCTCGAACACATAGTACTTATAATTCGTTAGTGCAGAATATTTGTAATATTCAAGGGAAAGCCAACATCATACACTTGGCCTAAAAACTCTATCAAAGATCGAATCATATTTTAATAGCATATCAATTTCGTTTAGAACTGAATTATAAAAACACCGTATGATCTGAGAATGTTGAGTGTGAATTAATTGAATTACAATCTAACCTCTGCTACTGAGCAGGGGGAGGGGGGGGGAGTAATTTTGTGTGGCCAGTGGTTGATGGCTTGGTGCTCTGTTGTATGAGACTGGATGGGACATACTGAATGCGTTGGCTTCCATTTTTTCAAGTACGTTTTGAGTTTTTTTTTATTTTCTTAAAAAATAAATGGTATATTATTTTTTTGATATCTAGGTACTAACAAGATTACAAAGATTAATTTTTCAAACAATGTTCTAAAGAGCATCCGGGAAGTCACTTTTAAATTATGCTTTTGTAAACGTGTTTTACTTTTAACTAAACACCAAATAATATAATTATTTTTCAAAATACGTCAATTAAAAAACATTTTTTTTACTTTCATACTTATCATTTCTGCCAACTGGAATTGCATTGTTCAATAAAAAATATAGTGATAAAAAAACGAAAATAGAGTCTTAGTCCACCAAAAATGTTTAATTAAATTAGGTCCGCAACCACAGCTTTTAAAAATAACAATGACAAATTCAGCTTTAACATTTTAAAAATTAAATTGTGAATTACCCCATCTAGTGATTAATAAGTACAACTCGGCTGTCAATGCTAAGGTGTCGATAGATCATTCACAACTGACAGGGGATATATGAAGCGGACGTCGACCTCTGGCCGACACATTTGTTCCTATTACGTTTTGATTTACTGTCTCATCTTGCGTTTCACATTAAACCTTTTGGGAGACGGTACAGGGTGGTTTTTTAATTGTAGTAAGGATGACTCGCAGAACTTTGTGGAACTGAGGGATTGTGATTCGGAATTCGGTAGTGATTACTAATTAGTAATATTGATAATGCGTTTTATAAAAGATAGAAATTGCTCACGTTTGCGCTTTGGTGATAGAAATAGCTCTTCACTGAAATTTCGTTCAAAAGGGTACAGTAAGGGAAATGTATTCACGTACCAACGTAAACCCCTATCGCAATAAGGTGATATATTAGTACCCGAAACCGACGAGCATGTATGAAGAGATTGATGACTGTGGATGAAGCGAAAGAAATATGTCAGGAGCGTAGCAAGTGGAACAAAGTAGTCTCTGCCTACCCCTATAGGAAAGAGGCGTGACGGTATGTATGTATGTAGAAAGAAAGTTTTTAATGCAATCACTAGCAACCCCAGTTTAAAAGTAAAGCTGTCTTAAGTACCTTCCAACTTTGTTTTAATATGAAAAAAATTCTTAGAACGCATCCTTTCCCTCTCAAATCTGATATCTTACAAACAAACAGCTTAAAACCCGAAAAGGGATTACAATAATGACATTTCTTCGTAACAAAAACACTAGCCTCTTCTGGCAGCGATCGGGTGCTAACTTTTGCCAACTTTCTTTCACATCGCAGAATAGAATACGACCTCTGTGTCTGGGACTTACGAATTGCACCTTTCGGATTGAATAGCAAGTTTATGTGGCTTCAAGTTGTAGTTTTTAGGTTATGCGAATTTGTAAAATTAACTTTTGGCCAATAACTTTTGACAATAGCGTAGTAAAATGGCGGCTACTGGGCGGTCTGCCGTGACAAAGGTTCGATGATGTGATCATGATGAGATCTTTTGTTAAGTTTCGTTAGTAATGCCTTTTTAAATAAACGTTGATGAATTTACACGTTACTATGTTTAATTGTTTGTTTACATACAAACAAACCAATTAAAACTAGATAACTACGTACCTACAATGTTTATCGAGGGAATGGGCGAAATAGAAATCATGATACAGGCGATTCGGCTAGGAAACTTAGAAGGCTGTTACTATATCATAAAATAACTGAGCGCTATGCCGTCATTTCTGAGCGGTACAGATTTTTTCTCATACATTGAAAAAAAAAATTGCACTAACTTCCGGCACCACTAAAGCGGCACTAGGTTTTTCGACATTTATTTTTAATCACTATCACTACATAGTATAAAACAAAGTCGCTTTCTCTGTCCCTATGCCCCTATGTCCCTATGTATGCTTATATCTTCAAAACTACACAACGGATTTTGATGCGGTTTTTTTTTAATAGTGATTCAAGAGAAAGGTTTTTACGTATAATTCTACGCAGACGAAGTCGCGGGCAGTAGCTAGTCATCTATAAGCTATAAAAACGCCGTAAATTAATAATTAGTCGTAATTCCTCACGGCCGTGGTAGCCTAGTGGTTTGACCTGTGGCCTCTCAAGAAGAGCGTCGTGGGTTCAAATCCCGGGCGCGCACCTCTGAGTTTTTCGGAATTTATGTGCGCAAATTACATTTGCAATTTGCCATGAGCTTTTCGGTGAAGGAAAACATCGTGAGGAAACCTGCACACATCTGCGAAGAAATTCAATGGTGTGTGTTAAGTTCCCAATCCGCACTGGGCGCGCGTGGGAACTATAGCCCAAACCCTCCAATACACGGAGGAGGTCTATGCCATGAGGCACGCCGAATTACGCGATAATTTAATAATAATAATAAAAAAAAAATAAAAAAAAAAAAAAAAAAAAAAAAACAACAACAACAACATACTGAAACTGTAGCGAATTCGGAATAAAAAAGGCTATAATAATAATAAAAAAAAAAATTCCTCACTTGTACCTGAGAAATTCCATAAATGTACCTACCGCTACGAAATTACGGCATAGGGCTCAGTTATTTTATGATATAGTAACAGCCTTCTAAGCTTCATTCACGCTGGTTCATTTCACATGGATTTTTTTCCATGGGCTTGTACAGTCAAGTGTAATAATATGTACCTAGACAAAGTTTCAAAAATAAGTACCTACCATACGCTCTTACGGCAGCGTGGGACTTATTTTTGAGAAGTTCCTATTGATACTTATTTTTGCACTTGACCGTAGTCTATAAGCATTATCGTATACTATCTGTTGAATTTGAAATTTGCGATCTGTTCTTGTTAAGACGCGAGGTGAAAAGTTAGCTCGATCGAGTTGTAACTCCTGTCGTGAGTCTTGCGAGACCTCTCAAGCTGCGGCTTGGGTGTCAGTGACAGCTCCGACAATGGCCGCCCGAGCGCGGCGCCGGCGCCGGAGTGACAACGTCTTTATATACCGCGCATGGGCTGTCAAAGTTTGCTTACTTCATCATCATCATCATCAACGGACTTCCAGGCGGTGGGAGCGTTTTCACCCATTTGTTGTCAACATACCATTGACCCGCACGAGGCGGTTTGCTTCATCCTTCCTAATGTGAACTGCTAGGGAATGGAGTTCGCTCCCATCGTCTGTATTTCCGGACAGATACAATCTAGGGCTCTTCAAGGCTAGAGTGAGTCTGTTCTTGTTAAGACGCGAGGTGCAAAGTTAGCTCGGTCGAGTTGTAACTCCTGTCGTGAGTCTTGCGAGACCTCTCAAGCTGCGGCTTGGGTGTCAGTGACAGCTCCGACAATGGCCGCCCGAGCGCGGCGCCGGCGCCGGAGTGACAACGTCTTTATATACCGCGCATGGGCTGTCAAAGTTTGCTTACTTCATCATCATCATCATCAACGGACTACCAGGCGGTGGGAGCGTTTTCACCCATTTGTTGTCAACATACCATTGACCCGCACGAGGCGGTTTGCTTCATCCTTCCTAATGCGAACTGCCAGGGAATGGAATTCGCTCCCATCGTCTGTATTTCCGGATTGATACAATCTAGGGCTCTTCAAGGCTAGAGTGAGTAGGCTATTACTGAACCAGTGAGTTATACCTTTGGCTTCATCTGCACCTTCCACCAAGTGAGATAGAGGTCAATCACTGGTCAGTTCGTAGTATAAAAAAAAAAAAACATCTCAGCCATTACAAATCCACTGCTGGACATAGGCCTCTCCTTTAGACCTCCAATAAGACCGGTTGGAAGCGGCTTGCATCCAGCGCGATCCTCCGATCTTAATGAGGTCATCGGTCCACCTTGTGGGTGGACGTCCCACGCTGCGCTTGCCGGTACGTGGTCTCCACTCGAGGACCTTTCGACCCCATCGGTCATCCGTCCTCCGTGCTTTGTGCCCTGCCCACTGCCATTTCAACTTGCTAATCCGCTGGGCTATGTTGCTTACTTAAAATATATAAATCACGTCGTTATCACTTACAGGTAGACAGAGCCTAGGTTAATAAGACCTAAAGGCGACATTTACTTAGCATAATCGTGTATAGATGGAAAGGGACATCAAAATAGTGATGGGTGGCTAGCCGCATCTCTACAACGTGATTCCTAAGATTTTAGCCCATTCTCTCAATGGGCTTTTATTCAGTTTAGGTTCGCTCGCTGTCAGATCCATACTAAAAATGACAGCTGGAACCAAAATAGTGATGGGTTGGTCTGCATCGCCTATAACATGATTCATAAGATTTTCGCCCATTCCCTTGAGGGCTTTTACCATCGGCGCGGGAAGAGAAGTAGGTAACTGGTACATTCCATGTTATTTCTTCAAATAATTATTTCGTAAATAGGCTGCAAAGTTAATATTTAGTCATTAATTTCAGAGCGAGAGGGAAAGTGTGATGTGAAATTAAAAAATCAAAGCGCAAGCGCAGCCCAGCCATTATACCATTACAAGGACGGGCGACACCTTCACAGGTTCGGTCGATCGATCATCGGATGACAATGGCTCTCAAACGTTGACACTGAGTCGTCAGCCGATAAGTTTTTCAAATTGGACTGTTGCTGAGCTTCATATGTCTTTTACAGCGTGCCGGAGAGAGCAGAACTGTCAGAGAAGACTTTAATGGCAAGGGAAGAACGGAAAGCAATTCCTGATGGGAATTAGATTTTGTTCATGCCTACGTCATTTTTCTGTCAATTTTCGTAATAAAAAACAATAAGGCTGACTGTCAGCTTTTTTATATAGAACTAGCTGTTGCCCGCGACTTCGTCTGCAAAGCAATCGTTGGTCGCTATCCCGCGGGAACTACGTGATTTTTCGGGATAAAAACTACCCTATGTCTTCTCCGGGACTGAAACTATCTTTGTATACCAATTCATTAAAATCAGTTACATTAGCGTTTGTAATATTATTAGTAGGGATTTATTTTTAAATAAAAAGTATCGACTGCAAAGTTTGAGCATCGCTTTGGTCGCGGGCGGTCGCGCGATGTCGTCCGACTAATTATCGATACACGACGATTATTCCGAATAATTAGGTCGACCCCACTAACACACACACACACACACACACACACAACGTACGTACATAATTATATTAAAACGAGGCATCATTACCAAAAGAGGTAACAAGAATGTGCGTAAATACAAAGGTCTAGGAACTATTCCGTCATATTTCACCATTATTACACATAAACGGATAACTCACGTATAAAAAAGTCGAGTGATGCTCGACATGTTTCGGACTATTTCGTAGTCCTTTTTCCAAGAGCGCTCGCCCAGTGTTCAGTGTTCGTTTCGCTGCCGCCGGGGCGAGCGCTCTTGGAAAAAGGACTACGAAATAGTCCGAAATATGTCGAGCATCACTCGACTTTTTATACGTGAGTTATCCGTTTATGTGTAATGATGATTAAGTCTCACGGTAGTTTCATGTTGAAATGTTTCACCATTCATTTATTTGTCTTGGTTTGCCATTGCCATGGTTTGATCTATAGCTTCTCAAACAGAGGGTCGTGGATTCAGATCCTGAGCTACGACTCTGAGTTATTCGGAATTTACGTGCGAAATTATATTTGAAATTGACCATGAGCGGTGAAGAGAAACATCTTGAGGAAACCTGCATACACCCGGGAAGCAATTTAATAGTGTGTGAAGTTACCAATCCGCTCTGGGCGCGCGTGGGCACATAGCCCAGGCCCTCTCATTCTGATAGGAGGCCTGTATAGGCGTATATAGGCGACGTATATAGACTGGTTTATTTCATCTTTAGATTAGTTTAGTTGGTTGATTTGATTCAATACACCATTTTTATATACATACTAGCTTCTGCCCGCGACTTCGTCCGCGTAGAATTAGACTTACATTAGCCAGCTACGACCTGCTTATCGCAGCTTGACATGTTTATCGCTATCCCGCGGGAACTATGCAATTTTCCGGGATAAAAAATAGTTACTACTCCGTTCCAAATTTTATCCAAATCCGTCCAGTCGTTTTAGCGTGAAGAAGGAACAAACATACACACTCACATCGTCACATCCATCCATCCTCACAAACTTTCGCATTAATAATATTAGTAGGATAAAGACAAATAAAAATGTCTAAAATAATCATCAAACGGAACCTAATTTTGTTCCAATTCTTATCACTCATCTAAGGGTTTGTGTTACCCAAAAAACACCCAATAGCTTTACCATTTTAATGAAACTGGACTCTATTGCTGCGCAATATATCTGATATTGATTTGTGTTGTAAGAATTTTTTTTACGTCCCCATGATCGGTCGACATTTTGACAATTTTGCTCTCAAAAATGTCGGAGTAATTTAAAGACCACCGAGACTGAAGATTGCCTGATAACTTTATTACATATTTACTTAATTGGTTAAAAAATATTTTACAAAAAAAACTTTTTAATACCAGCATGTCTTTCTAGCTTGGTATGTAAATTTACGAAATTTCCAATCAATGCATACCAACTGGAATCGAATCAAACGTTCTCTTGGAAATTTTAAAGGTACCTAATACAATAAATAAATGAACAAATGCATGTATATTCGGTGAAAATACCAAAAAAACAAGTGCGGTTAAAATAAAACGAGACAATATCAATAATAAATTAATGAATACTTGTTATTTCTTACTAATTAAGACAACATACATAATATGTATATATAACATAACGTTAACGTTATTAATAAGTACGGTCAACCAAACGCACCCTAACCTTGGCCGCTGTAAACCCTTATCGCAATAAGTGATTAGTATCTGTCTGTGTAAAAGTACTCCGCCGTTGATTATGAAAAGGTTCTACCTATGGTTCCGTTTGGTAGAGTGTACCTACGTCATACTCATAAAACATAGAAGATTAATTTTGCTTAAAACTCAATGTGACAACAAGCCGCTGTGGAATTTTCATTAAGTAGGGTATTGTTGTCAAAACTGCTTAGCAAATTCTTGCGCTCTATTTGCGTTTAGTGTCGCTTCGATAGCCTGAAATGCCGTTTGTTGCCTAGTTGTCTTAACGGTCACTGGCTTAGGCTTTTGCTGGCTCAATACAAACAAGACTATTAAAAAAAGAAAAAAAAACTAGACGATTTAAAAAACGAATAAAAACAGATCGCACAAGCAACTCTTTGAAAACCGGTAAACATACAATTTTTTAACAAACACCTCCACATTAAAATACCCGATCTAAGAACGAGTCAAAGCGTTGCCGACAATAAAGAAGCTTTAAAAAATAATCCGCCCCAAGTATCAAATAATGAACTTAGTAGCAAGTGAATTTTGGGGATCGGGTTGCGTTCTCGGCACGAAAAAAGACCTCTTTTTATTTTTTAGACGTACGTTCGAACAAACATGACGGCCAGCGTCAGTGGATAAAAAAAGGTCAGAACATTTTACTTTCTTTTAAGATGATAGAAGTGATGAATACCACGTCCCTATTTCACCATCTCGACCAAATGACAATTGGAAACGCAATGCGTAGTCAATATGAAGGCAACTGACGTAGATTCTTGTCGAGTTCGTAATATAAACAGAATTGTCATATGTCGCTTACCGACAATTGTCGCTTCGTTGAAATAGGGGCCTGTTCTTCTAAAAGCTGATATGATTGGTGATTTAACGTATCTAAAAGTGCAAAACGCTATAGGATTTGCATAATGAGATTTCTTTAAAAACGAAGCATTATTTATTTTGTGATTATTTAAATTATTTAATGAAATACTTGTAAATTTTATGACAGCAAAATTTTACGATTTTATGCATCTTAAAAATGAAGTTAACAAAACCCACTGTTTCTGTCACAAAAATTACATAAAAACCACATAATGACAACGAACATAGCCAGTACTTTTTTCTTTGAACTTGAACCAAGCTATCACGTGAAGTATGACGGGGTCGGATTAACAAAATCATAAAAACGCTTCCACTTAATTATGCATTCATCGCGTCCGATGCACGAACGAAACGAAATACCCCACAACAGGCCATCGAGATAACGGACGATTAAAAATTAAATTCCAATTCCAAAAGGCGGCGTACAAAGAAGAACTTTATTTTTAAATTTTAAAGCACAACTTTAACTGACACTGGCCGGTGATTGAGAAGATAAAGAAATAAAATAAAAAGGGGCGGGAGTGTTTGAATAAGGAACGTCACGTCAAGTGAAACGTCAAATTGTGACAGTTTCCGCGCGGGCGCTCGGCCCGAGCGTTGCACCCAGATTCGAGGAATTGCACAAATGTTGAAACAATTGAAGATGCATTTGTTTTTATGAACAGACAAAGTGATAACTTTGTGATTTTAGAGTCTCCTGTTGGTGCCACAAATTGTGGCCAAGATGCTACAAATGGTGGGTAGTTACATATAGCGCCAAAGTTTGCTTTTGCAAATGCACACGGCTTCTGATTGGCCAGCGACTTACCCCCTTATTACGGGCATTATAAGGAAATACCTAGTGAACAATTTTATTGTCATCAGTAGCGTCAACTCAAAAGCTAAGTAATCTACGAACTGCACCCGTAACAGTTGCACGTTATAGCTCGCAGGTGCAGGTAAGTAAATACCCGGGTGACGACATAACATCAGACATTTCACCGAATCTGGTGGTTCACCTTCACCTATAACCTGGGGCCTTACCATGACGTCTTAATGCGATTTAATAGCGACTCAGTTCAAGTTTTTAGTATGGATCTGACAGCGAGCGAACCTGAACTGAATCAGAATTGAATCGGATTGAGGGGTGCAAGGATACCTCTGCGTGTGGTCAAGAGCTGCGGTTCGTTATTGGATCCGTCCGAGGAGAAAAGCAGTGCAAGCACTACTAGTAGGACCAAGGTCCGGTGCACCCTGGGCATCGATTAATGATTTCCTGGCAGATTCTGAGGGACATCATTATCCGTTGGCTAAGAGCCCGGCAGGGGAGAGGGGTCTTTTGACCGTGTTCTACCGTACAACGTCGCAGACATTTTTGTCACAAGATTTTTGAATACTGTATTTATTACTTTGACATTGGCGAAATCATCGCATCGATCGATGGGGCCATATAAAAAAAGAAGAATTAGGTAGAAGAAGAATTAAAACGTCATGGTAATTACCCTAAGCTTACAACAGTATTGTCGGGAAAAACAAATACCTTTTAGAAGTAAATTATATATCTAAATACATTATGGTACGACATAATTACGGTCATAAGATGGCAGACGATATTTCCCAGGCAATTACTCCCACAATCTGTCATTCCTTACAAAGCGTCTTATGTTCTTCTAAGCGACGTTACAAATTTTAACCGTATGAATTACACAGAAAGTGTAAATTACAAGAGCTGCTTAAAAGGAGATATGTTGTTTTTGTTAACACTCTCAATTACGAGTTATTATCGATTTATCTACATGAACAAACAGACGTGACGACATAAGGCGTATTATTGTTATATTTATTGTATGCAGAAGAACGGAAACGAATTATGTTTTCAAAATAATTATTCGCAGTTCATTGGGTTGTCGACAGCTGGTTTTTATGTCAACCTGTCTCTTTTCAAAAATCAATCTTATCATCACTAAAATAGTATAAAACAAAGTCGCTTTTCGCCGTCTGTCTGTCCCTATGCATGCTTAAGATCTTTAAAATTACGCAACGATTTTTTTTTAACAGATAGAGTGATTCAAGAGGAAGGTTTATATGTATAACTAGCTGTTACCCGCAACTTTGTCTGCGTAGAATTTGTTTATCGCTATCCCGCAGAAATTACGCAATTTTCCGGTATAAAAAGTAGCCTATGTGTTATTTCAGACTATAATCTATCTATGTTCCAAATTTCATCCAGATCTGTCCAGCCGTTCCGGCGTGAAAGGGTAACAGACATCCAAACATCCACACTCTCATAGTAGGATTATTATGTTGACGAAGTCGCGGGCACAAGCTAGTAATATTTAAAAATGAATTGCTGTTCGTTTGTCTCGCTAAAACTAGAGGATCATAGACCTTCCATGCTGGTCTGGAAGCAAAGAAAAAACATAGAATGCACCAGTGGCTTCTCTTCCCACGCAGTAAAAGCCCACCGAGGGAACGGGCAAAAATCGTAGGGATCATTATTATAATAATAATAATGATAGTCGTTTCGGCAAACGGTTTAATAGCGAAGAGCCTTGACCATCACCTTAAAAGGCTCTCGCTAGGTGGTTGGGTCAAGGGCCAGATACAGAAGGCGGTACTCCTGGACACGGCTCGGATAGTCAGGAGGTTCCTTTCTCTGTCGCCCTGACCACCGGTAGCTTAGGCCTTGCCTCGCTGCCGGCGGCACCCTAGGTTAGGTTTTTATAATGTTTTTATGTTTTGTATTAATATTGTTTTATTACTTTTTATATTAATATTGTAAAAACCTAACTTAAGATAAAAATAAATATAAAGATAATAATAATAATCATTTATTTCGGACAAAATCCATAGATGTTAGTTACACACAAGAAATAATAATAACAAGTAGTATTAGTAAGTAGGACAATTAAAAAACATTTAAAAAGTAATACACGACTGACTGCCCAGCGGCGTGGGTCATGGTCATGCGGTTGGGGCAGCATGGCAATAGGCTTTAAAAAGCGTGATTTTAACTGGTTCACTACAACGAGCAAACCTGCGGGCCAACATATTGCAACGAACGGAAAGCGCCCTGCGCTCCCGCTCAATGTCATCATTGTCTTTCAGCGTTTCGGTCACCCACGGTCATTATAGGCCATGCGGCAACCCATCATTATTTTGATTCCCCTTTCCGCATATGCGCCCACAATCATGCTGAACGTGGCCTTTAGGTCTCGTTGCCTTAGGCTCTGTCTACCCTGTAAGGGGTAAAGACGTGATTTATATGTATAATGTATATGTACATACCACGGGAAATATGAAAAACGATGACACCTGCAGAAGTTTAAACGTGTCGCAGATAGCACAGATAGCAACGGTCCCTCCGTATTCAAAGTTATGCATGCCAATGCTAAAAATGCGAAACTGTCTTTTTGTCTATCCATTTGTTACTAGTGTGAACTGTGGAACTAATTATTTTTTGGGGAGTAAATTTTAATCGCCGTATTGACAAAACAACGCATAGGTGACATAAAAAGAAACATAATTACACGCGGGTGCTTTGGATATCAATTCTCGATAATCTCTCTAATCCCCCCCCCCCCCCCCCCCCGCCGTAGCTGAGGGCGAAGAAATCCTATTTTCATAGTTCACTTCACCGACCGCCGTAACTTTGTTAGTACGCCTCGCTGCATTGGGCTTCTGGGGTATACTACGTTTTTTATGAACAGTCTTGATAGTAGGACGAATAGTCGTGACTCTCCTAGTGCTGGAAATCATCATCATCATCATCATCTCAGCCATTACAAGTCCACTGCTGAACATAGGCCTCTCCTTTAGACCTCCAATAAGACCGGTTGGAAGCGGCTTGCATCCAGCGCGATACTCCGACCTTAATGAGGTCATCGGTCCACCTTGTGGGTGGACGTCCCACGCTGCGCTTGCCGGTACGTGGTCTCCACTCGAGGACCTTTCGACCCCATCGGTCATCCGTCCTCCGTGCTATGTGCTGGAAATGGAGGAGGGGAAAAGGGGCCCCGGACGCCCACCGACACTTGGTTGAAGACCATTCAAAAGGATCTGCAAGCGGCGGATATGACTCAATATCGAGTTTCGTGTAGAAAATGTATAAGGAGTGCTGACCCCAAATAATTTGGGAATAATCAGAAATATACCCATCTGCACCTTCCACCAAGTGAGATAGAGGTCAATCACTGGTCAGTTCGTAATAACAGAAGAAGCTAGAAGAGTATTGATAGAGATAGAAAAACAGAGCCTCTAGTACAGGTGCACAGGTGCACCAAGTTTCAGACACGAAAAACGTCTCGAACGCGTTCGTGTTAACATTCGAATTAAATGGGCAAATTGGTAGCGCCACTAGCGGAACAAAACGGTAACAAACGGTTCTCATAGTCATGGTGTTTGACAGTTTAACGCAAACGTTTGCTACAAACGCAGAAGTGGAACCAACAACCATTTTTATACCCTTTTCCACCTATTTTATATTTTAAACTCACTCTTTGTCGGTCTCTCCGAACGCGTCTGAACAGGTTTTATGAAACAAGCACGCTTATTGCTGGCAAATTTAATGTGAACAGTTGCAGAGCATGCTAGTTTTAAGCAAGCTTATGAGCATGCTTTTTTTTGAGCACGTCGTGCGTACCTTTTGGTTTTGATAGGTACCTGAATCGGCGGATGGCACCCGAAACCCGAATGTGCTAAGAGCTCACGGACTCTATGAAGATTTGTAAATGTCAAGTATCAAAACTATTGGTGCCGCTGCGTCTTAGATGTTTACAAAGTTATTTCATATTTTCAATTTAAACAGTGCGGCGGGTGTGGGAAGGCGGTTTCTGATTTAAGGTAAGGGTTCATACAAAAGAATGGGCATGTAATATATAGCTTTATTTCTTAGAGGCTTAAAGTTTGAACGGAACCACAAACTGAGTAATTTAGTCGTGGTTTTGGATGAAAAGTAAGTTGGTATGACTTCATGTTTGGTCGGCAACTTTTATTAGGTAGGTACTCCAAGTGCCGAGCCATTTTAATAGAAAATAAAATGTGTTTAAAATTATATGGTACCTAATTGCAAAAAGTAAGGCAACAAGACCCAAAGGCCACGTTTAGCATGATTGTGGGCGTATATACCTAGGTGGAAAGAGGAATTGAAATATTGATGGGTTGTTAGCCGGCAGCGCCTATAGCATAATTCCTACGATTTTCGGCAATTACCTGTATGGGCTTCTACCTTCTGCGCGGGAAGAGAAGCAACTGGTACGTTCTATGTTTTTTTAACTTGTTCCCCGTACATAACCAAGCTATATAACCGGCACTGGTAAAACCAATGTAGATTAATTTGGATTAATTTAGGTTTAGGTGCGGCGAACATAAGCCGCGAACATGTTTGTTTTAATTTAGAAATAGTCTTTATTTTACCTTAGGAATGTCCTGGTAATATAAAATAGTTATGTAATGGGAACAAGCGGTTTTTTCTTGGTATGCAGATTCCGTGCAAAAATATCAATACAAGGGCTTATGTCATGTGCTCGAACATGTTCCAATATTTGGTCTCTTTGACCGCTACGATATATCTGTCATCGTCACTGACTTGATGATTGGTGGTATACGACTCACACTTGACCGTTTTTTATTTTCAATCTAGTCATGTTTTATCATAAAAAAACAACAGAACGTCTGCACAAACACACCAAAAAACACAGGATTATCCAACCTTTTGTACTTGCGCTAGCGCGGCTTCGAATACGATAAAAAGTATGCGGACTACCTTCAATGCTGCTTGTAATAAGGTATACATTTTAATGGTCTACGCGTATAAAGATCTATACTTGCGCAAAGGCACCGCCAGACACTATTCAATTGTCCTATTTGTGCGCATGACCGCTAATTTTGGAGCGTAAAAGGAGAATGAAGTTAAATGCCATGAGAACAACAAATATACCCCCTTATTCATAAACGCTCTATAGGCTTCTGCTAACTTAGCAATCGTTTGTCCTTATCTGTGAAAGGTGAATGTCAAACTGATAGATAAGGACAAACGATTGCTGAGTTAGCAGAGGCCTACAGAGCGTTTATGAATAAGGGGGTAAGTCTCTTCTTGCAGCCGAAGACGGGCATCGTAGAAGTGTAACTTATATCTGTAAGTCAAATAGCATGGCAACACTTGAATGTTAATCTTGTCTACATTTTTTCGATTCTCTAGGGGGAGGGGGGGGGGGGGGGCAGTATGCTAGACACAGACAAAAAAATTGCTTTAACAGACTTTTTTATGAGTAAAAAGGATTGAGAATGTAGAATTAAACCCACAGGAAAAGTATACTTACTAAAAGCTAAGTTAAGTTTAAGTTTATAAAAGCGAAATACTAAGTAGTATTACAAATTAACAACAGAGCCATCTATTGAGGGGTTTCTGAATCCACTCGCCCTCTGAGGGAGGACTCCTCACCCTCCTAGCATTGGCAAAACTGAGGGTTGAGGGACGCGAAAAATAGAATGAAAATGAATACAGATGTCGCTAGTAGTTTCAAATTAGATAACTAAGAAGAACCTTTTCACTATTAACTCTACACCAATACCAATTACCCATTTGAATAAATACGCGACAATAATGCGACAGAATACATTCCTAGCCTGTAACTATATATAAGCGATCTTTATGATCCTATGTTATAGATTTATTAACTACTCAAACATAGTTAAGGCATTAAAGGAACCCTTATCTTTATGTCGGACCGGTAGAACTAAAAATAACACTTACCAAGCCATTGTGTACAGAACTAGGTACTATGTTTATTTTAAACCTTAAACCATATTTTAATCGTGATTTCGTGATATAAACGATGACGTAAAAACTTAACTTAACTTAAAGTGGTTAGCTTAGCTTAGTGAGTACCGACCTTGGAAGCCCTGGGTTTGAATCCTGGCAGATACAGGCACTTATTTTATACCAGAGTCATGGATGTTACCATACTACCCACATTTATCTACATAATAATGTATTCAGCTACCGTTGACAAGCTTGGCTTCGTCTGGTGTAAATTGTAGTAAAATATTTGTTGTTGTAGAGTCACCGACATAGCTCGAAGGGTATGTACGTTGATGTGGCAATGGGCAGGCCACATCGCTCGTAGAACAGGCAACCGTTGGGGGAGAAAAGTTCTCGAGGGGCGACCACGAACCGGAAGACGCAGTGTTGGCAGGCCTCCCACTAGGTGGACCGACGACGTCGTGAAAGTTGCGGGAAACCGATGGATGCGGGTGGCGAGTTGTCGTTCATTATGGGGTGCTGAGAGGGAGGTCTTTGTTCAACAGTGGACGTCTTAAGGCATCAGCCAAATCATCATCATCATCAGATGATGATGATTTGTTTATTTACTCGAATTGACATTTACTCACAAGTTAGGATACATGACAAAAATAAAACTACCCTTAGGGCTGTCCCTTTGCCAAAATAAAGGGTCGGCTCAGTGGGTTGCAAACGATAGTCGCCTTTATAGTATTTTTAGAAATTTTTGCGTTCGACCCCGATTTGAGGGATAGTGAAGCTAAACTAACTTATTGATCGAGTTAGAGGGTATTTTTTTACATACAACACACAAAAACACATGCTGCAATGGAAACCCACCGTAAAAATCAATCAAGCGTGTATTTAAGTCAAATTGATTTGGTATTAACTACATCTCAAAATTAATTTCACACAGAAACTTAGAATTTTATCCACGGGCTCTACGAAGAGTTAAAAGAAAATGACAACAGATGGCGCTAGTAGTCTCACAGCGAGTCTTATGAGATTATTTTTTGTTACGTATTCAGGATAACATAAGCATCTAGAATAATATGATTGTAAACCTTTTTTCATGAATTTGTAATATAATTCAACACAACGTAAACGAGTACAAAAGAAAATTTCACAGTGACAGTAATTATGACACCTTTAATACAACCAGGGGCCCTATGATGATGTCTTAATGCGATTCGATTCCGACTCAGTTCAGGTTTAGGCGAGCGAAATTAAACTGAATCGGAATTGAATCGCATTAATTAAAACATCATGGTAAGACCCTGTTATTTACCTCTGCCTCTGTTTTATACGGACACTATCTTTAGTTATTCTAAGAACAAGGTTTTTGTTTTTTACCTACCTAAACAATAATAAATTACGATATGAAAGTCGCAAAAATTATCGATAGGTATTTATTATAGGTAAGTTTGTATGAAGACTGGGCCAAATTTTGTGGCGCTGACTGAAAGGCGACCAACTGTTGAAGAGTTCCCACCTGCTGGGTCACAAGAACTCCACTACCAGATTATTGTATTGTCATCCGACTTACTCAAGTATGCAAAATTTCAGCACGATCGGTCGAAGATATCTGCTTCAAAATTGAGTTTCAAGATTGCACCGACAAACATGACATTGCAAGCTAAATAAAAACTTTTAAAAATACACTTTTTTTCCAAAATTTACACACAATCAAAGTCTCGTAGCTATCATTTGATAAACAACTGAACTCAGCTACAGTCTTTAACAATATAGGATCTCAGCACCGAATATAATTTTGTCCCTTTCGGTATTGAGACCCTTGGTCCGTGAGGTCCTAGCGCTATTAGCCCCTTCAAAGATATTTCGAAGAGGCTAATAGACGCTACGGGTGACCGCAGAGCTGGCAGCTTCCTTGGACAGCGTATTAGTATCGCTGTCCAAAAGGGGAATGCTGCCAGCGTCTGTGGTACTATGCCACGGGGCCCCTCCTTTTTTAATCATTTTATTTTAAGATTAGTTTTAGTTTAGTTTTTAATTCGTTTTTATTTTAATCCTAGTTTAATTTGTTTATAGAGAAACATAGCGTATTAAATCTATTAATGTTTGAAAATATATGCATTAATGTTTGAAACATCTTTGTTCAAACAATTGTAACACCAATTTTAATATACACGAAACACTTCCGATGCCAAAATCGCTTGCAGGCCCGTCATCCCTCGGTCGATTCCGATCCCGATACTTGTACAATTATACTCCGTGTAGACTTATTACGGCACAATCTTCAGCACACCACAACCGACAAGCAACCCTGAAACAACCCTCATAAAGTCCACATCTAAACCCTCCCCCAACCCCAAACTTTCACCTCTTCCAATAGAAGTTTAAACCTAAATACCTTGGCGTAGGAAAGCTTTCACTTTTCAGGAATCATTTCCAATCCACAGCGTTCGAGCTTCGACTTTGTATCATTCTATTAGAGTCGTGTTTGAAATGTGGCACCAGGGTTTTTCGAAGGCGGTAGGCTTAAACTCTCGAAACCAATTCTCTAGGGTGCCAAAGGTTTAAAGCCTCCAAACAATGGATGGAACAATTCAATACTTAGCCGATTATAAATGTTTGTAGGTAATGCGCTTAGCGAGTGCTTAGACTTACTGAAAAACAGGAGGACTTATAGTGAACTACTGGAGGTTTTGTGTTACAAATATACATGCCTTCTAGTCTGTAGTATAGGATAATGTAGAGTACCTATGACTGTGGGCGAAAGTCTTAGGAATCATGTTATAGGCGATGCGGCTAGCAACCCATCACTATTTTGATTTCCCTTTCCACCTACCTGTCTACCCCGTAGGGAACAAAGACGTGATATATGTATGTATGTCTTGTACGGTGTACCTATGACTAGTGGTATTATGTTGGTGTCGTTATATCTATCCCTGCTAATAATATAAATGTGAAAGTAACTGTCTATCTGCCTGTCTATTACGCTTTCACGATTAAACCACTGAACCGATTTTTATGGAATTTGGTACAGAGATAATTACAGTCCTGGGGATGGACATAGGATAGTTTTTGTCCCGAAAAATTGCATATAAGCGAATTATGCGCAGACGAAGTCAAGGGCAACCGCTAGTTGAGAAATGTTCTTTGTATTTGAACTGGTGGACTCTAGAGCGTACTGGAGACTGGTCAGCGATGACGAGGCCGACCAAAAAGAAGATGGCGGGACGATTTGGCCGCGTATATGGAGAACTAATACACATTAGCCCCCTTATTCATAAACGCTACAGGCTGCTAACTTAGCAATCGTTTGTCCTTATCTGTCACTGACATTTACTTTTCACAGATAAGGACAAACGATTGCCAAGTTAGAAGCCTATAGAGCGTTTATGAATAAGGGGGTAGTACTGTAGTCTATGGTGTGTTGAGAGGGTTCACTTCCTCTGACAGCGATCACGGAGTGGACGGCTTCTCGGAGTTGGAAGAGCAGGTCTGCTCCTGCGCAGTGTGACGGGGTTTCGGCGAGTTCAATCTGAAGACCAACTTCCTGCTGCAACATTCCCTGAGCGGTACAATTTAGGGATCTTTAAAAAGCGAGCCTTCCTGTTCCTGAAAGGGCCGGCAACGCACCTGTGATTTCCCAAGTCTTGTAGTCCCTGGGCGATGGTAGTTACTTTCCATCAGGTGACCCGTCTGCTCGTTTGCCTCCTCTTATAAAAAAAAAGACCCGGAGTTCCCTAACTTCAAAAATGAGGGCATCGAGAGGGTTTTAGTAAGTAATCTTACATGACCCAGCGCCTCCCTCATGGTTATGGGTATTTAAAAAAAATAAAGGTGTCTATGAGCGGTACTGATCTTAACATTAGCTTTCATATTCGATTTTAAAATTAAAAAAAAATTACGCAGTAGTTATGGCGGTCGATTGGAGATGCCTTTGCCCAGTGGGACACTGGCTACTATTATTGTAGATTTTATTTATGTCGGTGTATTGGCTTGGATTAACCGACAACACGCGAATTTAATGTCAATCTATAGTGAGAAAAACGTTAAGAAAAAATAGCGTTGATCAAAGGATCCTTCATATATATGTTACTAGGGTTGATATTTCAGGATTTCGCATGTGTAAAGTTATTCCAGTTTTCTACTACCTACTCGTACATATCAAAATTTCAGTGAAAATTAAAGAGTTACAAATAGACCGACAGACATGCTCGCAAACTATCGCATTTGTAATATTATTTGGAAGTGTTATATAGAGCTTAAAAATAACGTACTGTCGTTAACGTTCGGGTTTGTCTTGCTGTCTCGCTCACTCTCATGGGATGGGTTTGATACCTACTTGAATCGGCCGAGTGAGGGAGACAGCAAGACAAACCCAAATGGCATTCTAAGAGCTCACGGACTGCTAAGTATGGAATTCGACCTCAAGAAAATTTTTCCGCATTTACAAGTACCTTCCCACAATACCTTGCCTTGATTTTTGAAGTTCCTTTCGTGCTGTTCCGGTCACGCTAATGGTCATTAACTTGAGAGCAAGAGGGACAGTATAATACGAACTTCGAAAATCGAATTTCGGTGTAGCCCCTTAGTATAAATACGGCTGGTCACGCCGCCTGCGCTTGCGCACTGAGACGTGAGACGCTGTAATTGGCCGAGTGTCGTGTGCACTCACCCTTAGCGAGATAGATAGCATAGGGGTATATGCACTCTATATTTTTACGGTGATTAAATTCGAGTATGTAAATGAGAACAATTTTAGTAACATCCTTAATCATTTAAAAAAACACTCTGTATAAGGTGGCATACATAGGTATATTGCGATGTCACTTTTGACTTTTATTGCGAAATGGTTCCGTAATGGGTCATTCAAATAATTCAATTGGTTTCATTAAATATTCCATGTTTGGATAGAGTAGAATATAAATTCAAATCCTTTTCTTTATCCTGGCAAAAATATAAAAATACCTATACCTACCTATACGTACCTACAGTGTACACAACACTATTGTTAAATAAATAATGTTGTTAAGATCGAGAGCGAGTGCAACAGCTGCATCGACCATCTCTGTCCGAACTACTCGCTCTCGTCCCCAATAATGTACTATTTCATTCATGTTTATTCGAAACACGGCAACTGTCAAATACATTAAGAAAATAGAAGCTCTGTATTCAGTATCATAAACTCCTAGTACCTGCTACTGAACTACACTGACGAGCAAAAATATATGGTCAGGGTTTTGCATGTGAGCATAGAATGTTGACACTTTTTTTAAGGCAACTGAGAAAGAAACACTGCTTAGTTTTCGGTTACAAAAATATATGTCAAATACTGTGAGAACTTTTAGTTGTTCTTTTGTTCCGCTAGTGGCGCTGTTAATTTTCCCATAGTATAATTGAGACGTTAATGCGATGGTGTACGAGACGTTTTTCGCGCCTTAAATTTATATAACAGGCTCTGATTACGAACAAAATAAATAATTGGGGTCACGATTTTGATCCCTATATTTTCCCTAAAGTAACAATATGCCTTTAAAAACGTTTACAAAAAAGTCAAAATAAGAACAGTTCACTAGCATCACACACCCAACGTTGGAAAACACCAAAATGACACCAAATATGATTAAAAACGACCTGTCAATTCGTCAAAAATACATTTTCATCGGACGAACATCCTCACCGAACAAATTTCCGAATTTGGAACGCGAAGCGTCGGGAAAATGCCGTCGGGAGGTTGCCGACGGATTCCGATAAACGCCATTCTCCCCTCCACCAATCGCGGGCCAGAACACGCCCCGACAGAGACAGGGACACAGCCATGCGGGAAAACTGCACGCCAGACTGAGACGGCGAATATACGTGTGTTTACATGCTATGGGGGAATATGATGCATCTGTGTTGTTTTAGTATCGGTTACTGTTCGGTTATTTATGTATTTTGTTTTTTTTTCGATAGGTAAGGAGTGGATTAAGTTGAAATTATGTGAATATTGTGTACGAGTTATTGCATTTAGGGATTAAATTATAAGCTACGAAGGTTAGGTATACGGAATACTGCTGTTATTTTTTTTAATGAAAGTTTTTTTAAACATTTGAACTCGGACCTGTTTTCGTCTCGTCACATTATTTTAAATTCCTTGGAAATTACAACGATGCGCGCCCATAGACTATACAGCGGCAATGTTGTCTGTGTGCGTGCAGAAGGGGAAAGCACGGGAAACGCACTGGCAGCCGAGGTGCGTCACATTTGAAAATGGAATGCCTTTTCAACTTTTCAGATATTCGAACGCCAAGCCGCGTCCTTTGTTCGTATTTCTTTTTCGTGTTCCGCGAGCCGTTGCTTTATTTTGTTTTATTTACGTTAATAAATTATTTTTGCTGTCTACATAGCTCATTGGACATTGTACATCTTGAATAATAAGCTAGATAACTACATAATTGTGTGCAAAAAAACCTTGATTCCTAAATTTCATTTGGGTTTGTAGGATTATAGCATAGCCTAGGTCCAAGTTTCTTATCCTGATATTTCTCCTTTGGTGCTTCTCAGGCTAACATAATGATCCATTCTGATATCATGCATGATTCTAATTTTAGGAACAGACGACAAGCTAGTAGTGCAATACAATACAATACAATACAAATACTCTTTATTGAACACCACAAATCAGTACAAAACAGTACAGAAACAAAGAACAAAGTAGACAATAGGCGGTCTTATCGCTTAATATCAATACCTTATCTAATCTATCAAGAGCAAGAGTGTAAGTAGTTACTAATCCTCTAGCGTAGATTCACCTATGTTGATTTTGTTTATTTGAAAAAAGTTGCTAGCTTTCATATAAAATTTGCTTAGGTACGTTTGATCAGAATCACGTCTGATGTTAAATTTTGTATTCATTTATTGGTTCACGTGTAACTCAATTATTGCTACAAACAAAAACACCTCGTTTGTATCTACATACTAATAAACTTTTTACTAAAAGTACTTACCTAGAGTATCGAGCTCGAAATTATTAACTGCTATGTACAAAAAATACATATTCATAGCCCATAGTATTGGTATTCCCCCTTGTAATTACAAATACACGATTACATATTCAGTTCTTTATTTATGAATTTATAACGAAGGGTACATATAATTAAAATGCTTTGCGTATTCGTCCCATTGTTTTTGTTCGGTAGAGCAGGACTCTAAAGACAAGATGTAGATAGGTACTAAAATTAAAGAAAGTATTTCACTTTGTACATTTTACCGAGTGTTAGGTCTTTGTCTTGTGACAGGAGCCTGTTATTAGCGACTCTATCACTATTTTGATTGCACTTTCCACCTATACGCCGACAATTATGCTAAACGTGGCCGACTTCTTGTTACCTTAGGCTCTGTCTACCCTGTAAGGGATAAAGGCGTGATTTGTGTATGTAGGTCTTTGTGTAGCATAGGCTAGGATATAATTCTTCATGTACAGTCAGCGTCATATAGTTTGAAGCATCCAAGTGAGTCAAATAGTTCGGTACACTATAGAAATAGTATGGTTTCAGATATATCAAGCAATTTCACTGACTCTCTCAGTTTACACGCCGGAACAGTTCAGCACCAGTACTGCTGCTTGGCGGTAGCGATACAGATTCAACTTGCACGAAGCCTGCTGCCTACCAGCCACATCATAACATCACTTTATAAAAAGTTATTTTTTTTGTCCTAAGTCCATATAGCATATAGCCACATTCCATTCATTAGCTGACTAAAACCTGTGCAACAAGAAAAAACATAATCCTTTACCACTCCGATGCAAAAGTGACATAACTCCGTTTTAGTCCATTTTTTGCGGTGCCGCGGCAAAACCGCGCAACCAGCGGTTTGCGGAAGACGCCGATTGCCTCTAATCTGTAACCTATCGGCGAAAAACGCACATCCTTTTTTAATGCTAAATTGTGGTACAAATGCTTAAGCGACAGCGATGTGAACAAGCTGTATTAAACTACTCTGAAGAAAATAGCCGCCAAGAGAGCTTCAACGGTACAATCAAAATATGAGGAAATATTATCAAGTGTTTCTACTATTTCTAACTTTTAAAGAAGAAGTTTAGTATTACGAGTGCTAAACAAAACAAAATAATAATTACTCTGCAATGAAATGGATGGATTTAGGTAAAAATTATGACTATTTTATTATTTTAATGAAACTGAAGTTGCGCCAATTATTTGAGGTATTTCTTAAATACCTTTTGCGTACATCAACCACAAAGTCCAATTTCAAGTTCAGATCCTTGGAAAAAATGGAAGTTGCAAGTAAAAATATGCCAAAAGTATTATTTATACCTAACCATGTAATTAGAAACAGAGCCTTAGGTAATATTTATAAGCTTTGCCATATTTCTGAGAACACAGTTCCGATGTAATTTATCGAAGCTGTAAGGTGATGATCATTAGCAATATCGAAGACTTAACAGCAGATTAAACTAAAACTTCCAAAGTTAAAAACAAAGGGTGAATCGATATCTGAAGACGACTCTACACCTAGTTGACGCAACTAAAACCGCTGTCTCTTGACCCTTAGACCATACGCTTTCGGTATGCACAAAGCACGCTGTCGTCCACTGATGCGTGTAAGGCGGCGCAGCTGCGTTGCGAACTGCACTGTTCGTATCTATTCCTAATGTTTGATCGTAGATATCGCGGGTAATCCTTATAGGTACTGATTTTGTTGAATTTTGTGGTTGTGTGGTTGCTTCTTTTAGCCGCGAAGTGATCTTAGTGGAACTTGAAAGGGACTAGGGATACATTGTTTGCTAGATTAATTAAGATTGTTCGATTGCTGGTTATTTAAAATCTATAAAAATTAATAAATAAAATGAATAAATGGCGAGCATTTTTTTCTTAATCAAGGTCATAAAGTCTTATATGATTGGCTGAGCGGCTCATCAACGCCCGACCCAAGCCTTTGGATTCAGAATGCTAAAATTACGGGCACAAGAGGCATTTCATCTTAGTCCTCTAGGTTGGCAACGCATCTGCAATCCCTCCGGGGTTGCGGGTGTCTATGGGCAGTGGTGATCACTTACCATCAGGTGACCCACTTGCTCGTTTGCCTTCCTATTCATATAAAAAAAAAAAAAAAAAAAGATAGAGATGACTGTTAATTAAAATATTTATGTAAAAATTATAAGAACAAGTTTGAACAGAATAACGTATACCTACATGACTGTTAAAAATACTAAATTAGGCATTAATAAATTTCATGATTGCACTCAAGTCATAATGTTACGAACCAAAATGTCTCACACACCTAACGTGTACTCGCATACGTTTCCCTATGCCCTGGCAACAAAAACCCGAACCCACAAGCCTTATTATGTACAACTCGTAAAAAAACGTCTCAAGAACAATCCGTTGCAAACGTTACTACAAAAATAAGGCCAACGATGCGTAAATTAAGGCCAACTATTCAGCGTTGCGCAAATAAAAAAAAAAATAAAGTTTTTTTTTTTATACTAGCGACGTCCCGCTGCGGTGCTCCACATTGTTCTTAGACAAACACTTTCTTTATCATAAAGTATTATTTATTTTTTAGTAAATCGGCCGTGCATTGTGCACCGATTCTCGTGCTTGACTTGATTTGAGTAGAAAATTTCAAATTAGCGCATGCCCTATTGTATAAGGCCAACGATTTTATCAGTGTTGCTTTTTGTTTGAAAAACACACACTTTTTGACCTTAGGGACGCTATTGATCTGAAACTTCTTATAAATAAGGTTGAAATTGAAGATAACATTAACAGGTAAGATTTATTACGCGCTCAAATGAACGCAGTTTAGTTTTTAACATGGACTTGTATGCCCGATAGTGCCACTATTTAACGCTGGACTGGATTTGATATTGGATTATTAATCATATTGGTATCCAGAATCGCGCTGCGAGAGAGGCGTTGATTGCAGCAGCCAATTTGAAATTTGAACAAGGTACCTATGACATGAACTGCTCAGTATTGGAGTCAGTGGAGAGAATTTAAAAGCCTAGACCCCCGCCGAGGAAATAGGAACTAGAACTAATGAAGAAGAAGTTAGCTAGCCGACTTCAGATATGCCGTTGATGTTCGGTCGCTTAAAATTATCGATAAGTGAAGTTAGTTACCTTCAGCAATTTCAATATTAAAGTGTAAAAGCTTTAATTTTTAGTAATGTTTGAAATTAGTTGATGTAGGAAAAAATACGAATACAGTGAAGAACGTAACAAATTGATGTTTTGTTGAAGTTTACATATTTATATAGAGGCATTTTTATAGATAGTAGAACTCGGAAAGTTACATATATTATAGGCCTCAGTTTTAAACGAAGCGTAAATTAACTTGTACTTACTTATTTTAAGTTATCTGTAGAATACGTTTGTAGAGTTATTAAGGTAATCCTGCCTTGTAGTCCAACTGGAGGGTAACCAACGATAAACAAATCGCAATGGGAATTTATTTTACCATACTAATAAGGCCCAAAAAATGACAGCTCAATCACACCAGCCTAACCATCCGGATCGAATACCGTGACAGAGTATAGCGAAATCCCACAAAGAGTAAGTAGCAAGCGTGAAATAAGGCCAGCTCGAATTAGGCCCGTGACGGCCGCGTGGCGCCATTGTTACGATTTTGGCTTTAACCGACTGTGCCTAAAAGGGGGGTTGCGTTCCATGATTTGTGATTGCGTTAGTTTTGAGAATAAACGATGCGGATGATAAAAAAGGGGAGTCTAAGATACTTAATTTGGGTTAGTTTAAATTTTTAAACGAGTGAGAAGTTACATATGAAAGGGGTGTTTTAGGAACGCGATTTACAAATATGGACTTAATTTTAGGCATACTTAAGAATGTCTTGAGGATCAAGGGAGTGTCAGTGTGTGTTTGTCTTTAGAATCATTGACAATTGCAGACAATTTCATATTAATTAGGACAGCAAAATTTACACAACTCCTCACATTTTCATATCAACCACATAAAGCTGCAACCAGAGAAAATGAATAAGAAATATAAGAATCAGCAATAACTTAATCTCCTGAACCTGTTAAAATAAAATAAATGAAGGTGTTTATTCCGTTTAATTGAACCATTTAGCTTATCAACCACTCAAGTCTTAACTTTATTAGCAGAAAAACTAAAACCGACTAAGGTCCAAGACCATTTCTGAACCCTATCACTTAATGAATAGGGTTACAAATGGTAATTACAGTCATGACTTATGAGTCTTATCTTACTATCAGTTATTAGCTTGCGCAAGATAGATACTATAATCCTGGATCCTGAGTTCTGAAAGGCAAGAAAAACGAAACAAAATCCCATAAAGGCAATGGCGCTAAGTTACAAATTATAATTCGCAGCTTATACTTATTCAGGAATTGTTTTTTTGGTTTTTTTCAATTTCTTAACGTAACGTGTAGCAGTAAAAAGTTAGGTACTTGTTAAGGTGCTTCAAGAATTTGTTTATTCAGTTAACAGCTCATAATTTGAATGGACGCCAAAAACCCCATTACGTGAATGACGTCAGCTCGGCAAGTTAAGTTCCTAACCAAACCTTTTACTGCGTTACAGTAAACCGAACATAACCGAGGCAGTAAACTCTTTACGACAAAACGCTTCAGCGGATCGTTTGCACTGGAACTGGCAACTCAGTTTCTGACACATACCAATTTAAAAACAAAACGGACACTTTAAAAAGGAACCACCCATTTAAAATTTTCAAAATATATGTAAAAATACAACTGGCACGTTCTAAAACAAAAAAAGAACAAGGAACACTTGGAAAAATTGCAACTCCCATTCCATATTCAAAAATCATAAACAGAACAATTGGCAGCATTGTCAAATTCTCAAGACGGTCTCATACAACGTGCTTTAAACGACTGCCGTTCGCGAGGTGGTGTGCGGTTGCCGCTGTGTGGGTAGTATGCTGCGGTTGTGTGCGTCACCCACCCTACGACCGGCCCCTAGGCCCCGCCTCTTTCGATGCTCACACGGCTGAGTTGGAATCAGATGGCTGGGCCAGTCGCAACCCAGCCGTGACATCGTGAACGGTTGGCAGCTTCCGAACGTATCTCACCCAATACTTTAGGGCATTCGGTGATTAGGCTTACGCGGTACACTGACCATTGGTTGCGTTCAGAAACCAAATTTAAGAAGTCGGTTGCTTTTAAGGACCTGCTTGATTGGACTGTGATGTTTGTGTTTGTGTTGAACTGTTAGTGTTGTTGGTTGGTGATTTAGGTAGGTGGTTGTTTTTAAGACTTAGGTTAGGTCTCAAGTCTAGTCTAGACTTAGGTGTTGCAATTTACAATAAAAACATACAATCATATTTTATCAATGACAGATTCGGTTTGGGTCTACGATTATTTGGAAGTTTTGAGGTTATTTAAGGATGTAAAACAGTTTTAATACACTTTAGTTTCTATCGTAACCTGAGGTGATAAACGTATGAATGAAATAACTACGATTTGTAAATGGACAACAACTGGTAACACTGAGATAATTAAACGACGAATTAAAATAAAGGCTCTACATTATGGCTCTACCTTTCTTACTTGTGTTTGTACTACAAGAACAATTAAAACACGAAAATTTAGATAGTCTATTTGTTTATTAACACCGAAAACATTCAGCCTAGGTATACTAACTTGCTAAAAGCTTAAATGGAATACAAATGTGAACATACCTATATTTTTTTGGTAAAGAAAGCTACCTGTCCGATTAAAAAAAAACACCCCACGTAATTTGATATTTTGGTTTGACCCAAAACTGGGTTTCAAAATGAAATAAAATACTCATTGTTGTAGATAATTTGTAAAAGTAAACATTTGGCGTTATTGTATTATTTGTAACTTGATAACTCTCAAACGTTATCTGAAGCGATTAAATGCGTTTTTTTTACTGCAAACCGTTTGTGAAATTAACGTGAAAATTTAATTGTATTTATTTAAGTAAAACATTAAGCTACAAATATAATGATGAATATTTAAAGCGTAAAAAATATTTTCTATTTAGTAGAAACAATTTCAATTATTTTCATTTATTTATTATTTTTATTTTAGGACGAGTCTTTGTTGACAATTCAAATTAAAGCAGAGCCCAAAATTCGTTATAGCAAACAGCATCATATTTTTTAAATATCCATTTTTTTTTCAGTCTGCTAATTTTATACGCAACCGTGTAACGATGATTAAAAAAAATGGCGTTTCAAAAGCCAACAAATGAAAAACGTCAATCGAAGATGTATCCATTCACTGGCATCTTTGATCCCACGCCGCCATTGTAAAAGCTAGTATGTCCAAAATTCGTAATTTCGTTAAATAGAGATCTTCGAGAGCATTGTTGGGAGCAAATAATTTTTGTGGTAAGCGATACTTGGGGCACAATAGCAGGCCGCCGTTTGCTTTCGACAATAGATTTTTTATTCGTTAAATTTGAGTTTTGAAGTAACATTTTTAAATAAAAGTTGTTCAAAGGAAAATGTTGATACAAGTAGCTTTTTAAATACAGAAAATTTCTGAAAATTTTTCGTTTACATAATTTTACTTTTCATTTTTTATTTTATTTAAGTAATTTTATTTTACAACTCTAAGCTTATATCAATGGCACTTTGAAAACAACTTCAATTATTAAACATAGAATTTGTTCCTCTTCTAAAGTCACTTGAAAAAAAGTCACTTCAAATAAACTTATTTGTAACTGACATGAAAGCGAGTCATAAAACTTATAAAAATCAATAAATCGCCAAGTCAAGCGTGCCGACTGCCGACTGTACTATTCACTAGTAAAACTATTATTTATTTCACTGTTCAAGTGTTGACACGCATTATAACAACTCAGAGGGGAATCGGCACTTTTGACACTTTTTTTGTCATATTAATGACACAGTTTTTGACAAAGAGAGACATAACCATTGACATTTTCGCGCTCTCACATGCTGTCATTACACGGATAAACGTATGAAAGCCGTGTAACGTGTGATATTTTTAAGTTACACAATTGATCTTTTTCGGTTAATTTCAAATTATGTTTAACTGTAATTGACACTAAGTTTGCACTGCAACAAGGCTGAAATTAAAGTTTGTAGTATTTAAAACAATTTTGTTTCGCTGCAGCGCTCTCTATCTCGGTTGCACATAATATCTAAAAATCTCATGGAAAATAATAAGAAAATTGTTTTTTTTTTTCAAATAAAAACTTCTTTTTAAATCATTAACACTAAAAACAGCTACCTACTTTTAGGCTGTTGTGCCTCAAAAAACAATGCATTAGAAGATTTTATATATCTGTAAATCAATCTATGGGGTTGC
The DNA here is from genome assembly GCA_932294345.1 of Pandemis cinnamomeana. Classification (NCBI taxonomy): domain Eukaryota; kingdom Metazoa; phylum Arthropoda; class Insecta; order Lepidoptera; family Tortricidae; genus Pandemis; species Pandemis cinnamomeana. Next base: position 5,838,196 of record OW028721.1, read on the forward strand.
CTTCTCAAATAAATCAAAAACTAATTTGTCAAGAAGCAAACAGCATATTTGGAACCCCCGATAGCCTCGGTGAATCCAACAAGCACTTGGCCAGTTCTTTTTCTTCTATATTATTAGAAAAATATGTATATTGGGTTTGTAACTCTGCCTACAATAAGTTCGAAGAATTGATATAGGTATCTCATGGCATAAAATTTGAAAGATTACGAAGAAATAAAAGATTAAAAGGTATATTAAAAGCCAGCTTAGCTTAAGGAAATGATTTTATGTACTTACGATGAAATAATCTTCTTAACAACCGAATAAAACTCAGGCAAACCGAACCGCCTCCTGTCTTACCGACTTGATATGATACCGAAGTGTTATTAGCCAAAAAAAGTAATCTCCTTCTCAAAATAACACTGGTCTCAATAGCCTCACCCTTTCGAATTTAATAAGGATTAAGATCCTTTTTTTTTCAGTAAAAAGCTTTCCATGTAAGCTTTTAATATTTTTTTATTCAAAACGCCGGCAAAGTGTTTTAAATAGCTTGATGATTTAAGATACTTTAATTTTATTTAAATTGGTAGGATACGTTCTTTTTGTTTCTTGTGTTGAGTGACATTTAAATTTCTGTTTGATTAAGGATCTCTTAACGTATTTACTGTTTATATTTAGCATTTTCAGTTTTTGACATTTTTTTTATATTATTTATTTATGTCGCTGGATTTGTGTACCTTCGTGTATGATGTTCATACGACAGGTTTATTTTAAAATTATTTTACTTTGACTTAGATATTTTTGGTATGTTGATCACTAAACCAGTCAATGACGACTTCTGAGAATTTTTTTCATTGTGGCTGTCTTTTTTTATGAAGACTGAAGTCTAATTTTAGTCCCTTGCTTTTTCATTATTTGACTTTATCTTTATGTGCAACGTAACCTACATTTAAAATTTTATTGGTTGTAAATAGAATCTCACTGGCTGGATAAAAACCTCAATACCCTAAACTATGTTTAAAAAAAAGAAAAAATGGTCCTGGCATAGTATGAATGGATTGAATTCCTGTGAGATCACGGGGTCAGAATATACGTATAATTCAGTAGTAGCCGGTAGAAAGGCGATCTACACATCACTATCACAATAGTGGACGATGGATTTATCGTGCCGACAAATCAGGCGCGTAGCGTCAGCAACTAACGTTGTCGGCTAAAAATGTACTTGACATATGACGTATTGTCTCTGTTACATTATTTATCGCTTGTTTAGATAAGTATGCCAACAGTAAAAAATATATTAGTATTATCATTTGATTATTGCTATAAGTAAAACTGTCTACCTAGTTTTTTTTAATATGTTTTGGATATAGTTAGATAAAAAAAAAAAACAAAAAAACAAGCAATTTTAAGTCATTTAACATATTTCACCAAAATATTTAATAGTTAGTTATATTTTTGTCTATGATTTAACATGATGACAGATAATTCTATTGCACTTTAAAAATGTACACTTGACGGATGAAACAATATTTTTATTATTTAAATGGTAACAAATATTTTACACAGTATTGACCAAAATACTATGATCTGAAATGAAATCATCTTCTTAATTTTAATATGCTGTCGGTATCAGTCAAGTCTGAATCAATGGAACAAATCGTCGGCTGACGAACAGACGTACAAACGACCGTGCACTGCGGTAATTTATTTCTATTCTGACATTCCTAGTAGCTAAATCATACAGGCAAACATTACCTTGGCCCGCTTAAAATAAGTTTTTTTTGGATACTACCTTTTACTTGAGAGGGTGATGAAGAGTTCGGTGACATTATTTTAGTCTCGTGCATAATGTATTTTTGAACGAATTTTTGGAAAAATTACAAACATAAAATAAATTACAATATTCATCGAATACGGCAAATGTTTTGCAAAAAAAAAGAACATTTTTAATTTTAAAATTAAAAAAGTGAAACTGAACACTTGGTCATTGAAGCTTACCTCATCAAAGCTTATTTTCATTACATCTAATTTTAATAACTGTCTTATAATACAAAATTAAACAAGTGTCACTTTTTACCCTCCTGCTCACACGGATATTTATGTAGTTATATCACCTTATTTTATTGAACAAAATTTAAATGCAAAAACAGTAACAAAATTATACATGACAGAATTCAATGGCCATTTAAAATGAAATGCCTAAACGCACCTCAGCGAAATGTATAGGTAAAAGCGAAAAAAATGCAGTTCACGTTTCACTGCCAAATTTTAACTGAAATAATGAACGCATATATCAAAGCGGCGACACTCAAAAATTCAAAGAACGTTATAAAATGTTTGTAGAGTCGTAATATTAATTATGTGGGTAGGACATAAAAGCTCGGAGCTTTTTAAAATGTGAATAGGAAGCGAGCTTTGAAGCCACAACTTAAGTTGAGAGCTCTTGGCTAAATAGGTATGTTTTGTATGTAACGCACACCCGTGTATTTGTATGGTTTGTACTAGACTTTGTTACTGTGGAAATAATTTAATACTCCGGTCTCTGTTAAGTGCCAGTTATCTTAAATGTCAGATATCTATTATGACGTCTCTATCTGTTTTGTAGAAATAAGTAGAGATGGAATCATAGATAACTGACATTTAAGATAAATGGAACTTAACAGAGAGTAGAGAAATAGGCTCTTAGTGTAATCATTTCCACAGTAACAAAGTCTAGTACAAGCCATGCAAATACACGGGTGTGCGTTACATACAAAACATACCTATTTAGCCAAGAGCTCTCAACTTAAGTTGTGGCTTCAAAGCTCGCTTCCTATTCACATTTTAAAAAGCTCCGAGCTTTTATGTCCTACCCACATAATTAATATTAACAGACAGTGGTGAAACGGGCCCTAAGCATTTTTGCAATACATTACACTTGTGTATAGTAAGGGTTATAATTTTAAAACTAGCGTGGAATAAAAACTTTTTTAATGCCAATTTAAAAAAAAGTGTCTAAGTATATAATAAGTTTTTAAACAGCTAAAGCTCAATGAAAGGATTATACGCGGCTGTATATTATGTTTCCATAAATAAGGTTACTGAAAAATAAACAGAACTTTTAGTGAAAAATATTACTGTTATTTTCATGTTTTTACGTTAAATAAAGAGTTGTATACGTATATATTTATTTCCAACGCAAATGAAAAAAACCTTCACAAAGTGAATAAGTAATTCCATATGCATTGCATTTGCATTGGATATGGCGTATATAAAACTTTCAGGGATAGCTTTTCCACTCCTGTTTATTTTGCTAGAATATAATACTTTAAGAACATAGGTACCATACCGTAGTGGAAAAGGCTATATTGAAAGAGCATCGCTTGAAAGCATTACTCGAAAATGGTGCCGAATTTAAAATACAAGTAGAGTAACTAGAAAATTACAACTCTACTTACTCGTAATCTTGTCACGTAATCAGAAACATAATTTTATTGGTAGTGGTGCAGTCCCACATTTTTATCATTTTTAGAGGGTATTTTCGAGTGCCGTGCTTTCAAAAATAGAGCCTTTAAATTTTCAAAAACCGCGAAAACAAACGAGAACAAAACCATCAAAAAAAAACACTGGCAACGTATCAAAAACCTACACGAATAAAAAAGAAAAGAATGTCGACAAACAAAAAACTAACGCCATTACGGAATCAATCCCGCTAAAGACAGCGCATTAGCCGCACCTGCTCGCAAGTAACGTTGTAGAATCAAAGCGGGTCTAATGAGGTGTGCGCCACGAGCACACCAGACATCCAAGGACTATGGTAATAGGTTGCTTTCAGACGGGTGTAGATTTCTTAGTAGACTGAAACGTTTTAGTGGATTTAGTTTGCGAGGATTCAATAAAAAAAATATGCCAACCTATTGCGAGATATAATAATAGTAAGGAACTTTTTTAAAAGTAAATCCATTTTTTTTTAAGTAGGAAAGCAAAGGAAAAGATGAGTTGTCTGATGGTAGGTTATCACCTCTATCCATGGTTATACACTGAAGGATTACAGATGCATTGCCAGCCTGTAGGGATAAAATCAAATACCTCATGTGCCATAGTCATTTCTCTGGTTGTCCTACTACAGATGTACTTTACTAGGTATGTTTTTCAAGTCTACGGGATGTCAGTCGACGTCAAAGATATCTTTATTCTTTAGTTAGTGCCTTGTCGCTCCAAGCACTTTGACAACTTCATATGAAAGTTCAAACATGAAGTTGCCATAACTAAAGTGTCAAGATATCTTTTTACTTCGGCTATCCCACTTCCGTGCCACAATAGGTGCAGTCATTATATTAATTAAATAATTAGGTACTTATTATCTCTATTAGTAAAAGGTGTCTTAAAATTATTCTGGCTTAGTTTAGTTAAACATTTGTTTTAAGGTTTTTCATCACAATTTTTGATTCAAATTAAGTCACTTCTTTGACGCTCACTGAATGTTAACCAATGTTTGTCATTTTTGTGAACCATAATTAAAAAAATTCTAAAATATTTATAGATATGCTAAATTAAATTAATCCAACCAATAGCTCAAATATTTTTTTAAGTCACGCTGTATATTAAACGACATCAAGAACCGAAACCCGAAATCTCCACTTACCACCTTTTACCGCGGTATCTACAACATTATCTCTAACTCAGAATTTTAAAGTCCCGACTTAGCGGGTTTTGCTCGGCGCTCTCCTTTGACGACATCGGACGCCCACTTACATAAAACTGTTTTTTTTTCTGCATCTTAAATTCTGTTTCTGACGTTAAAATTTACTTACTTATGTCTAGTTCAGTTTAGTCTAGATTTAAAGTAACTAAATGGTATTAAAATTCCTGTATTTTTACTTTGTTTATGAACCATGGGGGCAAATGGGCAAGTGGTTACGTAGTGGTAAGTGAACACCATTCACCAAAGTAACACTCACAAATTCAATTTCAATACAAGTTTTTTTGCCGACTGTACATTTTGTTGCCTGTACTTCCATTGTCATCTATCTTGCATATGTATACCAAATTACAAGTCAATCGGACAAACCGTGGAAGAGTTCCCTTCTGCGGAGACGGTCCTTGGGTCACCAGAATTTCACTCCAAAATTATTGAATTGTCACCGGACTTACATAAGCCAAATTTCACTTCAATCGGCGTTGGAAGTGGGTCAAAATTAAAAGAACGAATAGAGATTGATCGAGATAGTGGGAAGGAGAGGGGGGGGGGGGAAGACCATGGAGAAGCTACATTCAGCAAATTCAGGAGACGGTTGAGGTTGTGTCGTAAGAAAACGAAGCAGTAGTCGGAGGTCAGGATTGCATGGCGGCAACTCCACCGACAAGAGCGAAGCTCTTAGAGAGAGAGAGAACGTAGATTGGAGAGAGGCAATAAGAAAATAGACGCAGTACTAATTTATCGACGTACATTTTCCTCTTTCGCACGCATCATAAACGCCAGCTTCACAACATACAACTATAGCCGGCTAATTACACTAATTAGAAACAAGTTTTTGTCCGCAACCCGATATGTGTGGTACATAAAAGGCCCGCTGATCGTGCTCCGAGATAACAGTTTCGTTTGAGTGATGAATCTGTTCGCTGTGGGCCGCGAGAGAAAGTTGGAGGGATCGCGTTTTTTAAGTTGGCATGGTCGTGGGTAGGTCGTGGGTTCAAATTGTTTTCGCGGAGATTAGCTATGTAAACATGGTGTGCTGATAAGCAATTTTTTGACTTAAAAGTTTTTTTTTAATTTTCAATGTATTTAAGTCTTCCATGCTGGTCTGGGGTCTTCCATGCTGGTCTGGGAGCAAAGAAAAAACATAGAATGTACCAGTTGCTTCTCTACCCGCGCAGATGGTAAAAGCCCATCGAGGGAGGGCGAAAATAATAGGAATCATGTTATAGGCGATGATGCTAGGAACCCATCACTATTTTGATTCCATTTTCCACCTATACGCCCACAATCTTGCTAAAGTGGCCGGTAGGTACCTGTTACTAAGGTAAGGGCTCTGTCTACCCCGTAAGGGATAAAGACGTCATTTGTGTATGTATGTGTATGTATTTAAGTATGTTCTTCAACCTATGAGGTCTATGGGGAGGCCTATGTCTAACAGTGGACGTCCTATGGCTGATAATGATGATCTTCAACCGATTGAGCAAAATTTTTATTTTACTTGCAATGTTTGTATGTGTGTATATGTAAGTAAGTTTGTCCGGATGGAATCTTGCGACTCTTTTTTGAAGCACATATCTGAAACAGATTGAGCTGAAATTTTACATACTTGAGTAAGTCGGATGACAATACAACAATCTGGTTGTAGAGTTCTGGTGATCCAGTCAGGGTAGGTTTAGGATATAGGTTTTCTGTCAAATATACGTCAAAATCGTCAGTTAGTGTAAAAGTTATCGTTAAAGTAAAGGTGCAACTCAAACTTGGCCACAGACAATCGGACAGTATCGTAATGACAGAGACGCTACTATCTATTAGAATGAGAACGTCCAAGTCACTACTCTATCTTAAGCAGCAAGGCTTGTGTTGCTGTGTTCCGGCGTGGAGAGTAGTTAGGACATTCGGTTAAATAACTAGCGCATAAGGTTTTTATCTCAGCAATGCATCTGTAACGCTCCTGTGTTGTGGATGTCCATAGGCAGTACTGATTGCTTATCATCCAGTAACCCACTTGCTCGTTTGCCTTACTTACATTACCATTCCTTTTTCCACCTTTACGCCTATAATCATGCTCTAAACGTGGCCTTTGGGTATTGTTACCTCAGGCTCTGTCTACCCCGTAAGGGATATAGACGTAATTGTGTATGTATGTATGTACATTGCCATCTTAACTTTGATTTAAAGTATCAAATCATTGCCGTCACCGCGATCACAGGGCTCAAAACAAAACCATACGATCAAAAGTATGAAAACCAAACGTAGGCGTAAATAAAACGTTACATTTCTACCCTAGGGACCTTGTTCCGTACATACAAAAGTAACAGGTACTCAATTCGCATTTGATCTTTTCAAGTTCCAATATCGAGTGACTTTGATATTTCCCCTCCGCACAATAGAGGTCCCTTGAATTGAAGATTTGAGTCTAGTCAAAGTAAGTGGCACTAGAATGCAAAAAGTTAGGACACAATTATTGGGTTTTTGCCTTAATTGGATTTTGTGTGCGTTAAAAAGGTTTGCCATTCCTGTTTATTTGAGGTACTTATAGCCACATACAATAAAAATACAGTAGGTACGGTAGATGAGAAACAGCGTATGCGAGTAGCATGGCAGTAAACATAGATGGTGACACTATCGCTTCGTGATTTTTTTAGCTTCTCGCGTACCTAATTACTCTTGTTAAACAGTTCCTAAAATACACGTATATGAAGTAAAACATTTTTTAACACATACTCATTAATCATAATTTAAAAATAGAGTTGTAAATAAAAGTGCGGCAAATAGTTACTTCCTCATTACCTGCTTATAGAAATAGTTCCAGACATAAACCAACAAGCAAAAGTACACAGTTTGTTCTTAAAATCATAATTGTATTTGTAGGTAAATATTGTACGTTACATATTTATTTTTCTGATACAATATTCGTTTAAAAGGATCACTTGATTTCGAAGTCGAAGCGTGTTTGTAAATAATAGACGTATCGTTTTCACCTAATCACTTCAGACAGACCGACCTCATAATTTCATTAGTTATAAAACAGCCACGTCATACATGGTAGCGGGTACGCATGACCCGACCGCTCGTCAAACAAAAACTCAAACAAATCGGCCGACAGATCGCCCGACCACTACCGTTCGTACTCTGGGTGGTATTGCCCCGGCGGCTATCATACCATCTAAGTTCATTACATCGATTACAATCAACTCACGAGAAAACTATCCCTGATATGCAACAATAGATGGCGCTCTCTAACGATTCAGCACCATCATTCAGCAATTAGCATCCACGCTGCTCTAACTTACGAAACGCCGCTTCGCTCGAGTAAGACGGAAGCATGTCGGGATCGTCTTCAAAGGAGTGATTGTGATTGATGATCCGATTGTTTAATACCGCATTAAGGTCAACAGATTTCTTGAATCGTCCGTTTCTTTTGCAGGTCGTAGGTGAAGCGCGGAAGTGAAAAAAGGCTTACAGACCACGCGTTCAATGACCGATTCACATCGAAATTTTATAAAACTAGAGTTTCACTAGTGTCAACCCTATCTCCAAATTTGCATACGATTATCCAATAAGCGCGTCGCATTTGTTTACAAGTACCTTTAACGCGTCAGGGTTGTCAAAAAATTGTCGTCAAAGAATCAGTCATTGCGCTGGTAGTAGATCGTGGGTCTTTGTGGGGGCCCGGGGGGCAGTGCGGGGTGGCTCTCCACGGGGGTTGGGGGCGGCCGGCGCCGGCGCACGCTGCCACCACGCTGGTCGGCGGGCTGGTGCCGCCGCGGGAACCCACCACGGCGGCGGAAGCGTTCTGGAAAATGCCGCATAAAGGTGTGTATTAACTTAACCGTCAATATCATAACCAGCCGGAAGGCGCCCTTTGTTGAACAAAGTCCCTTTAAAACACCATAAAGATCGAAAACACCACTTGCAACCACCGGATCCCGTAACTCTTGCTATATAGTTTCTAGAAAGGCCTGACAGACAACGCTGCGTCTTCCGCGTCAAGGTCGTCATCCGAGAACCTTAAATAAAATAAAATAAAATCTTGCCAAGTTCAACGTCAGGTCCAGAAAAGAAATGTAAGAAGTCATGTGGTGGTTCAATAGAAACTAGAGCCTAATATATGTAGATATAAGTAAGAGGCACCTAATTAAATACTTCCTAAACAGTTCACAAAGACATTAAGTCAAGTCTACACGAGTTTAGTTTGAGTTGTAGCGTTGCATCCGTTGCCATGGCGACAGCTCGCCTGCTCTTAGTTTATGAAGGGCTACCATTGGTCTCGTATTTGCACACTCTTTAGCATCTAAATGAAGTAGCTACGCCTGTGTTACGATTAAGTTATATTATGTTATCTACTAAAACATCTGTGATGCCATCTCTACCTATTCTAACGAAATAAACAGAGACCGTAATATCGCAGACATCTGTAAATCTCATTAAATCTTTAAGCAGAGACTTCACGTCAGCCAATTTTGATACAAAGAAACCATTCTTTACCGTTTTTTGTGGAAATTTGACACCAACTAGCACGGTCAATGTCGTCACTTGTTCGTCTGCTGAAAAAAAGTACTTGCGTCAGCATTTCTAAACCCTTTGTCTGGCTGCAGAATTTATGCGCAACATACTAATGTCATTACTTAAGAATGTTACGAGCCAACGAACTCTAGAGCGAGTTCCAATCGAGTTCCCTTCGTAGCCGCAGCCGAATCTAAGTTCTAAGACAGTCTACGAGTTCGCCAGTAAACTTGTACTTGTAACTTACTGTCGGCAACTATTGTGTTGTAAACAACTGAGTTGGCCAAATTAGTCATGCCGCTCGTCGTGGGTAGTTGCTTCTGTACCAACTGTACAGTAAAGTTGTCAAAATTGAATTCACAAATTGTTGGCATGCTATTGCGTGCTTGGCACGGAAGAAAAAACCGGCCCAGTGCAAATCGGACTCTATGCCGTCATTTCTGAGCGGTACAGATGTTTTCTATCATACATTGAAAAACAAAAAATTGCACTAACTTCCGGCACCACTATTTTAAAGCGGCACTAGGTTTTTATTTATCGGCATTTATTTTTAATCATCTATAAGCTATAAAAACGCCGTAAATTAATAATTAGTCGTAATTCCTCACTTGTACCTGAGAAATTCCATAAATGTACCGCTCAGAAATGACGACATAGCGCTCAGAGTTATGAGTTATGATTTTATGATATAGTAACAAACAGCCTTCTAAGCTTCATACACGCTCGTTCATTTCACATGTTTTTTTTCCCATGGACTTGTAGCCTATTAGTAAGTATTTAAATACATTAACGGTCAAAAATATCGGGTCAATTTTCAGACATCTTAGTATAGAGAGTATCGTATAGAATACCTTTTCTAATAACTGTACCTTTTGATTGCATCGATTTAGAAACTTGAATTTTTCACTGCTTCAAGGGGTAGTAGATCTGAGTCGTGATCTCCAGCCTTTATACGTCCCACTGCTGGGCACAGGGCTCTTAGAATGAGAGGGCTTGGCTATAGTTCCCACGCGGGCCCAGTGCGGATTGGGAACTTCACACACACCATTGAATTGCTTCGCAGATGTGTGCAGCTTTCCTTACAATGTTTTCCGTCACCGAAAAGCTCATGTCATGATAAATTTCAAGTGTAAGATCTGAGTATTTAATATTAATTTCAGTTGATATCGTCACTTTTTTTACACGAGAAGCAAGGCAAACGAGCTAGCGTTCCATTTGATAAACGAATAAAATAGTATTTACGACACCTAGTATACCTTGGTACACGAATTAGCATCCGACAGTGACTTAGACAAATTATGAGAAAATAGTAGACTTACATAAAATACGCTACTCTCTGAATCTCTACAATTGATATGCAAATAGGAAAAGTTTAAAATGGGCGTCTTGATAAAACTTTAAATTTTAAAAATGTAAAAGTATCCACTAAGAACTCTGATCAAACTTGAAGTTTAAAATTTTCAACTATGACTTACAGATCGAGTGGCAGTGGCAAGTGGCAAGTTGTTAAGTCAAGTCGTTAGCGACTGACCTTTTGAGGCGCTTGTTAACATTTGCATAAAGTTCTCGACGACTCCACCGCTATAATCTCAGGTTTCGAAGTTTTTGGTATTTGCAAAAGAGTTTTGAGGCGTGCTGGTTTTGTGCAATGAAACTTGTATGTTACTTAAATTGATTCGATAATTTAAGTACGATCTATGTCAATTCTAATTACTTTAATTCAATTTTATAATATACTAGCAGTTGCCCGCAACTTCGTCTGCGTAGAATTCGTTTATCGCTATCCCGCGGGAATCACGCAATTTTCCGGGATAAAAAGTAGCCTATGTGTTATTCCAGACTATAATCTATCTATGTTCCAAATTTCATCCAGATCGGCCCAGTACTTTTTGAGCCTATTCATTACAAACATACAAACATACAAAAATAGGTCCTCCTCCTAATCTTTCCTCTTTATAATATTAGTATAGACTATAGTCACCATCTCCCGTTTCGCACAAGTTAACAAACTATACGTAATAACCTTCCTCTTGAATCACTGTATATATAAATTGATTAAAATAAAACGTTTACAAACTTGCCAGCAGCGTTATTAAAAAAAAAACAATGCATTTAGTTCAGAAAGTTTTAGTTCTATAAAAAACCATATGAATGAAATAATTAGTTGAGTTGGTAGTCATAGACTTTCATCGTAAATTTTATGTTGATCGTGTAAAAGTTTTACCTAGGTCTGCCAGTCTATGGCTGGCAGAGTAACGATGGAGCAGGGAGCACTTTTAGAGACATAAGCCAACAAGAGCTTTTAGAGGGAATAGACAATATAGACTTATTATTATGAGTGTTCTTATAGAGGTGCTCGTGATTACATAAATTACGGATAATGGTACAGGAGTCGAAAAAAGAAGCGTACATACAGACAGCGTGTCGCGACTTCGTTTCACATTATGTAAAGATAATAGTAAAAATCTGTTATTTAGGCAGAATATAATACTACTTAGTTTGTGTGGCCTGAATTATAAAGACAAATTAGGTAGGTACCCGTATTTTAATTGAACATTGTGGTGGTTTCTCCAATAATTAAACTATATCCACTCTCCAGTAAGTAAATATTCTGAATAATAATTATGGACCAGAATTGTTTTCGCAAAACACGTCCATCCTTCACAGTTTCACAAAGAAAAATCTAAAGGAAAACACTTAAATTATCTCAAAACCGGCGACTTGGCTCGGTTACACGCGCCTTCGCCAGCCAAACCGAGCGTGCAGCGATTGTGTCACATTAGGCGCCAGACAGAGACAAATAGACCGGAAAAACGGTTGTAAGAACGGGATAAACAGCAATTGCATTGTCACCGCTTCAGAAGAATTTTAATGATTAAGCTCGCGGACTTACTATCATTTTGTCTACTGTATTTGGGGCAGTGGTTTGCAACCTATTTTTTGATTTACCTAATTCCTTTTTTTTCTATTTTTTTATGGAAATTTCTGCGTCATTATAATCACGTTGCGTAAGGAGATAACCGTATTTCGAGTATTATGTAATCAATGTTGATTATTGTCTCTTCACAATAAAAAAGTGTAGGTAGGTCTTGTTGCCTTAAGACGTGATTTAAGTAAGTATGTATGGAGAGTTTTCAAAATAATAACATTAATAACTGAGCAGACATTTATTAACACTGACAAGATACGACTTTAAGTTTGATATCACAGTAAACCCATGTGATGAATATGTTCTTTGAATATGCTCTATTGATTTTGAAAACTACTGAAATGAATCCATAAAATAAAGAATAATTTCATAAATTTGTTACGCAACTTTTCAAATGCAACTGTAACCCGGTTTCGCAAACACAGGCAACAAAATTAAAAAAAAAACCTACGAAACAAAAACTTAATTCCTATAAAGATCGCATCAAAAATAAAGACAGCTTTCAAAGTCGCGACGACGTCCGACGAACGAATTCGAAAAAGGAACAAACAGAAGGACGCATGCGCGGTTCCTTTTTGACTGCCACGTGACTAGGCACGCACTGGCTGGCAAAGTTTCTTGGCTTCTCATTTTATAAAATAAAATGTTAAGCGTTGGATTTCTGTTTTTTTTTTTTTAATTTGTTGTTAGAAACAATTTAATTGAGTATCGATAATTTAGTAATATCTAACTAATAACTCTACTGAGTGTCACGAGAACAACACACAGTCTCACCTTAGATTTTCATTAGGTTTATACAGGTCGAATAAAAACCGATAAAAATTTTTTTTTTTGGAATTTTCTGCTAAAGACTAAATTTTGTTACGGCAATTCCTTTAACTTCGCAACCAACTTTTCTGCCAGAGTTTTAAAAAGGTAAGTCATGACTTAACCGGCCCGTTAATCCTTGTCCTTAATTAAGTACTATTATCAAAAGTAAAGTAAAGAAACCACAAATAACTTTACCTAAATCTTATTGTTTATTTGCTGTTTGTAAGTAACGGTTTCTTAATCCTACTCATCGGAAAGTGTGACAAAGTCAAAATTGCGATAAGTAGTTTTAAGAATAATTTTGACAATAGCTTTGTGGCTCTTTTTTGTTCGCGGTTAGAACATTTCAAATAGGTAGACGAATTTTAAAAATACAGTATGCAAATGCGCACATAAATTCCGTAAAACAGAGATGAGAGCCCAATTTAGAAGCCACCTTCTGCTTCCTTTGCTCTGCTTGAGAGGGCATGATTACTTGTACAGTCAAGTGTAATAATATTTATCTAGACAAAGTTTCAAAAATAAGTACCATACGCTCTTACGCCAGCGTAATAAGGCCGTGGGACATATTTTTGAGAAGTTACTATCGATACTTATTTTTGCACTTGACCGTACGTCAAACAACTGGACTACCACGGCTCACTAATTGCATTTTCATTAAAAAAACATAATATTTACTAAACTGAGAGAATCAAATCGCTTTATGAAATAATTCGAACATTTGCAAAAAAATCACAAAAATAAACAGGCATCGTAAACCTTTTACACAAAACGAATCGCATAACATTATAAACTGCCTGTATAGCGTCTATGACTTTTTTTTATAAAAGCAAAGGGGCGTGGTTGACAGCGTTCGCTATAAATTATGTCAGAACGAAACAAACGACTCGCGCGAATGGATGAATGAAACTGTGAAATCTGTTTTAAAAAAAAGGCATTCGATTTTTAAATGTGCGTGTGACCTTTTTTTGATAATCGAAAATGGTATGTATAGTATTTGATACTGCAGCGACAATGAATGAAAATTATAAAAAACTTGACATTAAATTCATTTTAATAAGATTTTTTATATTAAATTAAGAGGATGCAAAAAAAAACGAATTAACCTACCGTTGAAATACGTTGTTCTTGTTTATATCAAAATTAACTAGTTATTGCCCGCGACAACGTCTGCGAAAGAATCATTTACTAGCTAATATGCTAATGATAATAATCCAAACTATAATGTATACTTGTGCTAATATTTCATCCATATCTGTTCATCCGTTGTGGCGTAAAAGAGTAACAAACATCCACACATCCTGACAAATTAATAGGATTTTAACTAGGTATTGGGAAAGGTATAATTGAAAAAAAAAATAGATTAGTAAAACTTTAATAAAGTATGTAATATGTATGTATAGTGTGTAAACTCTTTATTGTGCAAAGTAAACTTAACTAAAAACTTAACTTAGAACTTAAATTGTATTAAGTTATTTACTTATAGTTTCAAATTAAACCACGCATAAAATGAACCCGTGACGCTCGAACAGGATTTGACGGATTCAAAATGGCGTTTCCTACAATTAAACTCCCCTACAGATTAATTCAAAAACAGATACAAAATAATAATAAGGGGATGTCACCAGGTGTGTCTGCACCCTTATGTATTGGTGTAAATGTAAATAAATTAGGTACTACTTAATGTATTATGATGGTTTGATGTCATGTCATGGCTGTTCAGAAAATGTTTGATAGGTAAAAGGCATATGGTGCAATTTTTTTTTGATAAAAAAATATTTTCAAGAGATACGTACCTACATACTTCTACACTCTGGTCTGGGAGCAAAGAAAAAACACAGAATGTACCAGTTGATTTTCTTCCCGCGCAGATGGTAAAAGCCCATCGAGGTATTAGGCGAAAATCTTAGGAATCATTTGTTATAAGCGATGCTGCTAGCAACATATCACTATTATGATTCCCCTTTCAACTAATATGCCCACAACTATGCTAACTAATAGACGTGATATGTGTATGTGTATGTATGCATACCTATACATACATAAATCACGTATTTATCCCTTACGGGGTAGACAGAACCTAAGGTAACAAAAGAAAATAGCTAAAGGTGGAAAGGGGAATCAAAATAGTGATGGGTCGCTAGCCGCATCGCCTATAACATGATTTCTAAGATTTTCACCCAATCTTTCGATGGGCTTTTGCCATCTGCGCGGGAAGAGAAGCAACTAGTACATTCTGTTTTTTCTTTACTCCCAGACCAGTATGGAAGAAGTAGTTACTTTATAATCTAGGTAAGTATTGTATAGTATAAGTAAAGTTTAGATTCACGTTACCTGTTACCTGGTAGGTACCACATGCGTACTCCTAAGTTAAAGTAAAATAAAAAATGAAAAAAGTCCAGTGGTAGTAAACCGCGAACTAAACTGCAGCGACAATAAATGAAAATAATAAATAACTTCAACTACACATGAAATTTATCGCGTCGCCATAAAAACGGGGATTAAAAATAAATCGCTCGAATAAATTGCACCTCTGAAATTAAAACACTCCCTCACACGACACGCGTAGCGCGGCGCAAGTCACAAGTGATTACGATAACAGACTTTATACACTTTGGTTTGTTTGTTTTGCATGTAATTAAATAGTATTTACATGTACTGCAAGCTTAAAATGATTTGTAAATGTTTAAATATTCTTATTTAAGCGAGTGTTTTTAACCAGATAAATGAAAATTATAAAACATTGACACAGTTTGCAATCGAATAAACCTACGAAGTTGAATAAAATGGACGAATAACTGTATGTTTAGTAAATAGTACTAAATCAGAGAATTTATTTCAGGTTGTCAAAAACACAGGTTATAGACAAATTGAGTAAATAAGTCAGGTAATAGGTTGTGACATTGGATTGTGTTTTAATCTTGTAATGTGTTGATTACAGTTTTGGATGCTGGTATTTATAGTCTGTGAGCAAATTATCTTCGTTTTTGAAAATATAACAAGGATATTTTTATTTTTACTAAAAATGACTATTTGTAAACTTTAAGACACTATAAAACCGTCAAAACTACGTAAAAAAATACATTCCAAAAACGCCACAGCGCTTTATGTTACATGATTTAAATCTCCGGCCTGTGCCCGCCTTCGCTTGTCACTGAAACCACGCAGAGGCGGGGCGCGGGGAGCATTGTCCATTGTTCTTTTAACAGCCATGCTTGTTAGTGCAACGACGGTTGACGACGCCTGCAAGAGGTGTGATTAATAACGAGTTTTGGCGTGAAATCCGTCACTTAATTGGCGAACGCCTGACGCAAATTAACATGCAGATTTTCAAGGACTCAACTTCAAAAATACTTTTCTTCCTTAATTTGGAAATATAAAATAGCAGCGAAATTGATTTGGGCATAAGGATTACCATTTGCGCTTACAAGACTAGAATAATCAAAAACAAAAGAATAATTCCGACATTCGCATTCAATTCATGTTCAAGCCAAAATTATACGAGGCGACCGCAAAAAAGGGCCAAAACAATGAACTTTCCATCCCCCCTTTAAAGCCTTAATCAAGGGTCTGCCCCAAATTCGCCCACAAATTGCATCCAATTGTTCACTTTTTACCACGAGGCGTGTTTATAAGGGGTGATGAGAAAAAAAGGAATTATCTGGCGGACCAACGGTTGCGCGCATCTGACTGATGCGATGTGACGTCATTGAGGCCTATTGGCGTGAAAACGTTGGCTGGAATAGGAATGATTATAATCGCAAAAGGTTGACGACCTATTTTATAAGAACAGTCTTCTTTGCGTACTAGACTATACTTAGGGGTATGTGAAGAAATTTGTTCGCGTGTTTCCTGTAGTTTAGCAAAAGTTAACGGCTAAACGCCAATTTCGTTTTTAATTTTAGCCCATTTCCTTCACTTGACTTATTTAAAAAAGGTTTTTTTTTCATATTTTATGTATGACTTCTAAGTTTTTATATCAACAATCGACAATCAAATAATATTTATAAATGTTCCTATAATATAATACGTATGTTTACGTTTAGAAAAAGAATTACCGAAAAGTTTACCAGTTTAGAATATATTCTTCCCGCGAAAATTGCAGCGCTAACCATACCATATATTATTTTTTAAATTGAAGATTTTCGTGCATATTCGAAAATAATCAATTGTAAAGAAATTACAACTATTGACATAGAATTATGAAATTTTGTAAGTAGACCTCGCGACATAAGAAGGGAAAATTCCGAAATTCAACTATAACTTCTTTTTCACGTGAATTCTATAAAGTGCAAAATTATTTTTTCGCGTGCACGGAACTCTCATTGGCCTTTAAGAATCATTTCAACGAATAAATTTTAAAAATCTATAACAATAGACGAGCCGCATCTTCGAGTGTTAGATAAAAATTTGCGGTTTGCAAATACAGAACCCTTCTTTTGTACCGAAAGAGGTTGTAAGCGGATTATTTTTTGAGTTAATTTTTTACCACTTCTATCTTTTATACGTAAAAGATGAGTTGAAGTACCTATTTATTTAGCAGCTGGCATATTTGTTATGTGATTTTTTATTTGAGTTTAAAAATTCTATTAGTTCAATACGCTTGTATTCCAATATGAACAAACGTAAAAGAATACAAATATTATCTAGCTGTTATAATATCAGGGACTAGCTGTTACCCGCGGCTTCGCCCCCATACCAGTTTTTTTTTCAAAATATTGTTACATAAGAACCTTCTGACAATAACAAAAACAAAAAAAAAATAATTAGCGAAATCGGTCCAGCCGTTCACGCGTGATGCCGTGACCAAGGGAAATAGGGATTCATTTTTGTAATTGTTTTACAATACCGGATAATACTTCATTTCTAAGCGGAAATCATAAAAACGGAACGCTAAAAACAGTCATCATTTAACTTTTGTACGTCTCACTGCTGGCCACAGACTTCCCTTCAGAGAGGGTTGAGCTGTAGTTCCTAGGCCCGTTTTTATTACCGAATCATGGCAAGTTTTAATGAAAAATCGGATAATAGCTGCTTCATAGAATGTTGGTGAAGTCACCAAAAGGTAACTAAAGCAAATCGAATTAAAGCTACTGTATTAGTGTATTAATAAACGTCGAACTTCTCAATCTCACTGCTGGGCAAATTCCTCCTATTTTCCGCCACTCGTCCCGGTCGAGGGCATTCTCGAAAGGTAAATAAACCAGACCAAATTGTATTTTTTAAAGCATAAATCAAATGTCAAAACTGCCCAGTGGTTGAAGTTCCTCGCGACCGCGGCCAAATTCAAAACATTTGCGTAATGAAGGATCGACACTACAATTATCGGCAAACATTCTTTATTGAACACCACATACCAGTATTGTGAGGTTACAAAAATAGACAGGGTAGTCAATGGTTACGTAGCGGTATTTGGCAATGCATATCAAAGAGTGATTTTATTATTACTGTGCAACAAAACGCTAACGATCTATTCATTGGCACAATTAAAATCAGATCAATTGTTTATAGAGACCGAAACGGGTTAATGATATACGTACGGTGTTGATATGTTTCGTTGGATTTGTACCTTTTTTGTAATTTGTAACGATTAGGCACGCAATGAATATTTGTGTATTTTTCAAATCTATGCGACAATAATATGTCCCAAAATGAACTTTTATACACAAATCACGTCTTTATCCCTTACGGGGTAGACAGAGCCTAAGGTACCAAGTACCTACAGGCCACATTTAGCAAGATTGTGGGCGTATAGGTGGAAAATGGATTCAAAATAGTGATGGGTTGCTAGCCTCATCGCCTATAACATGATTCCTATTATTTTCGCCCATACCCTCGATGGGCTTTTACCATCTGCGCGGGTAGAGAAGCAATTGGTGCATTCTATGTTTTTTCTTTGCTCCCAGACCAGCATGGAATAATGTTTGTATGTTTTGAATCTTAAGTTAATAAGGATTAAGATAAAATTAAGTATTCTTCTTACTACATTTCAACGTGTTTCGGATAAAACGGTAACATTAGTCGCCTTACACTCGCATGACCTTTAACACAATAATTGTATACTGCGAAAATCGCTTAAGCTTTTAACGTTAGTTTTGATAAGGCAGGTTCTAAATAAAAGTCAACTGCAACTTTTTGCTGACATAACTAGAAACACAACTGAAAGGGTGTTACGGTAATGAATGTCAAAACTCAATTTAAGTTGCAGATCATACTGTATATTTTTTAAACCGATGTTGGTTTCGAAATTCGGTAGTAAAATCTCTTATAGACCATTATTTTGTTCTAGACGAGCTAATGCATAGCGCGGCGATGGGCGGAGGGGCACTCTTCGGGTGCTCCTCCGCCGGACACAGTGGAGTCAACCAGCTCGGAGGAGTCTACGTCAATGGGAGGCCTTTACCTGACTCCACGCGGCAAAAGATCGTGGAACTAGCGCATTCGGGAGCCCGGCCCTGCGACATCAGCCGCATCCTGCAGGTCTCCAACGGCTGCGTCAGCAAGATATTAGGCAGGTCAGTTACACTCCAACTATCTAATACAGAAGCAAACGCTTGCTTGAATCCGTTAGATAGAGGATCGAGGAACTGACGCACTCGGTAGGCCAACCCTGTGACATCAGCTATATCCAGTAGATCGCCAACTGCTGCGTCAGCAAGATACTTGGCAGGTTAATTGCGCTTTAAACATTTAAAACAGTAGCAGAGTCTTTTTTGACTCTATGTGACAGACAATGGTGAAGTTAGCGCACTCAGGAGCCTGCTCCTGCGGTATTAACCTCATCATTCTCGTCACCAACAACTGTGCCGGCAAGATGCTTTGGTAGGTTACTTACACTCTTAACCTTAATTTCTAATTTTTCTTTCTTAGTAAAAGCTACAGGGAATGATACAGTGAGCCCTCACCTAACTCCAAGCTAGTATCCCAAACGCTTTGCTTCGAAACTTCGATAAAATGGGCTGCAGCAGTAAAGAGTTATAAATATCGACTACGGTGAAAATTGTTAGCGATGAACCAGAAATCAACAGGTAGGTCATCTATAAAACGATGTAGTTCGACCAAACCTGGCTAATGAAGCAAACAGATACCATCGCAAGAGAAACCGTGAATTCCTAAAGTTACTAAACAGATGAAGATAAGGAATTATATCAAAATCCGCAATTCATCGCAACTCTGTGATTACGTCACAAAGTACCGCTAAGCACCCATAACAATAAAAAGTAGGTACTATTACTCCGACAGGCATAAACGAATTATTTAGCACAAAACCCATTGTCGCCTCAACAAAAGTCGAAGAATCGATCTAAGAACTAAGGGGTCAAATTCCGGGGCCACGCGTTAACAAATTGATGGAATTCCCATAATACCGCCCAAGGAACCGCACAATGGTTCGAGTAAGTATTGTCGCGGACAAAATTAAGGAATATTTTCAATGAATTAATCAATACAATACTAGTTTGAGTTTGCATTCCCATAGTGTATTGTTTTTGTTGAATGCGTCGTGTGCGCCGCGGGGTGTTCTCGACACTGGGAACGCATCGGGTGCTTGGTGTTAGGGTGTTCTAATTTCCCACTTTATTGTTTGATTGCGATTTTATCTGGAGATCACGGAGGATTCCGACCCTCGCTCCTTGAGCCTGAGTGTTTATGGTAACGTCAATGGGATTCGATTGTTTTTGTAATCGGAATGCAACTGACAAGCGTAGAATTACAGCCACCCTAGCCGTGTGAAGCGCCGTCTGTAGCCAGTTGGAGATGCTGGAAAACCGTTGCAACTTCAGCGAAAATATATTTGGAGAAACCGCCTCAGAACAAATTCATCAAGTTGTGCTAAAATAATTTCGGAAATAAAAGATTGAAGCGCAAAAAAAAAATCTTCGTAACTTTAAATATAAATGTAAGGCGAAACAAACTACAAATGTCAATGGGGAACAATAAAACAAATAAACGGTGTCAATCAAAGAAATTTCGCCTTTTTAATACACGGTATGCCTTTCAGGGCTGTCCCACGACCGCCCCTAAATAAAAATCAAAATAAAACATTATTTTCCTAGTAATTGGCACCCCTACTGAGGGAGACTGCTTGACGCCACTTCAAGAGATCTTATAGGAAAGCAAATTATGCTGGGACCCTAAAATACAGGGGCCACATGTTATTATTTTTCGTGTTTTGGAAACAAATGTGAGCACAGCTAATACTTGAAAAACATAAAGATACACACACATTTGGTTTGAGATGTTTTTTTCTTTACAAGCGTGTTTTCTGCAGATAACGTTCGCATCACTGTCGTTCGATAGAAAATCCTTCGGCGAGTATTCTACCAAGAAATCTTAGCTTTTATGAGCCAAGATTTGTACACAAATAATTTCTTTTACAACCAAGGTATTCAATTATCGTAATTTATTTATGGATTCGTCGAAACAATTAAAAAACGTCTGTCTTTTGCAATCCAAATTTTACTTTCGAATTTGATGGACACTACATTTTTTTTTCATTTTACGTTTGTAAATACTTAAACGCGTATATGTATTTGTATATTTTTCATATGGCTATTAAGACGTAAACTGGCTGCAAAAGCCGTTTTTCCCATACTCCCCTGGATCTTATCGTGCCAATTACGAAAGGGTTCTAGAAGGGGCAAGCGTGGCGGGACTCCTAATTAAGAGCTGCCCCGCTGTTACGTTCTTCGTACGGTCTTGATAACTTTTGATATTTAAAAAAAGTTGTTTTTTATTAATAGCAGAATTTTGTGCGTCGTGGTTTTGTCGATGCTTTAAAGTTTTGGCTTTTTCATTTTTTTTTGACGACGAAATTTTCCTTTTTTTTCTATGAATGCTGTTATTTTTTTTGGCTTATGTCATTATGCATTATGATTCAATAATTGTCATATTTGGCTGCGTTAAAATGCTAGTAAAGAGTAAACATAAGATCGAGAGTTAAAAACTTATATTTCGTTACTAAAAAAGTTAAATCCTAATACCTATTGCTTTCTATTGAATAATGTACCTATTGCTTTCTTATTATATTTCCTTTGCGTGTACATTAATCGCTACGTACACTCCCTCACTGCTGGCAAATTTCGTATCAACGATAACAGATTCTAAGTAAGCGCCCACTCATATAAGTACAATTGCATTACATCAGTAACTTAGTTGCATTTGAATAACCACTTCAGAAACAATCTCAGATAAGCCCCCTTTTGCCCCCGAAAACGTTATCTACATCGCCCCCAGTGCATTTTGCCCTGTTATGCTCCATTCGCACCACTGTGCGAGTTGAAATATCTCGCGCTGTGCAATTCTGACCAAAGTCGGGGTGCCCACTGTGCGATTTTCTTTGGCATTGGATAATATTAAATCAATAACTTTTTGCATTATGCGGAATGGAGGTGATTTCAATCTATTTGGTATTGTTTGGCGGGATGTCCCGTCGCACAATTCGGTGCCGGTTGCGGGTAGAATTCACCTAGTTAGTCTAATAACGTTGGTTTCTGTCGATTTGAGGTATTGTGGATAGTTCACGTTTTAACAGTTTAGAATTTAGTTATGTTTCGTAAATTTCCATAGATAAACTAGTCTTTCCAGACAGATGACTTCTTGATGAAGAAAGACTTCAGCGCGATGTAGAGTATAGGAGACGTTATCGGCGCCAGCTACTCTTGCGTCGTAGCTGTTTTATGTAGTCTGTACTAGATGGCGTTTGGATTGCAACACAGTCGATGGTAAATGATAGCGCTTCTTTTAGCACTTTTTTATTCAAGATATGTTATCATATTAGGCACTATCATATTAGGCAGGTTTTATAAGGCCAACGATAGAATGGGCGAAAATCTTAGGAATCATGTGATAGGCGATTCGCTAGCAACCCATCACTATTTTGATTCCCCTTTCCTATACGCCCACAAACATGCTAAACGTTGCCTACCCTGTCTACCACGTAAGGGATAAATACATGATTTATGTATGTATGTATAATTCATTAGGTATATAAAATACATAATTCATCATTACCTCTGAACAAATAAACACAAAAAGCGTTTAAAACATAATTGAAAGTTCGCCGACCTTAAATAAACTGCCAGTCAATTAAAATGTAATCTACGCACCCTCAACGCAAAATCTGTTGCCCAAGGCAAAAGCGATTACCGAACTCTATGGGCCCCACAGGCCCTTTTCGCTAGGGCCTAACCGAACAAATCGACTCGATTGTCGAATGTCGAACGTACGACAGATGACATCGGGATTGCGATTCGATATTGTTTATTTGGGGTTAAGCCATTGTGGCGGTTTAGAATACTTTTACCATATCCAGGTCAGGATGGCACGTTGAATCAATATTATGGTTACTTGGATTAGAGTGAAAGGGATATGGTTATTTGTATTTTTTGTCTCGGCGCTTTTGATATTTCCAATTCGACTGAGGCACTCAAAAATATATACGCGTGCTGGCGCGGTTGATACAAGAATCGTGTCAAAACTACTAAACACACTGTCAGAATGAAAACATATTGTGTTATTAATATGTTAAGTGTGTTATCATTCTTATTTCGAGTAATATTTGAACTGATAAAGAGTCTGTGTTTCCTGAACGCTGCAGTCTGGCCGTTATGAAATCTAGGGTGAATGGGTATTCGCTAGGCAAGCGTGATCCGTCTTAGACCACATATTTGCTTACTACCATCAAACACATGTTTATTTTAAGTTATGAATTAACTATTAGTAGGCAGTTAAAAAAATAAATTCATTTTTTTAATTTTCCCAGTGACTTTTTTCATTCACCATTTTCTTACTCTGGGGCCCGATTTTCGAAAGTGGTGAAAAATTGTGCTGAATTTGAAATACAAGTAATATAGAAAACAATCACAGCTCTCATTAATCTTGTGAACTGGTCAAAACTTTGGTTAGAGCTGTAGTTTTGGAGATAATAAGCTGATGTACCACTTTCGAGTGATGTGCTTTTAAAAATCGAGCCCCAGTACTTATAATTCTTCTTCTTTACTCGTTATACGCGTGATGATATTTTTATTTTTATTCTTCTCTGTACGACTTGTAGCATCTAACATTGTATCTGAATGGAAGGGTCCTGTAACACAGGGTATCCTAGCACAGGGCCCTCAGTTGTAACTAACATAAAATTTGTTTGGAATAAACACTTTTCATTTCATTTTTTTTTTTTTTTTCATAATTTGTACCTATCTGTACAAGATTTCTCGTAAACCATAAATTCCATTCAAATGACGAAATAATTTCGAAATCGTCCAATTCTCATCCATTTCCTTTTTTGATCTCAAATATCGGCGCATTTCAGCATACCTTCGTTTGCAGCCACTTATCCCTAATATCTACATTGTCAACGCTACAATAGTATCTCGACAGTCGAAGTATCGACACATGTCGATCACACAATACCGTTGTCGAGTACTTACATCCTTGCTGGCAACACAGCCGCAGTAAAACAGTCTCTACGACCGAGCGCGCAAGGTTTATAACAGCTCGGGATCACTAAAAGATTGAAAAGGTCGAAATAGATAATAAAATCGACAACTCTAACGTTATCGACTGAAGGTTGAATTTGTTGGTTGGTTTCGAGATGGGATTATATTTCTGTAAATGTGTTTTAAATAGTTACTGGTCGAGTGGTTACGGAAGTTATAAAAAAAATTGATACATTTTTAATCGTAACATTAAGTTTATTTTTCTGAATGTTCGTCTTGGATTAACCACTGTGTTTTCCAAATTTATTTTGTTTTTAAATAAAAACAAACAAATTAAGACGCGATGTTAAATATTTTGAATTTAGACAGAAAAAGCACATCGAGTCATGAACATAGTTTACGGCTAACGAAGGCTAACGCATGACATGTTTCAGTGTTAAAAATATATAGATCGCTGTTATTTTGACTTTTAAACTCGTTCGGGCATTTGCTTTGCACCTACTATTTTCACGAAATTTCCGCGTATATTTATTCCTTTATTTTGCCCGACATCTGCGCCATTGGACCGATATCCGTGCGACGTCAAAATTCATTTGAATTGCGCATCAAAAAGCAGCGTAGAAGCGAATTAAAAAACAGAAGTTACCTTTCAGCATGCACCAAACACGAGCATATTTGAAAACAAAAGTAAAATCAATGAAATTTTCCTCATAAGATAGTTACTGAATAATGTTTATTCCAAGTGGCACTGCCGCTTTTAGGAATTCTAGGTAGGTGTATACCATAACAATGCACTTTATAAGTACTAAAGTGCTAAAATTCTGAACAACTCCTTGTTTGTTTATACCGTCTATCGTCCACGTAAACAGAGTGCCGAAGGGGGTCCGAAGCCCGGGTAGTCACTACCCCGGCAGTGGGTTTCTATAAATACTTAGCAGTTTAAGCACGGAACGGTCACTACTAAGATAATGCATGATGTCATTAGCCATATTTTACGCTCCCACGACACTTCCAAGTCGTTGTCGCAATTAGACGGGGTTTCATCGAGCTGTGTCATGGGGGGTTCTAAACTTTGGGTAGGCTACCCCGGTAGAGGGTTCTTAATCCTATACTTTCTACAGCCACTTGTATACTTTAAAACTGACCGTCGCCACAACGGTAGTGCAGAATGATACTAACGGGTCCATATTTTGTCCCATAAAATTGAAGTAAAGAATGTACGGTTGGCCATAATTTTTGCTAGTCAGAAAGCGCTTTATTTTTGTACAAGTGAGTATTTTTTTAGAATTGATAGTAAAGTAACCTAACCTACAGCATTCTGATGACTTTTGACAATTTCAAATGGTCAAAAAAAAATGACTAACGAAAATTATGACCAATGAAAATTATGAGACAAAAAGACTTGTGATACCACTGTTCTCAGCAACCTACTTGTTTGTTATTCTGTGTTTTACGCTCTCACGACATGCCCAAGTCCAAACTAAGTTCAGCTTTGCACGCAGATATTACGAGACGGGTTCCATCAAGCCACGAGCCATCGGGGGGTCCAAACCCCGGGTAGCCACTACCCCGGTAGTGCAGAAAATCGCTGACTACAAGAGGGAATGCCCGTCGATCTTCGCGTGGGAGATTCGGGATCGTCTACTCAGCGAGAACGTGTGCAATAATGATAATATACCTAGTGTGAGTATCATTTTACTATTTTTTATCTATCATTAATCACCCTTGTTCTTCGTACATAACCCAGTTACATTACTAGGACATTTTAAGGTAAAATAGGGACTATTTCTAAAATGAAACAAACATGTTCGCGGCTTAGGGGTGGCCGCACCTAAAGCTAAATTAATCCAAATTAATCATCCAACGTTGGTTTTACTAGTGCTGGTAATGTAACTTGGTTATGTACGAAGAACAAGCAGAAGTATACATCGCGCACGTTGTTTTTCTCACTTGTCGCTCAGTCCATCTCTTTCTTACTAAATTGGTTTGTAAAACTGCTTTTCGATTAGAAATTTGCAAATCTGTGTAGAAGATTATGTAGGTATATTGCAGTCATTAGGGTGCGCTCCTATACAGATGGAGATAATCATAATTCGACCAACTTACTAATCACTACTCAACTTACTCATCTTACTAATTTGATAATGTGATGTGGATTTCGACTAAAGTTGGTCAGTTCTTCACGAAAACTTTGCTCTGCTTTAGTGGAAGCGCACCTTTAGCATCTTTTGTGTTAATTGCTTAGCTTAGTTGTCATCAGCGCTAGGCTAAGTCCGTAATTTTAGTTTACTAAGTTACAGAGAAAGAAACTGAATTGCGTATCACCGTGGAACCTTTTCACTGCAAACGTCATAATGCCTTACCATACACCTGCCAAAGAAATTATTGCGAAATTGTATGAGAATAGGTTCCATAAAGGTTCGAGATTCAGTTTCTTCAATTGCATTAGCGTGCCTTTTTAATGATAATAATCTTTAAACTTGACATTGACTTAAGAAAGACAAAGACGTGACGTCAAATAAATTATTTCACTGGTCTTGGATAACTACTGGCTTATGTAAGTTATAATTACCATACTTTAAATTCTAACCTACCATTCATAAGATAAACATCTTACGAGATCCGGTCACCTTGACATGTCGACATTGCTTATACCTTACTCGTAGCAATAGACGACATTGTATGATATTGTGAATGTCAAAACATTTGAATTAAATCGAGTAACTAACATGAACGTATTGATCAATTATTTCACGTAGAAATTGAAAAAAAGTCAAATGTAGAGTTGGCACATGTCCTGCCCATGCCCAGTGGGTCAGCGTCGAAATAATCCGGACAAAACCCCAACAAATTCTTAATCCAATTTTGCGATTAGAAAAATTTCACGTCACAATCGGGCATACCATATGTTGCGGGTCGGACACGGGTTCATTGTCCTGGGCCTTTTCAAGACGGATCCATGGACCCTACTCAGTATAATGCGTATTCTGCGCATTATTGATGGCTGCTTATAAAATTGCCGGCCGATATGTTTGATGACGTTTTATTAGATCTTTGTGATGTCCATACAAATGGTTGTCTATTGTCCTGGAGTTCATAAATTTCTGAGTAGTTTGGCTATTATTTGAAGTTGCTTTGATATACTCAATTTTAATGTTGACATTGTGGAGTCCACGGTGAAAGCAAAAAGTTTTAAGTACTAGGTGTTATTTTTATGACTATCTAAGTGATAATGTTGTTCCAAAATGTATTTTATTTTCATTTTAGTTATGCTTCAATTCAGAATGTTACAAATGCCACTTCCGAAAATATTACTAGATCATCCGATGTATTTAAAAAGATAATACACCACATGAATTATTAAACCTTCAAATTCTAAAAATATTACACCAAATACCAAGAAAAACCGTCGTAATCACATAAACTTTGTATACTCATAAAATCTTAGTAAACTCTTCAACAAACTTCGTCCTTTAAATGCTTCGGATATAATTAACTATGCCTCGCTCGGCCGACGATACGAAATAAAAATACGATCCCTATGAAAAGTATCGCGTACGAGATTATAAATAAAGCTGTGTACAAAATGACACGACGGGTAATCGAACCAGACGCGAGCGACATCTGCCCGGCCAATATAGGCAAAAAAAATCTTGAAATCGTATTTTTTCAAACCAATATCTACGACAATAATGTCACAACTCCATTCCTATTTTCGCTCAAAGCAACGCATAATGTAAACACTCGCAGACACAATGAATGCCGCGAGCAAAAAAAGTTTTTGTAATTTCGAGTGTCGACTCGGTTTTGAGGACGTGTTGTGTGTCATCTGCTAATGGAACAAAAGAAACATTTCTCAGGTTCATAAAAACAAATCTAGTTCAATGACTTACATCAAAATTAGGAGGACTAGATAAAACGTGTAAGTGTCGACAACATACATCTAGTTACCTACATCCTCCCCCCGCTTAACAAGAGGACACAAAATCGAAATACCGTAAGCCCCTAGGAGATTCGGCGCCAAAGGGGCTATTTTTATGACTGTCGTACCTACGCACGCGGCCCACTGGGCAAATAGGTGAGCGGAGCGACTGATCCGCAGACACATGTGTTAGAGCGGGACGGTTACATGTCGTGCGTGACGTCGTCTAGTCATAACGGTCGAATGGGCGTGATGTTTCTTACCAACAGAAAGCGGACAAAAATACGAGGAACAATCGATTATTGCTCGGAGGAAAAATGGCATAACTGCGGTCGTGAGGCGGGGGGCGCGTTGATTACTTCTGCTGCGTGCCTACGTATACTCACTCCGTATACGTGTTTTATATCGTATTGCGAAAGTTCTATAGAAGTGTAAAGGCTCGAAATGAACGGAATTCGGAGCCGAACGCTTCGATCACAATGTGATGCAAGTCAGTAAGTTAAGCTTGTTGTTTCAGTAGTTTCGGGAGAGTTAGGAACTCGATTTAACTATAGTAATTTCCAAAGTAGGCTTTTTAAAATGCTTTCGTGTACGGTATAGGAGAGAAAAATGTACTGTATGACAATCTAAGTTGACTTAACGATTTTTAACACAATTTACAACGGAATTGCTTTGAGCTTGAGTGTAAGTTTAAGCTATCGGAGCTAACTTTCTAAGCTGAAATACCTAAACAAAAAAATCGCGAAATTAGTTTCTACACAGTTATTTACTAACAACAGAATTACAAATGATACGAAACAAAAAGCAGATTTTTTTTCAAAACCGATTGTCACTTGGGAAATTCCACCACAAATTCTCAAAAGCGCACTTACGTCGTTTCGCTCCCGCGCCGCGATACTATAATTCCCCGTTTACGCGTGAATGCACAGAACATTTGTTGCCTCTTTCACACGCGCACACTTCGCCCTATCCGCACCTATCCCGGCCCTTGTCCCGCGGATTAACGTCAACTGCTTATGGCATAGGAATTGACGGTTAAGTCCAGAATTTATGAAAAGGGAATTTTCGTCAAAATAATATAAGTGTTGGCTCGTCATGAATATTAATAAGTATGACGTTTATGCTCAATTGTATTAACATAATATTGCAGAGTATTGGTAGTTTGTCGGACGACATAGTATGAATTGATTTTGTAATGATGATAAAATTTTAACTTACGTATAAGGACTAAAAGCACTCGTATCCAGTCTTCTATGAACGCCAAGTTAATTACAGTAGAATAAATTAACTGCCGATACTGATAGACCAGCGATTGATCTTGTAAAACTGTGTTTAATCGCTACGAGTATCAAGCGTAAAGATATCACTTCAATAGAATATTTCCGACTAACGTCAAAACTAGACAACAAGAAACTGGCCACTAACAAATTAAAAGCAAATTCAAAGACCGTTAAATACAAATTAAAGGCACGTTCTCAATTTAAATGTGGCGTTCGATCGCACAGTGGGTTAACTGTAACCCGACACCACCAAAACGCTACCGTCGAGCATTTTCGGGGCTTCGACGCGTAAAGTATATTATATAACCAGGTTTTGTTTTCGTTTACACGCAAAACGGTTGTAAATGAAGTGTGGTGTCCATTACGTGCGTGTGGCATTATAGGCTACTGGTGTTTTAAATAGGCTTACAAGGTGGGATCCGTTTTAAGTCTGTCTTTGAATAAGCATAATACAAGTCAAGTAAAGAAACAGACAGATAAACTAAGTCAAACTTATAGAGCGTTAAGTACTTTTCACTATTACAAATTACTGATAATTTTCAAATATTAATAATATAAGATAATTTTCAAATTTTATTTTGAAATTTAGGCATGTTACTGAGACATGTGCTATAAGAGACAAGTCGCCTCCTTCGATAGACGATAGAAAAAAAATAAACGAAATGGGGAACACAAAGCGCTCTCGCCTTCTAAATCTTAATAACAATTGTCACTGCACCATTTTCCTGCACTTACTCATCAAAACGGTACCAAACCACCATTTCATCGCTGAACCAGTCAGACCCTACGTTTCTGTCCCACTAGGGCCCTCTGTCACGCAGTGTTACTCTTTAATTCACGACATAAGCGACATTGTGTCTAGGGGGAGTGATTAACGTCTGGGAAGGTTAATTATCAGGGTATCTTGGGAATATAGTGTGAAGGAGAGATTGTGTGAGGAGTTGAGGTTAACATTTTCAGTCTATGTCTAGGATCTACGGTCTCTTCGGTGTCGAAGTCTTGTTTAGAACATACAGCCACGTATTAAAAGACGCACCTAATAGTTTTTTGTACAAAAAGGACGTATAAAGAAAGTCCTCGCGGCGTATTTTTAGAAATAGCACTGTTTGTTTAGTTTAA
This sequence comes from Pandemis cinnamomeana, assembly GCA_932294345.1. Taxonomy (NCBI): domain Eukaryota; kingdom Metazoa; phylum Arthropoda; class Insecta; order Lepidoptera; family Tortricidae; genus Pandemis; species Pandemis cinnamomeana. Next base: position 5,868,854 of record OW028721.1, read on the forward strand.
CATGGACCTCCGCAAAGTAACGCCTGAATCTGTAAAGGGTGTTGTTCCAGTAAATGACAATTTTATTTAAACTCGTCGCAAAATAAAAGGCCCGTTTTGACAGTTCACGCCTATGAAGTTCTCTATTTTTTACCGATCGAAATGTTCTGAAGGTAATTACATTTTTCATTGATGGGTACCGCCCACTCGGCTAAGTGCTGTGCATAACGATTTTTTCATATTGTCCACAAACTAATAATAATCGGTTAAAGAAAAAAATAAATCGATCAAGATATTTTTTTAAGGCCGACTCGCACTTGGCTGGTTTTATTTATTTAAATACTAGTGTTCATCAATCAATTAATTACTGAATTTCACTGAATTTCAACATCAATTAATTACTGAATTTCACTGAAAATTAAGAGCTTGTAACATTGTATCATTTCAAAATCTACAACATCAGTGTAAGTTAAATTTTCTAAACAGAACTTTAATCCAATGCACTTTACAATATATATTCAAATCGATCAAGTACTCATGCAAACTTGAATCGATTTATCGTGAGTATCGAGTACCGAGTCGTATGGTTACATCACTAGTTACGTCGCGAAGACAAATGTCAAAACGGGCCTTTTATTTTGCGACGAGTTTAAGTTTTCAAGGTTTACGGCCGTACCGGCTTAAATTAGCATAAAGTGCCTTTAAAGTACGCTACGTAACTTTCTGCTAAATAAAATTATTTTTTACAGGAGCTTTTCTTGCTGTCTGAAACTTTTTGTTGACTGTATTTACCTTGCCAGTTTATTTATTACGTACAAGACGTGGCTTAAAGCAACTAACAAATACAAGCAAAAAATTTACAATTTCAAGTAGCACATTGCTTAGACATAAAAATATTAATAAATGGTTATTGTAATGCATTATTCGACTGAAACAATGAGCGTTTAACCCTTAATAAATAAAAATCACGCTAGTATGTTTTTTCACAAAAAGTAAAAATACTCTCATCGCAAATCGTCGATAACAATTTAACATCCATAATGAAGCCGGTGAAAGCTCCATCAGTGAACTATCCAATCTCAGCGCCCTAAGAGAATGGCAAAAAACCTCCCTAACCAAAGCACCCTAACCGCTTTTCACCGGGGAATCGAACCCGGGTCTCCGCGGGTTAAGCGTGTACGTTAAAATGTTTATAGATAATACCAATGTAGGTAATAGTAATTCTAATGGGGACGGACCCTCTCACGGAATTTGTATTCAACGTAATGGCTTTTGTCCGGATATCTTGTATCGGTTTGATCCTGAATAGGACTGGAAAAGTGTAACGGCTTAATAGAGGGGATTTTCATGTATGAATTTCTTTTTTGTCCCGGAGATTAATGAGTGGAACCACTGTGCACCAATTTACAGAATTGAGCAGTCACATAGCGAAAAAAAAGTATGAGTCCTAATTTGAGTAAGACTAAGTTTTATCATAATTTCAGTAACCGTCAACGTCAAGAAGAATCAATACAACAACTGTGGCTCTTTAACTCAAACAAATCTCCAATTTTCGTAAACAAGGCATTGCATTAGCAAAAATCAATAGAGCTGTCAATAAACAATTTTTTTCTCCCGGACCACCAACAGCCGGATCTCTAACACTATCGCTCGCTAGATGATCTATCGCCATGTCACGTAATGAGGTGCGCGCGCGGCGATCGTGACACCTGTCAACTGTCAACTTCGAACAGGACCAAGCTTTTAACTTTAAAGCGCCAAAACAGGCCTTAATAGTTCAGATGGTAGGTTCCTTAACGCTTGCTCAATTTATTAGCTATTAGCTGTTTTGGTTTTAAAGTTTTAAACTGATGCCGGGGAACGCCCGTGCATCGAATGATCTATGAGAGCTATCACTGCGAAATATGATACGTTAACTTTTAATTAGATGAAGATTTTATCGATATACTTTGTTGGATATTGTTTAGTTAAGTCTTTTAATTAATTTGAACTGATTCGAGAATTGCTTGTACCTATCTAATAGTAAGAAAGTTTCTTTCGTTGTAGCTAAGATGACAATATAATACTGAAACTGGAGTTTAATACAAAATTATGTTTAGCTGTAGACATTGGTAGGAAAATAACTTAAATTTGATACCCATCGTTAACTATTATTGTATTTGGTTCTGGTTTACAGCTGGCTAAAAATGTTTAGACAAATAAGACGCGTACGTAAGAAATTCGATAAAAAAATCACCGGCTATCAGAATTCTGAATAGAAAGAAAAATCAAACATCTGAAAAAGTTGGCAAACGATAAAATTATCCAAATAAATGAATTAATCGCACGCAAGGTCGAGAAACGAAAGTCGTACCATATCGTTTTACGTTGCCGGTTGTCCCGTCACGATCGTCGTGTCGGCCGTATCGGGTAACCGCCATGTACGGTAGTTGCCAGATTTCAGGCTTGACTTACCTTCGTTTCGATATTCTTGACAGCTGTTAATTATTGGATATGTCGGCTGAAGATAAACCAAGTGCGCTTGAAGTTTGATAAGAATGCATTTTCGAACCTTCGCAATTTTAATCCTATAACAGGTAGGTACTTAATTTAAGACTTGGTCGGTTTGATAACACCAGGTTATCTGGTAGAGATCCCTTATAGGGATAAGTTCGCCTTTGTGTATATACTTAATGTCTTTTTTGTGGTTTGTTTCTGTTTCTTTATATTTGTACAATGAAGCATTAACTTACTTACTTAGAAGTAACACAACCGTTGCCATCTTTGGAAATTTTGGTTTGTTAGAAATATTTTTATTTTAGTGAAGAGTTGCATTTGCTTGAGTGTTGTGAGCTAGTCCTTTGGTGTTTGTAGATTGACGATTTTTTGCGTTACTTTTTTTACGAAAACTATTTTCAGAATTTTGCGCAGCGTTTTTTCGTGCCAAACCACTGTGCACATCAAACTACCGTAGCCAATGGCCTCAAAAACTTACGATCAAAGTTGGCTAAAAATATATTTTTTAAATCTCTTTAAAGCCCCTTGCACACGCACATTGTGTGTGGGGAAAGTTTTAGACCCGTTATACACATCAGTGGACACTAATTCGGGTAGCTTGGAGCAAAAGGGTGTAAGTCGACGGCAAGGAAAAAGGGACCAGAGGGCTTATTAAATTGTTCTAAAATGGACTAAAATTCAAAAAGTGTCCTTAATGTCATCTGAGACAGTAAAATATGTAATAACTTTTAAGTGAGATTCTTTTTAAAACTTTATACGATGGGGCATTTTCGAATCCGAAACTTTACACGATAACACGAATTAAAGTGAAATTAATGTTACAAATATATCGCTAACCGATACACAAAACCAATTAGTTAACAAATCCATAAAAAACGACGGCTGCGTGCATTCTCGCGTAATAATGTGGAAAAGGTCGAATTAGGCCCGCCATTGCTCAAATAATGACATCTGAACAAATACGATCAATAGAAAAAAACTATACGCAACACGTGCTCATTTCCAAAGATATCTATATTAAATCCCAAATTTAGCGACTTTACTTAGTGCATTTTGAACCTTGGTAAGTCAATAAAATAATGAGTTCAATACTCGTTAATTTAATTTGAAAAAATAATAAATTTGATCTGTCCACTCCACGTGTCTAACACCTGTCCAGATTCAATAAAAATTCATGAAATAGGTACCAACCTACGAAAAAATCAATCCTTTAAAATTCGAACGAGGCGCTTTAATCTTGCCGGCCTATCTGATTGGCCAGGGAGCTGTCAGAAACAGAATTTGTGTTTTAAATGCACCTCTCTTATTGGTCGGAGCGTTCGAATTTCGAAATGTTTTTGGCGTTTAGAATAGAAGGTCTTTTTTTGTCGTGCTATCTGATTGGGGAAGGATTTAAATAATTGGTTTTCCAATCGCTTATTAGGATACTAGAGTGTGCGTCGCGTATGAAATTGGAATCTAAAATGACCTTTACAGCGGTCGTGTGGCGTGAAACTGGTTTATTTTGTGTGGGTAATTCGGTAGCCATATTTATGTTCCCACGTTGTTTTTATCTGTATTATCAATATGTCTGAAGCGTCAATCAATTGGAAGTCCGAATGCCTAAGTGTCTGCGACTGTATTAGTTTTTTTTACCAATCAGAAATTCGACAAGTTTTTCTTCCTTAATAGCGGCGAAATGTTTGGAATTCTTTTATTATCACTTGCTAATAAATTACTTGACTGGTAATACATGTTTAATAAATTTTTAGTAGGTAGGTACCCGAAATCCAAGAATATTTTGAAAATTTTTTTTAGACAGTTGTGCTTATTACTGAGATCGTAGAGTTAAGTTTAGGTACGAAAATTTGTTCAGACCGACTAAGTATCCTGATGAGTGTGTGAAAATATTGTTAATGGTTTTTGGGACATCCCATGTACATCATATTTAATACACTCAGCGGAAAAAATATGACCCTCATATGTATGCAATATACGTAATTTTGTATGGAAACTGGGTCCAATTTTGTACCGCTGAGTAGGTCATTCACTTGTTAGTACCTAAGAAATGTAGTCTTCTTTGCTGGTCTGGGAGCAAAGAAAAAACATAGAACGTACCAGTTGCGTCTCTTCCCGCGCAGATGGTAAAAGCCTAACAACCCATCGCTATTTTGATTCCCCTTTCCACCTGTACGCCCACAATCATGCTAAACGTGGCCTTTAGGTCTCGTTACCTTAGGCTCTGTCTACCCCGTAAGGGATAAAGATATGATTTACGTATGTATGTAAGAATGTAGAAAACAAAGCTTTAGGAATAATTCGTTTGCCACATTCTGACCAGAACAACGAAAGCCATAACGAAATCTGTTTTCGCGCGCTCTGCTCCATTAGTGTAGCAGGGGATTAATAGCAGCATTACGGGGCTCACTGTACCGCCTTGTTGTTTATGAAGCTGGTTCAACTGTACTTTTTACTTTTACCCATAATATTTGTAACTATTCATCTCTATCTCTCTGTCTGTCTGTTTGCTACCTATTCACGGCGACTTTTCTATTGATCTTAGCAAAGGCTAGATTTTTGGTTAAAAAAAGAGACCACTTTGTTACCGGATTAAATCTTATCTTATTAGAATTTTCAATTGGCATTTTGAAAACAACCTTCCACACGCAATCAGTTAAATCAGGCCACAAACAAAAAAAAATCTTTCACAAAAGTTATAATGCTGGCAACTTACAAAAAAGCTAACCACAAAAGAAAACATAGGCTATTTCGTATGCGCTGTTCGACCCCCGCCTATTCCCTACAGGGAACGTAACCCACGGCAACAGATATTATATAGATCTACGCATCCGTATAGTTACGTGTTAAAGTAGGCATACGTTCGTGTGGGTTTTTTACGCATGCGTGGATTTTTGGAAAGATATTGGGCTTTTTAGGGGGGTGGGAGGGTCTAATCTTTGTGCCCCTTTGAGGCCTCCGATTGGAATTTAGTAATCATATTAGATTTTAAATTACACGTGTTTGGGAGTTGGGGTCGCAATTTGTTTCCTATTAGAATAGTTGGGTGTTGTGTCGTAGTTAAGGGCTCGCGGTAATGGGAAAAGGATGATAATAACTAAAGTACTATAATAAAATAATAACAGAAGTGTGTTTACAGTTAGATTTGTTCTTAAATGTTAGAGAACCTTAACTTAGTTAAAGTGTGTTAAGGTACTAAGTTTTGTTTAGCGTAATTTTTCGCTAATTGATTCAAAATTTGATCATTCTGTACTACTCTTACAATTATTGCTGAAAGAATTTCCTCTAAGTATCTATCCTTAAAAAGATAAGTTCCTTTTTGAACCGGCGAAATGCTACAGTTTATTAATCAAATAAAATTTTAAACAGACGAAGTTAAAAAAATACAAAACCATTTTTTTTGCTGTAATTTTTAATGTGTAATCTTTCCCGCCAGGTTTCATCAATAAACCGAGTCCTCCGAAACCTGGCTTCACAAAAGGAGCAGGCTGCGTCTGCGCAGAACGACAGCGTGTACGAGAAGCTGCGCATGTTCAACGGTCAGGCGGCGTCGGGCTGGTGGTACCCCGGCCTGCCCGCGCCCGCGCCCGCGATACCCGCGCCGCTGCCGCCGCAGCTCAACCGGCCGAGCAGTGAGGAGCACAAGAGAGGTTAGCAGATAGTGTACAAGCTGCATGTTGAGCAGATTGGTTCGTGGTACCCCGGCCTACTGGCGCCTGTATGCCTAGCACGAAAGCATATGTAAGTCGCGTCGCTCGCGAGATAGATTACCCATCTCTTTCTAAAACGAATAGTAAGAAAAAGACGGGCAATCGACGCGGCTTTTGTACGCTTTCGTGCTAGACGTACTGCATCCGCGATACCCGCGATAGCTCAACCGGCCGAGCAGTGAGGAGCACAAGAAAGGTGAGCAGAAAGCGTACAAGCTGCAAGTTTAGCTGATATATGGTAGCGCTATCTCTGCCTGCCCGCGCCCGCGATATACTACAGCTTAACTGACCGAGCAACGAGGAGCACTAGAGATATGAGCAGACAGCGTGTACAAGCTGCATGTTGAGCAGATATAGGTTGGCCCGCGCCTGCGATATGATACAGCTTAACCGGGCAAGCAGTGAGGAGCACAAGAGAGGTGAGCAGACAGCGTGTACAAGCTGCATGTTGAGCAGATATAGGTTGGCCCGCGCCTGCGATATGATACAGCTTAACCGGGCGAGCAGTGAGGAGCACAAGAGAGGTGAGCAGACAGCGTGTACAAGCTGCATGTTGAGCAACAGCAGACCCGTAGTACCTACTGCATGCTCGCGCCCGCGTCCATTATACCCGCGTATACCATATTTAAAAGCAAAAACACGTAATCCCTTTTCGAATACTTAGTTGACGTTTATGTGACTAGCTAAGCCAACAGGAAAATGCCTTTAGTGTTTTTCTTTGATGTAACGCTTTCCCGAAATATTTACTCGCACAACTTATTTGTCGAATAATATTTTGTTCGATTAGCAAAAATACGACGTTCGATATGAAGTCAGGCAACAGTGCATTGACCTCTGTTACTAAATGCCTCTTCATTGAGCATTGAGCGTACACATGCATATCGCTTTTGGATTTGTTTTAACTAACTATCGCTGTTAGTCTCTAGCATAGATAAATTGATGAATTAACCAATAGAGTAGGTTTAAATTAGGCCTTGTCTTGTCTCGTGCGCGCGTGCCGATTTATAAGCTGTGCAAGGCTGCAAGGCGGAGTTTAATCCGGCCTCACTTAGCCGTCCGCAAAAGTACGTATTGACTTGTTTGGTTGGTGGCAAGCAACCGTGCTTAATATCTGAATATTTTTGAACCTATCCAGCCGTTAATTTGCGACGCAAACCCTAAAACTTTCCTATTTTAAATATTGCTGTGAAATCTACGGAAACTTCTTACGAGACGTCAAAATGTCTCGAACTGCACATTCGAACTTGCAAAATTTCACCCCTGTTTCCATTCAAAACATGCCACCCCCCACCCTCTTTGTTGTGGGGGGATACCTCTAGACTTGTGGAGATTACGTCGTGACCTCTTTTGTGTTGTCTATGTCTATGAAAATGTTGAGCGCACTTGGAACATTGTCGTGTTAAAATGTAACTTTGTTTCATACTGAAACGCTGATCCCTACTTAATTCTTACAAATGTTATTCTGTCTGTCTGTTACGCCTTCACGCCTAAACCACTTAATCGATTTTATTGAAATTTGGTACAGAGATAGTCTCAGTCCCGGGGAAGGATCGTTTTTATCCCGGAAAATTGCATAGTTCCCGCGGGATAGCGATAAGCGAATTCTGCGCAGACTTAGTCGGGGGCAAACGCTAAACAGCTAGATTAATTGAAGAAATTTCTTATTTCAAATTAATTTTTGGACTCTTTGTCTGCTCCCGCGGGAATTTTACACTTTCCTGGTCATCATCATCATCTCCAGCCTAAGTCCCACGGATGGACACAGGCTTCTTCTAATAGGTCCTGCCAAACTGTGCCATAGCCAACAGAGGACCTAGTGTAAGTTTAAGACATGAAAAACGTCTCATAGTCGCGTTGTTGACTTCTCTATTACTATGGGCATATGGACAGCACCACTCGAGACAGTCTTAATATGACATTATAAAGTTAACGTGGCATTTAGGTAATGCTGCCTCAGGCTCTATCTATGTTAGCCTTAGTTAACCTTCGATGTAAATAACACAACGGTTTCAGGATGAACGACAGATTTCTTAAAATTAACACCCCTTTTATAGATTCCTGGGGAACATACCGTTACCGCGATGTAGGAATGCGACGCCCCGATACAACGGCATCTAGCGGCCGATAGACACACTAAACAAATGTAACATTTCAGAATTGTACAGTCTCCAACCATTTCCATCAAAGCAACAAGAACAAAACAAAACACGGTCGTGCCCATTTTTAATTTCGAGGGTTCCTCAAGTCTTCGCTCGCGTGACTGTTGACGCGGTGCGGACGTGTTGACCTGACGCGACCCGTCAAGAACGCCGAGTCAACTAGCCGTCCCAAACGCGTCAAAGATGGAAGGGTCGGAGCTTAGAGTAGGCGGAATACGGGATTTAAGATTTTAAGTCTTATTTCTTACTAGGTAATATTGCACATTTGAATTTATTTGAGGCAGGATGGATTGGCTGTTCTACTTTAATGTACAAGAAAAATCTAGCTTGCTACTCCACTACTTAAGTAATCAAGTGCGGAGTAGCTAGGTAGAAGTTTAATGTTCATTGAAATGGACCTCCGCAAAATAATGCCTGATTCAATACAACGTTGGCTGTTCTTACGTAAAAAAATGATACGCCACTAAACCCTGTTTGCTTTAATTCTTTGCTCGTATTGGATACCCACGCTGTATATGGTGCTCTAAAAATATTAAAAGGAAAAATGCAGAACTGTACGCCTGAAGAGTTTTAACAAAACAGATCCATGGACTAAAACTTATGACAGTAAAGTTGCGCGCGAACGCCCGTAACTCGGCACAAACCCTGACTGTGCTTTCATAAATACGCCAATTTTTTCTACAAAACATCCAAGGACTATAGAGGAATTTAAATAGAGTGTAATGTCTTATACCTTCTTCCATGCTGGTCTGGGAGTAAAGAAAAAACATAGAATGTACCAGTTGCTTCTCTTCCCGCGAAGATGATAAAAGCCCATCGAGGTAATGGGCGGAAATCTTAGGAATCATGTTATAGGCGATGCGGCTAGCAACCCACCACTATTTTGATTCTCCTTTCCACCTATAGGTACGCACACAATCATGCTAAACGTGGCCTTTAAGTCTTGTTTAAGCTATGTTTTCCTAGTAAGGGATAAAGACGTGATTTATGTTTCTTTGTTTGTTTTTCACCTTTTTGCGATTGGAAGGACTTTGCGAAGGGTCCGTTTGAATCAGTACCTCCGTTTTCCTCGCTAATCTTGGCGTCAAGCAGCAGTGGTTATGCTGCTGTATTCCAGCATGGAAAGTGCGAAACCTAATAGTACTAGTGAATGACGTATCGGATCGATTAGTGTTGCGAGTATCATTTTACTCATTCACTCGTTTGGCACCACAATTTGTTTTTAATATTCGGAGGCATCGTCTCAAATCAGATTAAAAAGGCCTCAAAGCGACTAAGAATTGTTTTCCCAATACCCAACCTGATGTTTAGTATAAATCTTGTATTTAAAGAAAATATCAGTCTGTTGGTTGTGTGCTCTTTGAATACTCGCGACAGTTGCTCAATGCTCACCCCCCGTGACCCGCCACGTATCGCGTCTCGACGTTTCCTCGCACTTTTCAGAGGCGTTGTTTGAGACGCGTGGCCTGAATACTGAACGCGCAAGCTCAACCCAACTTCCCGTGGCGTCTCGTTTGTAAGACTCCGCTTTGTTTTGCACGTTCTGTTTCGGACGTTCGTTGGCGTTTCTTTATATGGCGACTTTGTTCGCGCAGAATTAAATATAGCCTATGACATTCACTATTAATGTGATTTACAAAATCGGTTCAGTTATCCAGAGATTACCCCTACAACATCACAAACCCACAATCTTTATAATAATTATAGATTACGAGTTTTAAATGTTAGTTACCTACTTCTAAATGCTTCTTCAATGAGAGGATCTGACGACTGCAACCACCGGTAACTAGTACCTACCTAGTATTTAGTAAGATTGTTAATAAGAGAAAACCCATTTAAAGTATTATCTAACTATAGGTATATAAGCACCTCCGCATCTAAGGGCAGGCAACGCACGCCCCCTGGTTTATAAAAAAAACATTACAGCAAACCACTTTTATATACGTACGTGTCAAAAACGCCACAAGTGTCGTCAAAGTTGCAGAAAAAAAATGTCACCCTGTAGATTCAATTACTAGCAGGTACACTTAAATTACCTTCGATATATGTACAATAATGTCTGCCATGTAAAGTACAGGCGGCCCAATAAAACCGGGCATACATAAAGCGGATATATATATAAGGGCACTTTTATTGCTGACGCTCCGCCGGCTCGGACACGACTATGTTTTTATTAAAGCTGACTGTACTCGTATAAACTTTTACGCATTTTATGTATTACGCAATCGAGGGATTGTACGTAAGTAACCATTTAATATTAAGGGAGTGCAACTAAGAATACGTGCGGTGATTTAGTCGTCAAAAGTATTGAGAGCAAATGGTTTCGCATATGGCTCTTTTGTTTTAACTTATGACCTCTGAAGTTGAGCGTTGCCTCAAACCCGGGTTGGCACCTCCGATTTTTCGGAATCTATCTGAATGACATCATCACTACATAGTATAAAACAAAGTCACTTTCTCTGTCCCTTTGTCCCTATGTATGCTTATATCTTCAAAAATACACAACGGATTTTGATGCGGTTTTATTTAACAAATAGAGTGATTCAAGAGGAAGGTTTTTATGTATAATTCTACGCCGACGAAGTCGCAGGCAGAAGCTAGTTTAAGATAATAACAATAACAAGAAAAAAATACCAAATTAAAATCGAAAATAAAACTGAATTTAACTCTCCGAATTAGAATTAAAAATGAATGTCCGAAACATGTCGAGAAGTACCCAACAGTGTCAAACGATCAGTTTCTTACGATACACTTCACAAAAGACAGAAACAAACACGAATCATGCAACGTCATTACCCAATTCCAATGGCCTAAACTAAATCAGGCGTTTGCACAGTGGTTCGCAAATTCACAATAACAGCACAATTGTTTGTGCACACGTTTAGAACAATAATGGAGCACAACTGCACAGTGGTGCGACCGCGGCGTGGTCGGACGTTAATTGACTGGTTGCGACTAAATTGGGCTGTTTGATTGCAATTTTTTGATGGTTTCGTACTACGTATGACGGCGTATGAATAACTATGGTTTTGTGGATTTTATTTAGCGGTTATTCGAATAATTATTCTATTTTATGTGTAAAAAAGAGACTACGCGTAATGTCCTTTAAGTATCAATAAAGATTCTATAAAATTTGTCATCTTTGTCTTGTCTGTAGTTTAGTTGAGTATATTTATTATGGCCGAACCTTTATGTATTAGAGTATTTCATTGTTAACTTCAATAAGTCCCAAAACTTTTTAAAATGTTAAAAAATACTTCTCTACATAGTGGGGCATTTCACAAAAAATAGGACAGAAAGAGCGCAAATTTTCTGCATTTACGATTTCTAATTACAACATCAACTGCACAATAAAATACAAATAAATCGTTTTCGTTTACTATCCAGTTAGTGTCGTCTATCAACCATTTAGAAGGACCTCTCTCTCCTTAACATTGAATAAACACATTTACTAGCGTCCAGGGATCCAAGTACTAGTATAGATTGGTTGACAACTGGCCCCGACGGACTCATCTAAATTACTTAGGGGCAGATAACGGATAGTTTTAACGACAGTTAGCTAAATGGGATCAAATGATTGGTTTTTATGTTGTTATTTTGATTGTTAGGGTGTATAGGAGTGGGGTGGATAGAAAAGCTATTATTGAGGGCCAATTGAAACATACAAGGATACAAATAATTTTGGAATTCAAAGATATTTCGAAGTTAATAGACGCTACGGGTGACCGCAGAGCTGGCAGCTTCCTTGGACAGCGTATTAGTATCGCTGTCGAAAGGGGAAATGCTGCCAGAGTCTGTGGAACTATGCCACGGGGGAGAGCTCCTTTTTTAATTATTTTATTTTCGGATTAGTTTTAGTTTAGTTTTTGATTTGTTTTTAATTTAATCATAGTTTAACTTGTTTTTAATTCCCCTTTTGTACTTTTTTCATTAATAGATCATTTCATACTTCCTTCTTATTTTAAGGTAGACAGTGTGAATGAAAAATCATGCCATACACTAAAATAAATCAAAATGTCTGAATTCTGATTTATCGTAGTTTAAACCATTAATTCCAGATAACGTTCGATAATTACCTAAACTTTTATTACATGAAAAATTAAAAACCTCCGACGCAAAAACGGCTAAACCGAGAAAACATTTTTAAGGAGCACCACTACAAACTGCATCTAAATTGATTCTCCCGTTTACGAGTTACTGTGTCACATGTACACACACAGCGGTCAAAACTAAACACCCCCTTTTTACTACAATTAACGTGTGTCGAACAAAACGTATTCTTAGAACGTATAGGCACTTCAGCGAAGTCAATTACTGCAGCCAACCGCGTTCAGTGCAATCTGGCACCGCCACGGCATTCCGAACTAAGTCACAGCGGAATAGAATGCTTTTTCCTTTGAGGAAGCAAACAAGAGTTTAAATGGTGTACCATGCCACTTTATGGAGTGTTCAATTAAAAAAAGGTATTGTTTCATTGAATATTAAATGGTTGATAATAAAAGGGGTGTAATGAAAACCCACTTGGCAACAAGGTTTGTACGAAGTGCTGCCTTTGACGACACACCTGCGGCAACAGTTCGGCAATCAGTCGGCTATTTGACACATTCAAATGTCAAAATTGACAGCTTGCCTGACCATGCGTTCTGCGGTCTGCTATTATGTTGCAAAGGCTTTATTACTTGGGGATTCGGGGGTTTTAGTTTTTCTTAATTATGGCTTAAACTTTGATGAATTTGATGTGATCGTACTGAATAAATACCTAATTATTAGATAGATAGATTTCGCCCATTCCTTCGATAGGCTTTTACCATCTGCGCCGGAAGAGAAGGAACTAGTACATTCTATGTTTTTTCTTTCCTCCCACACCAGTGCGGAAGACCAGTATGTTGTATAGCTTTTGTAAACATAGTCTTAAAACAAATATCCTCGTTATTTCATAAAGCGTTCTCCTGGGAATGCAATTAGTAGGTACACGTAAACAACACTTATTAGGCAATTATAAATTTAGTTTAGGATTGTTGTTTATTGGAATTACACAAACAATAAATATACTCTGTGATTCCCATAGCAAATTTTACCAAAATTGTACATTGCCGGTAAATCAAAGTACCTAGATGTATTCATACCCGTAGGCTTAATACCTAACTCGCTCGCAATCGGCATCGTGTTCATATTGACAGTAAAGTTCTTGTATGAATGTGACAGCTAGTTGATTCCGATGCCAATTATCAGCCCATACATGAACTGTCAAAATGAACACGATGGCGATTGCGAGCGAGTTAGGTAATAGCTTACTTGTTTACACACAAATTTTGTTTGTATAATATAGGAAAGGATTATCATCATAACAAAAACATTAATTAAAAATATCATCCTACAATACAGCAATACGAATCCAAAACCACACATGAAAACAACAACTTGAATAAAATTAGAATACACGACTCAAGTTCTCAAACTGGTATCCAATCCGGTCATCGATACATTTACTAGGCACTTTCTTACTCGGGACCCTATTACCAAAGCCGTCGAAACCCAGCCGAAAACAGGCGAACATTTTATTTGCGGAAGCGTGGCGAATTAGCCGCTCGCGCCCGGACCGGCCGCTGCTTAGCAGCCCAAGTGTAAGCGGCTGCGGATAAAAAAAAATTGACGCTGTCCACAGTGGGCCAGGCTCAGGGGAGAGAGGTAGCGTCTTAACCGCCGTATTTTGTGTCACAAAAATCAACCAAATGTTTTATGCCTTGAAAAAGTAAATGGCTGGTAAAATATAATCGTAACATTATAACAATATGAACGACTAGCTGTTGCCCGCAACTTCGTCTGCATAGAATTCGTTTATCGCTGTCCCGCAGGAATTACGCAATTTTCCGGGATAAAAAGTAGCCTATGTGCTATTCCAGACCATAATCTATCTATGTTCCAAATTTCATCGAGATCTATCCAGCCGTTTTGGCGTGAAAGAGTAACAAACATCCAAACATACTCACAAACTTTCACATTTATAATATTAGTAGGACCTAACTCTTATTTATTTATTACTTCACTTTATTTATTTACTGCATCAAAAAGTCAGGTCAAGATTATACATAGCCTGTTACGTCTCGCAAGTTCAAACTATATATTTATGTCTGTGTTTTTAAAATTAGAGATGACGCAAAGATGAGTACAGTTTGGTTACCTATGTGTTTAATTTAAAAAATACGACGTATATAAAACGACTTATTAAAAACTTTTTGCTTGCTGTAAATAGGATTCCAATCCACAGGTATGGTTTGTCGTGCTATGTGTGCTGAAAAATACTTTAGAATTATTTTTAGTCCATTCTGTTCTACGTAAAAGCATAATTAAAAATATTTTTGTCCCCTTGGTTTAATAAAATCCCCACCGTGCCCGCTGGCGCCGCTGCCTTGCGCCCGCGCAGAGTGACAGTATCGATCTCACATAATCGCCCCCCACCTACATCCCTCCCACTCGCACCAATACCAATCCTCCATCTTCCCCTTCCATTTTTTCCCCTCATTTTCCCTACCACTATTATTTGAATTATTTTCTTCCATGTATTTTCCCTTTTTCCTCCATCTGTTTATTAGGTGAATTGTGGGCAAGTGCTTCTCGAATCGGTTTTTTAATGAATTCCTGTAGGCCCAGACGTTGATAAATAATGAAAATGTGCCCCTTAATAGGGAAAATAATTCTTTGTTGCGGGAAAACTCTTTTGTTGGGGAATCCATTGGTAAAAAGGAGATTTTTTCCTTTTGCGGTATTAGAGGCGGCTTAATTAAGTTGCTTTGATAAATTCAACTGTTTGCGGGTATTGTTATAAAAGATCTGTAACTGATAGGGTAGTGGACCCAAAAGATGAACAACACCCAGAAGTTGAACGTTTGGCCTAAAAACTGTAATAATTAAATCGTGGCCCATTTTAGACGCTGGGGAATATTTTTTTATAATGCTATAACACTTAGCCGATGTGAAAAATGTAATTCCATGACAATTGTGTCACCCACGCGAAAGTGAGCGGTCGCCGCGTCTCGGGTTCCCGGCAAAAGTGCCAGTTGTATGAAATCCTTCTTAAGATAAGACCTTCACATTTTAAGCTTTTAATTGCATATAAAATTGAATAATGCATTGACTAACATTTTTATGCTTGGTATGTATTCTTGACTATGTCTTTAATACTTACGTAAATAAATAAATTTGTTTTTTATATTATTTAATGATATAATCGCTGTTCAAGTAATGGTTCCAAAATCAGAGGTATGAGCTAATAGTTGAACGGTGTTCAACTAATGGGCAAAGTGGTCTTTTTTCAAATGCATTTATAAAATCGCACGAAAACGATAGATGCACCGTTTATGGCTCAAATTAATTGTATACCTATCGTAGATTTTTTAACTAAAAGTTGAACAAAATATTTTGTTCCTAAGGGGAAGATTTTTGATATTTTTGTTGTATGGGAATCGCGACTGTTCAACTATTATTTAATGCCCAAAACTTGAACGAAGAAATGTTATCGGTTCAACTTTTGGTTTCTATTCAAGTAGATGAACATTGAATCGATTTAATTAGTTCATCTTATAGATTTCTTGGCCAAAACTTGAAGTAACAACATTTTGTCGTTCATGTTTGGGGTAGGGTATCTAAGTGAACATTTTTATAAGGTAAAAAAATGCTTTTAGTGTAACTTATAACTATAATTAATTAATTTAGAATATTCAATATATTAGTGCCCTTGAGATCGTAAAATTTTATTTGAAATTTTATTTTATATGGCCGCTGGGCCAAATTCGAGCGAAGCAACCGTCAACTTTGCCTATGATGGCAAAGTTCTAGGTGATCTGATAAATCTACTGATCAAGTAAGATTATACATACATACATAAATCACGTTATCATCCCTTACGGGGTAGACAGTTTACTATCAATATATTAGTTCATCTTTTGGGGTCAATTCGTTCATAAATAGGGCACAGCGTTCAACTTTAGGGGAATTTGCCTTATTTTGGCAAACATATTTTTTTTTGTATAGATCCGTTTGTAATATAAGGGTTTTAAGTCGTAAAATGCAAAGTCGACTATGTGCTTAGCGTTATAAAAAAAATTCACTATCATACATGGCTTACAACACTTCGAAAAAAAGGTTCAAAGGAGGGGTAGTCGCTTAATCGTTCAACTTTTGGTGACTTCACCCTAGTCTATAGCTGGATTTATAACGAACTAACTTTCATTTGTGCCTTCGTGCTTTCATCTGCATAGTTTTTTTTTCAATGAACAGTGCTCAAATTCATTTAACGTTTCTTTTCCATTTCTAGATAATATTATTTTTTGTATTTTACCTATATAAAATAATTTATCTAACAAATTAGAGTAACTGCATGTAAAAAATCGAACATCTTATTTGCTAAGGGCGCGCATGCACGATCAATCAAAATTGTCAACCGATTGGAAAGTCCGTCGCTGAGCGAGTGTCTCGCATCAATCATTTCGAGTGTAGCGCTCGCTTTATATTCGTACCGTTAGAAATTTTAGCAATTTTGTTTTCGAATATTTACGTTCGCCAATAAAGTTTACCAATATTTTATTCTGCTGCTATTTAAGTAAATGTATTGCTATTGATATTGTAAAATGTCTGGTTTAAAACAAGTTGATTTAAATTATTCCGTACTACAATAATAACACTAGGATTGTGTTTGGGTCACTCTTGATGCCTAGGGGCCTAGCATGCTACACGTGGTACATTTTCACGCTCTCCCACTGGACAGCTTGTGTGCTTACCTAAATACTACGCTAGCATGCCACCAGTGTAGCATTTTACGGTACAAAGCTTCTTATTTCTTAGTATCATTTGACGCAAAAACATGTCATCAAGGCGTTTGCGCTAACGTTTGAAGTTTGAACTAGTAGATATAGGGAAATTGACAGCGCCATCTATTACGGATCGTCAACAACCGTTCTCATAATACTTGACACTTAACCACGAACGCATTGGAGACGTTTGTTGCGCAGAAAACTCACACTAAGTGTTCTGATGCATTTCCACCTTCGCCTGAAGAAGCTAGATTGCGGTATCAAAGAAGAACAGCTTACTAAAGTCCATTAGCAATATCATAACTTGCCCACTCTCATGGCAAATTTAATTGCTTTGTTCCATCAAAGAATTACCAAACGATCCGTGGGGCGTATCAGAAAAATGTGACAGATTGCGTAACAGAGGCCCATTCAGCCGAATCAGTAACCCATGTACCATTACAGGCCCGAGAACCGAACCCAGACTCAAGTGCCGACCATAAAGCAAATTAATCAATTAGCCAGGGGCATGTCGACATTACGAATAACGTTTAATTTTAGACCCTTATAAGAGGGTTGAATCAACCAGCGTAACTCATCCCCTCAGTTCAAACAGATTGACAGTGAACAGGGTCCTTTAATAATGGTCGGTGAGCCACCCATGTACAGAGAACACAGACCCCTGTTAACAAGCATGTTGGGAAGTTTAAAGGGTCACGATGACTGGTCCTTCGTGATCTGTTGAGTAATCGTGCAGTTTTGTTGACGTCATTTAGTTGATAGTCGTTGAGTGCAGTGTTTGTGAAAAATGACGATTTTTACGAAAATGTGATACGTAATGTGTCTATTTTTTTTAAATTGTATTAATCGTTTTCCTTTTTTGACACATAAATTCTTTTTCTAACCAAACCTAACCTAACCTTGACACTGGCAAAGTTGTCCCATTGGACAGAAGCCATCTACTTTGAAGAAAAAAAAAACCTAACCTAACATAACCAGCAACAAATCCTCATTTTGCCTTGAAATTCGGGACTAGGTTGAATGAATCTCCGGTGACCATGCAATAACTAAATATCTCCAAGAAAAAGGTACATAGTCTCACTAGCTGCAAATGCTGCAATCAAGTTCTAAGTTTTAACATCCTGTTCCACTTCCAGCAGACCCCCTCCAGTCCGAAGCTGGTTCGGATGGGAACAGCGAGCATGCGTCATCAGGAGACGAGGACTCGCAGATGAGGCTACGACTGAAGAGGAAGCTGCAGAGGAATAGGACGTCGTTCACCAATGACCAGATAGACAGCCTTGAGAAAGGTAAGCTAAATGAATGATACCGTAAGGTCGGATTACTTTGACCCAACGGGTAACTTTGATCCTTTTATTGAAGTTTCTTGCGGCTCAATCTTCCTGGCAATGATGGTCTTTCCGAATGCGCTGGCAATTAAAAAAATACATATAAAAGAGCCCTTGGCGGACTATTTGCAAAATTAAATGATGATTATGATGATGATGATTTTTGTTTTTTGACATGGCAATGTGTCAGAATTTCAATGCAATAATGATACCTGGACCGATTTAATCCTAAAGGCCAAAATTATCGGGTGGTAGGGCTTTGTGCTTGTGCAAGGCATCCCATGGTCGGTATGCTCTGAAAAAAGCCTGGCAGAGACCATCATTACAGAGCAAAAAACGGTTGTGAAAATAACTAAACTATTTCAAACCAATTAGGCTTAGTATGTAGCAATTAATTACAATGTTCTAAACACTTAGATAACCTCAAGTTTTTGGATTCCAGATCTCTGATGAGAGGTATTAAAATTCGTGATAAAATCGGGTTTTTCAATATTTCTGTGACATTCAAAAGTCTATTCGGCCTGTCAAAGTCGTTATCCTAAACGCCATCTACCTATATATATTGCACAGTGTTTCATTTGCAGCCAAAATTGACCGTCTAATCCGTCATAACGACCGCCTGTAAGAGGTCCCTCCGGTCTTCATAAACCTATTTCCCAATGTCCCTTTCATCTTATTTATTGTTTGCCAACAACGGTTATTAGTAAATAAATAAATATTGTCCCCCGATATTTGCCCAGCTCTCCTACGGTGGCACCCGGACCAATTATTGCTGTTTACTGGGGCTAATCTTGGTCTGTTTGTTTGGTTGTTTATGAGTTTATTGTTTCGTTTTTATTGATATGTCGCGTTTGACATGGCCAGTATTATTTTATTCGAATATTTTTTTTAACTGTTGTTAATGATATTAATGTTTATTTCAGGCACAATAAAAAAAATGTCAAAATAACAGATCGCTTTCGTTTAAAAATGTTATAAAATGATTCGTTATTTTTGCTAGGCGGCGTATTTTTATGTCCTCACGGGTTGTTCAAAATTTGATCGTGCTTAAAAACCATGATCACAGATTCGATTTGACGCTGGCCGCCTATCTGAAAATTCGAACGTGTCCAATTCGAAATTTAATTTTGGAATGTCTGTCCACAGAGTTCGAACGAACGCACTACCCGGACGTGTTCGCGCGAGAGAGACTGGCCGAAAAGATAGGATTGCCTGAGGCACGTATCCAGGTAAAATAAAATCCAGTTGTAAGGTGGCGATGATAACTGTTGTCTATGATACTAACGTTGCCGCCTTTTGGTACTAACGCATGAGGTTTAACAATCATTTTTAAGCTGCGAATGGTAACAACGAAAGCGCTTAATTTACAGTATGAAGCTGTATCTTCTGACAAATCTTCTTACTAAATAAGTATAACATCTTAGATAATACGTTAAGACCCTACGTAGTTCAAAATGTTTTTTTTTCATAAGTTGAGCTGAACTTTTTTTTTGTGACACATTAAGCAAATGCAAATCCGTGACGTTATATTTCGTTAATTAGAGAATAGAATCGAAGGGCGTTTTTATTGAGAGCCCTTCCCGAATGCGTTCATAAGGGCTTGTTTACACTGACTGTTTGCATAGGCACGGGCATGTGGATGCGTCTTTAGCAAACATACTAAAAAAACAAGGGCATGAATATACCCCACCGTTGGTGTGCAAATACATGAGAATATTACATATTATACATGGCTTATGTAAATATGCCCGGT
Source organism: Pandemis cinnamomeana (assembly GCA_932294345.1). NCBI lineage: Eukaryota > Metazoa > Arthropoda > Insecta > Lepidoptera > Tortricidae > Pandemis > Pandemis cinnamomeana. The sequence continues at coordinate 5,889,086 of OW028721.1, forward strand.
ATGGAGGAACAATATGTTAAACATTGTTTATGTTGTTTGAATTTTTCATTTGTTCGCAATGTGCGAAATTGTTTTGTTTGGTTGGAGGCGTGAATTTGTTACGAGTGACGCGAATACTGGCTTTCCTCGCTCTGCGATATTTTGACATGTATGTACAGTGAGGGAAATCACTCTTCATCCGACTTCCTATCAAGTAAATATGTCGCTAAAGTCAAACTTTCAAGTTGACGGTCACATTTTTCGACATTATAATGTTGTAACGTGCAAATTATTTTCAATCTAAGGATGGCAGACCACATATTTGGCTGATGATACCACCGTAGAACCTCGTCACTCGAACTCGAGTGATTATTGCGATAGGGTTCTACGGTGATACGTGAATATTTCTCTTACTGTAGTACCTACCAGATGAAATTCGGTGAAGCCTTTTGAAAATGTCATCCGTGTTTTAAACACCCATCATTTTCAACGGCAAAAAAAATTGTGATTCTTTTGTATGATATTATAAATTAAGGCTGTCATTTTTCACCGCGCGCACAGAATAGTTGGGTAAAATATCCCACAGGGCTATCTATACCTACCTAATTGTTTATTGAGAAACTCCATCATTTCAGAAAATCTGTATTATTTGCTAAACATCATCTTTTTGAATCCTACTAATATTATAAACGCGAGTTTTTTTTTTTTTTTTTTTTTTTTTATATGAATAGGAACGCAAACGAGCAAGTGGGTCACCTGATGGTAAGTGATCACCACTGCCCATAGACACCCGCAACCCCGGAGGGATTGCAGATGCGTTGCCAACCTAGAGGACTAAGATGCAATGCCTCTTGTGCCCGTAATTTCCCCGGCTGTCTTACTCTCCACACCGGAACACAGCAGTGCAAGCACTGCTACTTAGCGGCAGGATTAGCGAGTAAGATGGTGGTAGCGATCCGGACGGACCTTGCACAAGGCCCTACCACCCGCAACCCGTTTGTTAGTATGGATGGATGGATGTTTGTAACTCTTTCACGCCGGAACGGTTGGACAGATCTGGATGAAATTTGGAACATAGATAGATTATAGTCTGGAATAACACATAGGCTACTTTTTATCCCGGAGAATTGCGTAATTCCTGCGGGATAGCGATAAACGAATTTTATGCAGACGAAGTTGCGGGCAACAGCTAGTAAGGTTATAAAACTTACATAACCTAACCTGGCTAGATTTTATTAAAGTACTGGTGATTTGTAAATTTTCTAATACGTAAATAAAATAAAATAAATCATTTAATTCAGACAACATAAAACAATAGGTACCTACGTAGTTAATACGTACGAATTTTAAAAGTAGTAAAGGTTTGCCAGACGATAAGCCACGGAAATTGTACATGAAATGTTAGTTGATGAAACAATTGAAACCCTAACTGATTTTTGAAACAGCCTGTATATCTTTAATATTTAAAAATGACTTAATTAGATAGTGCAATGGATGAATGGAAGGAAATGGGCAAAAATCTTAGAAATCTATCACTGTTTTAATTCCCCTTTTCACTTATACGCCCACTTTTCGATCTTGTTACCTTAGCCTCTGTCTACACCGTAAGGGATAAAACACTATTGATTAAAAAAAACTTTTTTAATACCACCCTCAAGTTAAAAGACTGGTGAAAGAAGCTTCCCACTTAACAGATACTCAGTGTTGCCAACTGTTTAAAACGTCATTTATCACTAGGGGACTTGGCGCTAGTTCCACGACGCTGTTCCGTGCTTTTAGCTTTTAACTAAACGGATTTACAATCGAATTATGTAAAATGACTATCGATTTTTAGAAAGGATTAATCGAGTTACAGGGAATGATGAATCGATGTCTAAACTCGGCTGGAGTTTAGGAAAAAGGATGTCATGATGTAACAAATGTAGAAATTTTATTTTTTATTGTAATGTGGTTGTTTTTTTATCTTAAACGTTGTGAAAAACATGATGCAATCTTCTTTGATACAAGCTTTTTTGCTGATAGTACTTTATGTTGGTGAATTTTCATTATCAAACATCCTACGTTAGGTATACACAGACGAGCAAAAATAAAGGGTCACTTTTCGTACAACGTATTATGGGAAGTGATGCGTTATTTTTATTCGCCAGTATAGTAAATTTCATGGCTATCTCACCACTACAAGTGGGTCAAATATTGCAAGTCCAAGAAAACAAAGAAAAAAACAAGGTCAATTTAATGAAAAACTTGTAGAAATATAGACCACAGATTTCTGTCTGTTTTTTTTATACTTACTGAAAACATCGCACTAGCGGCGCACAGTTTTTTTTTAAACCTGCGTGGTTGGCTTCATTATTTTCAGCCAGTGCAGCAGTTCTCCAAAGTCCGTTTGTGCCGTTCCGTTCACACTAATAGTCTTTACAAGAACAGTGAAAGGGACAGGATACAAATTTTGAATTTGGAAGCCGGAGTCGTGTTAACGTCTCAATAGTCTTTAGCATTCGACGCCGGTGCAACGCCATTTCAGCCGACAAATACATGTAGATCAGGGTTGCCAGGGTTACAATAATTAATATTGTTTTAAAAATACATAATTATACAATATTAATAGAGACTGCCACCTAGCAGCAGTACCAGTTTGCAGATAAGTACCCGGTTTAATTTAAGCGACTATCACTTAGAGCTAAAAATTTGTTTGGCAAACATACCATGAGTTTTTTAAACAGATATACCTACCAGGATTTTTCTGAATTACGACGGAATCGGAAACTAGCCTATTCTGTATTCTTCTAAGAATTCAAAGTAAGTTTTTCCATACATTAAAATACATAATGTACAACATAAATCACGTCTTTATCCTTTACGTAGACAGAGCCTAATGTAACAAGATAAAGACCACGTTAAGCATGATTGTGGGCGTATAGGTGGAAAGGAGAGTCCAAATAGTGATGGGTTGCTAGCCGCATCGCCTATAACATGACTCCTAAGTTAAAAGTCGTCTAAATTTAAACATAGCACCAAAACCATAGTAAAGTATTATTTTTATCAAAATACCTTCGGTACTTGAACATCCAATCGGTATCGGTGCAAAATAATTATCGTTCGCGCTACCCTGCTTCGGTTAATTCGAGGCACATTGGTCTTTAACAACAGGCAACAAAGCCCAGTTTCCTTTGCGCGTAATGGAGGCTTTCAAGGACTTGTTTCCATCGGCTACCACGTGTTGCGATGGGTTCAAGGCTGTGTAGGGTGACCAGAGGTTAGGAAAAATTAGGACATTTTGTTTAGTTGATTTTAGGTTAGGTTGCAAAGTTTGATAGTTCAGGAAAACGAGAAAAGGACTGTTTTTTTAAATTTGAAAATGTTCTTTTGGGATAAACGTTAAAAAATAAATCACATTTATTGTTGTGCTGTTACGGAAGTTGTATACATGTACTGAATTTAAAATCATTCGGTACATCCATAAATAAATCTCGTCTTTATCCCTTATGGGGTAGACAGAGCCTAAGGGAACAAGACGTAAAGGCCACGTTTATCGTGATTGTGGGCGAATGGATGGAAGGTGAAATCAAAGTAGTAACTTCATATTTATTTTTTGTTTAATAAAAATTAAAACTTTGTAAAATGTGATAATTCAAACTACTAAAAACCACTTTGGAAAATAAGTTAATAGATCACTTTTTTACCATGTCTAAAGCAAAATAAATTATTACATTTCATTTAATTTCCATATGTTACTTAATTTTTTTAACAAGATCAAAATTACAACGAAATCATTTCACGTGCCAGAAATACACGCTTACAAATGTATAGTATAACTTTTCCCCTACTTAACTTTCTTGATTATACTACCCTCAATATTCTTTTGAAAAATTTGCAATATTCGCGGAAGCCTGGTTACACTATGGGGGTGCCATATCGACCCAAGCCTACAGGAAGCGAAGGCGAATTTCCCGTGGGGGGTTGAAAAATTGGCGCCCACCGCGCATACCAACCTTCACACACAAAAACCACCCTTATTCCAACACTAGTAAAACCGATTTGACCTTAATACCATCATATAGAAACCAACCTTTCCGCATCAATGTATTTAAAATGAATTTTGCAATGCTAATATTAAGGTCGTTTTTTGGCTGTAGTTTATGGTGTTTTTCCGGTCGTGTCCTTTTTGATGAATGTAGGTAAATAACTGCTTGTTTTTATGTTAGGTTTAATTTAATTTGATTTCTTGCTGATTGTACTTTGTAAGTATATAATGTATATCAGTAAAACATTTAACTTTATGTAGTTCATGGTTTTATTCAATAACTAAGCGGTTGCTCGCGACTCTGGATTGAAACTATCTCTGTACCAAATTTCATTTAAATCGGTTCAGTGCTTAAGGTGTGAAAGCGTAACAGACAGGCAGACAGACAGACAGATAGAGTTGCTTTCTCATTTATAACGTAAGTAGAGATAGTTCAAAATGTAATGCCTACATACATACATACATACCGTCACGCCTCTTTCCCACAGGGGTAGGCAGAGACTACTTTGTTCCACTTGCTACGATCCTGACATACTTCTTTCGCTTCATCCACATTCATCAATCTCTTCATACATGCTCGTCGGTTTCGGGTACTCCTGACCTGACCTTTTTCCAAAACGTCTCCTATTTGGTCTCGAAACGTCCGTCTAGGCCTTCCCCTCCCAACGTTACCATTCACACTCCCCATATAGATCTGTTTAGTTAATCTACTTCATCCATCCGCTCTACGTGACCAAACCAACTAAGCATACTTTTTTCTATCCTAGTCACTATATCCTCTTTCACACCAGCACGTTTCCTTATCACACTATTCCTTATTCTATCTTTCAGTGATACACCTTCCATACTTCTTAACGCTCTCATTTCTACTGCATTTAATCTACTTTCATGCTTCTTTTGCCATACCCAAGTCTCGCTACCGTACATTAATAATATTAATATTGTAATAATATTAATATTAATATAATAATATTAATATAATAATATTAATATTATTAATATTATTATATATATAATATTAATATTGTATTAATATTGTAATGCCTAGATTTATCAAAATTAAAAAAAATTAAACTTCTTCTTCTTTTTTAATATGGCCCCATCGATCGATGCGATGATTTCGCCAATGTCAAAGCAATAAATACAGTATTCAAAAATCTTGTGACAAAAATGTCGGCAACGTTGTACGGTAGAACACGGTCAAAAGACCCCTCCCCCCTGTCGGGCTCTTAGCAAACGGATAACGATATCCCTCAAAATCTGCCAGGCAGTCATTAACCGATGCCCAGGGTGCACCGGACCAAGCACTACTCTTCCCCTCGGACGGATCAAAAAACGAATTGCAGCTCTTGACCACACGCGGAGGTAACCCGACTCGCACCCGAAATTAAACTTAATATAATAAAAATTGAAAACAAATCACACACAGACTTAAAGCACAGAAGCGGCACTCAGAGACAGCGCTAAACAAAATTTAATTGTAAATGACATTTACTCATAATTCCGTAGCACGGCTAATGAGCAAACTTCGTAACGAGATAAAGCGAGGAACTCGACTCTATATACAGTCCTGCAACTTGCAGTCCCGACATACTCACCTGAACTGAAAAACGGGAAGCTGTTTTATTGTAAAAAAGGGACAACCTTTATCGATGAACCGTTTTGTAATATTTGAAAAATAAAAAAGTACCTTTACACTAACATATATCTCATTTTTTACATACATATATCACGCCTTTATGTCTTACGGGGTGACAGAGCCTAAGATGACGTAACCTTAAGGCCACGTTTAGCATGATTAAGGGCCTACTATATGTGGAAAGGGAAATCAAAATAGTGACATTATTATGGTCAAAAAACGGGCACCCGTGGTTTTGTATTTTATGCGCGTAAAAGCTTACTCTCAAAGCTTTAATGCCTAAAAATCTGAAAAGCTAATCTGATTTTTTTGCAAAGGGGGTGTAATAAGCAAGAGTTGTACTAGTATTCAGTATTGCTGTCAACTACCGATTCTATCATCAATCAACAAACCGTTATCGAATTTATACTACTTACTACATCAACAAAATAAATCAGCAAACGAAAAAAATCGAATCCGCAAACAACATTTCAATAACAACGTCAGACCAAAACAATTACTTTGCGGCAACTCGTTGTCAAAATAACAGAATTACGGGGAAATCTCATTTAGCAACCCTTGCAACAACTATGGGGTTCACAATTTATAAGAGGAAATGACAGAGAGGCGGGCGGCCTGTCATCGTCGAAATATATCTATGGACGAATAAGAAATAAGAAAATGTAAGAAAAACGTCATAATATTTTACCGAAAAGGCGTGGGACACAATGGGGTGTAGTTTGGGGGTGCGTTTTATCATTTTTATGTGTGCGTTGTGAGTAGAGCTTTTTCTGTTAGGTAGAATGTTATTGCTATGGATATCTACGTAGAAGACGACCGGATGGTCTAGTGGTTAGAGACAGTAACGAAGCTTGAGGTCCTTGGTTCGATCTACGGTTGGAGCAGATATAAATAAAGAACTGGGTGCCTTTAAGAGGCGAGTGTACAATTTTCTGCAGGGCCGACAACGCACTGGCATCGCGTAAAGCGCTGCGGGTGTCTATGGACAGTGGTGATCATTTACCATCAGGTGACCCACTAGTTCGTTTGTCTGGCCTCACTAAAATAAAATTAAAAATATGATTAAGTACAAATATTTGCCTTTGAGTCTCGCATGTTAAACATGTATAGTAATCTAGATAAATATGATAATCCGTATTGTATAATATTGTGACTGGCAACAATGAATTATCGTAAGTAGCAGAAGTGCTGCGGGTGTCTATGGACAGTGGTGATCATTTACCATCAGGTGACCCACTAGTTCGTTTGTCTGGCCTCTCTAACATAAAAAAAAAATCGAACAAAAACATTTTTTGGAGATGTTCGTTTATCTAGTAGCTACCGTATACAGCTGAAAGAGACTCAAAAGATGTCTTTATCAAGCGCGATTTACATTTGAATTTCGCTATATTACAAGGCAAATAGCGAAATCATCACAATATTATAATGTGAACTTACATAACTATACGCGTTCACACTCCGGCATGCACGTAGCTTAGTCGGGACCCTTTTCCCCCATTTTGGGAGGCGGAATAAAATATAGCAGGCAGCAATTTCGGAGGCCGAGCAATAATATTATGACATATTGCTTTGCCGGCCTCTTTGATGGCGATGTTAGGGACTTTTCCTATTTTCCTATCAAATACGTAAGTATTTAAATAGAGGAAAGTTTTATGTGAAAGTCGCTGGCGATGTAATTTTTTTCCTCGGGGAAAGCAACAACATACCGTGTCGGTGTAAACTTACTTCGTCAAATAAAAAGTTACTGGCTTTATTAAATAATGAATTAGTGACGTTTTGTCTGACGTCTGAGTTTCTTGCGGCGCATTCTTCTTGGTATTGATGGTCTTTCCGAATGCGCTGGTAGTTTCAAAAAGAGCCCTTGGCGGCTAATTTGCAAAAATATTATTTTGATTTTTGATTTTGACAACGGTAAAAGTCGATATTACAGATAGACAAACGATTGTTAAAATACTTTATTAGTAGCTGAAAACGTCTATGAATGCGAGGTTAGGTTTGGAACTTACATAAGTTACACATCGCGGACTCGTGATATTTTGCTTGACCTTGTCTTTATAAAATAAAAAACTTTACAAAGAAGCTTAAGGAATTTCTTTACCACATTAGTTCAATGCCAGTACATTTCTTAAAACATTGAATACCTACCTAGGTATATAAGTGGTGGTGCCGGAAGTAAGTGCATTTTTTTCCATTTACTCACGTAGTCACCTGTACCGCTCAGAAATGACGGCATAGCGCTCAGAGTTATTTTATGATATAGTAACAGCCTTCTAAGCGTTATTCACGCTGGTTCATTTCACAGGTTATTTTTTCCATGGGCTTGTAGTCTATTAAATTATGGTTACTCACATGTTTTCTTACAATGAAACCATCAGTTGCCATGCCAACATTTCGTTGAACACGAAAATACCAACAGCATTTTGACGTCGCTCGAAAAGCGCGGGAGACGCCATATTGCGTCGCCATGGCTGTCGGAAGTGACGCACGTGCCTACTTCCGGCGTTCCGTTCCACGCCCGAACATTGCCAACGGTCCAACCGTTTAATTGTTCAGTTAATATTGTTGAGGCAACATGACGTTCGGCAACTTTGTTTTTAAGGAAACGGAATGTAACTGGAACTTAACATCTTCCAAACTACCAGTAAGTTATACCTAAACATTTTTAGGCAATAAAAAGTTTGAGTTTGAGTTTGAGTTTGAGTAAAAAGCTGTCAGAATTCAAAAAACTTTTTTGCTGTCTCACTAGCCAGGGTTTTTTAAAATCATTAGTTACGTCGATGACCGTGCTTTTCTTTGTATTTTTTGATAGATCGAATTTTGACCCCGAAACCCCCTGTATACTATATTTAATGAAAATCGTTGTAGCCGTTTCTGAAATGCAGAATATATATTATTTACAAGAATTGCTCGTTTACAGGTAGGTATTACATATAATAAATACCTAACTGAACTTTTGTTTGAAATTACACATAAAAATACGAGTATGAAAAATGGTAAAGCAAAATTCCCACTGATTATGTTTTTAGGTAGTTACCTGATTACTGGCCACACCCTCATACGCCATTTACTTTTAATAAGCGATAAGACCTTCCACGCGCATGCATGCGAGCAGTAATTTGATTACCAACGCCCTTATAATAATAAGTTTAATGCTATTAACTTAATTACGGCCATATTATAATTCCATAAAAAGCTGACGCCTGGCAACACCAAGGCGTTTTACGTCATTTTCGTTTAATTTTATCGCTGTCACTCTGGATTATTCGATTTGAAAATATGTCGTGTTACGTTAACTCTATCAAATTGAGTTGAGGGACTACTTAATGAACAATGTTACGATTGTTACGGTCTTATCAAAAAGTACCTGGTTAGTAAAACACCTCTGTACTAAAGGCTAAGCTTTATGCTTTCTATGAACTGACATGTGCTTAGTGTAGCCGTGGCCTGTAAATAACCGTTAGGACTTGGTACTACATTCGCCCATCGCATTGTCAGTGACTAAGAATTATCTTAATCATAGCATTAAAATCAAAGTCAATATTATGTTCATACGATTGCAGCCGCCTGTACATTGTTTAATGAATGAAAAAGCGTTTGCGTAATTTTAATTAATGGAGAGCCCGGATGACCAGAAATCAACTGGTGAGGAACGCGAATTTAACAACAGTGCAAATACCACTTTCGGGACTCTGCTTTAGAGATGGACCATTAATTTACGCGAGTATATTTCAACCAATGTCACCGGTTTAACTCAACATATTCTTACAGGTATGGTTCTCAAACCGACGAGCGAAGTGGCGAAGAGAAGAGAAGCTGCGCAGTCAACGGCGGGATGCGCCCGCGCCGTCGCCCCCCGCGCCCCCCGCGCCGAGACTACCCCTTAACGGGGGGTTCAACTCCATGTACAGCCCGATACCACAGCCTATAGCTACTATGGGTGATACTTACAGGTGATACATCATTTATACCACAGCCTATAGCTACTAAGGGTGATAATGACAGGTTATATATCATTTATACTACAGCCTATTGCTACTATGGGTGATACTTACAGGTGATACCTACATCATTTAATACTACAGCTTATAGCTACTATGGGTGATACTTACAGATGATACAGCATGTATACCATAGCCTATAGCTATACTTTGGGTGATCATTAACATGGCTTATAGCTACTATGGGTGATACTTACAGGTGATACATTTCGGGCACATACATGGTGTCTTAGTGAAAACTCTTATTCTCCAATCTTATTCCAGAATATTTCAGCATTTTGTTAGGTTAGTTTGACTAAATAGTCCTGTAAATGTTTTTCAGGATTTTTGAATCACAGTTGACAAATGTTTCCACATATTAATCGATATTCATAGTGAACCGCGTCAAGGGAACTAACCTAACCACCCTCTGAAATATACCGGAAAAATTATGAAGTGAACAATACATTCTAACGAACGAAAATATGTTTTGCTAAATGCAGTTTCCAGAATCATAAAGATCACACTGACTTAATTCTATTATATTCCTTATTTCAATAACAATTTTAGCTTAAGTTAATAACTAACTAAACCACCGGCAAAATCTACAATATCTCACAAGAAAACGTGAAAATTCTCACATAAAGCCAAGCGGCGTACTTACATACCAAGCGCTTTGAACTCACGTTCTTGTACTACCATCGCCATCTATCATCGAGTGGCGACACTAATTAAATTGCGCGCGAAATCGAGCGGCAAAGGTGGCGCCTTGCGTTTCCTGCCATGCACCCAGACGTTGTAAGTTCCGAAGGCGAAGGTCGGCCAACCTTCCACTTGGATTGATTTTTAATAGTGAACTACGGGCTTTGGCTTTTGCCGTGAAGCAAATTAACTTAGCGGGACGACAAGTTAACCCTTTACACTTGATGGAATATTTTAACACTTCTTCAAGTTCAGGACGCTTTAATGTAATGTGTACAAGTTATTGTGCATTAGCACTGAGCACTGTTAATAAAATGTGTTATTGTAGAAAACGAAAAATTGGATAACTTTTTTCTGTTTCGACTAAATCACCTTTCTTTTACATTCTAGATGTTAATACACATTTAACATACACACACACACACACACATATCACGTTTACCCCTTACGGGGTATACACAGCCTAAGGTAACTGTGCAAGACTGCACAACCTTTTTAGATAGTTTTTTACCTTTTTTAATTGTTTATGGTTTTTTAAGATGATTTTGACAGATTAGACCTTTGTTTCCACCGAAAACCAGTGCCTTTAATTTTGCTCCCAAATAGTAACAATATCTAAAGGATACGTTTAGCAAGACTGTGAGCGTATAGGTGGAATCTAAATAGTGATGGGATTGCTAGCCGCATCGCATCGCATAACATGATTCCAGATTTTCGCCCATTCCCTCGATGGACATTTAAAATACAAAGAAATGGTTTCTAGTAATTTTTCAACATTTTTTTAGTAATGTAACTTAATATTCGTCTCAACCCGCGTGTTACGAATATGTCATTGAACCACAACATGACTCCTCGAGCACGTGTAGTGTTGTGTCTGCTTTCAACATATTCGTGAATTTTCGTAACAATCAGGATACGGCGCTTGCGACGCTTCCCACTTTTATCCATTTACAGATACCTAATACCCCTTTTTGGGAGTTTTAGCAATGTTGAAGATTGAAAAACCCTGTCTATGAACTAAAACTGAGTTACCATCCTACTTCGTGACATATTAAGGCAAATGGCCATATTTTAACCTTCCTATCTTGCTTCTATGCTGGTCTGGGAGCAAAGAAAAAACATAGAATGCACTCAGTTGCTTCTCTTCTCACGCAGATAGTAATATCCCATCGAGCCCAGCGACAAGGTTAGGAATCATGTTATAGGCGATGTGGGTTGCAAGTGGTGATCACTTACCATCAGGTGACCCACTTGCTCGTTTGCCTTCCTATTCATGTAAAAAAAAAAAAAAAACCATCAAAATTTTGATTACCCTTTCCACCTATACACCCACAATCATGCTAAACGTGACCTTTAGATCTTACCTTAGGCTCTACCCCGTAAACTTGATTTATATATGTATATTAACCTCTTCTTTTCCCCAGCTCAATGTCGGGTGGTCTGTCATCATCGTGCCTTCAGCAGCGGGACGGGGGTTACCCGTACATGTTTGGTGACGTGCTCGGTAGTGGCGGCTATTCTCGGGCACCAGCGGCGCACCAGCAGCATGCCGCGTATAGTCAACCGCAAGCAGCCGCTAGCACCGGTAAGAGAATTTCTCTAAAAGAATTTAATTAAATAAATGGAGCCCAGAGAGAACTTTTTATGAAAACTGTTACTGTCTTAGTACCGATGGTTCTGGCGGTGTTTTTTTGTCACTATCATCTCAGCAAATATTGTTTAAAGAATTGCTAAAAGTTAACTTTATATGGAAACACTTGTAATATAAGCTCCACGTTGTTTGAAAAACATCAGGTGATTTTGATACTGTTGACAGTTGCCTCCCATATGCTGCCAAATCCAGGCACATTTGAAGGCAGGTAGAGCGATCGTTAAAATCAGTTCTTTCTCTAGTCTTAAATTGTACTTATGACTTAATTCGTGTGTTGATTAAACAAGCTAAAACATAATTGAGTTGATAAGTGAGACATTTTGTCACCTTTTATAAATATGAAATGAAAATATTTGATACCTACTGAAAATATCTGAAAACATTACAAAACCGGCGAAATCAAGAAAGGCCTTAGAAAATATTTACCAACTTCGTAATAAAATGTAAAAAACGCTGAGTCAAGAGCAAGGGGCGTCTGGCGCACAAGACCGCGACATGACGGGGAAACAAAAAATAAAGCGGGGGAAAAGGAAAAAAATAAAACGGGGAAAAAGGGAAAAATAGGAGTTCAGGCTCCGATTGGATTTGCCGTTGTCTGTTCCTTACAAATGGGTTTTAAATTGATTTTGAATATCGAACGCTTTTGTTGACTAACTGAATTGCGGTCGTATTAATTTCAACACAATACACGGCGCGCGTAAAGCATACCTTCGCTGAGTATGCTTACGTTTTTCATTCATGAACGTGTTTTTGAACAGTTTACAGTGCGAGTATTCGAAAACAAACAACGAACGCTCGAAAGCGAGCTTAGTGTCCGTTTAACAGCAAAGCTTCGAACTCGGAATACACGTAGCTTGTTTCAACGAATTGCGAAACTACGCGCTTTTACATGCTTGGTTCAAAGTCCAGGATTGCCTAAACGATTTTTAGGTGCAAATTCAGAAGATACCTACTTAGTGTATATTAAAAAAGATTAACAAGGACCCTTACAATTATTCTGTGATATTTTAGCAGATGGTTTGATCGAATCAAACACTCCTATAAATGTTTCATCGTAGTATTGGATTCAAAACTAAGTCACTCCTTTGACGGTGTACCTACATGCATTTTGTCAACCGGAGTCATAAAATCCTGATGAGGCCTTACTATGACGTCTTAGTGCGATTCAATTTCGACTCAGTTCAGGTTTTAGCTTTAATTTTTGGTATGTATCTGACAGCGAGCGAACCTAAACTCAATCGGAATTCGAAGACGCCATGGTAAGCCCCTGAAGTATTCCAAATAGTAACAATATCTAAAGGATACGTTTAGCAAGACTGTGAGCGTATAGGTGGAATCTAAATAGTGATGGGATTGCTAGCCGCATCGCATCGCATAACATGATTCCAGATTTTCGCCCATTCCCTCGATGGACATTTAAAATACAAAGAAATGGTTTCTAGTAATTTTTCAACATTTTTTTAGTAATGTAACTTAATATTCGTCTCAACCCGCGTGTTACGAATATGTCATTGAACCACAACATGACTCCTCGAGCACGTGTAGTGTTGTGTCTGCTTTCAACATATTCGTGAATTTTCGTAACAATCAGGATACGGCGCTTGCGACGCTTCCCACTTTTATCCATTTACAGATACCTAATACCCCTTTTTGGGAGTTTTAGCAATGTTGAAGATTGAAAAACCCTGTCTCAAATTTGAGACGATGTGTATAAATACGTAGGTATTCTTGTGTCTTAATAGATAACGTTCGACACTTCTACAGACAAGATCAAGCCCTAACTCCTCGACGTTCCAAATGGCCATACTTACCTCTTTGTTATGCGCCAAAAGAAAATGCCAAATGAGCATTTCCGACGGCGTGAAACGCTAAACAAATCCACGATCCAGATTTATTATTCAGAGAACAAACCGTGAGGCGTTCCCATTGTTTTATAAAAGGCAGTAACTTTTCCATTTGATATTATATATCACGCAGCGGACATTTTTAGCCGTAGGTGGCGGAAAGCGGCATGAATTATTGTTGTTGGGGCATTGTTCGACGAATTTCAGCGCGAACAAAAGAGTTTCCCATTCAGAATGCAGCGTTTCATTTAGTCTTGCGCTTTGGGTGCATTGCGTCCCAGCTTCGCGGGGTATTAAATAATGCGGATTTGTTTTGCTTTACGTTTTTTGGCGCTCTCTAGGCTCCTTTGGCTCGGAGTTCTTTTATATCGCACGCCTTGTAAGAGATTTGGTTGATGATTGTTAAGGTTTGCAATATAATTCATTATGAAAAAGGTTTTGGATTTGTACTTGATTTAAGTGTCTATAGTTCTGACAGAAATTGTGAAGTAATTGGATAGTTATGTTAATCAGTCCTATTATAAGTTATTTAGCTTCATAATCATGACATAGTGGAATATAGGGAACTCAATTCTTATTAGAAATTTGTTTTTGAGGTGATAGGTCCAAGATAAAATTCACTCGCATCTTGCGAACTAAGTAAAAACTTTTGAAAAAACATAATGTGGTTTTATGAAATCACATGAACATAATTGAATGAATGAATTTATTTGGGCACCTATCAAATTAAATTTACCCATGTTACAATATTGCGAACCTACGCATCATAAGTCTATTACAAAGCACACAATATGATAACGCGGTGGGCGTACGAAAATGCAGACAGGCAATTTCACAAGCTGCCTACCAAAAACAATAAGCTATAAACAACGGAGCATAGACACAGCCCATTGACTAAGCTGCTGTTTAGAGTCGATAATGGCGTAATGAATGTACGCACGCACCCCTTTGGCGGCGGGGTGTTATCGCGCGATGCACGCCTGGGGAAGAAAGCCAGATATTTAGCGCTAGTTAGGTATATAGAAATGCGGGGTAAATTCGAATAAACGGTCAATCAACTATCAAATTCAATCCTCGCAAGTCCCAACTTTTTTTAATAGGTGCCGTACTAAAAACCACCACCATTTCTTCCTTGCTGGTCTGGGAGTAAAGAACAAACATAGAATTTACCAGTTGTTTCTCTTCCCGCATGGTAAAAGCCCATCGAGGGAATGGGCGAAAGGCTTAGGAATCACGTTATAGGCGATGCGGCAAGCGACCCATCACTATTTTGATTTCCCTTTCCACCTATACGCCCTTAATCGTGCTAAACGTGGCCTTAAGGTTTTGTTACCTTAGCCTGTCTACGCCGTAAGGGATAAAGACGTAAAGGGTAGCTAGCCGCATCGCCTATGCCCATTCCATCGTTATAACATCCTATCCTATATTTTATAATGATTTAGTGATGATGAATGTTCATATCATATCAAGCATTATAAGCATAAGTCATTCATCCTTCATGTGATCCATTTGATTGACGGTGCACTCCCGTCTAGCAGTCCTATAGTACACACAGCAAAGCTGTTCGGTAAGCAGGATAGATACGGCGCGAGCGTGCGTAGGTGCTTACCTGATTATATTGCCGTGTGTACATATAGGGTAGGTACATTCAGCTTCGTGACGCGAGATACCGCAGTTGTGTGGAATAAACGGTACTGGGATCCTATTAGACCTGATTGAGGTGATAGTTAAGCTGAAATCCATTGAAATCTACATTATATAAAAGAAAGTCGTGTTAGTTACACTATTTATTCGCCCCGGGCGGGGAACGGAAGGGCGAGCCTCATGCTGGCGGCGGGCGAAAGCCTGCCGTCGAAGCGGTGCGTTCCGCAAGGGACGCGATCGCGGAGCGGAGTGACCTCGGTCATTTTCGGTCGGCACGTAACCTGGTCCGTAGGGCCGGGACCGTGGGCCGCCTCGTCTTTATCAAGATAAGGGGGCCGCGAGGAGAAAACCTCTATAAAAATCCAGAGGAGCGACGTGACCTCGGTCACGGTCGGACGCCACGTAAACCTGGTCCGCAGGGCCGGGACCGTGGGCCGCCTCGTCTTTTTCAAGATAGGGGGGCCGCGAGGAGTAAACCTCTATAAAAATCAACAGGGCGGCGTGATCTCGGTCATGTCGGCCGTCACGTAACCCCGGCCCGCTGGCGCTGGGAACGTGGGCCGCTGAGGGGGCTACGAGGAGTCAACCTCTTTAAAAAAACAGACGGTCACCGGCGGGGGAGGGCGGGGAATCCGGAACCCGCATTCAACGGTGCCGTCGCCACCTGCCCCATCCCGGGGCGGCCAGTGGACGTTGCGGTGGTCACGGTGTTCGCCCGCAACGCCCGCAGTTCAAGGCCTGGAGGGAACGTGTGTGTTTTTAGACGGTAGGCCTCTCCCCTCCTTCCATAGGGAAGGCAGCGGCGGGATGGAGAACCCGTCATACCTCCGTTCGTGCTGCCCCGAGCGCGGAGATGCATAAGGCGCATTTTCCACACGTTAAAAAAAAAAAAAAAAAAAGTTACACTATTTATAACTCGAGAACGGCTGAACAGATTTGGCTGAAAATTGGTAGGGAGGTAGCTTAGAACCAGGAGACGGACATAGGAGACTTTTTATCCCGATTTTCCCACGGGATTGGAAAATTCCGAAATGTTGTACTAATAAAGCTACAGACATTAAATTTAGCATGCCTAGACATTATTCATTGATTAGTATAAAGATGCACTTACAAAGGAATTTTTCAAATTTAAGGCGGAACAAAGTTCGCCGGGTCAACTAGTGAAATGTAAATAGACCTTGTCGCAAAAAAGATAAATACCGCAGCTAACAAAAGAACTCGTACGTTGAAACTGAATCAATTTTAATAAAATATATTGTCTAAGAATCTAGTCGAAAATCAGTTCATTTTGAGATCTACAGTGCCTCAGACGCATATGTGTACTAGCATAACACCTCTCGTGCGTTGTGTTGGGTTTAAGTATATCATTGTTATAGTTAGGTGTATTTAGCGCCGATTTTTCAATCGTCAGACAGGGTACTCTATGGGTACCTATCAGTTAGGTGCATATCTGAGGATTGAAAAATCGGCACCTAGTTGTATTGGTTTAGTCAGATTGGTTGACCGTGGGTCCTACTTCAGACAGATAGCAAGAAATACATTTATAAATCACATCTTTATTCCTTATGGGGTAGACAGAGCCTAAGGTAACAAGACCTAGGCCGCGTTTAGCACGATTGTGGGCGTATAGGTGAAAAGGGGGATACGAAGAAAACTGGGCTTAAACTTTACATATTATACTTTTTGATAATTCCGTAACCCGTAACAAACTAAGAAATGGCAGTTGCCTTCCAAAATTCCATCTCATAAAAACAAGCGATGTCCTAGTCTATTGTTCAAAGAAGAATATTTTGTATTACAAATATTGTATTGTAACCGCTTGAGATTCCATCACGATTGTATAGCGATGTACTTTATTTTATAACCCCACCCTTTTTGTCGTAGGTGTAATATCGGCGGGGGTGAGCGTTCCAGTGCAAATACCTTCGCAGGGGCCAGACCTCGCGTCCAATTATTGGGGGCGACTCCAGTGATCGCAGCTATTCGGGTTCCCGCACCGACTACTCCCGATGCCGGAGAACCCGAATGAAACGCCATCCAGCGGCGAGATTCCGCACAACTACGCCGACGCGCACCTAACCATGAACGCCCTTAACATGACAGCGGGACACGACGCCGTGCTGTCCGGCGAAATGCACGAAAACTCCGTATCGTAAGTTTTTCCACCCGCGTGAACCAGATTAAGTTAAAAAAAACGGTTAAGCAGCAACTGATGATGTTCAAACCTAGTGTTAAGCGTGCACAGTAAATTATGCAGCGATTCGCAATTATCACACATTATAATTTAACTTTATCGGGCGGCATAGTTTACTGTGCACGGTCGATTTTAAATAAGCTAGGGAGACGTTAGTGTAAATATAAAACAGCGCCATCTATGGTTGAGTAGCGGAAGTTTCTTTGTGAACGCTTCGCTGCGTCAAAGCGGGGTAATACTTGTAAATAATTGTTTGTGCCAACGTTCTATAATAAGTGTTATGCGCCCTTTGCGTGTACAACCCTTTTATTTCTTTGATGTATGCAATAAGGGGTGACAAGTATTAATGCAGTTGGGAAAAACGTGGAAACGCTTCGTTACAGCGATTTAAGTTGGCACCCCTGCACGCGCCAAACTGTCACATTAACAAATTACATTTGTATTATTTGTACAATAATTGTCACGTCATTTGTAACAGCACGTAATTAATTTAATCTATTTATTTACTTCTATTTATAATAGGAAACAATATTGCTGTGATTAAATTAGAATAGATTTATTTTACTTACCACAAAATTGTTGTCGTGAATTCATGTATGGCAGGCCAAAATTGCATTTAATTTTTTGTAAGACTAGCGTTACATGTTATGGGTCATACATACTACCTTCTGATAAAGCAACCCAAAGTTTAAAAAAAATCGAAAATAAAAATATTATTAGGGAACTCATTGCAATAATATACGTCGACAGCGCCACCTGTGCTCGAGACAGGTAAAATCTGTTGGAATAGATATTGACAACTTATTCCGCTCGAGGCGCTGTACGACATAAAAAGCATCGTAACATTTGCATAAGCATTAATTTATGCCAGTGTCATAAAGTTTTATGCGTGAACAAGTCAAATTTTACATCATAAATATTTATTACGAAAGAAACACCAATGTTGTATCTGTAAAATGGGTGTGTTGTGAGTTTGTATGAAACAAATGACATGTAAAGCTAGCATTATATTTTTAAATAAATTTTATAAAACGGTGCTGGTGCCCAGCAGGTTCATACAATTCAATCGAATGTAATATGAACAATTATATATTTTTCATTGTTGTTAATGAAATGAAACGCAATACTGACGTGGTGAAGGCGATATGACATAAAGTGTATGTATAATTGTAATTTAGTATGTAAGTGTAAAATAAATTATTACTCGATTATAAGTGCATATAGATTGAGGAAATCACAGTGAAATTTAATAAATATCGCATTAACCATTACTATTTTGTTTTATTATGGAGCCATGACATGGTCAACAGTCAACACCGTCGAACACGAGGGACGCTGGTATACGTTAGAGTGAGATGGAAACAATGTACCTTATTAGTAGAACGAACTAAAGCTAATCTGGTAAATACCACAGAACAGATTTGTTGGAACTCTCTTGTAGAATTGGCTATATTGGATTTCATAATATGCCGTTGCTCCCCTAAAATATTAGCTAGCAAACTTCACTGTACTTTGTGTACCTACGTAAATTAAAGCAATAAAATCAGAAATAGCTAAAAAAAAATGTTCGTGTATGTATGGGACAGCTGGCTCCAATTTATATACATATTTAAATTCCTTCAAGTGCCTTCGCCACAGCCGCAAAAATATCATTATCAATTTAACAAGTCAATATCACAACCCCAAATAAAGTTATGATCATTTAAAATGACGAATGGGAACACTCGAGTGTATCTAATACCCCAACAATGGGCTAATAAAGTGCGGCATAAAATATTATTATTAATAACCTATTGTGACACAGCAGATGTTGAGAAAATCATCACAAAACACAACCCTATGCAGTAGTGGTAGCCCTGACTTGCAAACGTTCGAAACACTGTATTATTGGACAAGAGCCGACGTGTGTGCGTGTGTTTTACATAGGGGCGCACACATGCAAAGCGCACCCTCCGCTAGGGTTGAACAAAAGGATGGGATTAAATGTTGTATTGTAGCATTATAGTGATCTGGGCACAGTATGGTGAATATTAAACGTTACGAGAGGTAATTGTTAAAGAGTGTTTACAGAAATATAGTTTATTTAAACAGCATTGGCGGAAATTGAATCACTAAACTATAAAGCATATATTAAAATATTTTCTGATAAAAATATAATATAACAAAACAACATAATTATACCTTGTGCGATTACACTTATGGTTACATTTTTAACTTGCATAATAATTACTTAGGAAAGCAATTGCAAGCCTTTGTAAGCAAAGTCTTCACTGAAATTCGAAGTATTAATTCGAAAAACAAACCGTACACACACTAAACCGCTCACTCATAAATGGTCCTTAACCTTCTGTTAACTCAACATTCGTTAGTCACTTTAACACCAGTATTTCCCCAGAAAAAGACAAAACATTACTTTCTTTTAGAAAGATCAAAACTTTAAAAAAATCGGTATCCAACTTGCTGTTATTTATTTTATGAAAGGATTTTTGGATAAAATCACAGGTAAATATTTACCTTGTGTGTAATGTTAAGAAATTAGTATAATAATTGGTGAGATACCACACTGAAATCAGAGCAACTAGCTGTATTTTCGAAGATATAAACTGATTTATACCACTTTTGAGTGGTACTTTCGAGTGGTTGTCTTGAAAGCATATGTGTGAAAATACTACTCGAAAGTGGTATAAATCTGTTTCTATCTTCAAAACTACAGCGCTAATTAAATTTTTGACTAGGTCACAAGACTAATGAGAACCGTAAGTATCTTCTAAGTTACTCGTATTTAAAATTCAGCACAAATTTTCACCACTTTCGAGTGGTATTTTCACACATGTGCTTTCAAAAATCGGGCCCCAGATACAAGTTTGCAAGATTTTACGCGACAGTTTCACAATAAAGTTACACCACTAAGCATTAACGTAATTTAAAAGTACAAATTTCTCAAATGAGTGAGCCTCCAACACAGAACCCTTCCCGCGTGGCGGGAATCTCACCCCACACACCCTACAACAGAATTCTATCAAAAACACGCATAGTTAAGGCTCGTCCAACAATTGTAGATTATCTACGCTTATAATTGGTTTAGATTTTGTCTGTCCATCCCTCCGATACTGCATTTGATTTGAATGCTTAATCTTTTCCTATAGATATACAGAATTTTGGTTAAACGGATTTGGATTTAATTTGCAATGTTACAGGCTTTTGTTAAGCTGTTTGCCAAGATGTTTAGTTGCACTGGCTGGGAGTTTTGTTGCTATACAACTGTTTCAGCTAATGAGCTTAGGTAAGAGGGAGATAGATTAAAACGCGACAGACAGTTAACGTGCGAGACTTGGTAAACGAGATTACGACGCGGTCGCGGGTGACGGCTCAACTTTAACTATTGGTTATTTTGAGTCGAAAATAATTGACAATCTAGATAAGATTGATATTGAATACGAATATTAAGTCCTCATATTCCACACCGCGTCGTACTTTACTTTTAAAAATGGATCTTTAAATTACAATAAAAAATGTATCTGATCCTGCGAAAGCAATTTTTAAAAAATTACACATTTGTGTTAGCAATGCCTTAGTATCTAGTATAAACTATATTTAATGGAAGCATACTACCTACGTATAACCTGCTTTTAGAACTTTGTCGAATTGATTCATATGGAATTATTATTAAAAACATATTCGACTCAAATTGATAAGCCACTGCAAGAAACAGAATAAACAGACTGGACGTATTATGTATTATACATACATATAAAGCATACATACATAAATCACGTCTTTATCCCTTACGGGGTAGACAGAGCCTAGGTTACACGACTATAATTTTTTACAGTAAGTACATACAAATTATCACAAACAGGCGCAGTCTTACAAGTTAAAAATATTTGGTTGCAGTATGACTAAAAATGAACTTAATTTTATACCCAATCTCTTCACCATATTCATGAGACTTAAGTCTTCAAAATCGCTGATGATAAAATTAAACATAAATTTATACCTACCTAAGTACTTCATAAAAAAATACACATCGTTTACCTACTTACTAAAATAAATTTCTCGACTGACCGTCACAAAACTACAGCCGTCTCTTTCCAACGTATATTGCCATGCAGGCTATTTGACTAAACGAATCATAAGAGACCTTAAATTAATTTAAAAATAAAGCATATTTTTATAAAATTATGATTATAACAACATTATCATAGCCATACCATAAAAAATACAAAGGTACATAATTCTTGAAGAACATGGTTTCCAAAGAAGCGAGATCAAATTTTGACAAATTCAAATGGGTTTTACAAATTTAGGCGTGCAGACATTTAAAAAATGACAACGAATAAAGCATGAAAATAAAGGCTATCAGAAACGAAACTCTTCACTCTATTTAGTTAATCGCAAACACGTTCGCCGTTTCTTTCGTTGAAAAGCTATAACACGGTATTAGAAAGAGATAGCGAACCCGATTATGACCTAGATCTATCCCAAGAGGCAAGAGACAGACTGGTTGTCTATCTTTACGTAAAGTATGCACTCTTATTTGATGTCTAGAGTGTCTAGTCTGCGTGTGGGTGAGTTTCGCTTCTGTTAGTATTTATTCTTTGTTTTTAGGCGAGTAAAGGCGTCCTTTCACTTGTAGAGAGAGCTTGCGGCGCGTTTCGACCCGATGGAATAGGAGCAGATCTGAAAAATACACAGTTATATTTCAGTTAATAATATGTATATTAATTATAAAAAAGTAAGTGAAAGTATATAAAAATTAAAGAGGCCTGCCATAGCCAAATAAAAGAACAAAAACTCAAATTGCTTAAAAATGGTAATACTTTTCCTGAGGTTTTTTTCTCCCTTTAAGTCTGTCGCAATACAAAAAATACGGGAAACATCCTATCCTCTTGAACTATAATAGGTTCTGATTCAAAAAAATCTTTCACTAATATAAAACCAATATACCTTGATATACAATAGTTATTTGTGTCACAAGAGAGCAAAATACGGCGAGAGCGCTACATTGAATCCATAATGTAGCTCCTGAGCGTAGCGAGGGATTCTAAACTAGAATCCAGAGGATTCAAGTGTTAACGTCAAAGATGAAAATAATTTTGCTACCGAGTGGCTCATACCAATTTTTTACACCGAACATTAAAAAAACTTCAAAAAAGAATTCTAAATATAATTAAAGACCTAACAGCACAAAAAATGGCGTGGTTTTACAATTATCAACTTCAAAAAATTGCATCTGCAAAAAAACACTTAGTAAAGCCTTGAACAGAAAAGTAGCACTTTGATCCCTCTCGACAGGGAGCAAAACTTACTTTTCTGAATAAGAGGCATTTTTAACCCGGATAAAAGCGAGTAAAGTATCACAACAAAACACAAGTATCACAATTTTCTTTCATTACCGGTTGTCACACGTACCGTAAATTGGCAGGAGTGCGAATACCATAGTTGTAGACTTCTGGCCTTTCTCGAATGTTCCTCGGCGGGGGCGGGAAAGGCGGCTTGCCTCTGTTGTGGTAGTGTTGGAACAAGAAGCCTGTGACAGCCAGCATCACCCAGAGCAGGGTTAGTATGGCATCTGAAAGAGAACGTAGATAGAAGTATTTTGTAAACATTAGACGGGTACTTATCTGCGAACGATTAAAACGTGATTAACATGTATATAGTACTAGCTTTTCCCCGCGACTTCGTCCGCGCACATAACGTCAGAGTGACGACACACCGCATACATCCACTCGTGTCTCCAAGTATAAGGTTTTATTGCCTATCCCGTGGGAAATTCGGAAAATCCCTCCTTAGAGCACCTACAGATCCTCTAGGAACATTATCTACTAATTATAATCTTAATTATTTACCTTGTGTTTTTATCCCGTGGGAAATTTGAAAAATTCCTTTGTAAGTGCATCTTTATACCTACTAATCAAGGAATAATGTGTAGGCATGCTAAATTTAATGTCTGTAGCTTTATTAGTACAACATTTCGGAATTTTCCAATCCCGTGGGAAAATCGGGATTAAAAGTATCCTATGTCCGTCTCCTGGTTCTAAGCTATCTCTCTACCAATTTTCAGCCAAATCGGTTCAGCCGTTCTCGAGTTATAAATAGTGTAACTAACACGACTTTCTTTTATATATATACTAATATTATAAAGAGGAAAGATTTGTACCTATTTTTGTATGTTTGTATGTTTGTAATGAATAGGCTCAAAAAGTACTGGGCCGATCTGGATGAAATTTGGAACATAGATAGATTATAGTCTGGAATAACACATAGGCTACTTTTTATCCCGGAAAATTGCGTGATTCCCGCGGGATAGCGATAAACGAATTCTATGCAAACGAAGTTGCGGGCAACGGCTAGTATATATATATATATAGTATTTACCATTTATTTCAAAAGGCGTTGACAGCACGGCATAGTTAAAGTTTTCCACAGTAGCACGTCTCACAGTATTGATGATAATGTACTTCAAACTGGACCCTAAGCAGTAGTCAATAGGGTATATCACTGCGTATGCGCCGAGGATAGCGCAACATAGCACGTTAGCCGAGTACGTAGCGGTGACCAGAGTTAAAGACGCTATTAGCATTATCAAGAGGAATATTGTCCAAAAGTTTTGATCTTCCGTCATCATTTCAAAGCCCCCTGAAATTAAAAAATATTTTAGTGTTTTTTCTTTCGTCAGTTGGTGCTCCTGTCATCAGTGGTGTGTATGGGTTGCCAGGGTGCGCAGTAGTGTTGCCGCTCGACAGTCCACTATCGACAGTGTTTCGATAGACTATCGATAAAGATAATGTAATTGGTTGTCTGGTAGAGATCGCTATTAAGCGATAAGACCTTCTATTGTCGACTTTGTTCTTTGTTTCTGTATTGTTTTGTACTGATTTGTGGTGTTCAATAAAGAGTATTTGTATTGTATTGTATTGATAATGGTATAGACAGTTAGCAATAGTATCGATAATTTTGGTAGGTAGACTACAATACTATCGATAGTTTTGATACTTGACGTCGAACCAACTATCGATAGAATCTTTTAAGCTTTTAAATTTTACATAAACTATTGTAACAACTGTTTTGAACAATCGATTGTTACCTTCATTTCAGTAGTATCAATAGTATCGATACAATCGATAGTATCAATAGTTATCGTAATTATCAGTACAATGCTATCGAGTACGATAGTATTACTTTAAATATTTATGTATTCCTTCCTATTATATATCTACGTGTATCGAATGTGTGTAAATAAATGTTTCTCTCTCTCTCTCTCAAATAAGAGAATGATACTGTCGTAAGTATCGATATACCTATCGATAGTATGGCATTTTTCCGTTAAAACTATCGACAGGGAAACAATCGATTGTGCGGCAACGCTAGTAGGCAGCGGGAAGGTAACACATCACAGTTGTTCGCGCTGCCTACCTGGCGATCTCCCGTTGCACTTTAGCCTGTGGTAAGTACAAAATCTGCGTTTAAATAATGTTAAAATGAGAGCCTTCTATTTACAAAATCGGTAGTAAAACTGGCCAAGTGCGAGTCAGACTCGTATAAGAAAGGTTCTGTACCACTTACAGATACTCCAGTTTTTTCAGCGTTATTTTAATCGAAATCATGAAAAAAAGAAAAAATCTTACCAGGCATCTGATTGTACAGAATACAAGCGGAGAAAAACCCAAAATTGAGGGTACAGAGTAGCACAGCAAACACAGGGATGCCGTAGAACCACCAGAAGGTCAGCCAGATGAAACCGAACAGTATACCGGAGAGGAACGAGGCGCCCATGAGAGCTGCAACAGGTTTAATGCTAGACTGGAGAGTCCCAAAGACGAGCCTAACCGCCTATTTCATCACTCTTTTAAATTCCAGTTATCTATGCAGTGCCGGCGTTAGGGGGGGGGGGGGGGGGCGCGATGGGGATTTGGGGGGCGCTGAGGTCTGGGGCCTCGGCCTCCTGGCTCACCGGCTGTGTACCCTCAATACTGTCCTTAAGTGGGCGCCTAAATATTACTGCCCGGGGTGTCAGTGGCCCTAACGCCGCTGCTGTATCTATGATGACGTCTCGTCTGTTTCGTAGTAATAAATAGAGACGGAATCATAGATAACTGACACTTAAGATAGCTGGAACTTTAATGAGAGAAACAGGCTCTAAATGACGACCGCAGTGATATACTAATCGCTAATCCTGCCGCTAAGTAGCAGTGCTTGCACTGCTGTGTTCCGGTGTGGAGAGTAAGAAAGCCGGGGAAATTACGGGCACAAGAGGCATTTCATCTTAGTCCTCTAGGTTGGCAACGCATCTGCTATCCCTCCGGGGTTGCGGGTGTCTTGGGCAGTGGTGATCAGTTACCATCAGGTGACCCACTTGCTTGTTTGCCTTGCTATTCATATAAAAAAAAACATACATGCAGCTTGGCAGCCTGATATGCCTTACATGCTGGTCTGGGAGCAAAGTAAAAACATAGAATTTACCAGTTGCTTCTCTTCCCGCGCAGATGGTAAAAGCCCATCGAGGGAATGGGCGAAAGTCTTAGGAATCATTTTATAGGCGGCATCATTATTTCGATTTCCCTTTCCACCAAAACGTGGCCTTCAGGTTTTGTTACCTTAGGCTCTGTCTACGTAAGGTGTGATTTTTGTATGATGTATAATTCATTATGTACATTATGTATAGGTATTTTAATCTATGGAAAAACTTACTTTGAATTCTTAGAACTATTACCTCGTCGACGTGACATTAGTATATGTGTATGTATACTTACGTGCTTGTTCCATCTCTGCCATTATAGATATCAGAATGTAAGTGAGGATGACGCCGGACATCATTCCGAAAATGAACATTTCCGTTTTAAAAAACCGGTGTCCGAAGTAGCAGACAAACAGGCCTAGGAAGAGAAGCGAGGCGCACAGTACTTTTGATAGGAAGTCGCCTGTTGGAGGAAAATATATTGTTATTTAATTTTCCTTGACTGTTGACCTCAAAAGCATTAAAACATGCTGTAAGTAATTGAGCCATTATTTACAGACACATTAACTATTGTTTGTCTTTTACAGTATTACTATTATTTAAGCTACAACAGTAAGAAATACGTCACTACATCATCACTACATAGTATAAAATAAAGTCGCTTTCTCTGTCCCTGTGTCCCTATGTATGCTTATATCTTCAAAACCACACAACGGATTTTGATGCAGTTTTTTTAATAGATAGAGTGATTCAAGAGGAAGGTTTATATGTATAATACATGCATAATATACCGTGCGAAGCCGGGGCGGGTCCCTATCGCTAGTTAGTTATAAATTAGAAAAAGAAGTCATCATTATCAGCCATAGGATGCCCGCTGTTGAACATAGGCCTCCAGAAAAAGAAGTAGCTAGCTAGGTACACTAAAGTATATACGGAATTGTAACGCACATTAGTGGCAAAAGGCATCGGCGTCATCATAAGCCACTAGAATACGGAATTTTCCGTCTTCATAGCACTCTTGAACATGGTTTTTTAATAAGACCGCAACTAGTCGGACCAATCCGTATGAGTTAAGCCGTTTAAATTTAACCGGCGATGTAAAAAACATATGCACACTTACTAATGAGCCTACAGTCCTCTTCGACCAATGGGGAGCAAGCATAGTTGACGATCGGTACGTACACCGAATGCTTCATTTCCAGATTGATTACACCAGAGTCATTGAAACCGACGAGTTTCTTAGCTACTGCTACAAGTACGGAACCCGTGCCCGGGTACGCACTCAGCGTACGTCGGAGGCTTTTCTTACTTGTTTTTGGGATCTAAAATTAAGATTATGATATACAGTCAAGGAATCCTAACCCACCATGTAACGTGTAGGCTTATTACCTAACTCGCTCGCAATCGCCATCGTGTTCATTTTGACAGTTCATGTATGGGCTGACAATTGGTATCAGAATCAGCTAGCTGTCACATTCACACAAGAAGTGTCAAAAACACGATGGCGATTGCGAGCGAGTTAGGTAATAAGCCTACTGTAAGCATCAGTCATTTTTGGCATAAAATTGTCTAATTTTTTACTCGATTAATGCTTGGGGCGTTTTTTAAAATTTTATTTCAGTTTCAAAATACTTACAATTTCACCAATCTTCTCTATATTTTCAAAATTCATCATGGCCTTGATACCTTCGAAATAAGTATCGATACTGAAATCCCTCTCAGGCAGGTACACCCTGTAGAACGTCATGTCCCTCAGGTCGAGTTTATCGCAAGACATGTTGAGGTCATCTCTGGGGGCGGCGCCATCGACGATAATGTACTCTTTGTTAGGAGATAGTTGAGTTTTGAGGTAAGGGGCCTCGGGGACTGGCATTTCCATGTTACACCCACCAGGTATCGGGTCTAGAGGAACGCAAAGTAACCAACTATTAGGGCCTGTTCCACAACTCTCTCTCGCGTGTCTCTGATACCCTAAGCGCCTCTTCGAACCGGAACTTTACAGAGAGTGGTGAGACAGACCCTAAGAGCTCTGTCTCACCAGGACGCCATGGCCACGTCGCCAGCTACCGTAGCCAAGCAATTCATATAGACATGTATCAGTTGTCACTCACTTGGCGACGCTTTGGAGACGTCTGATTTGTATAGGAATAGGATACGTAGGCGGCGACGTGGCAATGGCGTTTCGGTGAGGGAGGGCACTAAACTCGTCGCAAAATAAAAGGCCCGTTTTGACAGTTCACGCCTATGAAGTTTTCTATTTTTTACCGATCGAAATGTTCTGAAGGTAATTACATTTTTCATTGATGGGTACCGCCCACTCGGCTAAGTGCTGTGCATAACGATTTTTTCATATTGTCCACAGACTAATAATAATCGGTTAAAGAAAAAAATAATTCGATCAAGATATTTTTTTAAGGCCGACTCGCACTTGGCCGGTTTTATTTATTTAAATACTAGTGTTCATCAATCAATTAATTACTGAATTTCACTGAATTTCAACATCAATTAATTACTGAATTTCACCAGCTGTGTAGTGATCTTTACTGAAAATTATGAGCTTGGAGCTCCAAGCCGTAAAGATTTCACATCGAATGCGATGAAACTTTTATTGTGAATATTACTGTAACAAAAATATTAAATGAAAGAAAATTGACCTTTTGTAATATTGTATCATTTCAAAATCTACAACATCAGTGTAAGTTAAATTTTCTAAACCGAACTTTTAATCCAATGCACTTTACAATATATATTCAAATCGATCAAGTACTCATGCAAACTTGAATCGATTTATCGTGAGTATCGAGTACCGAGTCGTATGGTTACATCACTAGTTACGTCGCAAAGACAAATGTCAAAACGGGCCTTTTATTTTGCGACGAGTTTAAGTGTCAGATATCTTCGATGCCGTCTGTCTGTGTCTGTTTCGTAGCAATAAATAGAAAGGCCCCATATCTCTGACCCTTGAAATATAACTTAACAGAGAAGGGTGGGACAGGTCTTCAGGTAAAAATAAGTGGGTAAAATGTTTCCATATAATGGTCATACTCATACTAATACTCATACTTGTTTAATGGTCGATGGTCGATGTTCAAAGTTGAAGCGTCAAAGTTGAATCTAAAATTACATTGAAAAACTGCTAAGGTCCGGCCACACCAGTACGTAAAAGACGTCGACGGTGCGTTTACGCGACAAAATGTATGAAGAAACGGTGAAAGAACGTGACGCATGCGACACGTCACTGCGTTACGCAGCGGTGTGGTCGCTCCTTTATAAGAGAGTTCCACATAACTAACCCAACCATCTGCTGAAATGTTCCTGCATAACTCAAAGAAATCCTGTATAGGTACAGCACTAAGTAATAATATGCAACATTCATCGAGATCATCTATCTGGTAATATTTAGTGTTCCCGAATTCCTGATTTTTAGACCTCCCACACTGTGCGTTTGAAGTGGCAGAGGCAGTTTTCAAACGCGTGATTTTTTGACACAAACACACCGTGTGAGAGCTCCACTAGGAGAATAGCTGTCAATTCAGAGGTCAATAAACTTTCTCAAGATTTCATTAACTCATTGACAAGATTGATTGTATTTGCAACACAACATATTCTAAGATAAAGTACCCTAATAAATAATAGCAATAAGATTCATTATTGAATTTTCTTTCCATGAATACGTATTGCATCTTCTCGTAAATATGCGTTTTATTTACACAAATATGATATCTTAGGTCAATGTCACGATAATTGGTTTGGAGTATTTGTCATTTCAAAATAAAAAAATACAACAACTTATAAATCACTAGCTGTTGCCCGCGACTTCGTCTGCAAAAAACCGCGGGAACTATGTAATTTTCCGGGATAAAAAATCTATCTCTGTTCCAAATTTCATTCAGATCTGTTAAGCAGGTCTAGCGTGAAAGAGTAACAAACATCCCTCTATCTGTCCATCTTCCTCTGACATTGTATGTACACTAACACTCTTTCTCTTCCATCACCATTTGTTATGTTAGCATATTCTATCTATGTCAAAAATTCTTAGTTAAGGCACAGTATATATATAAGCTAAAGCAGTAAGGAACCTACGAACAAGTCGGTTGAAACGAAACACGCACACAGGCGCGCGCTTTACACGGCCCCTAAGGGGACCTCGTCCACTCCGCTCAGGCTCAGGTCCGCTTAGGGGCCGTGTAAAGCGCGCGCCTGTGTGCGTGTTTCGTTTCAACCAACTTGTTCGTAGGTTCCTTACTGCTTTAGCTTATATATATACTGTGGTTAAGGTAAGATTAAAAAATAACTTACATGTGTCATCATAGCCATGTACGGCAATTAATATTTTCAAATCCATTTCGTTCGGATTATTAACATGGAACGTAGCCAATGAACTTACAGGGCTATATAAGCCCACATTCGTTCCTGTCACCGTTGAATTCAGTGTTGTATAGTTGTACATAGTTATATTGTAAAGGTAGCTGTGCGCTTGGAATATTATAAAAGATATATTCGGATTTACATTTTCAAAATCAAATTGGATAGTTGATAAAGCTTTTATGTCCATAAAATTGCTGTATAACTCTGCATTGTTCAGAGTTGTTGTTTTGTTGAGAGCTATAATATACGCCTCTGAAACAAATGAAAAAAAGTTCAATAGGAAACAAATGGCAAATATACAATATGTGACGAGCCTGGGTTGTATAACTCTGAATTGTACATCCAATAATAATAAAACCTATTACCCGTAAATAATAAATTCATGAGCAAGAATTAACAGGGCACGCAATAACTTGGTTGTACATAGTGCAAACAATCCCAGGTTTTGTTTGTAGTGAAATAAATTTGGTAACCTGGAATCCCTGAACATACAATCTCGGAATTGAATGACCAAATATTTTATCTACACAACCAACTAATATGTTTTAAGTCTGTAATTTTATATTTATTTAAATAAAACAAATGCAGCAGTTTGCAGGCTGGATTTTTGTGAAGGTTGAAGGTTATTAGTTGAAGTCTCTAATGTCTCTTGAATGTGTGCAAGAATTACAGATTAAAGGCACAGAGATAGGAACAGTGGCGTAGCTACCAAGGGACTAGGCGGGGCAGTGCCCCGGGGCCCTCAAGCTCAGAGGGCCCTCGAATCCTTACCAGAAAATCTCGATCGAACTATTATTATTAAAACGTAACCAGTTTAGATAGTAGTGGGGCCCCATTTTTTTAAATGCACCAGGGCCCTTGGTTACCTAGCTATGCCACTGGACAGAAACCAAAAGAAACAGTGAGTTTGGTTTGTACTTTCTTATAATATTTCCAAGGTATCTCCTTATGAAACATTTTTGGCATCATGTAACAAAATTATGAAGTTGCCAAGCAGTCGAAAAATGCATAACACTGTAGAAAAGTGATCAAACCAATTAGAAAACAATAGATATAATCAAAGAGCATTGAAACTGGCATTTCATTACGATAAAATGATAAAAGTTACAAAAAATAATACTTGATTTGTTATCAGAAGTACAGTACCTTGAGAATTGCATGAAGCACAAATAAAAAATATCACGAGAATATATGGAAGCATTTTGATTCTTCTTGAAAATATCGTATCACAACATGACTCACAAACACACGAGCATTAACACAACCGATGTATAATTAACCACTTAAACAGTACTGCAAATTTATAGATCTGTTTTATTTTGTATTTCCTGTATTAACCCAATTATTTGATATGTCAGTGTCAACAGCAATCAGCTGTGTATTGGAATTTTTGACAGCCACTAACAGTAACAGCGGTATATTTTCCCTCTTGTTATTACTTCGAAACGGTTAACATTTTCCATTGAATGTAAAATCAATCAATTAAAGCTTGCAAATATGTATATTTCCACGTAAACCGAACGCACTACTGTACCACTTTGAAAACAATGGCATTAGCATGTGAGTGAAGTCAAGTGAACTGGTTGACTTGACAGGTCACTGACGTTTCGTTTCAGAACGAACGCTGAATGCAAGAACGAATGAAGCAAGTGCAAGTTCGGTCGGCGAGCAAGCGAGATAGTATTTTAAATGTGCTAAAGAAAGAGCGAGATAGACACCGCTACGGAGTACGGCAACCCGAGCATCAAAATATTTAAAACGCGTATTTTATATTTTTAGATAGTAACTGATTGAATGAAAAGATAGGAAAAGTCGTGTCTTTTTACAAATGCTTTGTCTAATTATTTATTGGAAATTTTAGAACGCTAAACGATGAAGCATTCGTGTGATTCCTGGAATTATGTCAGTGTCGTGCTATGAGAGCTGAATATCGATTCTCTCGCCGGCCGCTAGAGCGCACTCACGTCACATTGAACTAAACATGGCCGCGCGATCAATGAAGTAGTAGTGTGTAGTGAAGTCTAGTGTAAAAAATTGATATGAAGGAGCTTTGTGTTGTTTTTGTGTGTGGAGTTATATATTAAATGGGCCATGGGCAGAGGCCAGGAGTTGTTGGACGCTGCCCGAAAGGGCGATGGGCGCACTGTTACGAAAATACTTACACTAATAACGAAAAGGAGTGGTCCATTTACGAGGTAGGCCCCTTCATGTTTTGCGATTTTTTTTTGCTTTGCTGTACCTAATATTTTGTCAAGTTGCTATCAAGACTCGGTTTTGGAATGTAGTCGCTGACCTTCTTTCTCCTGCTGTAGACTAACAAGAATCGATGTTGCCTTTATAAACAATAGGGTCTGGCAATTGTTAGTAGTATTTTTTCCATAATGTTTACGTGCTTATCACTCAACGTCTTGTCTTGATAACGACTAAACGGCTTATCATGGGTTCTTGTAAGTTCTGTTGTGTATTTAGAGTAGATATAGGCGTGTTTTACCAGTGTTTGTACAAATCTGACGAGGCGAGAATATAGGTATATAAATACCTACTTGACTTTGCCTCCTTGATGCAGTCGCAGAATTGATTGAAACACCAATTACGGGATTGAAGACGAGGTTATTATCATCAAGTTTATGGTTTACCACAGAAACTGAAGCATGAGCATGTACGTGTGTATTTTACGATCCTAACAACGCGATTTCTTAGAAACTATACATACCATGCTACGTAGTACAATTGCATTATGGTTAAACGTATTTACATAGTTGTAAGTAGTACCTACCAAACAGCTACCTCTAAAGTACGAACCTACTTGGTGGAAGTTTGGTAATTAAAGCTTAACTTTTTAGACGTATACCAACCTATATAAGTAGATCTACTTGCGCTGCCTTACCCACTAGTAGGCCAGCTTAGCTAAAAGCTAATTACCTAAAGATTAACGAATTATGGACTGGCTAGGCAAATCGAATAAAGTAATTATATTTACCTAACTATTCGCTTACCTATTCATGTAAGTAGGTACCTATTATTGTTACTAAAATAATAACTTAATATCCATCAGTTAGTGTTGACTACAGTTGATTGTAAGTGCGAAAAAGTAGCAAAAAAAACCGATGTCTTCAAAGTCGGTTTACGAACGATAGTTTTACGTGATAACGTCTTAAAGAAACATATTCGAACTGCTAGCTATGAAGTCACGCGAGAAGATCGTGCCTCTCTATCGCTTGTTCCGCGCTCTCGCTTGCACACTGACGTCACGCGGAACGTAACGCAATAAGTCATGCTTTTTCGTGAGTGCAGCCGGCGTTCATCTATTTATAAGACGTTAGCACGTCAAAAATGGAAACAACAATTGCTCAAGGCGGGGGTCTCTAACCGTTAACGCTACAGTCAACAAACCAAACTACATATAATATCAGATCAGTACTTTTGAAGTGAACGAAAAAAATGAGAATTTGCAGACATCAAGACTTAAGGTCATTTGTGAGCTTTACTGAAATTATTTACACAGTACACAGGTTGTTCAAATGTCCGTTTATTAGTTTTGTTTTGACGACAATATTCCTCTATGCTAACGTGAGCCGATTCATGTTCTTTAGTCCTACGGTCGTTTAGAATGCAATAATATCTCTGGTCTTCTCTAGAGCGTGAAAGCGTACCCTTAGAAATTGGCGTTCATAGGTACCATGGGTACGTCACATCCTAACTCCATTTGTATCTATCGATAATTATGAAGACTTCGAAAATTACATGAACATTGTTTCAAGTCTTTCGTAGGTATTGATTTATTCTAGTTCTGCTTACCTACTTCCCCGTGGAATACGAATCTACACAATTCCCCACTTCATTGTATCTACCTGTGTAAGCTTTTTTTTTACGGCCGTCAATTCCATAAGACATGCAACGATAGATAATTACTACCATCTTAGAGTAGGTATCATTATCCACGATCATTATATCATTCGTTATGTCGTTCGATTGCCATTAATGCGCCATTACATTGCGAGTTCAATGATGTTATTGATAATACACCAAACATAATACGAAATACGTAAGAGACTATTTAATTATTACATAATACGAATGAACTAAAAACAATCAACCTCCATAGTTACGAAATTAAGTTGTATAGAATAGACCAAGCTACAAATGTGAAACAAGCAGTTCACGTTAAACTTCAATATCTCCACAAAAGTGTTTAGTTTTTAAGCTCACTTAGAAATGATTCACCAAATACTTTCGGACTTTGGACCAAAAGCGTTTTTTCTGAACATCCTGTTATCTAAGATGTCTACCTATTTTATTTTAAAGCCCCAGGTAAAGGTGCAAGATTTTGTGAGATTGTTGCCTGTTTGCCAAAAAGCCTTGGTTACAGCAATGCTCATTCCACAAATCCCGATAGTTTATGTACCTACTCTAAAAAAGGTTTGTTTTGTACACGACGAGCTGAAATAGATCCAGGTCCCATGATCCACCTGAGTAAAGGCATCAGATAATCGTCAATGGTTATTTCTAAATCATTAAATTTATTGTCGTCATCGATTAATGAATTCCCACAGATTGGGGATTTGTTTGAATATATTTGATTACCATTACCATATTATGAGATTGATCCGGGGAAACCCATTCCTTTTGTGGCAGCTACTGACTCCTACTGAATCTTACTCATAATCTGTGGTGATTATCGACCAGACCATCGCCTGCGTATGAATTTAAAGTAAGGTAGTTATTGACGCGTACGCATAGCATACGTCACTTTATTGGAATAAAATTTACTTAACGATACCTATTCATCATATTGCTTATTATCACGAATTCCTTTTCTCATCTGATCGAGTTAAGGGATCATGGTTATAGGGCCATTAAATTACTCCCGTTATATTCAAAACGAGAACTTACTTTCACATTACGAAGAATAGCGAAATCTGCAAACCATGACAGAACGACAGATAACATATATATTTATTCACACACATTTGATACACATAGAGAGAAAGAAGAATCGGTAAGTTTGGATTTGAGCTACTGAAAAGTTAGACCACTAATTAAATCAAAAAGACTGTTCATCTTCCGTCTTAGTAGTTCTTTACAGCGACGTAGCTGAACGCTGCTTTGCTACCTATGAATATTTGCATTCTGACGTCTACCAATGATGCCGTTAAATGCATCCTAGAGGACTGTTATGGTCATGGGCATACGCAGGGTGGGGCAGGGGGGGGCAGCTGCCCCCCCCTGGATAATGTTGACGTCCCTACTAATTATGTATCTTATCTAGTACGCATTTTATCTATTTTAATTTAATTTTTTTTAAGCACCTAGCTTATAAAAAATCTGATTAGCCCCCCCCTGGCCCAGAACCTGGGTACGCCCATGGTTATGGTGCTAACGTTAACGGGTCATTGCTCGTGGTAGACTGGTGTAATGTCTATGAATCGTAGACACGTCCCGTGCTCACAGTTATGGAGTCAGTATCTCCGTCAGCAAAATTTTAATGACTTCCTTATCCTTGGGCCTTCGGCCTAAGTCGATGTCCCGACGTCTAGCTTGGTTGGGTGAGACGGTAATTTTTGGATAGAGGGAGAGTTGCTTGATAGAGGGCCGGCTAAGTTTACTCATTGTAAAACGCTCCTATCGAGCCTACCTCGGACTTATTTTGCTGATATTTAAAAATTGGATATCGAACAAGATCAAAGGTGCAACAACCCCTTCAAAGTTTTGACATGCTTTTTAATAATTTTTCAATCGTTGGTTTTGCTATGTTTTACTTGACTGAAGCGCTGTAAGCTTTAACACTGAATCAGACAAGCTTGAAGCAATTTTGAAGTTTTTTATACATTTTATATTTTGCAATTCCGTCAATGGTAGCTAGTTTACACTTGACGTATAGGTAGCGTCATGCATTCACACAAAATAACTGACAGTTCACTCGCACATTTTGCGTTTATATCTACCTATGTGAGAGTAGTTATCTATTTAAGGAAGTAAGATAACCCAAACCATTATAAAATGAAGTGTTTGGCTGCGAGCCAGACACCAATCGATGCTAAGAAACGTACGTTGAACTTTTGTCTGACTGTCTGTCTATATGTACCATCTCACCTAACTACATATTTGTATGCAGCACTTGACCGTACCAGGCATTGAAGTTGCTCGAACACTCGAACATGGCCGGCGAAGGCCGAAATGCATACGAATAATATACTAAGGTGGATCGAGTTAAGAACTGAATATAATTTAAATTTTGTTGATGTTTATAACATTCCATACTTCCGTGATAACTTTTTTAGCATCAAAAGAAACCGGTTGGCAGTTTTTAAGACAGGAAAAAGGATAAAAAGTGAATCCGTCGATCAACCTCACGAACGTACATGTCTGTCCATAAAACGACGCGCGTGTGCGTTCGGAACTTGGCCTTGTGTTTGACACACTTCTTTTTTGCCGACGCCGCATATCATGAATATCCCACGTAGCTGTATGTGTATATCGTGGAGCGCTCGTAATAAATCTAAGAAGGAATCAGTAAGGATCTTGTTCTTTTCACGCCTAAGAACGTGGGGCCTAATTAATCTACATTAACAAGGCTCGATTTAATTTCCCCTAAATAACGGCTAGCCAAAATAAACAAATTAATCGGATAATAGGCTTATCACTTCGACCCATTTCGTCTGGTGTCGGACCTGTTAGCCTTAATTTGTATAATAGCTCCTAATTAAATTGATGTAGTTCTGCACGCGAGCTTTTTTTCGACACGGCATGATTACTAACAGCAGAGCTTTATTATACTTAATGTAAACTTGTGGAATTACAATAATTTTCATGCAAAATATATACCATAAAATTAAATAGGAAACCAAGTTCTACTTTTGACGAAAATATATTCTATTTATAATTGACGTTTTTGTCATGTATAATCTCTACTTGGTTTTGTGGTGGATTCAAAACATGATAGGTATCCTTCCTTCTAAATATTGCAAAATGAAAACAAAGTAAACAGCGTCAAATTGTTTGAATTGAAGTCTTGTTTAAACTTGTTGTAATTCTAGAATACACTATCGTAATTGTCGATCCCAAAATCTAACCTGATGATCATCCACGTATTTGTATTTTGGTATATCGATGATGTTTTAATGGATTGCTGCAGATAATTTTTCGTTGCATAGCTATCTTATCTTTTAAGTCCAAGCCCTTTCTAACTACATAATCGTTTAGGACGGTGTTGCGCATAGCGTAGATAAAGAGAACCCAAGTGTAAATGCAAATGGGAGTCGCTAAGGTGGTCTGCATTGTCAAACAAACAATTCTATCAGTTATTGACGCGTGTGAATGAATACGTATTAAATTGTTATTCCGGTGTCAAACAAAACCTACAAAATATTCATGAAAACCAGATACATAATTATAATGTTTTATTTAGAGCGTGTGATGTAATTTAAGATGATAAGGAAACCAACACCAAACTACGTGATTCACCGTGCCCGGTTTTCCCATCCTTCGTGTTTGAGTTTCACCAGCTTTTAATTGAATACATTCAACGTTGTTTATGAATCTATTAATAGTTTGTATAGATAGATAATTATAAAGAGTCAAGTTGGTCAGACTTTGTTGATCAAACATTCCTATTGTTTGAACTTTTATGAATCATTGAAACCGTTGGAAGTGATAGTTTTAGTCCAGCAATAAAACAAAGTCGCCGTTGGCACAGATAAAACATAATTTGCGACCAAATTAGAGTACTGGCACATCATCCATAAACAGTTAAGCACTCGCAAAAAATACCGCAACCAAAAGTTCTAAGTGAAGCGACCTGTTGCCTCTATGATTCATCGGCTAACAGTCGCCGGTTTAGTCACTTTTGACCGTCGAAACGCACACAACGTACATCGAAATCTTGTAAATATTTAAAAAATCAATATTGAAACCGTGATAACGTCTATGAACGGACTTTTAAAAGAATTCTATAAAAAAATAATGTCATAATAAAACACGTGAATAGTGGGAAGTGAAGTGAAAATGAAATTGCGAATAAACATTTTCGAAAATAATGTGTCGTTTAAAAACATGAGGAGGATATTCAGGTTGGTGATCTTAGTATTTTAATGAGTTCCTTGTGTATTTGGAAATGATATGAGTGAAATGACAATATCTGAACACGTTAAAAGTTTTAACATTATTGATTGAAAAATAAATCTAAATCTAAAGAAAGAACTTTTTTGAGAAAGTCGTATCTCTTTCAACTCCAATAAGAATACAACAAACTAAACAGAATTAAAAGACACAAATAGGGGACTTTATTTAAAACAGCAAAAGAAAACAATAAAGAACAGTCAAAACTTAAAAATAACTTAAACCTAGCTAATTAGAATAGTTAATGATACGAATGATAAGGTACGAACTTCTATTTTATGAGATGTTACGGGTCACATGTTTAGTAATTAATTCATACTAATCAAAACCAAAAAACGTTTTATTAATGTTTAGTTTTTAAACAAAATATACTTTACTGAGCTAGATAGTTTCGTAATACAGTTTGATTACGTTGACTCTAATGTTGACAATGCGCGCGTGGTCTCACTGCGTTACTTCAATATTTACAATCAGGTCGATAACACCTGTAACGATAGTCCCAATTGTTTGCATTAATGAGCCATGTTTGTACACAACGTCGCGTTAAGTGTTAAACTTTTTTATATTTTTTATGTTTATTATCTTTTACTTCAGTCACATTTTTTCCAGAGAGTTGTACCAGGAAGTTTGCACAATTGATGTCATTGTTTTATGCTTTCTATGATGAAAAATTGCGTTAGGATTGAGAACTCACGACCCACGCCCAATCACGAGTAATAGTCTGCCGGCGAAGCCCAGTGACCTGCCTTTGTTGGCACAATGGGTGTTGATAAAACATCCAGTCTAT
The DNA here is from genome assembly GCA_932294345.1 of Pandemis cinnamomeana. Taxonomy (NCBI): domain Eukaryota; kingdom Metazoa; phylum Arthropoda; class Insecta; order Lepidoptera; family Tortricidae; genus Pandemis; species Pandemis cinnamomeana. The sequence goes on from OW028721.1 coordinate 5,928,471, forward strand.
TTCGCGGAAAGCTGTTCCTTCCGCACATGTCGAGTTGAGGTTGAGTAAATTGGTTCTAGGTATTAAAAACAGTCTTTTTAAAACACACTCTGACCGGACACTTAATCGGATTTCCATCCATTATAGAAAAAATCATTATTGGTTGCACACGGTGCACACACATCAAATTTGTAATGTTTTTCTTACCACCAGTTTACATATTAGGTATACCAAGTCTTTATTGTTATTTTGGTTTTGGTATTTGGTAAAATTTAGGTACTTTTATGTGTATATAGAATGTCTTATGTCCATGCTTGTCTGGGATCAAAGAAAAAACATAAAATGTACCAGTTGCTTCTCTCCCCGCGCGCACATGGTAAAAACCAATCGACGGAACGTGTGAAAATCTTAGGAATCATGTTATAGGTGATGCGGCTAGCAACCCATCACCATTTCGATTCCCCTTTCCATCTATATTTCCGCAATTAGGGTAAATGTGGCCTTTTGGTCTTGTAACCTTACACTATGTCTACCCCGTAAGGAATATGGATGTGATTTGTGTATGTGTATGATATTTACTTGTTTGTAGAGATCTCTGATATCAATGACGAATTGGCATCAATTTTCGTGCTCACCGGATACACTATCTATTTATCTGTAACTTGCGCAACGATATTTTCTTCTCGGGAAATGATTTTGTAAACTTAATATCTCTATCATTTCCTGGGTTAGAGAGGTTCGCTTCTTATTAAAACGATAAATGACATTTTTAAATTACATACCTTCATTCTTTAAGCGCAAAAATAATTAGGTCATCGATTTCGTAATCGTAGATGGAAATTGTATTATTTTAGATAAGATAACCCTTTCCAATTGAAACAGATTAAAATATTTTCTCTATTGCCATCGTAAGACCCACATACAATCTGGACCGTTAAAGTAATTAGTGATAGACATGCATAAAACAGGGTCAGACAAGGGTTTGACGTAAATACATAATCCAGACTTGAAGTTTCGCGTTTACAATACCTATCTAAAGTTCTACATTTTCAGTAAAACCTTCGATAGTTTTGTTTGAAACTAGTTCTATAATAGTTAGGTGTGGTATTGTGCTTCTGTCTTCGATTCTGTATTATTTGCTTTGATCTGAATATAACTTCGTGTTGGTATTAAACCTCTTATGCAACAAACACCTTTCATAGCACTGTCGTCTACCGTTTGTAGGGCCAAACTGCAGAAATGCTGGCATAACGCAATAGCTATTTCTGAATTAGATCATTTTGCTTGGACCAAATCGGCTATCTTATCAGAAATTTTACTATCACACTTATCTTTTAGTAGTCGATTACTTTAGTCGTGTCCAATTAGCCTTCTCTTTACTTGAAGTTTTATTATTGTTTGCTTTATAACCTGTTTAGTGGTTAGGTTCTACAAAACTTCCCTGTGAGTCATGTCTACGCGTTCCTAATAGTCCCTTGTTGCCCAAGCTGGAAGGATGTCGTGTGTTTTAATTCATTAATTTATAATAATGAATACAGTGGAAAAAACAGTGAAGTGTTTTGGAGGTGTCTTTTACATTGATAACAAAGCATTGCACATGCTCACCTTTAAGAGTTGGATTTCAGGGAAGCTAAAGAAGAAATTGTACGATATTGATAGGTGAGAATTATTGTAGATTTTTTTTATCTACTTTCAGTTACTCGTATCGCATTCAAAGTGTTTGTTGTTTTTATCATTATTTTCAGTGTTGTAGGTCTTACGTCTTTCGTAATGTATTAGTTAACGTTTTGTTGTTCATGCAAATGTTGAAACAATTGACTTTTCGTTTCGCTTACTAATAGGTATTATTGCCAAGCGTCACTGCTTTGGTTTTATGATGTGTTTCCTCATTTTTACTGTTTCAATTAATCTCTAACGCTAGAATCAAGAGTTTGTCCTTAACCAACTTAATATATTCACATTTGTATATCGTTCTGAGTATCATACTCTGATGAATTAACTAAATTAAATCCACAAATTGTACCGGCCCAAAAGGCTTCGCTTCTTGGAAACTGGCCAACGGCGAGGCTTTGACGGTTTGCCCGGCCAGACCACATCATATCCGGTTGGAAAAATATTTAGTTTTGCCGCTGTAGTGATACTTTTTGCTTGGCTATTTATATTTTTGACGAAATCGTGGAGCTTTTTAGAATCCAGAGTCAGATTACATCCATCGATAGTAGTAATAGTAATAGCTACTTGTAATGTAGCAGTTTTTATTTGAGTGAACTTGCATTGGTTTATAAACCATAAATGCACCAGTTCAATTTTTTAATTACGAATTATGGCTGTCGACTTGTACGGACTTTGAGTTTCCTTTTAATAAAATGACTGCATATTAATTGCAATGGAATACTATTATGCTGTTACCTACAGTATTTGAGTCATGTTATTTATTTACTTAGCTAAAGTCGCCTGCGTTTTCTTCTAACTTTACGTGGCTTGATTCAAGTTTATTTACAAGCTCCCGGTTACAATAAATGTGTCCAAATTCGTAATAACTGGTTTTTAGCGCCAATTTTACATTATTTACATTAGCCTTGCCTTCTTGTGCGTACTTTTCTTTATTGATGTAAACTCTATGATACCGGTTTCGTAAATCTCGCAGTGAACCGAAACGATAGGTCGTTGAATTCTCTGCGTTTCTGGCTCCATCAGTTCAATAAAATGTTAGTGAACTTGCGTCTATTCAAGCGAAGCGGTCAAACACTCGCTATCGGATATTTCCACAAAAAGCCTGAAAGTCTTAACTGAACTTGTTACTTTAAGGGCCTGTTTCACCGTTCTGTTAAGTTCCTTATATTTTGACTGTCACATAGCGATGTTTCCGTCTCTATTTATTACGATAAGATGTAGACGACATAGATAGGTACATACCTATAATGATACTTAAGATATCAGGAACTTAACAGAAGGTGGTGAAACCACCAAATTATAATACCTACCTACTTTACGTTTACCAAATTTTATTGGACAACTCTGACTGATATTGTTCCGCCGCCCTTTTTGCTATTATAAGTATTATAACCCTAAATTAGGAGACAATTTTTTCAAGAGTCTAGAAAGATAAAAGTGCTTGCCTCGTACTTTACCTTCCTCTTATGAAAATGGTTTATTTAGCTGTTCGAGTCGTAAATAGTTGTACTCGTGTTGAATTTCATGAAGCCTTGTGAAAAATGCAAATAGTTAATTTAGCCGAAGAAAATAATTTATTTACTCAACCTGTTCTTATTGATGGAGCTACACGGCGATCGCTAAAAGATGCAAAAGGTCATTGACTCCGAATAACAGGTCAAGGGCGTTTCGTAAAATTGCACTTAAAGCTTGTATGATGAGGTCCTTTGCTACTATTACTGCTACGGTACTTACTACTACTAAGCGATGTTGTGTCATTTTCCATTTATTAGGTATATAAATATACTGAAGGAGGTACCTATCTTATATCTATCTGCTGCGTGTTGCAATATGAAATTTTAATTCATCATTAATTAGACTGTAGGCAATTTATCATTGCATTAAAATAATTCCTTAATTAGATAGATGCTATAAAGTAAGTTTGGAAACGCCTAACAAGTTTTATTGATAGTTGCAGTTAGTAAAGGGTATTTTCGTCAGATGAAGCACGAGCAGTCGTGGCCGAGCGGTTAAGGCGTCTGACTAGAAATCAGATTCCCTCTGGGAGCGTAGGTTCGAATCCTACCGACTGCGAACTTTTTGCATTTTTATTTTCAATTTATATTTGTTTGTTACAGTTTACGAAGAGGCGCTGGCGTCAATGTTCAAGACGACAATGGATACACACCACTTCACCATGCATGTATGAATGGACATAGGTGAGACATTATCTAATAAAGTCTAATGTTTGTCATAAATCAATCATAACATAATATTACGATAAAGAAAGATATTATAAACATACATCTGGTTGTTTTTATCAACTCTAATGAATGAATCATAGTCATGTAACTGAATGAATAAGGGTACAAATAAGAATGACTTAAATATAACTGAATTCAAGTGAATTTGGGGTATTTATTTAGTTTAGGAATTGGAAAATATGTGTCATTTAGTTTTGTACAAATACCACAACGCCACGGCTCTTTCTAGTTGCTATTGCGTAAAATTTACGAACTTTTGTACTTTTTTAGGGAGATAGTCCACCTCCTGCTATCTGTGGACGCGTCGCCATGCGTTGTGGACAAGAAGGGGGCGACTCCCCTCCATTTGGCAGCTTGGAAGGGGGATTCCACAGTCGTCTCAATGCTGCTTGGCCATACAAATCCGCCGGTCAACATAGACCAGAAGGTTGGTCACTCTAATCAAAATATTGTAGTGCCTACTGCGTGAATGGAAATTATCCGCCCCCCACTGGTATTGTTGATCTCATTTTCCTACGAGTGGCGAATGAGTGCGTTGTGATGGATGTTAATCTGGCTTGCACTGCGACGTATTCACATATTGACAAATGCATAGAACTCATAGCGTGTGCATTGCTACCCATTTCTTTACTTTAAAGAAATGTAACTGTGCATGTAAGGACTCCGGGTTATCTATTCCCTGGCTGGCACTTTTTCAGGTCTCTGACAGAATACTAGCTCTGCAGTTACTTGTAGTCCATGCTGAGTCAGCACCTCTTCTCCACAACATCACATGGCTCTTTAAATTCAAAATTATTTGCCTTCTTTTTTAAAGTTATTTTAATGTTAATTTTAGATAATTTTTGGAAGCGTGTTGCATGTTATTTATTAAGTTGGGTTTACTTTTGTTCATTTGTAAGTAAGTAAGTAAATACTTTATTGTACAAATATAACGAAACAGATACAATTCACAAAAAAATAAAAATAACATTAACTCACTCATTAGCGAACTCATCCCTATAAGGGATCTCTACCAGTTAACCTTTGAGTAGATGAGAGGAGCATTAAACGAGGGACCGACAAAATGTGAATTTAAAATTTCAGATAGTGAAAGCCACAATAGAGCGTAACTACATATCTAAGTACAATAAACAAAACATAAAATAAACTACTAAATATCATTACACACAATGTTCAATGTTGTTTTGGGCCATGTATGTTTTGTGGTGATTAAAGTTTCTATTTATCTATCTATGTGATCAAATTCGTCTTCATGATTGCTTTTGGATTGAGATGACTGCCAGAAAAAATGTACCGTTTTGGTAATTTTTGTCTTGCAACTTATATGGACTTTGATTGGTGTTGCTTATGTATTTATATTTTCTTCCGTCAGACGAACGATCAGGAAACAGCGTTAGTGATAGCAGCACAGTTTGGTTTCGTGGACGTCGTTACGCGGTTGATAGCGAGAGGAGCCGATATGACCCTGAGGAATAACAAGGAGGAGAGTGCTTTGGATCTCGCGGCGCAGTACGGCAAGTGAGTAGACTTTATTTTGGACTTTTTTCAAGCAATCTCGCGTCTGCAACACGACGAAGACAACAGACGATCAAACTTTCCCGCGCACTGACAGGGATGCAGTTATCTATTAGAACGGGAAGTGTATACAATAAATTGAGTCTTATAATTGATTGAGTCTTATAACGACCCTGTAAGTGTTTTATTAGTTAAAATCCTGCAAAAAAAATAACGAACCTCGTTTGCAATGTTATTGTGTGTGTCAATTTCCATTATTCACCATTTGTATCTATATATCCACTAGGACTTAGTGAAGACTTCATATCCAAATATCTAATCTATTATGAATATACTGTATAGTAAAAAAATACTTCTACAGTTACATAAACGGATGACTAACGTATAAAAGTCAAGTAATGCTCGACATGTTTCGGAATAATTCGTAGTCCTTCCTCCTGGAGCGCTCGCTCCGGAGCGAAACGAACAGAGTTATCCGTTTGTGTAATTATTATCATGTCTCACTGTAGTTTCATGTTGAAAACCTTATGTAACAAAGAGGCGGAATGTTTTCCCTGACTTGCCACCCTTAAAACCAGCCAATCGAAGAGAGGCAAGTGAACGAATCTGTGTCGTAACGTTTATTGTTAATTAATTTCGAAAACAAGAGTTTCGATACAGTAAATTTAAGAACCTCATTTGCTAACTTCGGTAACTCGAGCGTTCTACGTCACAAGTTACGCAATAACCTGCCAAACTTTACCGAAGCTTGTCAAGTATGTTCCGAGTAGGTATGAAGAGTTTGCTGAAAACCAGTAAAGCTCCAAGTAAAAGAATAGGCACGACAGTCTTGGATTATTTTTGATACTGGTTAGTTATTGTTTCGGTCAAATACAAAAAGTGGTTTCAAAAAGAAAAAGCGGACGTAAAAATTTTATGATTATCATTATCACGTTCACACATCAGTCCACTGACTAAATTCAGTACATTAGGTATTCAATTTGATGGTTCTGAATTTTGAAGTCAATTAAACCTTCGGAACCTTTAAATGTTTAATTGACTTCAAATGTAAACAAATTCCTTATGTTTGAAGCCTCCATTATTGTGTAGGTTTTCCACAAGGTACTGAATAGTAGGAAGTTGAGAATAAACATGGACAAATATTAATTGGAAATAGCAACGATTAAAATTTACATTCTGGGACTGTGAGAAACCGGTTTATTACGTTACGACGAAATGGACGTTTCGTGTGACAATTATTGATATTTTTTCATGTAAAAGCTGTACTTTTTTCCTGGGTTAAGCCCAGCCAACTACATTATCCCTTTTTTCCAAGTAATTGACGTCAAGCAAATATTTAATTAATTGTCGTTCATTGGTATTACAATCCTTACTAATATTATAAATGCGAAAGTAACTCTGTCTCTCTGTCTGTCTATTACCTTTTCACGCTTAAACCGCTGGGCTAATTTAGTTGAAATTTGGTATACAGATAGTTTAAGTCCCGGGAAAGGACATAGGATAGTTTTTATCCCGGAAAATTGCATAGTTCCCGCGGAATAGCACAGCCCAAACCACTGGAATTTTTCAAATTTAAGGCGGAACAAAGTTCGCCGGGTCAGCTAGTTCCAGATGAAGTTACTTGTACCATCATAACTATCTCCTTATTTAGATATTTATTACCTAAACAAGTTTGAGAGGAGTAGGTATGCAACATACAAGTTTAAACGCGGATCAACTTACAGTACAACTTGGATTTCGCAACTTTCAAGTTGGAAACTTACCTTGGTTCGGCTTTTGAAGTAACGGTCGTGGTTTACTAGCTAGCTTCACGAATTAGACTTTGTTACTTATTTGCGTTTTACGGAGTTTGATAATCGAGTTTATGTTCAGTATTATTAGCTGTGATAAGTTTAAATGTGACGATTTTGAAATTTCCTTTAGATTACGTGGATTTTCTTAAACACTCCTTTGCTTAGTTTGTGAACGATGTTTTCTCATTTTAATTTTTTTTTTAATTTTCATTTTTTTCGATGTTCTAATTTTCAGTGTCGTTTCGAAATTTAATTTCTAACGGTAAAACCGTAAAAGTAAACAAGAAAATTCAAGAAGTAAAAATTCTTGATTCATTTGATGGTAGGTGCCTATCATTTGAAAAACAGCGCCTTCTCTCGTCCCTGGTGAACATAATGTTCCACGGGAGTTTGTAATTGTGTCGTACAGACACATCATTCAAACAGATGACGCTTAGCGACAAAAAATTCGCATAGTAACAAGGTCACGTGACAGCTAGTAACACATAGAGAAATGCGAAGGCTTACCCACCTGCTATGGGTGGTGCAGTGGTATAGCACGCGTCACGGAATGACGAGGATCCGGGTTCAATTCCCGGCTATAGCGTTACTTTTCGGATTTTTGATGAATTGAACGATGTATTTTTTTAATTGTTTTGCATTACAACTTAGCGATAGTTATTGACGATTTGCAAATGCCGGGGAACGATTTTCTTTGTTCGGTGATTACCTACTGCTAATAATGTACCTACATTTTAATACAAATGATGTCATGTTACCACTTAGCAACTGCCAGTATCCAGATATTTGTTACTAAATCGTCATTTTCCTTCTAAATTTGTCTGAATGTTATCAAACCGCATACGCGTAGTTCTACCAATATTATAAATGCCAAAGTTTGTGAGGATGTATGAATTTTTGTTACTCTTTCACGCCAGAACGGCAGAACAGATTTGGATGAATATCGGGCCTGAGACAGATTATAGTCTAGAATAGCACATAATGCTACTTATCCTAAAAAATGTAGTAATTCCCGCGGTATAGCGATAAACGAATTCTTGGCTGACAAAGTCGCGAATAACAACTAGTTTACCTACCACAAATACGATTACTCCTTTTGTATCAGGAACAAATCAGTTGGTTCGCAAGGGACAGGTGGGATTTTCATCCGGGTTACCCGGATTTGTCCTAATTTAATGTGTGTCCGGGCGCAGTTTTATTTTTGAGAAAGTAATTTAGCGAACACAATATTTCTTTACAAACACAGCCTGAGTTTGACTAAAAATTCATCTTTTTTATGTCTGTCTACGTATATACGTACGTACGGTCAAGTGCAAAAATAAGTATCGACATGAACTTCTCAAAAATATGTCCCACGACCTTATTACGCCGGTGTAAGAGCGTATGGTACTTATTGAAACTTTGACTACATACATATTATTAGATACACTTGACTGTACGTACATGTGGCTCTGCTAACACGGGATTTCATATTCGCTTGCCGAATTTGTACGGTGCCCTCGGTGCACGTGTCCTGCTCGCACTTGGCCGGTTTTTGACCAGTAGGCTTATTATCTAACTCGCTCGCAATCGCCATCGTGTTCATTTTGACAGTTCATGTATGGGCTGATAATTGGCATAGGAATCAGCCAGCTGTCACATTCATACAAGCACCGTCAAAATGAACACGATGGCGATTGCGAGCGAGTTAGGTAATAAGCCAACAGCTTGTTATAGTGTGAACCTTTGTTACCAGGTTGGAGACGGTGGAGCAACTAGTGACAGCGTGTCCGCAACTCATAGATCCGTACCGCTTCCCGATCAGTCGCGGGCGGTCCTTTCCGACGACGCCGCTGCATCGCGCCACTATGAACGGACACAAGTAAGTTGAGAGATTAATAACCTAACCTAAAAAAATATTTTTTGATACAAGACTTTTTGCTATCTGTACTTTTTGTTATCTGTACTTTTTGTTGACTGTACTTGCATTGGCATTGCCATTCGTCCTACATAATGTGCGCCAAATTTCAAGTCAATCGGACCAACCGTTGAAGACTTCCCTGTTGCGAAGACGGTTCTGGCTGGGCTTCCAGAATTCTACTAACCGATTATTGTATTGTCGGCTGACTTCCACAAGTATGCAAAATTTCAGCTACATCTGCTTCTTACATACCTACATACATTGCAAGTTAGTAAAAATCTTGTAAATATGGCGTTTTTTTAAAAAAAAAAAAATCTAGTAGGATCTAGTAAACAACCACTTGAGTCGTTTAAGAGAAAAATTGTGTAATGATCAATATGTGTAACAAGCCCGTGTTAAAATTTACACACTGCTTAGCTATTTTTTCTCGAATGAAAATAGGTACATGTTTTAAATTCTGAGAACCTAAGTCATAAGTTGTTCGTTGCTTTCATGTGTACATTGGATCTTATTAGAACTAAAGTAAAACGTCCGAAATCTGAGAAAAAAAGCCTTTTTGGAATCCCTTTTCTGAAAACGATGCTATTCAGACCGTATTAAGAATTAAGTCATGAATTTCTATCGATATTATTATTATTGATTCTTGACATTTCGGCTGAGCTTTTCAAAGTATCTTCTAATATTTGGGTGTAGATTTTGCTGAAAATTTTACACGTACATTTTGTGTGTGCTTATCATACTAGGGCCTAGTTTCCCTTTGCCTATTAACTCTATTTACCTTATATATTTGCAACATTTCGCGACTATGTAAATCAGCTTTATGGTAATGTAAAGGCGTGTACACACGACAATTGCTTCATATTCATATTCGTTCGTTATAACGCTCCGATCGGTTCCGTGCGCGTAAATTTGCTTTATTATAGACGGGTATGGATGTGTGATGATGTCTTTTGGATGGATGGATGTGGCATTTTTGTTGCACTAAATGTCTCGAACGTGTTCGCGTTGAGGTTGCAACGTTATTTCAGAATAACGTCTTTAACCTCGCAAGTCCTGACTTTTTACATCAGGTTTGTTACTCTAAGGCTCATTTAGACATGTACAAGAATTGCATGCAAGTTTCATTACATTCCAAGTTGCTTGGATACTATAATGGCATACAATTCTTGCATGTGTCTAAATGGGAATTAAGACCCAGATGCTGAGTTTCAGCAAAAAGAAAGTAAGCAAGGGCCTACGAGGTTAAATGAGACGTTTTAAAAACAAGTACATAGTTGAGGGCTTAATTACAACAAAAACTAGTTGATTCCTTTGTGCTACGACCGTTTCATCTTGGTTCCATTGCATTAAGTGTGAAAAGGTCGCAACACAAAGAAATCAAAATGATTTTTGTTTTAATTACAGCCCTTATTAACTATGTAGGTACATTTTTTTTAAATTACTCAAATACGATAACAAGAAAAGAAGTAAATAACTTCATCTGTCGCTTTTGAAACGAGTTATCACTAAATAATTGTAAAACCAAGTCCTCCGTCGCGTCTGCATGTTTGTCTGTTCGCGATGAACTCAACTAATGATCGGATTTTTTTACGAGGAAGGATTAGATATATATTTTATCAAGGTTTTTATGTAGATTGTCTTAAATGTAACTATTATTGTTGAAAGTGTAGGGAAAACTCAAGCTGGATACAAATTTTAATTTTTTGCGGACAAAGTTCGGTATTTCACAATTGACACCAATGAGTATTTTCGCTTCGTCGAGAACTGATCTCTATTTACGATTAAAACTATTTTACGAACCTATTGTTCCAAACTGCCTTATCCATTAGTAACGGAAGTCATCGTTCCAGGGTAAATTTTCCATAATAACGGTTGAAGGGTTGAAATTGGTAGCACGTGGCTTCTGACGCTTGCCTTTTGATTTAAATGACAAGAGTTCGCGGTAGTTAAAAAAAATAGTATGCGATAGTACATAGGATAGTAGGTAGTAATAGTATGCGGGTGGGAGGACCTTTTGTAACTTCGCTACCACCATCTACTCATTAATCCTGCCGCCATTCAATAACGCTTGTGCTGCTGTGTTCCGCCATGGATAGTAGGCAAGAGAACCGGTTAAATTACTGACACTGCATTCCATCTTAGGCGTATAGGCTGGCAGCGGATCTGCAATCTTTTGGTGTTGCGGTTGTACATACTTACGATCATGTGGCCTCGTTGCTCGTTGTCATAAATATGGATTATTAATATTTTAGAATCCGTTAGTCCTAGAGGCCTGGCCTTCAATTTTTATGCTTCTGTTAGCTTTGTAACTTTGGATGACGTCCCAGCTTTATACGCGGCGAACTCGCTGTGGGCTCGCGACGAAATCGTTACGTGGTGAAATCGCAATCGCTTCGCTTTCGTCTCGTCGGCAAATCGCCACTGTGATTTGGGGCTAAAATTAGGCACAGTGAATGAAATCATTCGCTTTGAATAGAGACGAACGATAATCAATAACTGTGCTTGACGTACACCTATGTACGTCATGTGTGAGTACGTTTCTACTGATTTTGTTGTTGTCAATACGTTTAATAATAATAGAACATACGGGAACTGCGGGAGGGTCTGCTTTGAATGGATCAAGTTACGACTGTGTAATGTGTATCATTGACTGACTGTTAGTCTAGAGATAGAGAATCATTCCCGAAATCGAATGTCATTGTCGCTACCTACATTGCGCCAGCTAAATTAGTAGTATTTGTTACTCAATCTCCAACAATTTTTTTGTCTTTTACAGTATTTGTGCCAAACTTTTATCGGTTATGTTTTCATAGTCGTAAAATCCCGTAGATCCAGTTAAGTCCAGACGAAGCGTTATTTTTTGTGATCGCTTTATTCTTTTGCATTGTACCACATAAAGTGTATTTGTATTTTGTCACTGTAGTATATCACAAAATCAAGGAAATTTAAATAATTGTTTTCCTTTGCAAACAGAAAATATCTATTGTATTTTCTTATAATACATACATATAAGATGAAATAATCGTGTCATAATTAGGTACTTACTGATTTTCATTCTGATACAAAAAATACACATATAAACATACATATATCACGTCTTTATCCCTTACGGGGTAGACAGAGCCTAAGGTAACAATACCTTAAGGCCACGTTTAGCATGATTAAGGGCGTATAGCTGGAAAGGGAAATCAAAATAGTGATGGGTTGCCAGCCGCATCGCCTATAACATGATTCCAAAGTCTTTCGTACATTCCCTCGATGGGCTTTTACCATCTGCGCAGGAAGAGAAGCAACTGGTAAATTCTATGTTTTTTCTTTACTCCCAGACCAGCATGGAAGAATGAAAAAAAAAATGTTTATTCAATGGTTCGTTTACAGTTTTTAAAGTATAAACAATATGAACACAGTTCGAAATGCAACAAACTGGGATTAAAGTTTAACGATAAAAATGACAACTGAACAAATTCTCCAAGGTTACGTAAACAAAAATCATAATAGTGTAAATAAACAATGAATTTGTCGTTTGAAATGCTACAGTGGGCAAATGTTTCGCATCTGATTTTTGACAGTCGAATAATATTCCTCTCTCTCGCTCTGCTTCCAAAAATCATCGTGATTTCGGATTGATTCGTTAACAGGCTGGTGTCCATGAATTATTCATGAATTTACACCTCGTCGAATTATGTAAAAGAGCGGGACAGAAACAACGCATCCAAACTCCTTTAGTAGGTACCTAATAAAGATGTGAATGAGTTCTGGTGACCTAGCCAGGATCGTCTCCGCAGGAGGGAACTCTTCAACGGTTGGTCCTATCGGACTTGAAATTTGGTAGCTACACACATATGTAGGACGGATGACAATGCGAGTAAAGTCAGCAAAAAAGATCTTGAATTAAAAAAAAATGACCTAAACTTGCTTCACCTAAAGATCACGTGTAAAAGGACATTAAATGTAACGGAGTGGCCAAAGTACAGTCAGCGTCATATAGTTTGAAGCATTCAAGTCAGCCAAATACTTCGGTACACCATAGAAATAGCAAGGCGTGCAGAACTTTTGGTTACCTTGGTTGTTTCATAGTATATGACGATATGACGCGGACTGTACTCAAGCGTGACCACTGACCATATTGGTGTGGTCACGCTCGAATATTACTGAACAAAACATCATTCCCGTCATGCTAATTACCGAACCTGTTGACTGTTAAATTGTGGTCACAGCCACGTCAATTATCTTTGTTACAATGTGTGCTTCAGTTGTTTCAGAGTCAAAATATTCCATTTCCATATAGGCTCGCGCGGACATTTATTATAGACTATCGATATTGTAGATATACGTTGCGTGTTGGAATGTTATTTTTAACAAAAAACCATCTCGCCTTTCTATCACTATTTGGAGTAATAATACTATAACAAAATTGAATGCTGTCCGCGTGACTATTACATATAGTGTAGGACTGGAAAGGAGTACAGTGCTTGTACTTTGACAGTTGCCGTATTCTGAATAAACATGAATGAAAAATAATGTTGTTAAGATCGAGAGCAAGTGCAACAGCTGCGTCGAGCATCTCTGTCCGAACTACTCGCTCTCGTCTCCAATAATGTACTTTTTCATTCATGTTTATTTAAAACACGAAAACAAATACATCAAGAAAGAAGCACTGTAACTTATTTGTAATCAAAAAATACGATGAAACAACTTAACAGGAGTGCCCTATTGAACTTACCCGACCACTTCTGTTGCGGGATAACTTTAAAGACACCTTGTATTCAAAGTAAGAGCTAACTCCGCAAGGGCGGCGTTATTTCCCGAGACGGCTTTTGGGCACCGGTCCACCATACACACATTAAATCACGTCTTTATGCCTTACGGGTTAGACAGAGCCTAAGGTAACAAGATCAAAAGGCCACGTTTAGCATGATTGTGGGCGTATAGGTGGCTAGGGGGGAATCATAATAGTGATTGGTTGCCAGCCGCATCGCCTATAACATGATTCCTAAGATTTTCGCCTATGGGCGTTTACCATCTGCACGGAAAGAGACCTGGTACATTCTATGTTTCTTCTTGGTCCCAGACCAGCTAGGAAGGGCCGGTCTAATATCTTAGTATCATTGATCGAAGTCTCACTACCACATGCAAGATACATCCCACAGGTTTGTAGAGGTTTAACCAATTCAATCTGTTAATTCCTCTATGCGTATCAAAGCTGGTTACAAGTTTCGCCTTTCCACGTGACATCATCAGCACCTAAGGTCAAGCTAACCAACACCTCTTTTTCCAGGGATGTCGTGGCCTACCTAATAGATGCCGGCATAGACCCCAACATTCGGACAGACAACGGCACAGCGCTCCACGAGGGGGTCCGGTACCTTAGTGCTTCCGTGGTCAGGGTACTGCTGTCCAAGGGAGCGGATCTTAAGGCAGTGGACCGGCAAGGGCATTCTGTACAATCCTTGCTGGCTACGTACCCTGAAGAGGCTACGAGGCGAGTCATGAGGGTTATTAGAGGTAAGTCAATCAGTTCAATCACCATATTTTCCAGCCTATGTATACTCTGACTAGGAATGGGAAGGGTGGGGGCACTCCTACGCAGGTCTGATGGTTCGATTGACACAAAGAAAAGTTTCGAAAAATGTTCCTTTTTCGCTTATTTAACCATTATTACCGAAATCGGTAAATGCAGCTCGGTGTAACTCAAAAAGGGCGTCAACAATTGAGATTCTTGCTCTGGCTGCCCCATCTATTCCACCCTGAGTCTGCGGGAAAACTTAATACTTAATCAACATGGTGAATCTCCCAATATTCTGTGTTCCGTATACGCTCGGAGCGCGAAACCGACTTGCACTTGGCCGATTTATTTGAAAGTTTTTTTTTTAAATGAATATCGATTCTTTACCAGAGCATGAGAATAAGATGAAGTCCGCCTATGAGAGTGAAGACGATGGTATACCAGTCCAAGACAGCCCCACTGGCTATGTGAGCACCCTCGGCATGTAAGTGCAAAATAAAATACAATAACACAACGAAAACAAACTTTTGAACGTTAGTTACAAAGCTGTTATGACGGTAGGAGTGGTCTGGCGATTTTTTTGTTATCATCATTGGATTGGTATGACGTTTCCACCTCATTAGTTCATTTCTGTATTGCTATTGTAGAATTTGAATCAGAGTTGACTCTCGTCATAAGAGCTCTGTGTTCCATTATTGTTAGAAATATATAATTTACAGCCCATAAAATAAAATTTTATAGCCTGACATTTTCTCAAATGTAGGTCACGAAATTTTAACTGCCAGATGTATTTGGATATGGATTCGTGGAAAATTTACAATAATATTATGAGTTGATTTCAATTTTAATCCAATATACCAATATCAAATTTGACGTGAACATCAACTAACTGGAATATGTATTATGATATTTATGATTATCCAAAGGTACTGCTGGCAGTTCTTACAAATTCAGTTCAATATATTATGCCCTGGAGATACAATTCACGTATCTTAGCGCCTTAGGCAATGTTTACTTTCATCTGGAAAGGAGGTTTTTCTTTTATAAAATCTGAAAATTATGAAAGAATATCAAATTTGCAATTGGTCTTAAGTATATCTCCTTGTCAGATGGGAGTAAATATTAAGATTTGTTTTATAAATATCATTACCTACATAAAATTAAACTTTAAACTGTAAAATAATAAATTAACACTGGGTGTTGGTGTTGGTATCCGAACTTTATTTATTTTTCCAAATAATGTGGTTTTGTGACAGCAAGCTGGTTTTCGGGTTTTTCGGTGTCTTCCGGGCTGGTTCTTTTTGTTTGCTTTGTTTCAATTCTTTTCGCACTTTCAATTTTATAAATTCATAGCATATAATAAATGTTTCAGACAAACAGAGTTAAAGTACATTTACTTAAATAATTCGTTAAAAATATCACGTTCCTAAAAACATCACTTGTAAAAGTCACAAAAAGACTCGTCTCTAAAAATTATACCTACACAAATTATACATCAAAAAGATGTTCCCTTTGAATTAAAACGTCCGTTGAATTGTGCGGGCTCGCTTAACTAGACGACTTGTGGTTTGCGTAAACGGCCGCCGGGGGCGCTGCCGGTAAAGGAATCTCTGTAATTACTCAAGAGGCTTGAAAGATCCGTTTTAATTGGAGTGCGATCTCAATTACTACACACGACGTGACACCTTTGATCGCGATTGTGCTCGGAATGCTCTTTCTGTAAAGTTTTGCCTGTGTAGATTTTGTTTCTCGTGTTAAAATAATGTTGTTTCAAGTTAGGCAAAAGTTGTTATAGGACGCAGATGCCCTTCAATTGCGAAACCTTGTTTTATATCGTCTGATAATGGGTACTTATACATTTCATATTGAATTATTAAAAGTAGAAGTGCATTCATATATGCGGCAAGTATTATCAAAATATTAAAGAGGATAAAGGTGGCACTAAAATTCACGTCATCCCATATTTTTATTAAGGACTTTAGTGGATATGTGTAGTTTAAAAAAAGCACGATAATATGCACATTAGTATCGCACGTCAAAAATAACTTTTAAACTTCGTTCAAGCCTAACTTTCACTCACGCATCCCAAAAATCGGCACTCATTTACGCAAACAAATCACAACAACAGAAATCCAACGTTTTGCAAAAATATTCGTGTAAGCTGACAAAATGAGCGCGAAACAAAACCTGTCAATGCAGCCTCATTAAAATCTTCCGCGCCTTTGATTTTGTCTCGCAAACGGTCAGATGAGAGCTTCGCAGTCTTGCCGGCGTCTTTTCAAAGCACCTCGCTGCCGGGATGAGCACAAATAAACAACACAAAAAGTGCAAAAATAAATTTAATTTAAGGCATTCTCAAGTGTTTTGCCGTAATAGGCACAACCAAACAACCGTGATTTTATGTACTTGCCTGCTAACGTGAGGTTTAAGTCTGATATGTGATCAATAACTACAAAGAATACCACTATATTTAACTGTGCGTATTGCATTAAGTAAATCTGAAATTTGTACACTTGTCCAGAGGCACAATGTGGAGATCCAATGTTAACTTATCTTAACTTAAGACCAATTTTGTACACCTAAAAATCAAATATTGGTCAAGAAAAGCTATAAATTAACTAGTGATAATTCGTGTGAATTTATAATGGCAGCAAACCACTTTTCCTAACAACTTTCCATTTCACAGGATTAGGGTTCTTCCAACGCTTAGCACTAGTAACGATGCTTCTACTAACGTTAACATGGTAACTAATTCATGTTCAGCTTCTAAGAATAAAACTTTGCCACTAGTTAAATCTAAAATGAATCGTGGTTTCTTAACCGAGGTAAACAAGTCACACTCGTTGTTTAATTCAGCGTTTAACAGACCACTACCAGATGTTCAGCCGTCCTATGTTAACCATAGTGAACTCTCAGAAGAAGTGCCGAAGGCAGAGTCGAGCGACGCAGAAATGCTATATGGAAATATAGAAAGTGTTAATATTGCGAAGGAACTAGATAATAAAAAAGAGGAATCAGATAAACATGTAGACAGCCTCCTGTATGGCAATATAACGACAGTTAACGTAGCTAAGGAGCTAAGCGAAAAAATGGACTCAATGATTGGGTCACAAAACAGTTTGAAAAAGAAACCCAAACCGGCTCCTAAGCCTAGTCCAACAAAACAACCATCTGTTATTTGTTTCGATGAACTGCTTCGCAAAAGTTCAAAATATAGGGACCAGTCACCAGGAAATAAAGAAGCATCTCCGGCAAATTCACCAACAAAAAAAAATGATGAATATGTTACTATGGGAAATAGGGATGAATATGTTGCTATGATAAATGGTGGTGAAAAGGTTTCTATGAAAAATGGTGATGAATATGTTGCTATGAAAAATACTATTTTCGTTTATGAAAATTTGCCAGATGATGAAAAAGCAAGGCGCCATGTTGATGCTAGTTCAAAAGACGATTACATTCTTATGAAATCACATTATGATACTTCCATGAACAGAAGATCAGTTCCGAATATTGGCTACGTACAAATGACAGGCAATCTAGAAGACATGTATATTTCTATGAACGACAAAACTGCAGTAAACAAACGGCAGTCTTTTCAACTTACAAAGAGAGTCAGAGGAAAATGTGACGGCGTTCACTGGAAAGGAGCAGAAGGTTGCCTTTTTAATTCCAACGACTATGCATACACCTACGTGTTGAAACCGGAAGTTGCAAAAGATGATCAGTCGCCGTTCATTAAAAAAAAATGCAAAATGGAACAAATGCCTTGCTTTTGCCACGAAGAAAAAAAGCCCAAAGGTAGCGATGTGTTCTACAGTTGTGAGGATATTTATGTTCTTATGGGTAAAAATGGAATGTATCATTCAGTAAGTGATCTAAGTCCTGTAGAATCCGATAAATCTGATGCAGACAAACCGACCAAGAGAAGTCCTGATGCTGATGTTGAATGTTATCTTGTAGACAAAGAGTATGAACCTTTTAAAAAGGAACTCGACGGAGCTACATCAAGTGAAGAGCCATCACGTGGATCTAAACCACCGAAACGTTTTTCTAAAATAATTAGGAAAAAGATTGAACAAGCTAAACAACTTATGATCGATTGGTAAACACATACATAAACCCTTTTTTAAAACTCATCTCCATGCTGTGCTTGTAGCGGCCTAAATCTTTTCTACTAACATTTGTTTCGCTTCATAGACATTAAGATATCATATATTTTTTATTTTATTTTATTATTGTTGCTTTATATGTTTTTCAGGAAAGCCCCAGAGACCCAGAAAAATACTAACATAAATCTAAGCTTGTCTCCATCTTCATCTTCTCTAACAAAGAATCACCAAAGTTTTGTCAAAAAGCTTGCTTCGAAATACTTGGGGTTAAAAGCAAAGTTCAATTCAGCTCCTAACATTTCTGATAGTTCAGGGTTAGATCGTGACGTCTCTATTAAGACATTAAATCCCGACCAAAAAAGTAGCACGAACACTTTGTTAATAGGGAATAGTAAATTTTTCAACAAAATACTGTCTAAAAAAGAAGAATCTGGCGAAATTGTTTGTAACGATGAATTCGATACGATTTCTTTGGATAGACTAGGGACGTTAAACAGAGACTCTGCTGTTAACAGAAGCAATCGTAGTTGTCCAGGATTCAAAACTTCACTGCCGAATATTTCCGAAAATGCCGAACTTAGTGACACAGAATCCGTAATAATTACAGAAATTGACTGTGATACTCCAACGCGAGAAGTTCCAAAGGAAGCTGTTAATTTTCATACAAAATTCACCATATTTGAACCCAGGGAATCGACTATTAGTTCCAACAACAATTCTGTTATTATGGGTGATTCTGCAGACCTAGTTAATGAGTGTTATGAAGCTTGCGCATTCTCAGAAAATGAAATAGAGAAAAGTAATGATAATATTAATTATGTTCCTAAACCGATGCCGAGAGTAAATGTAGCGGTGCACTCTAGTGAAGAAGGTGTTATTTATGAAAACGTCGCTGTCGTGAATAAGGCTATTCCGCCAAAACCAGCTGTGAGAAATAATGTGCCAACTAAAATGCCTTTAGATGAACTACAAAGGAAAGCATTGTATGAAAATGTATCGATTTTAAGGAGAAAGACGACAGATGAACCCATTCTTTCAATCATTTCACTCCCTCAAGATAACAAAGTTACGAATATACCATCTGCTCCACCTGAAAGTCGATCCCCCTCTGTATCATCCGAATCGTCAGACGACTCGATGGAAGACGAATCTAATCTTGAAGATATCTTGTTATCAGAAAAGTCGAAATCTTTTAAGCGTGGTGGAAAATTTACAGAATATTCTAGTAAATTGGTCGTCAGTAAATCGGTATCTAATGCTTCCAATGTTTCTGAATTTACTGAAGCTAGTGCTATTGAAAATGTTGATTGCAGCGAAGAAATTTATACGACTATGTCTGGGACTTTACCACATAAAACGAAGGATTTAGAAAATAAGAAGAAAGTTTTGTTTAGACATAAAACTTTTACAAATATTGAAGTAGATAGAAATTCTTTGAATTTGAAGAAGACCCCTGATTGGCACAGTGAATTTATGAAAGAAACATTAGCTCATTATCACATAAGAGGCACAGGTCATTGCATTCATAAAGCGCCTACAGTTGAAGAGTTCATTTATATTTTTAATAGGGAAACTCTGTACACTGATACTCCTCCATTTTCAAAAGTACCTAATGATAAAAGGGAAAGTTATTTTGAAACAGCAATATGCTTTTGTAAGCCAAAAGTTCCAAAACATCATAACAGTGCTGAAGATTTATTGGAATTTCCCTACGACGAAGAAGTGGAAGAAAATAAAGTTACTATAGATATGAAAGCCTTGCGTGCTAGAAATGAAATGATTTCAACGTCATTCCGTTGTTTTTGCGATTCTGGAACATGTACTTTTCATTGTAAAAAACGTGAATCTCCGAACAATTTGATCGTAAAATTTTCGGCAGTGAAGAGGAGTATTTCAACACCCGATATCACACTAGATTCTTCCTTTTCAACAGTAAATAGAAGTAGTTCAATGAAATATCCCTCAGAAATCCATTATGCCGTAACTAACATAGAGGACATAATACTAAGGAATAAAAAGGTCGAAACTAACAGTCTCAACAGTCCAAAAAGTCCAGTTTACACAACCATGTCCCAACCTTCTACAATATCATCTTCCGTGGGTCATTATTCTATTAAAGACATAGCAGAAGTGATTTCCCTTAACAGCCATTCTGATTCAGCTGACGCTTCTCATGTTTGTGCTTTGAATTCTGTGCATTTACCGCTACGTAAATCAACCTCATCGGAATACTCTGGCCGTTGGACTTTAGCGTCGTCCAATTCTAATACGACTGTTCAATCGGACACATCATACAAAACCTGCCACGAGAATCCTGATGAGGATTCTGACGATGGCACTTTGCACTCCGACGAAGATTCGTCAGACGCCGAAACTGTTAAATCAGACGTTAGTACCGCTAAAAGACCGTGGGTGCACAGTGATTCGTTTAATTTTGGTAACAATGGTCCTAGAATGGAGAGCTACGCGATCCTGGAAGAAGATTCAGACTATTCAGACAATGAGGATTGTCCGAATAAATTTGAATCTTCCAAAGTAGAGAGCGGTATTAGCGTGGGTGGCTCTGACAGTAGTTCGTCGGGGTGCGATGAGGACAGTGGTGTTCCGGGGGTTGGTGCGGTGTCGCTTGGTGTGGCTTCGCTTGAGCGGGGTGCGGGTTGCGGGGGTGTTCGCAGCGGGTCGGGGCGACGGCGATGGGAGGAAGCGGAGGGGACGAGCGAAGGCGATGCGCTGAGCATTTCCAGTGCGACATCTAGCTGCGCGCCGCACCATTTGACGCATCATCATGACTACAGCAAAGTATCGGTGAGTTGGTTGCGTCGTTAATCGAATGTGCTCTTATATGAGTTAGATTTGTTAAATTGAAGAATGCTGATTGTGAGATGGTTGACAAAGACAATATACTAAATGTACTTAAATGACTTTGTTGTTTTTGGACTTATGACACTATGCTTTTGAATTGCTTAAATTGTTTCCGTCTAAGAGCACATTCCTCAATTCTCCTTTAAATACCTAGATCTCTCAATGAACGCCGACTTTTCTTTATCTCAATTCATTACAAGGTTTGTTAACACTTTCTGTTATTCAATAAGCTTCTTGTTGTACTCTCATCGTAATGGTAGGCCGTGGGAAACATTTCATAATTAAACACAACGGCCAATTAACATTTGATTAACATTGGTGTTGCAACACGGTATGAGACAAGATTTTTATTAATCAGCCACATACCATACGGCGGGTAATTTGAACTTAACGTAATGTGAAATGCTATGGCGTGCTGTGAAGGGCGGCCATGATAGGCAACCTTTCCATTGCCTAGCGCTGCCTGCCCTGAAGACGCTCCCACTGCACGCCACGTGAAATGTAGTAACGAGCTTTAATTATTACTTGATCTACATGCTTGGTGCTTTTGATGTACTAAGTTCAGCAGTGCGACGAGAGATGGCGCCACGTATTAAAATTGAAATATTTATGTGCATTTTTCTTATGAGATCTGACTGGATTGATTTTATGCCCCCAAGAATCTTGTAAATTAAATTTTATTAGATTGAATAAAGTGATCGATCATGATCATTGATCACTATAATACTTACGTGTAAAAAGTATTGATAAATTGAGTTCGATATAGGTTGTTTTTTATATAAGAGGGGGCAAACGAGCAGACGGGTCACCTAATGGAAAGCAATCACCGTCGCCCAGGGACACCTGCAAGACCAGGGCAATCACAAGCGTGTTGCCGGCCCTTTGAGGAACAGGAAGGCTCGCTTTTTAAAGATCCCTAAATTGTACCTAACTGTCAAAAAAAATTGCCTTAAACCGACTAAAATTGGATTTTGTTTTGGGGAATCATTTAGGTAATTGGGTATGCATATTCTAAACGGATATTTAGAGGATATCCTAATCACGTTTTCCTTCCGTGTCTGCTTTTGTATTTGGCACGCGATTGCACGCTATTCGTGTTGTTTGACAGTTATAGTATTTAATAGAAATTATTTAACCGTCATTCCTTTATTACGGGGTCGTAATTGTTTCAAATAATTGGTAGCTGGCTGACTAAAAACCCATCACGTAATTGTAGAATTAAATTAGTTATATAGTTTTTTGGGAATTCGTGTTAGAAATGGGAATACTGTCGAACTATGAACCACGTATGAGAAGGACGGTTAGGCATTATGTCTGTTGTAATCTGTTAAATTATGCAGTTTGTTAGTAATCGTTACTATCAATAAATAGGTCTTTATCAAAACCCTGGTTTGAATTTTGTATATTTTAACATAGAATATAGTAGGTATCCATGAAAATAATACGCAAATTCTATTGAAAAATCGAAGTGTTGATACCTACACATAATTTAAAAACGAACATAATATATCAGTTTTATTACAAAACAATAAAAGAGATCGTGAGAAATGATCGTAAATATGATTAACTCTGCCCATATGGTTTCAGACAAGAGAATAAAACACAGTAGAAGTCGTAAATTTCACAAGATTCTTGAGACGGGAGTAGACAATGCGAGCTTTCCCTTCTACTGAACGTTGTTAAAAAACCCCAAAGACATCATGATCATGACTGTGGTCCTACACTACTTTAAGTTTTAAGTTTCTTGTGTCAAAAAATTGCGTTTGGGAGGTCAACCCCTGTAGACTTAAAAAGTTTTATTAGGTACATGTAGAGCTACAGTAAGAAAATAGTTGAAAACTGTCATTTTACGCGATAAATCCCTGCCATTACAACTTCGAAAAAACTGTCTTCAATCATAGAAGTACTGAGAAGAATGATATTATCCCCAACTAGCCCAGTCTTACTCTTATCCCACATGCGCGGGCGTCGCAAGATATTGGTACAGTTGCGCGGTAGCGGGCGGCCGGCGCTTGCGTCTCGCGATTTTCTTGTCGATCTTTGAATTCGATTCGTTATCGAAAACAGTGGTGTTTACGAATCGATTAAATTTTTTCGGGTGTGTTCCATTCGATATCGAAAAACGTGGTGTTGAGTTTGCGAATAGGAATGTGTGTTAGAAAGAAGAAAAGTTAGTGTGCTTTTATGTTAGTGTGAAAGTGGAGTTTTGTGTGTCAATGTGTTGTGGTAGTGATGGGTGCGGATTGTTCTTAGGGAAATTTATGTAAGTTTATATTAGTTAATAATCCTACTAATATCTTACTAGTCTTACTAGTATTATAAAGGAGAAAGTTTAGTAAGTTTGGATGTTCGGATGTTTGTTGCTCTTTCATGGCAAAACGGCTAAATCGGTTTTATTCAAATTTGATACAGAAATAGTTACAGTCCCGGGCAAGAGCATAGGACACTTCTTATCCCGGAAAATAGCATAGTTCCCGCGGGATAGCGATAAGCGAATTCATCAGAGACGGAGTTGCGGGCAACAGCTAGTTAATCATAGTTACTAGTATTAATCATTATTGCGGATAACGTTTATAATGTCGAAATTGAGCAGTCTCTGACAACATAAAGAAGGAAATGGATGAAAAAGTAACTAAAATATTTCATACAAAATTCTACTCCTTTTTTTAGTGTCTGTAGTAACTTCTATTAAAAATATCTCTTTACATTCTATTCCCTAAATAATTGGCAGTAAGACCTATATTCACGTGTCAGTACGTGAACAAGTGGGTCATGGTCCCCACAACCTAATTTCGTGATTTCGTAATTTTATTACACGATCGCGTCAAATGAATACCGCGTATGTCAAAGATTAAGTATTTGTATGTATGTAAATACATTGTACAACAATAAACAAATGCAATTGACAAACATTAAGATACCTGTACAAGTAACAATACAATACAATATAATACAAATACTCTTTATTGAACACAACAAATCAGTACAAAACAATACAGAAACAAAGAACAAATTAGACAATATGTGTAACGAAAGTGAACGTTGAGATAGTAGTATTATTGTTGCGTTTACGGTTTTCTGTTTAATAAACGGTAGTATTATTTTCATACTTTAATCTAACTATGAATTATACTGCGGAACCGGAATGCAGATCTATTTACATACTAACATGCACGTGAAATGTTGAAAAGTGTTATAATTATCGATCGTAAACAGTGATTAATGGTCATGAATATCACACGCCATGTCGCTTTTATAATGCATAGCAATGAGAAGGATAGTTTTTATACGCGTTACATTGACTTTTTTTATCTAGATGATTAGTTATGACTAATCAAACAGATTTATTTACTAACTAAGCATTTCAATCTTGACTGTTATTGATTCTGTCGAAGAAAAAAGTTTACTCAATTTAACATGCAATGTTTAATCCAATGTTTCTGGTAATACAACGTTTTAAAATAAAACATTAATCGTTGTCGCAACCTTCCTTTTATCTTCCATAACAGTGTAACATCTGCCTTTTTACTCTTTGACGTCGCTAAACGTTCGGAATCCACGGAAATAGCATATGAACTGACGTTTGGCCGCACGCCAGTTTACAAATACTTTCTCGTTTTGCAAGAACACCCTGTGAATAAAGGGCCACTGTTCGCTTTTATTGCCGGAGTCGTAAGGGCTATTCTTGTTTGTTAGCTAACGCATTCGGTTATGACTGTGTGTTGCCAAATTTTTCTTTCATCGGGATAACTGAATGGATAGTTTTGTAAAAATAAATGGTTTGTGTTGTACCTAATTCCCTTTGATATAGTATGTCAAAATGTTTGTCAATTTTTTCTCTTTGACGTCATCAAACTTTTGGCAACTCTGTTCTCTTTTAATCTTAAAATGTTCCTTTAATTAGGTACTCGAATATTGTGTTGTTTTGTGTTGCATGTATGAAGATATTGATGAATGTGGATGAAGCGAAAGAGGTGTGTCAGAATCGTAGCTAGTGGAACAAAGTAGTATCTGCCTACCCCTATGGGAAAGAGGCGTGACTGTATGTTTGTTCGTATTATCATTTGATCGTTTTTTCTACTAGGTAGTTGTTTACAACTTTTTTTATTTTGTTCGTCAGTATTGTATACCTAATGTACGAAAATATTATCTCATTGAAGTTATTACCAGACATACCGATGTCCTTTTCTAATCAAGCGTTTAAGAACGAGATGTCCAGTATGTTTAGAGGCAGTTTTCCAACACAAAATACGACTCGAACGCGTTTGCGTTAAAATGTCAAATACTATTAGAACAGTTTGTTGCCGATTCGATCCGCTAGTGGCGCTGCCAATTTTTCCATAGCAAGTGAAAACTTAAACTAGAAGCTCTGATTGTCAAAATCAAGAACGTGTTAGCTACCAAGTTCTTCTTCTTTTTCTAATATGGCCCCATCGATCGATGCGATGATTTCGCCAATGTCAAAGTATTCAGTATTCAAAAATCTCGTGACCAAAAGTGTCGGCAACGTTGTATGGTAGAACACGGTCAAAAGACCCCTCCCCCCTGTCGGGATCTTAGCCAACGGATAATGATATCCCTCAGAATCTGCCAGGAAATTATTAACCGATGCCCAGGGTGCACCGGACCAAGCACTGCTCTTCCCCACGGACGGATCCAAAAACGAACCGCAGCTCTTGACCACCAGCTACCAAGTTAAATAATTCGCCAACTGTTTTGACGCGTCCATTTAAAACTTCAGATTATCTTGCAACACATTAATTGTGCTTCCGCCGGCATCGGCAGTAATTATATGTGTGTACATCACATTATTGGGTTACCTACTTGCAACATCGCACATGTGGCTATGTTTGTTGTGCCTGAAATCTTCCTGAAACATGGAGGCCAGTAGGTCGGATGTGTTTACACACTTACTCAATATTCTGTCGTCTTTGAACGCATTACCTGTTGGCTAGCGCAGGTGGGTCGACATACTTCTTTTTTAGTTCACTAAATGATACAAATGGAAGATAAGGAGGGACATAGGATGCCGTGCGCAGTATGGTACGTTAATATAGTTCAATACATTCACAAAGTCCTATAATAGGATGAAGAATGCGATGAGGTGACTACAGGACATAACGCATTAAAGAATCATTTGGTCCCATGTGGCTTGCCACGCTTATCAGCGTTGTTGTCAATAGGTGTTCCGCTCAGTCTTTGCCCTGTTGCAGTACAAATCCGAAATGTTCTTTCGTACAAACCTTGTCTTGACTAATAGGTACGAACACAATTCGCTTGTCCTCCGTTATCTAGCTAGCTATTGGAATCGGGGATATAAAATATGAAAATATCTGAAAAAAAATGTCAAAAAGTGAAATTAAAAGTAATATCGATCAAGAAATACGGAAAATATTTATAAGGGTTTTAAGAGAGATCCGATATGACGTGTGACGTCATTTGTCACAACGCCCATATAAAATCCATATTAAAATTGCGTATTTCTAGAAAGAGATAGAGTCAAATCTTTAATAGCTTACATCTCGCTTATTTGTATAGTTATTTGAAAATTATTTTTATATTGCTTATTACATGAATGAGCTTTTAATGAAAGCCATCAAAAATATCATGAATATTCCCTGTTCTCTGCTTGCGTCTGCGATCTGACCGTCTTTAAGTCTAGTGTGGAACCAGCTCCATCTTCGACCATAATCTTCTTTTAGCTTGAGACATGATACAGTCAAATAAAAACCTGTTTTCTACACTTACTAATATTACAAACAAAAAACATTTGTATTCTTGTTTGCAAGAAATTAAATCAAAAACTACTAGACAGATTTAAGAAATTCTTTCTCGATTAGAATGCTACATTATCCCTGAGCAACATAAATAAGCTAGGTATATTTAGTTCTGCGTGAACGCCAACAGTTAATAATTCAAAAGAACAGAAAATCTTTCGTACCTACAATTGCCATTATATTTTAATTTATACCATCAAAAACTTCATATTCACATTAATATAGCCAAGGTTCAGTGCGTCAGCTCTGCTATTCTAATGTTCTTATATGGCGTAACATAATAATATAACACCAATGCTTCACAGCTCAATATCAAACGCTACTATTTAATTGTGGTCGCAGTTCAAACCAACAAAAGATCATTCAACGTTAAAACCACTTTATCCTCACCAGTTCACGGCGGTGGACATATTAAAAGCGTCTGCTTATCGTTATAAATCCGATTCGCCATGGTTAATAGGGCCAAACAATATCAATGGTGCCTTGGCGCCATCAATTGCGAGCATGCGCGTATCTACACTGATTTATAACTAGTAGTCCTTTGATGTACTTTGTTCTTAATGCATACGATTCTGAGAACAGCGGTTTGATGTGGTCGTTAATTTATGTTTTGTGAAAACTGGGGGATTGAAAATTTGTAGTGTGTCTGGAAATTGACACTTGGATCATTCTGATCGCGGTCAAAACTTGAGACTGTGTCTTAATAGTGTAACTTTAACATGTGAAGCTTAAAACCATACATTAAAGATTTGCTGCCAACTGACGTATGGTGCACTCGGTTACAATTCATGAGGTAACACAAGTTACTCATTTGTTTTGTTATGACATTTTGATTTAGGTATTTTATTTTATTGGCATTGTTCATTTTTTTTAGTATGCTCCAATTCGAAAACCATTTCGAGGAAAACCATCATTTATCCGATTTATCTTGTCTGATTTCAAAAATACTTTATGATTGCAGATATTTTTGTAAAAGTACTTTGAACCTTTGTTTGACCGAACGGCCCGGTTTTTAGACAGAATCCAGCATCGAATGTTTGCCACAAAAATGAAAAAAAAAAAGTTTAGCTGTGGCAACTGTCATGTGTCACTGTCAATTCGACAAAACCATAGACAAAGTCGTTTTTTTTATAGCCAGCCGAACGAAGGCGATTGGGATTCTGTCTAAATTCACGAATTATCAAACAGCGAAAAAATGTTTATTATTAATTAACAAAGCTACGTAAAAGTATAATATTCAAATTAGTTGCTTGAAATAGTCCATTTTATCAAATAAAGGTGTTAAAAGCACAGCTTAAAAAAAATGAACAATGCCAATTGCATTGTTTTTTCGATTAATTTTGACATTATATTAAATTAACCCTTTATTATATTTCATTATTTACCTGTAAGCAGTGACGATCCCTAGCGGAGAATTATTTAATTTAGTTGTACCTAATAGTTTTATTATTATTATTTCTGATTTGTATTATTTAATTTAATTTATTTTACTCTTGTCGATTTCAATCTAAATTCTCCTAACTTGACATTGTACAATTTATGATTTTTTTTTATTGAATGGATAAATAATCTAATCTAATCTAATATTACACATACCTAAAAGAAACTACGTCCACAGTATAATACAAAGAAGTCACAGTTCCTATAGCAGCATCATATAGAATACGTTTTCCTGTAATTTTCTAGTGTTTTAGTAGTTTATCTAGTATGGACATATGAGCGAGTTCCTTTACTTTTGGCATCGATGACCTTTGTCGATGTCTTGTTTTCCAAAATTGTGTAGTTATTTTTATTTATGAAATAGGCTGACAATGACAAACGAGTAAATAATGGTTCACCTGATAGTAACCCCCTTATTCATAAACGCTCTATAGGCTTCTGCTAACTTAGCAATCGTTTGTCCTTATCAGTGAAAGGTGAATGTCAAAGTGATAGATAAGGACAAACGATTGCTAAGTTAGCAGAGGCCTACAGAGCGTTTATGAATAAGGGGGCAAGTGTGCACAACGCTCGTGAAAACGTGTAACAACAGAGTTTTTAGTATAAGTTTTTGAAGTAACAGACGTCTCGAATGCGATCACGTAAGCGTCTTAATTACTATGGGAAAATTGGCTGCGCCGCTAGCAGCACCGACCGGGAATAAGCCATAGATTTATAAAATTCTAGCTTTTGCCCGGACCTCCGTCTGCGCAGAATTCGTTTATCGCTAACCCGCGGGAACTATAAAATTTTTCGGGATAAAAACTCTCCTATTATGTCCTTTCCCGGAATTGAAATTATCTGTATACCACATTTCAGCTAAATCGATCCAGATGTGTGCGAAGCGAATAAATAAATTGACGTTCCAAATTAGAAAAATGACATAAGTCCCATATCAGTTCTGTACACTACTAAATATAACAAGTCATTTACTTACTACTACTACTACATTATGGATGCCTCTGTGTTCCCTCAGGTTCTCAATGCTCTCATCTATCTATCTCGCTCTTTCTATCGTTGCCTATCTATACTCGGAAGCAAAAAGATCGGGTCACTTTACATACAACTTTCAACGGGAAGTGACCCGGGTTTTTTGCTCCCGTGTATATTTCTATATTCGATAAGTAGGTACGCAATAAACTGAGAATATTTGATACTCTTGCACTAAGCACACGAGATTACATAGCTCGTGTTACCTTCCATGCTGGTCTGGGAGCAAAGAAAAAACTTAGAATGTACCAGTTGCTTCTCTACCCGCGCAGATGGTAAAAGCCCATCGAGGGAATGGGCGAAAATATTAGGAATCATGTTATAGGCGATGAGGCTAGCAACCCATCACTATTTTGATTCCATTTTCCACCTATACGCCCACAATCTTGCTAAATGTGGCCTGTAGGTACCTGTTAGGTACCTTAGGCTCTGTCTACCCCGTAAGGGATAAAGACGTGATTTGTGTATGTATGTATAGTTGAATTATCGAGAAGATGGAATTGCATTTGTAGTGGTTGTACCGTTTGCAACAAAAGGAGAATAATTTTCTCTTAACTTAATAAAATGACATACCCAAGAAGTGGAATAACTATTTTTCGTCAGTTCAAGTTCAAAATATTTATAACAGTTGAAAATTATTTGCTTACTTTGACTCTCAATAGGACCAAAATTACTTACAGCCATATTTTTTTAAAATATAGAAATTATTCGTAGTCGTACGGGCGGACACAATAATTAATTGAGAATACAATCAAATCAGATGTAAAAATATACGCACAACGTAAATAATATTGACAATTTCACACTGACATTATTTTTGTTTTTAGTTCTTCGATATATATATAACAACCTCTTTGTATGCTGATAGTAGAAGAAAATAGAAAATTCAAATATAGAATGCCTGTAAACAAACAATACTACTACATATGCAATACCACGCTCTCGATGATTCCACTATATGTATGTGTTACTGTTGGTTAATTCCTCTCTGTTATCGCCACTCAATCCCTATTTAACACCGAATCTCGTTTGGTGGGCTAACAGCCTTCCATGCAGGCCCATTACTGACCGGCTGCTGCCAATTTACGCCTCATCCGCGCTTCTCTATTGAATTACTTGCCCACTCCGTCCGGCTGGTTTGCAAGTGATAGGCGATTTGATTTTACCACAAATACGTCGAATTTTTCAACCACTATTTTGATTTCTCTTTCCACCTATACGCTCTTAATCATGCTAAACGCGGCCTTAAGGTTTTGTTATGCATGTATGTATGTATGTAGGTCGGATTTTTAACAATTTTGAAAAATTAGTGGCATTTCTATTTCATCGACGTCGTTATTATTATTTTCATTCATTATGCTTAAGCGGCTTTGTTGTGTATGAATGCCCTGAGCTCATAAAAGGGCATTTTAGTTGTGTACCATTTTTTCCATCAGTAGCACCAGTATTTACTATTCGTTTTTGAAGAAAAAAGTTTATCTACTTATGTTTTGACAGTCTTGTCTATTTTTTAATTAAATTTATATGGCTAGGTCTACCTTAGTCTGTTTAGTTTCGATTCGAGACGTCGGGCATTTTCTTTTTAGTCTTACTCTGTGTTGTAACACCTATTTCAGAATAAGTTAGTAAAAATACGTCAACGAACTATATTAAAAGAAATTCCGGTGGTTTTAGAATCCATCACAATTTCTCCTGTAATTTGGACCCTACGCCAGCCTATTCAAAAACCTATTACTCAAATGCGGTTTCGCGATGACAACGATCTCGGAATAAGACCCCGCTTATTTATAGCATGTTTGCCTTAATTCTTTCGTACAATTTAATGAGCGTAGGCTGAAAGTCGTCATACTTTAATTTAGAAGATTTAATATAGCTTCATTGTCCTTATAAACAAATATTCGACGTTTCCATTCCAATAAATCAAATATTGTGGAAGTACGAACGCTATGTACCTATTATTCCATGCTGGTCGGGGAGCAAAGAAATAACATAGAATGTACCAGTTGCTTCTCCCGCGCAGATGGTAAAAGCCCGTCGAGGGAATGGGCGAAAATCACAGGAATCATGTCATAGGCGATGCGGCTAGCAACCCATCACTATTTTGATTCCACTTTTCACCTATACGCCCACAGTCTTGCTAAACGTGGCCTGATTCATGTATCTGTGTATGTAGTGTCGTGTCGGCCAAATAAGGTCTATCACTTTTATTCCAACTTCTTAAAGTTGAACTTTCAAGTTGACAGTCAGTCTTATCGATATTGTAATTGTATGACGTGCAGTTTAACCGTAGAGTGGCAGACCACACACTTTTTTGGGTGATGGTACAAGCCAGCATCTTAATATGATGTGTTTAAAAAATATCTATGGAATTGCACTCAAACGTATCTACTCGTTGGCTCTAGTCTAGTCTCCTAAGCCCCGACTTTTAATGAATCGCGTAGACCGAGCCGACAAGTCCCAGTTTTGTGATTTTAGGTTTAATTTCAGCATATTTAAGGTTATTTTTTTACGTAATATTTTGTACTTTAGTAAATTCGGCACTTGTACTTGCTGTTAATTAGTACTTCAGAAAGTACGCGAGGGCTTACGAGGTTAGAGCATAAACTAAATCCACTCTGTTGTAACCGTTGTCAACCGTGTTAAATCTATTTTCTGTTTAATATATTGGTGCTAGGATTTTCCAGCTGCTCTGTCTACAATGTATCGGAAGTGATCGTCATAAAGCGATAATCCCTATTGCTTACCCTGTTATCTTCTCAATGTACCCTTTTCTGTTTCGTTACGTGGTCTCCAAATTGAGTCAATGTATTGTGTTGTAGTTAGATTTTCCACCGCACTATCTAATGTAATGTCTCCTTGTCTACAGCCTACCCCGCCTAAGAAACCTCCCCGAAGAAACCTATCAGTGTCTCCTACGCATGCCAATTCCCCCTCCTCCGGATACAGCTACGAATTGCGACCGCATGCGAGGAGTCAAGACGATTTGGATGAAATACAGGTGAGAATACCAGAATGTCCCTTCCTATCTGACCAGAGATCCTAGACGCTTACCAAGCATAAAGGATTACACGCCGCATGCGAAATGCTATCCTTTTTGTAACCCTTACACGTGAAGCTGTTGGTAGGTGCGTAAGGAAAAACTCACAAATAGGTTAGGATCTGTTAACACGGACACGCGATGACGGGGATTCCTCACCTTCCAAGGAGACAATACATCAAATGAGTATTCGACGTTAATTTTATCAGCATCGCTCAGCGCAGCTCCGGTGGTAATGAGTTGAGTGGAACGAGATTTTTCAATGTATAAAAAACAAGCCATGATTGCGTGTGATATGTCGTTTCTTTGATCACTCACATCGCGCTAATTTCTTACTTTTTTGAATGGTTATTATCATATTTGTCATCATTATGAAACAGTAGACGACGTGTATCATATATACGGCATCTTTTAGTTGTTAAGTGGCATGGTGTAGCTTATTTGTTGTTCACTAACTGTATCGGATGTATGCGTTCCATAGCAGGGAAATATCCTTGGACATTGACCACCAGGTGTTTTTTTCTTATAGGTGTTCTCTTTTGTTTCAGGGTGCTAAACATTACCTCAAACACGGTCGATCAGTCGATCAATACGTTGACGGTAAACTGTCTTACTCTGAATTCGAGGAAAACCACAACTCCCCGCGAGTGGCTCCAGTTCCCAACCCTCGCCCCAGCCTTAAACTCCGCTCCCAACCAGTCGCAATCACTGCCATGTACGAAAACGTAGTCATAAAAGAACAGAATCCAAGAAGGAAACTCAGGAGAAACGTTGGACCAACACAAGAGAATCACGAACCCAGAATGGAGGATAGAGTGAGAAAATACTCTAACCAGGATAGGTCTTCGTTGGAGAGTCTTTTGGATGATCAGTCAATGAACAGTCCGAGTGATTGCGAGAGGTATTACGATGGGCAGCGGACGGGTATACCTTTATCTCCTACGCACTATGAGCAGCCTCCTACTCCGGACCATCCGCCACCTACCCCAAGGCAGGCGGAGAACAGCATACATGAAACGATCAGACCGCTAAGCCAGGTTAGTCCTGATTGAATGCACGTAGAATTATAGTCCACATGCTATTTTAGACACAGCGTTTGATTTTTTAAGTAGTATTCTTTCATGTAGAAAAAAGATGTAAATTTGTAGCGTCATTCACAATTTTACCGTCGTTAGGGATGTACTGTTGCTCTCAAACATGTCTATTTATATTTAATAGTATATTAACGACATTTATAATCCATTCAAATTAATTGACATATTTTAATGCAGTAGTTAACTTGAGTGGACGCACAGGGACCTTCTTTTTTTAATGCATGTTTTTAGCATGATATTATATCTGACGTGTTCCGTTCATTTGGACGATTTAAATTGAAAACAGGAAATCAAAATTTACAAATATTTTTCAACAATTTCAGCTTATTATGGAGGTTGTAGAAGAAATAAGAATTAGAAAAAAATCTCAGGGAGACGTGTCAAACCATAGATGATAGAACTTTGTATAATTCGTGCATTTATTTAAACTTTTGGTACTATTTTTATATATCTAGAGTCCATTTTTGGAGGTTGCAAGGGACAATCTAGTTACAAGATGAAAACGGTACTAGTGATTGGTATATGCCATATTAACTTGGGTAGAAATAAATGTCATTTGAGTCTTGTTAGATTGTAAATTTTAACTCCATAAAATAGACAATACCCTTTCATGATTCTAGTGTATCTCAGGTGCTGTTTTACAATAAATATTATCTGTAAATAGAAATATAAAAGTATTCCTTAAGGTGCTATATTTTGTAGGAATAGCTATATTGTTACGTGTAAGGTGTGATGAATTATCAAAATCGTCATAAAATTTAAAATAAGTATTATTGATCCAAAAGTTTCTAAGATAAAATTCGGTTTTGAATTCGTAAGCCATATTGATGTCAAAAATATAAATAATAAATCAATTATTCTTCACGATGTCACACATATTAGGGATAAGTACTAGAAGGAAGCATCATTGTAATGGATATTAGACTGCGATCTAAATGGTATTGAAAGATAACCAAATACTTTCGACAAAATGTATTATGACATGATAGATCTTTACTTTACGATCCAGTTAATAACAAAAGGGGAACGATCGGACTAAAATATAATAAAAAAACTCACGTGTTACCTACACGGCGCATGACGTAAAGTTGAACTGTATACGAATCGCAACCCAAAGTAGAAGGTTCTCACAATAAACTGGATTATGATTTTCCTTGGCATTATGAGGTTCTACAAAAAGTTTCTACGATTTAACAGGTTTGAATCAACACCTTTCACCTTCATCATCTTCTGCATCTTCTATCTGTTTAAGATGCGACTATTCATTGAGAAGAATAGTTTTGTCTATTGAGTTATTGTACAAATAATTTGCATTTACTTTTTCTTTACTATACAATTTTGAAGTATATCAGTTAATGATATTCTTTATAAGTTTTTTTAATTACCGACATGACAGTATCTTGAATAGTTAAATATATTTTCTATGCGTATAATATATGTTTATACACTTTCGAATTTTATTAAAAGATGTTATCCAACGTGAAAATGAAACTTAGACTGAAATGAGCGCACTGTTACCTATTACTTACTAAAATTTATTTCAAAAGATATTAGGTACTTGTCTTGGTGGAATATAAATTCCGTTGTATTGTTTATTTTGTTAATTTTAAAGCTTTGTCCTGATGTATTATTTTTATTTAGTTGCTATTTAATAAATTACTTTATGATTTATTTCTTGTTTTATTTAATTAAGTTTGCTGAAAGCTACGCGCCTGCACTTTTATGGAGCACATTATTCCTGTAAGTATTTTGAATTGTTTTTATACTTTAGAACAACATTAGTACTGGGTATCGTAATAAAATAGTACCTGTAGTTTATCAAAATTGAATTTTACCATTAGATACGCATAAGACTATACGAGCTTACGTTAAACGAAATTATGGCTTTATCGTGGCGCCTGACAAAATATACAGAGCAATGCGTAAAATATTCATATGGCAATTTCAATCATTACGGCGCCGGCGTTGCAATTAAATATTTTTTTAGGATAAATCGAGAATGCTATGATCTGGAAACATATTTCAGACTAAACTAAACAGAGGAAGGGAAGGTCTCCTTGATCCCATAGTGCCTAGGGCGCTCGTAAGCACAATCTAATTCACTACCTATCTCTTTCTATCACTATGTTATTTATAGTTGAGAGGTAGAATTGACCTCCACGCTCCTTTTAACAAGTTTATAATTAATATCACATATTTTTGTAACAAATCTTGTAAGGAATTTTACCGACGTGCATTAGACACATTTTTTTGAGTTAGGGTAGCAAAAGAGTGCGTCACCTGATGCTAAGTATTACCGCCCATGGACACATGCAATACCAGATGATAACTGCTGGCTGGTAGGGGGCTAAGATGCCGTACCTCGTGCCAGTAATTTCAACGGCAGTCTATTCTCCTGCTTGGAACAGCAGGCAGCAGGATTAGCTATCCTACCACCCACAACCTTATCATCACTATCACTATCACTACTCACTACATAGTATAAAAAAGTCGCTTTTTCTGTCCCTGTGTCCCTATGTATGCTTATATCTTCAAAACCACACAACGGATTTTTATGCGGTTTCTTTTAATAGATAGTGATTCAAGAGGAAGGTTTATATGTATAATACATGCATAATATACCGTGCGAAGCCGGGGCGGGTCGCTAGTCGCTAGTCGCGCTTCTAATTAGTAAATGTATCTTGTGTGTGCCTCTGATGACAACAACAAAACCCAAAAAACTTTGGTTTGGTGTTAACAGTAAACGCAACGATTAAAGCTAGTAATAACCAGTGTACAAATGATAGGTACAATAAAAACTCAAGCAAAACCCTTCCTAATAAATTTAGATGTGGCAATTCTGTGAATTTGCTGTTTCAACTTGGAAGGCGTTTCGAAGAGCGTCAGGGAGCAAATTCGATTTTCGAAGTTCGTATGACCGTACCGTCCCTCATTCTCAAGTTAATCATCATTAGTGTAAGCGAAACGATACGAAACGAACTTCTAATTTCGGAGTATAAGGCTTGTCTACGGTCAATAGTGTTAAAGCGTCACTAGAGCTAGGTATAACGATGTATATACTGGTCCTTGATATAATGTTATTCTAATTGATCTATATAAAAAAAGCTAATCGGCTGTAACGACCATAAAGGAGCGACCACACCGCCGCGTATACGCAGCGACGTGTCATAGGCGTCACGTTTTCTAACCGTTTTCCATACATTTTGCTGCGTAAACTCACCGCCAACGTCTTTCCCGCACCAGTGTGGCCGTACCTTAAATATGACCAGACGATGCCTGTGATTGGCACAATGTATGTAGCTTCCATTTGTTTTTTATATTTTCTGGTAGGTAGGTAGTACCTGAAAGGCATAAGATAAAATAAGACACAAAAATATAACATCCAAGGGCTGGTTGCGTGATCTGGAGTTTAAAAGAATCTTTAAGCCTGATTTAGGGTTGTTCCAATCCATACTATTTTACTAGATACCTATAGTTTGACACTGTTTCACCACGAAGTTATGTAGTCGAATCTAGACCCTCTTGGATACATTCGTTTGTCTTTGTCTATCACTTTAACGTTTCTCTTTGTCTGACATACTTAAACGATATTTAATTGAATCAGGCGTTACTTTACGAAAGTCCATTTGAATGAACAAAAAACATTTACCTTGCTACTCCGCAACTCACTTGCAAGATAATCTTGCACTGTGTCTATCGATCCACTAGAGTTAAGTGACTAGACCATTTAGGTACCAACATCACTTCTCCCTTTTCCTCCCCAGGAGTACAAGCGCCGCTCAATGCTTCGCGACAGCCAAGCGGACACCGAGTACCTCCTCCGCGCCATGTCGGTGGCCTCTGTCGCTAGTGGCGCCACCGATCGCAGCGGCAACACCGACAACTGGGTCGAGGAGTACGTCTGCGAAGTACCTTTTGCAGGTAAGTGGGGTAAGAATTTCGACACGACGAAATGCACAAGAATATAGTATTGACGCTTCAAGCCTTTGAACGATGCATGGCTTAAAATGATTATGTTATTTTCGCGACAGTGTTTTGATCGTATAAAGCCAACTGGATTCTTTACACTGTCGTTCGACGCCATATGAGTGTCGTTACCCAGTTGCAATATAAATTATATGAAATCTAATCTATGAAGTCTAAATAACGCGTCTCTCAAATGGAAAATAAAGAGTGCACAGATCTGTAGATAGATGCATATGTGTATGAAGAACTAGGGGAATTTTCTAGTCCAGTACAATCTACACATCTTTAATTCAAGTGACGAGTGTTGGAAGCTAACTTGAAGTCGGGAAAAGGTCACCAAAAACCCCAGAGAGTTGACATGTTGTATATCATTTAGGAGACTAAGAATGTTATGCAGGTAGGTTACTAGCTTGTGCTAAAATGTGGAAATGTTCTATATTTTTACCTTACAGGTTTTATTCAAATATCCACAGCCACTTTTAACGCTAACCCGCGAGTTATGCACCTAAAATTAAAACGACCAAAAACAATTTTCGTTCGCTGGTTGCTCTTATACCGCGTAAAATATTTACTCGCCGGGAGGCGTGAATCCATACTTTTTCCAGGTTTTTTTCCGTTTTTCTATTTGCCCTACAAACATGGCTACGACCGTTGTTGCCAGACTGTAAACAAATAGTCGCGACTGAAAATCCAACGGCATATTTTACCAATATTGGGTAAGTTTGACTGAATTTGTGATTCAGACGCGAATTCATGTTTCTGTTTAAAATCTGAAACTGTTGGGCGCTTTTGCTTTATACCTATGTAGGTACCTACATAGAGTACCTAATGATCCCGCAAACTTATCCATCACTGGGTGACTGGGAAATAAGGTTTTAATTTGAACGAATAGGTTAATGTTATCTGTACCTTAAAAATCCTTACAATAGTCCTCCAGCACTTTGCACATTGATATGCCAGCCTGTTGTTTTTGAACAATTTAGTTTTCCCTCCTTTTTTTATTTTATTGTAAACTATTTAATTAATTTATGTATTTTTTATTTATTTATTTTTTTAGTTACCATAAGTCGGGTTCTACCTATTTATTACTGTGTGTACGTAAAAGTTTATGGATTTAGTAGTATATTTTATCTGTGTATCGTTTCGTGAGTCACAGACGGTTCTGGCTGAAAATCAGTGCTGCAGGTGTCTAACACCTCAGCGTAATGCTGAGCCAGCGACCGTTTCACTTTTGCGAAGACACACACAACGCTGAGCGTCTATTTTTAATGTCTGTTTTTTTTCTTGTTTTTTTTGCTATAAAATTGTGTATATTCTCTTATATTTGTGTGTCTTGCAAAAAGGAAAAAATGTCTTCTTTCTTTCGTTTTTACCTACACGTACACACAAACCATAGACAACACGCTCGGACATTTCTTGAAGAACTTTTGTTTGCGTTGGGAGTCTAGCTGTTTATTGTACGTCAATGACTAAAACTTACTATCTGGCACTTACATAAGTGCCAATCTACATACTATTCGTCTACTTTAATTACTTGTTAACTCTATATCATTTTAATTAACGACTGACACGCCACGCTTGATACAGATTGATCGTTCAGTATGAAGTGATTGCTGTGGTATGCCAGATCTTATGCGCTTACGCAACGTGTTTAATGCGTTCCTATTAGTTATAAGTAGCCGTTAAACGTTATTTTCGATGAGGTTAGAATTATATTAAAAGGAATGAGTGAAAATCTTAGGAATCATTGTTATAGGCGCGGTTAGCCCCATCACCATTTTGATTCCGCTTTCCACCTCTACGTCCACAATCATGCTAAACGTGGCCTTTAGGTCTTGATAACTAAGGCTCTGTTTACCCGGTAAGGGATTAAGTCTTGATTTATGTATGTACTAGGTGTTGCCCGCAACTTCGTCTGCATAGAATTCGTTTATCGCTATCCCGCAGGAATTACGCCATTTTCCGGGATAAAAAGGAGCATATGTGTTATTCCAGACTACAATCTATCTATGTTCCAAATTTCATTCGGATCTGTCCAGCCGTTCTGGCGTGAAAGAGTAACAAACATCCATCTATACTTACAAACTTTCGCGTTTATAATATCTATTAGTAGGATTAGTAGGATAGTAGGATATGCAGCCAAGCCAGTGTAAAATTTAACACTTAACAGAAAACGTGTATTACAAGAAAGTATTTATATTGCGGAGAAACTTATTTATGAGTAGTTATAGACAACACGTACTTAGCAATAAGCCAATATAATGTTATACGAGCATAGCCTAGTTAAAGTTATGCGGTGATTTGAGTAGAAAGTTGGTACTTAATTATTTATCTGCAATGATAATGATCGTTTAGTCGGTTTAACTGCTGTAATCTTGTAAGATTAAGGGCCAGTCTCACTACTCTCTGCAAAGTTCCTGATATCTTTAGTGTCAGTTATCTATGATTTCCAGTATTTTATTACAAGCTTTTACAAGATTTTTACAAGCTTTAACAAGACTTTTACAGGCTTTTACAAGCTTTTTACAAGCTTTTACAAGCCTTTACAAGCTTTTACAAGCTTTTTACAAGCTTTTACAAGCTTTTTACAAGCTTTTACAAGCTTTATATTAACTTGTAAATCTTTATCTGATTGAGCTGAAATTTTGCATACTTGTGTAAGTCAATACAATAATCTGGTAGTAGAATTCTGGTGGTCCAGCCAGGACCGTCTCCGCAGAGGGAACTCTTCAACGGTTGGTCCGATTGACTTGAAATTTGGTTCACATTATGTAGGATTGTCACCCAATGCAAGTACAGTTAACAAACAGTACAGTCAGCAAACAAGCTTGTATCTGTAATTAAATTTTTAGATTAGGTCATATCACTATGAAATAGACTGAGCTGACATCATAGATAACCGACACTTAAAATATCAGCTCTTAACTGACAGTGGTGAAAAAGGCCCTTAGAATGGCAAGTTTTACGGCCTGTTTCACCACTCTCACTTAAGACCCTGATATTTTAAGTGTCCGTTAACTATGATGTCGTCTCTGTCTGTTTCGTAGTAAGAAATAGAGAGGGAGTCATAGATAACTGACACTTAAGATATCAGGAACTTTACAGAGGGAGGTGAGAGGCCTTTAATGTGACTTTTACATGAAATGAAATGAAATGAAATGAAATGAAAAGTGTTTATTCCAAACAAATTTTAGGTTAGTTACAACTGAGGGCCCTGTGCTAGGATACCCTGTGTTACAGGACCCTTCCATTCAGATACAATGTTAGATGCTACAAGTCGTACAGAGAAGAATAAAAATAAAAATATCATCACATGTGGCTTTTTTCCCGTTTTCTTTGGTTACTCAGCCACGCTGGTCTCAAAAAAAACATAGAATATTACTGTTACTTCTCTTCCCGCGCAGTTGGTAAAAGCCCGTCGAGCGAATGGGCGAAAATCTTAGGAATCATTGCTATAGGCGCGATTAGCAAACCATCACTATTTTGAATCCCTTTTCCACTTATACGCCCACAATTATGCTAAACTTGGCCTTTAGATCATGCTACCTTAAGCTCTGTCGATTCCCTAAGGGATAAAGACGTGATTTCTGAACGAATGTATGTATGTATTCTTTAGTTAGATAGCCGCCGAGCATAGAACTTTCTAACAGAGTATCGTGGGTTCAAATTTGGGCTCACACTTATTTTCAAAATACCTGTGCGGTTTCATTTCAAATTTACAATGGGCTTTTCAGTGAAGGAAAACATCGCTAGCAAACCTGTTCGAAGCAGTTCAATGGTGTGTGAAGTTTCCAATACGCACTGGGCTTGCGTGGGAACTACAGCACAAACCCTCTTCTTCTGAGAGGATAATGATGGCCTTTCATACGGAATTTGAAGCGCGTCAGTGCCATTTGTGGTGTTGGTGATAGTGGTTTACTGTCAGGTGATCCCCTTGCCCGTTTGCCACCTTTTCATAAAAACACAGTGAGACACCAACGATGCATCGACAAAGTAACATTTATCACCTGTTGTGCCGAACTCGCTTGCGTGACCTCTTTACACTGCAGTGCAATTAAAGGTACAATTACATGCCAGTAATGAGATAGACGTGATTAGAACGTACAGATACAATGAGTGGCATTAAAATGATGCACCACTGAAAGTATAACACGCGAGTACTCGCCCTGTTTTATTTTTCATAAAATATAAGTGAGTTGTAATGTACCATTGTTTTTTTCTATGTATAGGTATACTAGCGACCCGCCCCGGCATCGCACGGTATATTATGCTTGTAGGTATTATACATATAAACCTTCCTCTTGAATCACTCTATCTATTAAAAAAAACCGCATCAACATCCGTTGTGTGGTTTTGAAGATATAAGCATACATAGGGACATAGGGATTAGGGACACAGAAACAGAGAAAGCGACTTTATTTTATGCTATGTACCTAGTGATGTTAAAAAATGGTTGCTCATCAGTCTCGCTAAAACTCTAAAACGACTCAATATTTGTGGAAGTTTAGGAGAGGGTTACAAGGTGAAAAAATATAAAGAAATAAGTTCAGACAATTTTTATTCGTGGTACGACGTACCAACTCTATCCTGCACGACCTAAGGTAGGTACCTACAGAAGTCTAAACACGAACAAAAGTACTAATACCATTCATTACCTATTTACTATTTATTTACAACACCATACATATTGTTTATTACATAAAACTCGACCGAAAAGTCAAAAAATAGCAGGATTTAACAACCACAGTGAAAATCGCGAAGAGGTGCCCGAAGGTTGGTGAAGACACTCGCCATCAGTGTCTCTCTTGACACCTAATTTCGTGAAAAAAGTTAAACCAACATTTTTTAAATTATGCAAACCAGTTTTTAACATTCCCGTCATCATATTGTCAGCAGCATTTTATACAGCGCGTAGCCTCTATTTGAAAGTACAGCGTGTTTTTATTGCGGCCTCACGCGCATATTACCATCGCACGGTCATTAGGGTACCGTAAGTTTTAAAGAAAACCCTTCTCTGAATCTCACTGAGATAGCTACTACATTCACATTCATTCATTCACATTCACAAATCACGTCTTTATCCCTTACGGGGTAGACAGAGCCTAAGGTAACAAGACATACAGGCCACGTTTAGCAAGACACTGAGGGCGTAGAGGTACTACATCAGCAAATTATTCCTGAAATTATTTGGAGATGCTATTATCTAGCTTGGTTCCAGTCTTTACCGTGCAAAAGGACTTAGTCGCTTCGAGTCGAACATGTCTGTTGTGCGTTTGGTTGGAGATTCCGCTCCCGTATAGGTTTGTTCAGCCACCAAAGAAAATGCCGCTAACACGATACTTGAATCATCTGTCATGATAATATATAGATGTAAAGGCTTTAGATTATTACCAAAACAGACTGTATCAGTTACAGTGTGTGTCTGCCTGTGGCATCATAGCTCTCAAGCCGTTGTACCGATTTCGATACGGTTTTTGTCATTCGAAAGCCAGATTCCCTGCGGTGGTTCTTAGCCAAGTTTGGTAAAATTCGGTCCCGCAGTTTGAATAATATTTCCAAAGGCATTTTTGGCAGAGGGGGGGGGGGGGGGGTTGAATTTTGAATTTAATGTTATAATTGTCGTTATTTTTGATTTTTAAATTAAGTCGCCTCTTTGACGCTACACTTCGAAATATACCGCAGTTAAAAAATAAAACATTAACAGGGATATTCAGTCAAACTGACGCAACCACCCGCTGAAGCCGGATTATTTTTAAGACACTAGTGTGCCCAAGGAACCCTGGTTTAGAATCCAACTCGCCCATTCCCAGTTTTTATTTCCCACTTGATTACGGTTTTCACGCGGCCCTTCACGACTCTAACCAATGGTTAAATATTAATTTGCTGCGTGAGGCAACCTTACGAGTAGTGGTATTCCGTATAGTATGTGGATTTATGTGTATGCTACAGTGTTCATACGTGAATAACACAGCGGTGTCTTGAACGATTTATTTGATGTTTCGTAGCCTTATATACATTGCTAGAAAAATCTTGCCAGCGCGATGTAGGATTGTTTCGTGACCGTTATAGCGACACCTATCGGCATATAGAAGTAACAAACACAAACTATGCACATTATAATGTTACAACTAAATGCGACTTTAACGTATAGAAAAATTCTTAGTCGGAATACGAAACGGCCTGGTTCTCATGGTAGTCAAGGAAAGTAAATGTTCAGCGTTGAACTCGTCGTACTAATATTAATGCGAAAGTTTGTGAGTGTGTATGGATGTTTGTTACTCTTTCCCGACAGAACGCTACCTCTGTTTATCTCCTTTGCAGACGAAGTCGCGAGCAACAGCTAGTAATAAATGACGTATCGCATGTCAAGATGACAGTGCATCATTTTATTGTGAAAAGGTTCGCAATTATTATATTTTTGTTATGTCTAGGTATAGAGA
The DNA here is from genome assembly GCA_932294345.1 of Pandemis cinnamomeana. NCBI lineage: Eukaryota > Metazoa > Arthropoda > Insecta > Lepidoptera > Tortricidae > Pandemis > Pandemis cinnamomeana. Next base: position 5,972,838 of record OW028721.1, read on the forward strand.
GCAGTGATATGGTACTATAGTGATGGGGAATTTTGGAAAGACTAATGAGCTTCGGTTACGGTTTTTTTATAGACAATATAAAATAAGTTCCGAGGTTTCAATCGACAAATATGTTCATGAACTAAACCAAATTACCTTTCTATTACAATTCACCTTTGCCAAGGTGTGTAGGGTTGCCTTCATCAATCCGGAACCTGCATTCAACGGTGCCGTTGCCATCTGCCCCATCCCGGGGCGGCCAGTGGACGTTGCGGTGGTCACCGTGTGCGCCCGCAACGCCCGCAGTTCAAGGCCTGGAGGGAACGTGTGTGTTTTTAGACGGTAGGCCTCTCCCCTCCTTTCATAGGGAAGGCAGCGGCGAGCTGGAGAGCCCGTCATACCTCCGTTGCTGCCCCGAGCGCGGAGATGCATAAGGCGCATTTTCCACACGTTAAAAAAAAAAGGGTTGCCTTCATCGGATATGCTTTTGGTTCATTGATATTGTTGACAATTATGATAGCGCAGAAGACACAGCTTGAAAAGTTTCACTGCCTTATCCGCTTCTCTATCGTAATGTTCTTAATCGTTGACAGTTAACTTCGTAATAAATCCTCCATACTAGCTCATTTTAGTACCCGTTTTGTCGAGCCATATTGACCTTTGACCCGTTAAGATAATCTTTCGCTAAGCTATAATTTAACATTTTATGCGGCAGCTTATTACCTACAATTTTCCTAATTATATTTTCTTGTAATTAAATTTGCTTCGGAAAGTACACTCTAGCAAAATAAAATGGATTATAACGTCGTTTCGTATATTTGTAATTATACTGAGACCATCAACGTTTCAGGGAAGTTACAAAATAAACTTATCCTAACTTATTCTAATTAAATTGCCCCATGTTTAAAAAAACCGGGGTGACTTTAAAAACAGTTAGATGGCGAACTTACTCAATTTTATTCGCGGTTATTACTCCCGATCGATAACTCGTCGATGTTTTTTCGCCTACATATTAAACAATAACTTCGTATAGACAATGTTGATTTTATAGCTATTTTGAAATTATCAAAATAGCCCCAAAATAATCATATTTCACCCGGTTAACACCAAAAATATTTGACCGTACGCAGGATACCGGATATACAAACATAAGAGTGAACTTGAACAAACTATAACTTTTAGGCTTGTGTTACTTTAACGATAACTTTAGCCATAACGGTCATTTTTGACATAATTTGTAATAGGTTTTACGTCAAAAATCTGACGTTTTGGTAGAGTAACTGTCAAATTTTGATGCAACTTGCGCCAAAACAGTTTTTATAGAGTTTTATTTCTCTGCCCGGCCAGACTTAACAATGCCTTACCCAATACTGTCTCTACAGTAAAACAAAGACTCATTTGTAGTACCATTTCCATTACGTCTCACCGCAAACTCATTTAAGTTGATTTGATAGGCAAACCGCAGACATTTACTGCCCATCATGCTAAAAGATGGCGTTGGTCTTGCACAACTTACTAGCTTCAAAACCTATCCAGAAGTAAAAGCCAATTTACAGAAGACAGCCTGTGGAATAACTGCATGGCCAACACGAAGGCACGCGAGATAGACTATCCGTCTAGAACGAACAGTACAAAAGAAAAATACGGGTAGGTAGTCTATCTCGCGCGCGACATAGCTTTCGCCCGCTCTCGTTGCTAGCGTGCTGGCACATCTCACCTCTTAAGACTGGCAGCGCATCTGTACTGCTCTGTTATAGTTTATGTCTATGCGCAGTAGTCTTTACCTATTTACCATCAGGTAACCCTCTTGCTCGTTTGCTTTCTCTATAGTACGTTAAAAAAATCCTCTATGTGTGAAATGGCGAAGCACTCTCTTCACAGAGTCTCGTATTATCGTATACCGCTTCAAGAACTCGGAATCCTGTTTTGTGAAAGGTCCAATACATTTGTTTAAGCAATTGGACACCTTACTAAACTTATAATTTAATTACAATTCTCACCTACTTACCCACATTCGTGTTGTACAAACGCACATAACGATATATCCTTGTTTCATGAAAGAAAAAAAAAGATGGCGGCTGTGCGGCGCCGGCGCCGGTCTTGTTGTGCTTTTTGCGCAAGTAACGCGCTTTTACTTAGCCGTAGCTATCGTGTTTTTTCGTATTATTTTTATAGATAAAGATGAGACTTGTTTTAATGGTTGTTGCAGTAATTTTAAATTGCACTGCGATCAAGTTTGAGATTACTAGAGGAGATTATTTTGCCACACACATAGTTAAAGGAAGGTATAAAGGTACCTATACGTAAATCTTCTATTCTATACCTACAAAATGGATTGACAGACAAGCTATTCCTACAATAGCCTAAATCGAGGCAGTCAGAGTTTTTTAAGCAAAATGTAATGTAATGCGTTTTCCAAAAAAAAGTCCACAGGAACATTTTTCCAGAATTTAACTAATTTGGGTTTTTCTTACAGAGAATCGTTTACCCTATCGACCCTCAAACAAGAAAAAATGTGTCCCAAAATTTTCATTCCAGTTCGTCACTTTCTTTCATATAGTTAGGTGGACGTGACTAACAGGAAAAAAATCCATAATAAAATCTGGGACACATTTTTTCTTGTACGAGAATCGATAGGTTCGATCGATTCTGAGCAAGAAAAACCTAAAATATTTGGAATCTGGAAAAAATGTACATATGAACTTTTTTTTGGAAAACGCTCAACTTCGGTTCTAAAGAATTTTGCTGGATTATGGAATTCCTCTACAAAGACGAATCCGTGGGAACGCTGATACTTACCTTCACAATATCGGAACAATGAAATTTTAGAACATATCATGCATAAGTTTGAGTTAACCATTAATTTGCGAGTGTAATGTTTAATTTTCATAATCATTCTAAAATGTCATAAAAGTCTGCGTACCTAATAGTTTTGCGATGCACAATTTTGAAATGAAAAACCTTTCCCAACCACTTAACAGATTAACTAACTTAAGAATAATAAAATGTGTCTGAAATGACAAAATGTAATTAAAAGCCAATCGACATTCAATTAATTTCATTTATATAGGTAAGTCATTAAATGACTACTAAGCGAATGCAATAACATTTAAGCGCAAATGCAACCGCAGCAAAGTAATATCCCATGTTCAGAATCACAAAGTTACTGTTCAGTATTGTAGTAATACTTAGCTCTTACCCGTGGCTTCGCCCCCGTACCATTTAAAAAAAAAATGTTACATAAGAACCTTCTGACAATTACAAACACAACAAAAAAAGAAGCAAAATCGGTCCAGCCGTTCACGCGTGATGCCGTGACCAAGGGAAATAGGAAATTCTGCAAGGTTACTTGATTCAATGATAACATTCCAGAAGATTCTGGTACAAATTCTAGACGATATTTGCAGTAACGCATATTATTACAGGCAAGACAGGAATTATTACAACGGACAAGATGTATACAATGCGCATGCGGCATCGGCAGTATGCTCATTATGTTTATTTGTTTGTTCATCTGCTACTAACTTAGTTTATAAGATTCAATATACCTATCATTAATCATTTCATGGATTCAGTCTCAAATATTACTTGAATTGGGTGCGGGTCGAAATATGTATAGTATGAGATGCACAATGAGTCAAAATAGGTACCTAATGGTTCAAAATGTAATTTTGACGTTTTTGCTCGCGTGCTCTACAGATTGGTTCAGGGGCCTTACCATGGCGTCTTAATGCGCTTCAATTCCAATTCAGTTTAGGTTCACTCGCTGTCAGATCCATCCATTAATTTATACCAATATATAATGACCTATTATTCATATCAAGCTTTATGTGAGTACACATTGAATTGAAAATCTGGTATCTGGACAACAGTCACTAACGACGTTCGATTAAGACGGTCTTCACGATCCGGACGGATCTTTTACAAGGTTCTCCTTGCAAGCTTAAATACAAGCACAATATTTTCTTTAGCTTCACTGTGACTCAGTTTTAGGTCTACCTAGGGTCAATACGACGGATGCTGTGAGTCATCCGTCAGTTATTCCGAACTGTGATAAAACTTGCGTAGCGGAAACGTTTTGGATTATCACGTATATACCTAAGCACTAACTTGACTGGTAACTTTCAAAATGCAACTAAAAAGGTCTAACGTTAATTGTGAAAATGTTCTCGAATCGATTATCATAATCTTAGGTACAATATCACGACTCTATTGAATCTTGATGACCAGTCCGAGCTATGATTATCACTTATTCTAGACTAGCTTCTGCCCGCGACTTCGTCTGCGTAGAATTATACATAAAAACCTTCCTCTTGAATCACTCTATCTATTAAAAAAAACCGCATCAAAATCCGTTGTGTAGTTTTGAAGATATAACCATACATAGGGACATAGGGACAGAGAAAGCGACTTTGTTTTATACTATGTAGTGATAGTGATGATGATGATGATACACCTACTCACTAACTTAACTGGTAAGTTATGTTATGGCATCTATTGTTCCCGCGATTTTTACTGTCAAATTTGACAGGTGTTAAAAATAATAAACTGTAGGTACTACTTGCAATAAAAATAGTATTAAATAAAAGCATTATTAAATGCCTAGTCTTTCCTATGCGGCCACATCTAAATCTCTAGGCAAGTGTTAAGGAGATGGTCCCACCTGCAAAAACATCCAGAAACATCCAGCCTGGTGACCAGAATTTCATATTCGGATTATTGTATTGTCATTGTCACCAGACTGTCTTAAGTATACCAAATTTGACGTCAATCCGACCGCTGAAAAAGGTTATAATTCACTTGCAAGATTTGATTACAACGGGTTAGGTGAAACTAAAAAAAGCTTGTAATAAATTAAGCGTAAAAATAATCTAGCTGCTATTCACACTATACGTATTACTCGCATGTCTAAAACCCGTACTATACTTTTATCTTCGAATAGCAACCAAAATAAACCAAAAAGGTACCTAGTCATGACCTAGCGCACCATTCGTGAAATTGTCTGTCTCCAAGTCGCATCGCTAACGACGCATTTACGACACGAACCGTCGGAAACTAACCTTTATCCTTTAAACTTAAGCTTACAAATATATTTACGAATGCATGAATTAAGTTTGTGTTATGTCTGGCAGACGGTGTTGAAAGCGGTGTCTGATAATAAAAAGAGCAACGTCTGAAGTCTGAATGAGACACTTTAACTTTCATAGTAGAGGAATATTATATTATATTTCATTCATATGAGGGCCAAATTTTTTGGCGATTAGCTTATTTGTAACCTTTATTAATGGCGGGACCTATCAGGGTCCATTAGTTTGATAGGTACTATTCTTTAGCAACGTATTTGTTAAGAGTTACAAGCTTTCACACTAAATATGACAATGTATCTGTAATATGCAATCGGAGGGGAATGGAATATTCAAAGCCGTGTTGTTTCCCACCGATTTTTGTTGTAAAAAATATTATTTATAATTCTTGCATATGTATGAAGTGGAACACAATGAGGATGAGGTATATGTTTTTATTTTATAAACATTTTATTCATTCCATAAAGCCACCGAGCCTGTCACTGATGTAGGTAACGATACTTAGCTGCAGCATCCGTATTGCAAATTGACATTTTTTATAGCTTTTTTTTTTATATGAATAGGAGGACAAACGAGCAAGTGGGTCACCTGATGGTATGTGATCACCACTGCCCATAGACACCCGCAACCACGGAGGGATTGCAGATGAGCTTGGTTTTATGACCGCTACTACCAAGCCGAAGTGCTGAATAGCAGCTCTAGCTTTACATCTGTATAGTTGGACTAAAGAAAAGTTTTGCAGCCAAAAGTACCTAGCTAATGGCGACTTTTATAGGTACTTTCTTAACGCTTCAACTGTTTATGTATTTAGAAACACATGCATAATTACGTATTCGTGTGTACTCCTGCGCGTTGCCTGATGCGCCCAGACGGCTTCGACGCATGCGCGTCACCGTCGCCGGCTTTGTGGGTCGTCTTCCCTTTGCCTCTCCCCGAGCATGACGCGTAGCCTTTTGTTTTAATTTATTTTTAATCGGGCATGTGTCACGTGGCTGTATGAAAGGCGCGTAAGTTTCTGCTCTTACGTGTTGGTAAGTAAAAAAAAAAAGTACTTGCCTGTATTCAGAGCCACTATCCGATCTCTACGACAGTACTATCAGCTTAGAGACTTTGAAGAATAGTGCGGATTGCGCGGGTAGAGACGTAGACAACTCTTCTGATAAAATTAGATGTAATTTTTTTTCACGATTTAACATGAGTCATGTTATCAGCTAAGTCAATTATTGTAGATTTGAGGAGACTCCTTTGGAAAAAAAGTATTTTTTCCCAGTCATAACAAAAAAAGACATGATATAAACAAAGGTTCGATGCAAAAAGCTATCATCATCAGTTTTACTACTTTTTTTTACTTGAGCCACTCAATAGTAGTAAAGATTGCTAAAAAAAAATATTATCCTTCATATACAGGTTCGTCATAGCATGAATAAAAAATACCTGGTCTATTAAGGTAGGAAGCTACAATACTTTTTGGTGCGTCTACATCACTTGTTAGTGCGGCTAAAATACTATAACTATGCACGCCCCATGCGCGCGCGCAGTACGTTGACACAGGCCCACTGTTCCGTGTTATTGATCGGATCGATCACCAAATGATCCTGATTTAGAACTACGGATTTAGAACGGTTGGGAGAAGTAAGTTTTTTTAATTGGGTTTGCTTACCCGAACACGTTAAAGGAAATAGGAAGTGAAATCTTCTGAAATGTGAAATACATACATACAGTCATGGTTTTTCTTAATTTTAAAAGAGGATGACTCTATGTCACGCCGAAAATTTCTTACGTTCAATTTCACTTATATTCTGGCAGAACCAGCTGTCGTTTTTAATGTATTTAAATTTCTAACACCACTTCGAGGTCTAAAGTTCTAGCTCAAATCTATAAAAAAATTACAAAGCAAAAATCTTGAACTTTCAAAACCCGTTCTGCAAAATGATACTACAAAGTATTAACATAACTTGTCAGATTTATTACCAGTAAACAAGTTAGATACCAGTTTTAGTTTAACCTAATCATAAGAAATCACAATGAATTATTTATTTAGAACTGCTCCGCACCAAATGCGCTTAATTTTCAACAAATTTGTCTCGAGAGTTTTAACCAAATAAACAAATGACCGTTATAACCGTTCTGTGTGATTTATTTGTGTCATTTGACGTCCACCCTCAGCCATAAATCCTTATACTAACAATCAAAAACAAGCCCTTGGCCCATAGAAATTTACCTGCCCCTACTTTTAACTAAAAATACATTTCATGGTGTATAAACATTGAATAAACAGACTAAATTGAAAAACTAGCGCCATCAAAAGTTGCTTCGTAGCGAGTGACGTTTTGAATTTGGTCGGTTAAGCTGCGCTTGCGCAGACGGTCGTGGATCGCCGCCTGTCAGTTGCCCTCGCGCATCGATCGAAGCTGCCGTGTAGATCCCGATCAATAGTTTCTGTGATTAAGTTATCTTAAGTGTAAAGACAGTGGTTTCGGATACATTTGGAGTTTATTCACCCCCAGCTCTAAAATTCATGATAGGTTTGTGTCTTGTGTTATCTTCGTAATGGCTTTTTAATTTATGTATTTGATAAGAGTGATAGTGATTTGAGTATTATGTGTATGTTATTTGATTATGTTTCGCGTGAATTGATGAATTCTCTAAAATTAGTAATCGGAGTCATCTCGATGACTTGATTACTGCTAGTGCCAGCGACGTGAATCATTTGTGTAACGGTGGCAAAATTAGCTCCTAATCATTGACACGAATATAATGTTATAAAGTCTTTGCTACCGTTTGATAAGATTATATAATTTACTATCTGTTTTGTTTGGGAAATAATGGTTGGTTATGTCAGCGGGCAACGAAATAAAGGCATTTAGCGAGACCCTTCTAAATGAAACAATTGTATGTTATGTAAGAAACGCTGCAATTTTTGATTAAGAACATGCTTCTAACTGATATTTCGTAGCTAATCAAATTATCAAACTTTAATAGAATTTTAAATTATCAAATATTAATAGAGCAAACTAATAGAAGAGCAAAAATTACATGACACGATATGATTTAATCAATTTGTCTCAAAGCAAACATAATAGTATTGTTTACAATCGTGAAATCAGACATCAAACTGATTCACAGAATAAACAAACCAAATCTGTAGGTATCGTATCTATGCTGACTAAATACCTGTAAGAGTGTAAGAGAAATATTTAATTGAAAATCAATGAAATCCTAAAAAGTACTGAAAAGAAGAACCAGGAATCAACGTCTGATTTACGTCTACACCCAATTTAAAGAAAATACTTACTTGAAATCTGTTTTGGATATCAAATATTTGTAGCTAACCTAATATACGCATAACATGCTCAAAGTTACGGCATTAGACTGTATGATGAATCAGTATTGATTTTGAGTGTTTTCTCAAGCTGTCGACCGGCCGTTCAAACATTTATTTAACCTGTGATAGCAGCATGTGCTCTATCTATTATAAGGTCACGAACGTTTGCCCACGTTCCTATATTATTATTAATTTATGGTGCCATTCCATTAAAAAGACGGTAAATTACAGGAGGTATAGACAAATAAAGTAGACCGGGTCGTTGAGTTGGTTCGTCAGCGCCAGCGACGGCATTGGAATATACATACATACATACATACACAAATCACGTATTTATCCCTTACGGGGTAGACAGAGCCTAAGGTAACAAGACCTAAAGAGCACGTGTAGCATGATTGTGGGCGTATGGATGGAAAGGGGAATCAAAACAGTGATGGGTTGCTAGCCACATCGCCTATATAACATAATCCCTAAGATTTTCGCCCAAGCCCTCGATGGGCTTTTACCATCTGCACGGGAAGAGAAGCAACTGGTACATTCTATGTTTTTTCTTTGCTCCCAGACCAGCATGGAAGAAATTGGAATAACAATGACACTAAATCTGCAACATGAATGACAAAACTGCATAACTGCACTGTCTATGAACCGGCATGTTTCGATAAAAGTACTTAGAAATAGTAATATAATAACTTAAGCAAAGCTATATTTATTTAGAACATGTAGCTGCTATCTCACGGGATCTTTTTCGAGATAGAAAGCTTGTGTGAATCAAAAGCCAGACGTACACGGAAAAAAAAACTTAGCTGTGGTAACTAGGAATTAGTTGGCGCAGCTAAATTCCTTCGAAACTATAGGGACATCGAAGTATTTAGCTATCGTTGCAAAGAGTTTTTCGCTACCGAAACTTGGCTGTGATAGCAAATATTCTTAGTTGTGATCACTTTGAAGTTTGGGAAACTTAGCAGTGACTGCTAATCATATTAGCTAAAATTAGTTGTGGCTGCTAAGTATATTAGCTATATTTAGCAGTGACAGCTAATTTAATTAGCAATATTTAGCGGTAGCTGCAAACAAATTTGCCGTAGCTGCTAATTACTTTAGATGTGACAATCAAAATAATTCGTTGCATCGGCGAAAGTGTTGGCTGTAGCAACTAAGTTAGTTTGATACTCTTTCGCATTTCTTTAGCGGTATTCGACAACGAGTTTAGCTGCAGCTGCTAAAAGGGTTTGTTACTATAAGAAAGACTTAGTTGTGAGATGTAATCAAGTTAGTTGTAGCTGCTAATTAAGTTTGTTACAGTTACTAAGAGTCTTAGTTGTGGGATGTAATCAGTTTGGCTGTAAGTACTAATTGGGTTTGTTACTGTAACCAAGAGTCATAGTTGTGGGATGTAATCAATTTAGCTGTAGCCTCTAATTGGGTTTGTTACTTTAACTAAGAGTCTTAGTTGTGGGATGTAATCTGTTTAGCTATAAGTGCTAATTGGGTTTGTTACTGTAACTAAGAGTCTTAGTTGTGAGATGTAATCAGGTTAGCTGGAGCTGCTAATTAAGTTTGTTACAGTTACCAAGAGTCTTAGTTGTGGGATGTAATCAATTTGTGGCCCGAGGAAGCGACCGCCACTGCGATACGGCAACCCGTGCACACACCTGCAAAGTCTGATAGACCGGGCCCGTTAACGTCCTAACGAATTAGAAGCAGTAACGTGCACACTAGGCTACTCAGACTCGCTTCCTGTGTCTGTTACAAGATAATCATTCAAAATCATCTCGGGTATATATGGACGCTCGGTCAACCAAACGATAGCGCGATGTAACTTGCGCGCAGCGCCATCTGTTGGCGTATTTCGTAAGCTCAGTTGCTGTTGGCCTTAATACTTATCGTTACTTATAGTCAAAGCTGCAAAAAGTTCTTGGCTGCCACACTTAAGTCTGATTTGCTACGACTGCTAATATAATATTGCTGTTCATTGCAAAGTAAATTTGTTGGTGCGACTAAGATTCTTAGCAACATTAGCAAAAAAATATTTAGCAGTTGCAGCAAATAATATTAGCTACAGTTTGTGAATAAGTTAGTCAAAGCTGCAAAAAGTTCTTGACTGCCACACTTAAGTCTGATTTGCTACGACTGCTAATATAATATTGCTGTTCATTGCAAAGTAAATTTGTTGGTGCGACTAAGATTCTTAGCAACATTAGCAAAAAAATATTTAGCAGTTGCAGCAAATAATATTAGCTACAGTTTGTGAATAAGTTAGTCAAAGCTGCAAAAAGTTCTTGGCTGCAACACTTAAGTCTGATTTGCTACGACTGCTAATATAATATTGCTGTTCATTGCAAAGTAAATTTGTTGGTGCGGCTAAGATTCTTAGCAACATTAGCAAAAAATTATTTAGCAGATGCAGCAAAGAATATTAGCTACAGTTTGTGAATAAGTTAGTCAAAGCTGCAAAAAGTTCTTGGCTGCCACACTTAAGTCTGATTTGCTACGACTGCTAATATAATATTGCTGCTCATTGCAAAGTAAATTTGTTGGTGCAACTAAGATTCTTAGCAACATTAGCAAAAAAATATTTAGCAGTTGCAGCAAATAATATTAGCTACAGTTTGTGAATAAGTTAGTCAAAGCTGCAAAAAGTTCTTGGCTGCCACACATAAGTCTGATTTGCTACGACTGCTAATATAATATTGCTGTTCATTGCAAAGTAAATTTGTTGGTGCGACTAAGATTCTTAGCAACATTAGCGAAGGATATATTAGTAGATGAATCAGAAAAAAATTAGCAGCCGTTGCAAAAATGTTATTAGTGATTGCAAAATGTATTTATCAAACGTATCAAAGATATTATCTGCTGTCTAACACATGTAAAATTAGTAATAGTAACGAAATTTTTATCCACTATAACTAAGAATTATTAACGGTTACAACTAACAGCAATTACTAAATTATTTTGTTGATAAATTAGCTATAGTTGCTAATCAATTAGTACTGTTAGCAAATTATTTGAAATTCGTTTAGCTAAATATCGTTATCAGTGGTAGCTAACTGGTTTTAGTTGCTATAGACATGGCCTTGTTACAGTTGCAAACAAATTGTATGCCACAGCAAAGAAAATTTCAGCAAAGGGAGCTTAGCTATCACGGCTAATTCATTTCTCTCCGTGTAAGGTGTAGCTTCGTATTTAATAATGAAAGAATATTTATGGACGATTCTGTACTTCCCGAGATTGTCCCCGAATTCACGGAAACAAGCATTTACGAGTAGCTCTAAATTGTTTGAGTACAGGTTCAGGACTCATTGAGAACGTAAAATGTGTTTTTGGAAGCTTAAATGAGGCAGAAATTGAAAAAACTCTCATGAACTATCATGTTATAAGAAGTGATCACAAAAATAAGCACGTTCATTCATTATATCATTCATGGTCCACATGTCATATCATTAGCTACAAAATAGAACGCTAGACAGCCCATGTCAGCATTAATGTGAAACAATCGAATGTTTACAACAATATACATTTGTTTAACACGTGTGATACATAAACACCAGAAATCTCGGTAAATTCATGTTGATATCTTGCCAAACCGACTAATAACGGGATTGGGTCACGGCTGATTTTAATTTTAACATTTTTAACAGATTCTAATGCTCACTTATTTTATTTCTTGTATCTATACTTTTAGCAAAGAACTGTCAACTCGTTTTTTTAATCTTTTGAGCAAAGACTTCTTCCCTTTTCCGCTAGATACTCCTATGCTTCTACATAGGTCGCTTAGTAGGCACTTTAGACCATCCACTCTCGCCATATCAGATTGTTCCTGCCTCTGCTTCTGTCTGTCTTTGTAATTAGCAGTAATTGTCTCTATCATATTTCATATCACCTTCAACATAGTAAACATCTAATTCATAACAAAGCTTAAACAGTCTCGATTCAAGCTAAATCTTAAAACAATATTGTAAAATGTTAATGTCCCAAACGGTAGTTTTCTTTGGTCATACAAGTGTTAACGGCACTTTAGGTGTAAAAAAAACCTCTTGTCATGATGAATGGTTCCCGTGTTGTAGGTTTTTATCAAATTATGGTGTTTCCGGCACTCGAGATGGTAACGATTTTGAGATGTTCCGGTGGGAAGACATAAAAAGTAGAGGTAGTTCACATCTGGGAGATTAATTTATGAGTTTAGAAGCGTGTTACTAAGAATAAAATGACAAAAAGGAATAGACTGGATGGAAAAGAAACTAAAAATTCTCAGCAAATTTTTGACATATTCAAGCTTTACGTCAAAAATATGACAGCTATGAAAAAGTGGCGCTATCCTTTGATTTCTACTCTTTATTACCGTATATACTTTTTTTTAAATAGTTACATTCTTAGGCTCGCGATTGACCATAATAAAGCGTATTTTGGCTTAAAATGAAAGTTTATATCATTAAACTTGGAACCTACATTTGATTTTAATGATAGCAATTCGAAATGCCTTTCATTATTATGTCAGGCTCTATACTACTCCTCCAAAACATGATACGTAATTTCAAAACACGCAATTGAAAGCTTTTTTTAAGACTACTTAACGTCACTCCTGTCATTAAGGTGCATAAATTTCGTATTAATGTCTGTCGAACCTGACTTTAAATTGACACCCGAAGAAAACTGGTGGTATCATGGGCGTACGCAGGGTGGGGCAGGGGGGGGCAGCTGCCCCCCCTGGATAATGTTGACGTCCCTACTAATTATGTATCTTATCTAGTACTTTTATTGTACATAAATATTAATAAACGCATTTTATCTATGTATTTTTTTTTTTTAAGCACCTAGCTTATAAAAAATCTGATTAGCCCCCCCCTGGCCCAGAACCTGGGTACGCCCATGGGTGGTATTTTATTGTAGAGTGCAGACGTCTGGAGATATGTTTGTGTTAAAACAGGTTTATTGATTGCTGTTCTGCAATCGCCGTTGAAATCATTATACGATGGAAATATTCGAAATGCAGGTCGTATAGTTTTTCGCATCGCAGCAGTTCGATTCCCGATGATTAGTTATTTCTTTGCACTGAACGTATAAATATAATTAAATTCGTCAACTCGCTTAGAGTAACATAGGAATTGATTTTGGATGTTTAAATTGGGAAATATACGCGCAAAGTTAAAAACTTGTGTGCGTAAAATTATTTGTAACTTCTGAAGAAAACGCTGTACTATTACGGCATACAATTTAATGTATTGAACCTTTTGTATTACATGAATCTGATAGTAATAATCGGTAAAATACTTGTCCAACAAGTGAGTCTTATTGATCATTTTATTGCAGAACTTGTTCTGAGTTTGTTACAGTCAATTACACCGTAGTAAATTCTAAGTTGTAGCTCCTGTTACATACCTGTCCTAGCAAAAAGTTAAACCCGGTCTATAAACTTACGAAGGAATGTTTTATATTTAACACATAGCTTTTAATTTCCATAATTTATCAATTATGGTGTGAAGAGTCTTTGTGGTTAACTTCTACGTTTCTTTATCATTACCAAATCACAGTTGATCAGTTGATACTGTTCACGAAAATTGTTTAGGATCATCTAGAAAAGCCAATAAAGCTTTATTTACGCGTATTGCTTCTGACTTAACGAATCCATCATTCCATCTGTCTATGAGTTCTGTAGTAATCATTATTATCCTTTGCCGATTTATATTTATCGATTTACATGTTTCATGTCTTTCTGCGATGCTCAAAAGTCGTATCGGAGTAGTTTTTAATAGTCGACACTGTATTGTTTCGTGAAATATCGATAGAGTGAGATTCTATTTTTTTCATACCCACGTCGCTTCGGTGGAATTTATTAAGTAAGTTGGAGATGTAGTAGTAGTTATTAGGTTATTCAAGACTGATGTATCGTTATCTAGGGTGTTTAATAATATTCTCATGGACATCAGCTAGCTTTAATTTTGCATGTGACACTTGGGTGTTATTCATGGAAGTATTGTCAAGTCCATCTCGTATATCTATAGTTCATAGACACACGTCCTTTTAATGTAGACTACGATTATCTTATCTTAATGAGACAAGACATTTTCTATCCTTATCTGTAATAAGCAATTGTGTAACTTTCTCATGTTTTCTTACTCAATTGCTTCAGTAACGAAGAGTGACCATTTCAGAATTGTTCAAACGATTGTGTTCGAGTATTTTGTGGATAATGTTGCCTATGTTTTGGCTTTTGTCCACTAATACGCAGCTAATGACCAGTTGACACAACAGATAAGACACCACGTGTTGTGTGGGCGTTCTGATGACTCATGACGGCTTTAATGACATGATGTCTGATCGAGTTGAAAAAGTTAAGCAAAAACACGAGATAAGCGATTTGGGTGTTAGAAATGATGAAGTTGCATGTTTGTCCCTTTAGCTGTACTATAATTTAATGAATTAAGATAAATTTGTAATCAGAACAGATGGCGGTTTGCTCTCGTGATTGAGTTCGTCTAACAGTGTCATTTATTTACATTTTCATAACTGCAATGCGATTGTTTCTAAAATAAGACGGTGGTGATTTCTAATGCTATCTTTTAATATTATGAGATCGTTCCGTAGTTCTTTAGAAATAGCACTGACATGGATGAAGTCTCAATCAACTTTGTTTTTTAAACAAACAACTTACAAATATGTACTTCTTTACTTATACAAAGCTGCGATTTAAAAAAAGTAATACGATGAACCAAGGCTTGATCTTATAGGAAACGTTTTGTGACAGATTAAAAATCACACAGTACACTATATACACAATTTATTTACACACAATATTTACAAATAACAATATTAAAACGGAGCGACATAGGAAAGCAACTAGGTACATGCACGCAAGTCTAAATAGAAGAGACACGCGCATGCGCGAGTTATGTCAAACTCCCAGATACACTGATAACGGAAACGGAAATCAACGAAACACTTAAGACTATTTACAATATTATAATATATACAAGAATAAAGCAGTCGCCACAATCTAAATAAATAAATTCTATTCTTGATTTTTCCGGAATATTATTTGTGGTTGATGTGAATGATAATAAAGGTAGGGCGGTTTAAGCGTTCTAGTTACCCAATATTTACGGTGCAGCAGCGTGCAATGAGTTTATCACGGTTTCGCCACCGGATGCGCAGGCGCAGGTACGGGATACACGCTCCGCTGCCAGACGGTTTGTCCATACATTTTACAAAAGAACCATGGGAATGGTGCAATCGGTTTTTTATGCAACAAAACGCAAATTAGCAATCAGGTCATCCGATAAGTCATTGCAGATGCTTTTCCAAACTACGGGGTTAAGATGAAAACATGTTTGTTCCTTTGACTTAGCTGGATTATAACATTAATCAACTGCTTAGATTTAAGCTGGCCGACCATTGGAGGGTCACTAAACGAGGATGCCTCGGAGAGAGGTGAACCCATAAGCTCGTCTTGGCGAAGACACTGCCGTGCCTCCAGATCCGGAATATTAGTTATTATGATGGTGGTTTTAGTTGTGTTTGCGATGACGATTGCATTTTCTAAAGCGGAGAGTAGACAAGTAAACTGCATGAATAAAATTAAATGCGCGTGCGGCTATTTTGCATAACTTGACCTCACTATTACACGGCATAAGTATAGATATTTCAAATCGAATCAAATATTTTCTTACGTATTATGTTTCTGTTATTAAATAGTTTGAAATCGCATCATTTGCCCCCATTCTTCCCACTCGTCATATTTCCATGAACGCTACGCACACAATGCACTCGTCATTATCAAGAACTGCTTACATTTGACCTCCCCTGCTGCCTCAATTGTACCACAATCAGGGCCTACAGGGGTAAACACTTAGCATCCTGCGGGTCAGTGTAAGCTGGTGGCGTGCTGGCTTTTAAATGGACCCTGCTGTTTGAATCTAGTGACATCATCTACAATACAGGTCGTGACCTTCGTTTACTCTGGATCTGTCATGGGAACAGTGTTACAGATTAAATAGGATCGGATACGGTTATTGTGACTTAATTTGTATGGTTCGGTAGTTGTGAGTCATTTTGCTATTGAGGTACTTGCACGCAGTAAATTAGGAGGTACCGAGAATTCGTACAGTGTTGCGTGACGAATATAATTGCGGCTTTATTCAAATTTATGCGTTGTTCCGAGTACCTAATGGTATTCTTGGTTGACAATGATATGTTATGTTAGACATCGGTATAACCGTCATCAGAATATTCAGGATTATCTTCACTTGTTTTTCTCGGGTCTGATGAGTTATATCTGTTAGAGACTTACTGCTATGCATTTCCATTGATATTTTTTGTTACCTTACAATTAGTGTCTGATATGTTTTGGGAGAAAACATTCACAAACCAAAAAAAGTATGTTTTCACATAGGTTCGACATTTTTTTTAAACAATGTAAAATTAAAACACATTATTCTTACAACTTCGCGATTGCTCGTTTCTCCCACAGGACGAGTATATCGTCTATAAAGGCTTTAGGATCATTTTTTACATACCCGCTTACAATTACTTCACAAGCGCCACTAAGCCTTAAATGGTCGCTATTCGTTTCTCCCCGTACAAGCATTCCACTATTTACTCCATCCCACAGTTCTTGTTACTTATGTACCTTTAGCTTTATAATTCCAGACCTTATCACTAAGGGCTTAACGTTTGTATGCCGTCGTTATTTTATTGTTAATTTCAGCAATGTGATCCTCTTGACAATTGCTTGATTACAACAATTAATCGCAATTGAATGGAATTCATTGGACTTCCTTCTTTAACTATATTTCGACATAGTGCATGCACTTCATGTGTTTATTGCAGTTAATGTTGCGGTTACGCTCATTGTACTAATTCTTGTATTTATGTCTACATCAGTATTTTGTTGGTAATTTTTATTTTTATTGTTGATTGTATTTTGAGATACCGATTTAGAGTAAGTAGGTAGATAAACATTAGGTTAGTATAAAATTTCCCATCTTGTTTCTTCTCAAATCAAATTAGTCTGTGCAAATATTCAGCTCTGAATAAAGCTAATCTATGTAAACTTGACCTTCGTACAAAATAACAGTAAAGTTACTCAATCGTTCCATTTACTCATTGTTTCCAGACTAGAAGTCCAAGAAATTTATTTTTAACCGTTAAATAACGTGCAAATGCATTATCCTCTGAATTTCCATTCATTTAATGCCGCCATTCTCCGAAGGCAGGAAGCGCGAACGGTGCCGCGTTAGCGCGATCACGCCTGCATTAGTAATGGGGTGATGAAATTCAGTTAGCACCGCTAGCTCACCTTCTATAGCTGCAAGGTCACCTACATCATCGGAATTTTCTTTCGGTTTGATTGTCTTTATCTTCTTTTTATTTACATCGTCCACTTCACTATTCTCATCATTTTATCATTCATCAATTTGGACTGATGTTTCTATTGGAGTTGTCATCTTGGTAGTTAATGTATTGTTTGCTGTTTTCAAGGAAAACGCGTGCTTAGATGGTAGTGCGCTGTTAAAGTTATAATATCGTTATTGTCTGACTGTATTAATACGATGCTATTGTTCGTGATCGCATAAACACAGTTCTACGTTAGGACGACATATCCTGTTTTTGTATAATGTCCTTGGAAAATCTTAAGTGTTAGGTATGTTATTATTATTAGCATCGTCATTATTATTTGGATCTTTGTTTACTTCTTTCATCAATATGTACTTGGCTGTGAAATTATGTGTTGCTATCGTTATAATATCCTATTTAATTAGGTGTGTTTCAATTATAAACTCCTCATTATCGCCACAACATATAATTGCATCTCAATTTCTCGATTTAATTCCTAGCCTCCCATAAAATGTAAGTGTCAGTTATTATGTAAATAGATCGGTAGCGTGAGTGCGTGGCGCAACGTATAACTATATGTTTTATTCAGTTAGGTCATTCAAATTTCAACCACACTGCGAAGGGAATGTGGATGTAGATATGCGCATAGATCTACGTGTAGACGTGCGCGGGAGCAAGTCAGCGCGCAACTATGTGATGTGTGGGGCTATTCACGATCGCTTATCACGAAAGCGATGGTATACCTTTGTTCCAATTTGTTAATTACAATGTTACTGGTGTAACCGGTAGTTATGAAGTTGATTAAGCATTACAATGAGGTGTATTGTTTTGATTTAAAAACTTTGAAATTCAGATGAAGTAGTGTATTTGGGAGGTGACGATAAGTTTTTTATTAAACACGATTTTGACCTGAGATTGTAAAGTAAAGTATTGTTCTGTGAAATGAAACGATTCGGTTACAGTTTAAAAATATTCTCCTTTTTTTTAAATTCTAATGAAAAGTATTAAGTAGGTATTTAAGTTCTGGCCTCTATTTCACCAACTCGACAATTGTCGGTGACAAGTGACAATTCGAAATGCAACGCGTAGTTAATACGAAGCCAACCGGCGTAGATTCTTCTCGAGAATTGTCGCGTTTGTGTAACAGGGGCCTGGTCAGACATGACATGATTTATATGCACTCATAATTAAACAGCCAAATCATCGACTGAAAGATCAAAACTAGCTGGATCGTGCACAACTTGCCTATAGCCGTGATGATCTACAATCTTGATACATACAAACATACATACATAAATCACGTCTTTATCCGTTACGGGGCCTAAGGTAACAAGACCTAAAGACCACGTTTAGCATGATTGTGGGCGTATGGATGGAAAGGGGAATCAAAACAGTGATGGGTTGCTAGCCACATCGTCTATATAACATGATCCCTAAGATTTTCGCCCAATCTCTTGATGGGCTTTTAATATTTGCGCGGGAAGAGAAGCAACTGATACATTTTATTTTTTTCTTTGCTCCTAGACCAGAATGGCAGAATCTTGCAATCTTGATACTGATTAAAAAATGTAGACTTAACATTTTTAACATTCTTCCACCTAATTCAGCGTGAATACCTATTCGTAGAGCATAGCGATACCGCAAAATCCTTACCTTGACACCTAAGCTAACTAGACCTTGGTAACCATGAACCTTATTGCTTCAGTTGTATTATCGTGTGATCCACTCATATCGCGATCCACACCACGAAATATTAATGCGTACGCGCACCGAATCCGGTTGTTTGAAATCCACGATCCTACATTGATATAAGTAAGTAAATGCTTTATTGTACAAATATAAAGAAGCAGAGACAAATCACAAAAAAAACGTTATATATATGCACAAAGGCGAACTTATCCCTATAAGGGATCTCTACCAGTTAATCTTTGAGTAAATGAGAGGAGCATTAAGCGAGAGACCGACGAAGAGTGAGTTTAAAATATATACCTATATATTTTAGATATACCTGTATTACTTCCGTGCTGGTCTGGGAGCAAAGGAAAAACATAGAATGTACCAGTTGCTTCTCGTCCCGCGCAGATGGTAAAAGCCCATCGAGGTAATGGGCGAGTCTTAGGAATCATGTTATAGGCGATGCGGCTAGCAACCCACTATTTTGATTCCCCTTTCCACCTATACGCCTACAATCATGCTAAACGTGGCCTTTAGGTCTTGTTACCTCAGGCTCTGTCTACCTCATAAGGGATATAGACGTGATTTGTGTGTGAGTGTGTGTGTGTATCACGATAATAATGACCGTCTAATCCATGCCAATGACGTCCTGCAATATTTCGATCGACAAATTCCTGCGGGGAAAGTCGATCCTTGCGCGATGAGCCTGCGCTGCGCGTGCGCATAGCGTGTGCAATGCTGCGTGTTACTGATGATTATGAGTCGATGATGTAAGCGAGAGCAGAAAGTTTTTCGATTATCAACCGAAATTGAGATTGTAGAAGGGCGAAGGAGGTTTATGAAGTTTTTATACAGGGTGTCTGAAAATTGATTCGGAATTTTTAAGCTGGCGGTTGGTTATTTTGAATAAATAGCCATGTAAATGCTTCTCAGGATTTTTATACATTGTTGACAAATCTTACTATCTTATAATAAGGTCTTATTACATCGGCTTGATATTTGGTTATTTAAATAAATCCTTTTTATCGAGCTTTCATTCAGTCATTTCTGACAATTCGAAATGTTGTTTTTCTTTTGTTAGGTATTTACTTAATTGACATATCCATAATTATGACATTCAGTCTCGGTGTTGTTATTAATGATCACTGTCTTTTACTAATTAAAACTTCATTTAAAACTGACACTTCGTTATGACTTGTTATATCTGGCATGTCGAGATGTTTTGAAACGTTGATTTTGATCACTTACTTTTGAAGTTGACTGTACTTAGCCGGTTTAAGTTTTATTCTATCCTGATACAGGTCAAGTGGTTCGTGTGCATATAATACATGTTAATGAAAAAGTCGTGCTTGTCCCGTTAAGGGTTCTTCCCAATTGGAAGGATAACTGTGCCCTTGCGCCGGTCCGAGAAACGCAGCAAACAAAATTTAGTCAGTACGAATATGTATGTTCTGGCCTTTTACATCTGAATCTCTGCGCTCGGACTGCCGCGACGCGAGGTGTGCACGTATTTACGCGAGGCTACAGCAAGTTTATAATATTTTTTGTTTTACGGAAAAGAAAATTTCGTGTAAATGAAACATCCAAGTTATTAGCTCTGCTAACTTAGCAATCAATTGTCCTTATCTGTCACTTTAACATATACCTTTCACAGATGAGGACAAACGATTGCTAAGTTAGCAGAAGGATAGAGTGTTTATGAATAGGGGGGGTAGGGCTTTAAAGCCGTAAAATAAAAATTTGACTAAAGATCTTTGAAAGATAAGGTTTTTCAGAATGCTTTTTTAACTTAAAAGAAGTGTCCAATCACTATCCTGGTCACCTAAAAAATTGCAAAATAATTCTAAGACATCTTGTATGTAAATTTTGCGATAAATGTAGCTTAGCTTACTGTTTTTGGAATGTTTAATGTGAACGTTTAAGAAGGTAGGACCATAAGATTAGTTATAATTTTAATTTAACTGCCATATAAAGTTCTGGTTAACTGTATCTTGTTTAACTTTTAGTGATGGTTGTTTATAGCTATTATTTAGTTTTATGACTACGGATATTCATGCTGAGAGAAGCATAAAATATTCCGAATGGCTGTTTAGTAAAGTATTATTTTAATCATAAAATGTTGATAAGTTAAACTGTTGCATAACGAGTCTATTTTTAGTGTATTTGAATATATGTATAAGATTCTATAGATCAGTTTGTAAATTCCATTATGTCTACCAAATCTTTATTTTATTTTGTTCATACATTTAGTAACATGAACTAGCCTTAGTTTAAGCTCTACATACTATAAAACAAAGTCCTCCGCCGCGTCTGTCTGTCTGTTTGCGATAAACTACTGAACGGATACTCATGAGATTTACACTAATAAATACAGTGATTCACGGGAAAGGTTTAGGTTTATGTATAATTTGGTTTTGTGTGAATTGGTTGAAATGATAACGATAATTTTGTTTTCCGCGGAAGAGGTCGCGGGCGACAGCTAGTATGGTATATATAAACTGTCCGTACAATACGATACAATACAATAACTCTTTATTGAACACCACATATAACTACCAAAACAGAAAAAAGGTATACAGAATATTACAAGGTAACAATAGGCGGCCTTATCGCTACAGAGCGATCTCTTCCAGGCAACCATAATGGACTATGTACGTACATTTAGTCTGCACCGTGTTTTTTTTTTATTTCCGATAACTTCGGCATATTATTAGGTGCATACATAAAAACTAAGTGGTAGATTCGATTTTTAAATATTGCAAGAAAAACTAAGCTTGGCGGTCTTAACCGCCATGGATGCACATATATTTATGCCGAAATTATCGGAAATAAAAAAAAAACGCGGTGTATATAAAATGCTACGTTACATTTTAAACCGTAAAGCTATAATTGTTTGAACAATCCAAAAAAGCCAAGGTGCGGAGTAATCAAACAAGGGACCACCGGGGTTAAAAAAACAGGTTAAGAGTTTCTTAATGGGTCTATTGTGTTGACAGTGACTAGGCCTAGATAAGGCAGCCACAAAAACTGTATTTAGATAAAGTAGTAAAGCAGGCTTATACTGCCGCCAAGCAATACTGTGCCCAAATGTACAGAGAGCTGCAGAAATTACTGGTAAATGTGGTATTCTATCTTAGGCTGGCGTCGCATCTACAGTGGGACCAAGAGACCTATAAACTAACCGCTAAAATGAGTCCTCGCCAGGACGGTGCAGGGGCGCGGGGCGGGACGACCGCGGGGGCTGAGAGAGCACTACCCGCCCGCACCTCTCTCGGTCACCTTTGTCGTCCTACCCTGCGCCCCTGTGCCGCGCGGGCGTGGACTTATTTAAGCGGTCGGTCTATAAACAAAGTTGTAAAGCTTACTCGCTTATACTGTCGCCAAGCAGTAATGTGTCCAAATGTAGAGAGAGCTGCTAAAATTACTGATACATGCGGTATTCTATCTTAGGCTGGCATCGCGATGGACGAAAGCCTGCCGCCCGCACCTCACTAGGCCTCCGCGGTCGTTTATACATGAGGTGCCTATTCTATGTTAGTCTGGCATCGCATCTAGAGTGTGACCACGAGAACTAACCTAATCCATCCTCTCTAGAGCAGCCGGTGGTCCATGCTTAGTTCTCACTTACCATCAGCTTTCTTCGTCGTATAAATCCTACCTTCAAGTGACCTTCTTTTATGCTGTTTCTTCCATGCTGGTTTGGGAGTAAAGAAAAACATAGAATTTACCAGTTGCTTCTCCTCCCGCGCAGATGGTAAAAGCCCATCGAGGGAATGGGCATAAGAATCATATAGGCGATGCGGCTAGCTACCTATCACTATTTTGATTCCCCTTTCCACCTATACACGCCCACAATCATGCTAAGCGTGGCCTTTGGGTCTTGTCACCTTAGGCTCTGTCTACCCCGTAAGGGAGAAAGACGTGATTTATGTATGTATGTATGTCAAGTGACCTACAGAATGAAATAAACAAATCGACGATCGTAGGGTGCTATCAAATTATGCGTCTGGCAAATACATGTTTACATTTTAACAAGTCCATAAATATATTTCTGAAGCTAACATTTTCATCACTCAGTCTCCACCTTTCACCGTGTCTAGACAAATATATAATAACGAAATCTTAGTTAAGATGGCGGTAAAATTAGAACCCCCGTCACCCAATACCGCGGTGGGATTTAGAAAACCAATTTGTCTGTCTGTCACCATTACCACCTATGTGGTGGGGATGTGGTTGCCAGTTGTAAAAGAATTACCTTTGGCTATTTTGGGTGGTTATTACAAGCCAGAATAGTTTGGATTGTTAAAAGAGGTGTAACTGTCAAGGAGCATAAATATAGGTAACTAGCTTCTGCCCGCGACTTCGTCTGCGTAGAATGATACGTAAAAACCTTCCTCTTGAATCACTCTATCTATTAAAAAAAACCGCATCAAAATCCGTTGTGTAGTTTTGAAGATATAAGCATACATAGGGACATAGGGACAGAGAAAGCGACTTTATTTTATAGTACATAGTGATAGTGATAGTGATGATAGTGATGATGATGATACAGACTTTGATAGAGCATTATTCGGGTTCGAATAAAACTTACAATATAATACAGTGATTCTTTACTGAGCGCCACATATACATAAAACAGGTAAATAGGGAAAATTGCTAGGCTAGCAATACGCGGCCTTAGAATTCCAGTGCGAACTTACAGTGGTTTCAGCATGTTGAGTAATTGATTAAGTAAAATAGGTATACCTATAGTCTTCCATGCTGGTCTGGGAGTAAAAAAAAAATATAGAATGTACCACTGGCTTCTCTACCCGCGCAGATGGTAAAAGCCCATCGAGGGAATGGGCGAAAATCTTAGGAATCGTGTTATAGGCGATGCGGCTAGCAGCCCATCACTATTTTGATTCCCCTTTCCTATACGCCCACAATCATGCTAAACGTGGCCTTTAAATTATGTTACTTTAGGCTCTGTCTACCCCGTATGGCATAAAGAAAAGACGTTATTTATGTATATAAATGTTCGTAAATATACTCGGGTGCAAAAAAACCGGGACACTTTTCATATCACTTTCTACGGGAAGTGACCCGGTTTTTTTGCTCCTGAGTAGGTATAGGCACAATAAACGAGAAAAAGTTGTTAAATGATGCAATCAGACGAAGAGATAATTCCCATCTATATAATTTTAAGCCTTTGAATATTTGAAATGTTTATACGTTTGTTTTGCTCGAAATAGCAGGCCTTGGTTTATAATCGAGATCAATTGAAACAAGGAAAGATTATCTCAATTTGGTAACGGTTTATACCAATTTAGAAGCCCTATGTTTGGGCAAGGCTGAATGAATTGTCTCATTTAGTTCAGAATCCGACTTTACCGCATTTGTTTAGACAACAAAACTAAACGGTTCATTTTAAAGGCAATAAAACTACTGTTACTATAAAACTTGCGGCTCAATGATCACGGCATTCACGGCCAGATGTTTTCTGTTCCCATAAAAAAGTAAACAAAATCCAACTTCAAATTTGGAATCGTTGACTGATGAACTACGACCTTGAACGTGACAAAACGACAGGATTCGAAATCTAAAAGTAAATTTAAATTTAGAACGGCCGTTCCCGCGGCGCTTCACTAACGGCCAGTTTAATTTTAGAACGTTCTATTCTCGCGCAGTGAACTCCCGGCCGATGGCTTCTTATTGTTTTTGCCAGACAGGGACCATAAAGAGTGGACGTCAATCTCTTGATATTATAAACGCGAAAGCTTCTGACTTTTTTGTTTTTAGTCCTAATTTCATCACATTTTACAAAGGGCTAAATACTGGACAATCTTTCAAATAGCTTATTTATCCTATTTGCATTATAGGTAACATACAGGAGATAATAAAAAATAGAGTAGTGTTTTTATTTAAGTTGGTGTCATATTAGGTTTTCTGTTATTTTTGCCTTATTTTTAAAAATCTAATTTCAAATTTAGAATTGGCACAGCGTTTACGAATTAGATGTATGTTGTTCCTGACTTCCTGGTTACCTGAGAGGATGTGCTAAATACCTGTATATTTTAAGATCACATGGAAATTCTCTCTGTCATTAATCTTAATTTGATTTATTTGGGTTAGATTAGGAGCCCGATTTCTAATAGATCTGGGTGTGTGGCTGTGTTAACATTTAAAAAAAGTTAGTTACGGTAATTTTTTTAGTATAAAGAACAATTAGTCTAAAAAACTAAAGTGTACTACACATTTACTAGCTGGAATAGGTGCTTTTTTAAGTTTCGCTGTCGGTCCGTCTGTCATATTGTTAGTCTCTGTATCTCGCAGCTGTATTTTTATTTCCATATCATATTAATTTTACAAACGTATAAATGACTAAGCAAACATAAAGCGGCGTTTACATTAGCGACGGTTAACTCTGTGAAAACAATGTTAGCATCTCCGGTTTCCTTTTTGACACTTCTTGATGTTTGCTGAATGTCAACCAGTTTTGTTTGGTTTTTAATATGCCTTGTTAAGTTGAATTTTAACAGTTATTTAAATTTTGGGGAGGGTACTTTTAAGTATACGTGTCTTTCTCTGAAAAAATTGGTATCATGATAAAGTAGGTATGGCATTTTGATCGTCAGTTTTGATAAGTATAGTTGGCAGTAAGTAACAGAGTAATACCAAAGAAGTTCAGAATTGCTTCGCGCTATTAAAGTGAGAAAATGATCGGATTTTTCCGTCGTTTAAACGTCAACGAAGTATAATACTCCAATCACTACGACTCTATTAAAAAAAAAACAGTGACTTCATACTTTTTTCATATCTTTTGTTTTATATTTTGATTTATTTTCTTTATAGGTACATAAATGACAGTTAAACGGGTGGCTCGTGCAAAAATGTGCGCGAACGAATTGTGAAACAAGTGACGTTTGAAAAACGTATTTGAAAAGAGAATGTCGACTGTCTATTGAGGCGCACGGTGTGTAACAGGCCTAAAAATTCCCGACTACGCGCCAACGGACGGGCAAATGGGTACGTTTTTTTTCAGTACAAACTTATTTGAACCGGTGGGCAAAAGAGGAACTAATACATTCGCGTAATAACTTCACATAGATTGTGCGACTGCAGCGCCGCATGCGTCAGTTGGGATAAGTTTGTTTGCTATCTATGGTTTATTTTTGTTTTCGTTGTGGTTGATTGGTTATGGTCTTGAAGTTCTGAAATGGAAGTTGCGGTCCGAATTGGGATAGACTGCTTTTTAAGGTTATAAAAAAATTACCTTAGCTATTTAAATTTTATCCACAGGAGCCAAAACAATACAACAAAAAATACTGTAAGAGGTGTAAAATTTTATAGCCATTGTTCACTTACTAAAATTACATAACGTTACTGCGCAGCAAAAACATACTTTCACTCCGAACAATAAAGACGTAATTTCTTTGTCACATAAATTACTTTTACGATCATTTTTTTACTCTACATTGTCAAACAGCGTCTTACTAAAACAGATCTTACACAATTTATACTAAAGTTCTTTTTCCAAAAATACAAAAAGCAAAATGGTGTTTGTAAGATTGTCATTTATTTTTGTTTTGGGCAATTCATTTTAAACTTATGGGTAGTTATAAATAGAGTTCATTTTGTAACGTGCGCCATTACCATTTCAGGAGCTCCTATCACCCATTGTGATCTGGGATCGTGAGTTGAATAAAGTTTTTTTTTCTGGTGAAAGGCTTTTTATAGTGTCGTGTGTGACAATGAGGCTAAATTATAAGATGGAAGGTAGAATCGAGAGCACCGGAGTCTTAATGCTGAGTTTTTGTGCTTTTGTGGGTTCATTTTAAGGCGTTTGAAGGCTGATTTTGTATTCAGGGTAACTTGAAAAAAAAAACTACCGGCGTTGAGTGTAACTTTTTTTACTGATTATTCAATCCTTTTTTAATTAGACTAGCTTACGCCCACAACTATGTCCGAAATCCATCTTTTTTTCTTGTCTACATACATCTGAGTTTTACATTAAAATCACTAATCTTACGTTATAAATAGAACTCCATGCAGACTCAGCTTTCTAAATCGAAGATTTTGGGATAGTCATCTTTTTTTAATTTTCTGCTTTAAAGGCAAATGCTACTTCATAAATATTTCTAATAATCCCATTGTTTAAATATTCCACGCAGTAGCTAACCCCTCGTATTCCTACATAATTCTATTTACGCGGCACTCAACAATAAATCGGAACAACTGATAGATATATTTGGCGTCACATCCGGTACTGAATGCACCGGAAGGAGGGCTCGTACCTGCGACTACCGGTTTGCAGCCGTCAACTTAATAATGGGGACAGTGTGAAACCGCCTTATAATGAAGTTTTTTTAATGCAATCTTTTACATATGGCCAGTCTGATGTGATCAAATTATCATTGAACTAATTCAAAAGTTGCGATCAGACTCCGCTTTTTAGCACTTGGCTTTATATTTTACCCAGTGTAAGGTCAAATTAAACTATGCCACAGGTCGTTTCCCCGGCACTGAAACTATCTCCTTACCAATTTCCAATCTGGTATTTTGCCTAGCATTGTCGCTTTCATTAAACTTGAATCACCCGTAACTCCTCACTTATGGCAATACAATCCTGTATTGGACCAGGTGGTTGGGTTACTCTAGCAAATAGTCTTGTAAATGTTTTTCAGGATTTTCGAATCATATTTGACATATACATTGATGATTGTTCAAAGTGGATTTCGTCAAAAATTTTACTGAATTATCTTTGTAGGGGTGTTTAGTAGAAGTAAGCCATCTGCTGGAATATTCTGGAACGATTCTGAGAGTCCTTGTATATAGAAGCATATAGAACTAGCTGTTGCCCGCGACTGCGTCCTCGTAGAATTCGCTTATCGCTATCCCGCGGGAACTATGCTGTTTTCTCGGATAAAAACTATACTATGTCCGTCCCTGGGATTGAAACTAACTGTATACCAAATTTTAATTAATTATCTATGTATGTTTAATGCAACCGCGGCAATATAAGGTGTCAGCACGATAATTTTACTTAATTAAATGCTTTACTTGTTGTGAACTAAACTGCGTAAGTTATTATAGTTTTTTAACTATCCCACGGGAACTTTTTAATTTTCCGGGATTAAAATGTTTTAAATATTGACTAGGGATATAAGGTACCCCCACGCAAAATTTCATTTAAATCTGTTCTACAGTTTTGGAGATAAGCGAACACAGACATAGGTAAACGAACACATCCATACTTACGTACATACAGACAGACAAACATTATAAAGTCTACTTATTTTGTTTTATTACTCTTCCCTAATCGTTAGCACACTGTTTTTGATAAATTTATTTAATATACAGACACGAACTTTCGATTGATTTATTATATGTACTAGCTGACCCGGCGAACTTTGTTCCGCCTTAAATTTGAAAAATTCCAGTGGTTTGGGTTGTGCTATCCCGCGGGGACTTTCCCGGGACTTTCCAAACTTCAACTGGACCAAATTTCAACTAAATCGGCCCAGCGGTTTAAGCGTGAAAAGGTAACAGACAGACAGAGTTTCTTTCGCATTTATATATTAGTAAGGAGTAAGGATTAGTAAGGAGTAAGGATAAGGATTGATAAGTTAACTAATATTTCATACGGAACCCTGAGAAACGGCCGCGTTTTGCCTTGTTCGAGGTTTTTATTTGAGCCATATATGGTTTTATACGCCGTTGTCGCGTTTAAAAGACATGCAAAAGTTTAAGGCCATTTTCGGTCTGTCTCAAATATGGCATCGATTGAAACACATTGTCACTCTCAAGGAGAGGTCATGCAATCTTAATATATGAAAAGAAAAGTCTTGACTGACTGACTCATCAACGGTCAGCTTAAATTCTTGGACCTAGAAAATTAAAGATGGAAAATCCGTCCATTAAATAAATCTCTATACAACATTTTAATTTTCTACATACATACATACACAAATCACGTGTTTGTCCCTTACGGGGTAGACAGAGCAACAAGACCTTAAGGCCACATTTAGCATGATTGTGGGCGTATAGGTGGTAAGGGGAATCAAAATAGTGATGGGTTTCTAGCCGCATCGCCTATAAAAGTCATGATTCCTATGCCCATTCCCATATTCCCATTTTTTATGGAATTTAATTATGACTACGCGTTTAACTAAACTCATTCAAAGGACTACTTTGAAAGTTGTCAGCTTCTGTGACACTTTCGCTTAGACTGAAATACCTTAGTAGGCTAAGGGCTTAACAATATTTAAACATAATATTAGTTACGCACGTCTTGCAACTTAGGACAGTCGCACGCGCACGTTATTAACACCTACATACAAGTAGGTCGTCACAGCAGTCCAAAAAACCGCTAAAAGAAAAGCCGACAAAGTTTTCACGATACTGTTAGAATAGGCTCTGAGTACGGAGGACATCGACGTATCGAAGAAAATGAGAGTGCTGGATATAAATATGTAAATGGTTTTAATGGAAAATTAACAGCATCTTTTTCCTTACAGGGTAGACAGAGCCTAATGTAACAAGACCTAAAGGGCACGTTTAGCATGATTGTGGGCGTATAG
Source organism: Pandemis cinnamomeana (assembly GCA_932294345.1). Lineage (NCBI taxonomy): Eukaryota > Metazoa > Arthropoda > Insecta > Lepidoptera > Tortricidae > Pandemis > Pandemis cinnamomeana. The sequence continues at coordinate 6,002,792 of OW028721.1, forward strand.
GTAGAAAAGGGAATCAAGATAGTGATGGGTAGCCGCATCGCCTATAACATGATTCCTGAAATTTTCGTCCATTACTTCGATGGGCTTTTACCATCTATGCGGGAAGAGAAGCAGCTGGTATCGTCTGTGTTTTTTGTTTGCTCCCAGACCAGCATAGAAGGAAAATTCACAAGACAAAATGTGTGCACACAAAGCACTATTCTTTTTTTCTTATTTTTTAACTGGACGCCCTCTAAGTGATCTTAGGTACAACTATGCCTAGAAGGTCTCTTCCAGTAACTAATAAAGGTACTTGCGGCCAATAGTACAAATGAGATTATGTGGAAATGAGCAGCCAGATTTAACAGTAAATATGTATATTAAAGGAAAACTATAAAAACAGGCCCTGACGTGTGTACGCACGTCAGTCTCTCAATCACAATACAATATTATTGTTGTCATGTCTAAGCAAAACATTCGGTGTTGCTTAGACAACCGTTTAAACTCTAATGTACTTGTAAATAGATTACAGCCAGTATATAATCAGGCGCTATACAGCCTCTAATACGCCCCCTTAATCTATTACATGTTAGAGACATACACACATACAGACAAGTTATGAAACACACAGTGCTTGCCTGTACTCTTGACATTATTTTACAAATAAAACAAAACATACAAAACCTAAACCTAACAAATGAATAACCGCATAACCATCAAGAAAAATAAATTAATCTAATACCTACACAAAACAATTCAAACATAAAACAATCATAACAACAACTATACGTCCGCCCCCTTATTAGAATAATTTATCAAAGAAAACTGTCCTAAAAACTCTTTCAGTTTCGGGCTGTGCACGGACTTAGTTAGAATGTCAGCTATCATTTTATCGGTTGCCATGTACCTGATCTCGACTTGATTTTTCAGAACACATTCCCGTATAAAATGATACTTTATGTCAATGTGCTTTGTTCTGTTATGCATCATTTTGTTAGTTGCAATTTTGTGCGCAGACTGGTTGTCGTTGTAGATTACAACCGCCTTTTTACTATCCACAGTTAAAAGAAGACTGTCCAGTAAACTACGCAGGTAAAGCGCTTCCTTTGAAGCCTGACTAAGCCCTACGTATTCTGCTTCTGTGGAGGACAAGGATACGGTAGCCTGCTTCCTACTCTCCCATGTCACGACATTCTTACCTAATTTAAAAATTAGACCAGTGAAAGATTTTCTATCTAGCGCTCCACCCCAATCTGCGTCTACATAGCCTCGTAAGTCTAGATCCCCCGACTTCTTAAAGGTAAGACAGAGGTTAGACGTACCCTTCAAATACCTAAGGACTCGCTTTGCGCATTTAAAGTGTGTTTCATCGTAACACGAATTAAACTGCGAAAGTGCACTTACTGCATGCGCTATGTCCGGCCGCGTATTACAGGCTAAATAGTTAAGACATCCTATCAAACTTTGATAGGGCACATTACAGTGCGAATCAGCTGACTTTTCCAGCTTGATTCCCACCTCCATTGGAGTACTAACCGGCTTCGCATCAGTCATGTTAAAATCGTTCAATATATTTAATATGAACTGCTCCTGATCAAGATGGATAACATCTTTATCCCGCCTCAGTCGCATTCCTAAAACATGTCTAGCCGCGCCTAGATCTTTCACTTTGAACTTTTCAAGCAAACCAGTTTTTAATTTTTGCTTTTCGCGTTCACAATTCCCAAATACGAAAATATCATCAACATAAATTACTACCACTAGCCTCTTGTTATTTTTAAGATGCTTCTGGTACAAACACGGTTCTTGTATTGACTGTATAAAACCTAACGCTAGCATCTCTTTGTCTAATTCGTTGAACCAAGCATTTGATGCTTGTTTCAACCCGTACAATGATCGCTGAAGCTTGCATACTTTGGTTTCTTGACCTTTGGCTACTGCTCCTTTAGGCTGAAGCATGTAAATGTCTTCTTTAATCTTTCCGTATAAGAAAGCAGTAGTCACGTCCCATTGATCAATAAACCAATCGTATTCAACCGCTAGTGAAAATAACATTCGCAATGTAGAGCTTCTAACTACAGGAGAATAAGTTTCACCATAGTCTACGCCACGTACCTGCGTAAAACCTTTGGCTACCAATCTAGCTTTGTACTTGGTTACCTTGCCATCGCTGTCTCTCTTGACTTTGAATACCCATTTGCATTGTATTGGCTTCTTATCAACTGGACGGTCGACTAACTTCCAGGTTTGATTCTCCTTCAGTGATTGTAGCTCGTCGTCCATCGCCTTCTGCCACAAACCACAATCAGGCCTCGCCAACGCTTCTTCAACAGTCAATGGATCGTCATCTACCACGCTTTCCATGGCGTACATGACGTTACAGCCATAACGATCGACTGGCTTACGCTCCCTTTGAGGATATCTCCTTTCAATTGGTTGAGGTAACGTTACTTCCTCTTCAGCAACTTCCTCTTCAAGTACTCTCTGCTCTGGTGCAATCGGTACACTCTCCTGATCAACAACGTCACTTGACGAACTGTTGTCATGCGCCTCTGAAGTTCCAGCTCCACTGTTGCTGTCATTGCGTACACTAGACTGAACAATCGACTCTGAATCCAGGCTTAAGCGTACGACAGAATCGTCACTTTTCACATCTTGAAGAAAAACATTTTCTAAAAATTGTACATTTCTCGCTGTAGTGATTTGCCTTGTCTTCGGATTCATTAAACGATATCCTTTCTGATTATCTGGATATCCAATAAATATCGTCGGTTCCGTTTTCATGTCTAGTTTGCGTCGCTTCTGTTTTGGTTTTAAACTAAAAGCCAAACAACCAAAGATTTTCAGATGACTTACATCTACATCTTTTCCAGTCCAAAGCTTCTCAGGTACAGCATCGCTCAAAGCTTTCGTTGGACTTCTGTTCTTCAAGTATACAACTGTGTTTACAGCCTCTGCCCAATACTTTTTGCTCAATTTTGCTTCCGATAACAATGTCCTCGCCTTCTCGATAATGGTACGGTTCGCCCTTTCCGCAACAGAATTTTGCTCAGGTGTATAGGGCACGGTCGTCTGGTGTTTTATTCCTGCAGACTTCAAAAATTGATTAAATGGACCATTACAATACTCTGTTCCACAATCAGATCTAAGGCATTTTATTGACCTACTCGTCTCTTTCTCAACTTCCGCCTTGTATTCACGGAACTTATCGAAAGTTTGGCTTTTATTTTTCAAAAAATAAACATGCGTCTTCCGAGTATAATCGTCAATAAATAGTAGGACATACCTCGAACCTCCGTACGATGGCTCTTCCATCGGTCCACAAAGATCAGAGTGCACGAGCTGTAAAATCTCGTCCGCTCTCGTACCTTTGTTTTTGAAGGGAATCTTGCATGTCTTTCCTTCAATACACGCAATACATGGTTCAGTCAAATCACAACTTCTAAATTCCATTCCCGTAACAAGGCTTTTCAATTTATTCATGTATTTTTCATTTAAATGCGCCAGTCGTTTATGCCAAATGTTCGAAATATTTTCATTTTGTTTTGACAATGTCAAATTGACGACGTTGTTTTTGTTTTCTTCCAACTCGTAAATTCCGTCAACTTCATGACATCTTGCAATAGGTCGATTCTGTCTTTGAATCGTGCAACCTCCTTTGTCAAAATTAATGCAATAATTCTTCTTGGTCAAATCGCTAACTGAGATTAAGTTCATGGATAAATCGGGAACATGTAAAACATTATTCAAAGATAATTTCTGCTCGTCGCTGACTTTAGGTTCAGCGTTCCCTCGTCCTTGCACGCGTAGCTTTTCACCATTCGCTACCGAAATTTTCATGTTGCCGTTTTCGGGTTTGTACGACAACAACCTGCTCTTATCATGAGTCATGTGATTTGAACATCCACTGTCGAGATACCATTTGTCTTTGTTAATCGCCTCCTTTGCATTCAGGCAGACATTCGCGGTTCTCTTCCGCTCTTCGCATTCGGACGCCTTGTGTCCCTGCTTATGGCATTTATAGCACTTGTAAACAAACTTCTGCTTACGATCATCGGGTTTAGTGCGAGATCTGGCATCGTTCTGTGCTCTTCTTGTGACTAGGGCTTGTTCGTGGTTTATGTTCATCTTGCTTTGTCTACTTCCTTCTTGCAGCAATTTCGTTTTTATTTGCTCCAACGTGATCTCGGTACCGCTGTTGTCTACAGCCATGATGAGGGGGCTGTACTCAGGGGTCAGGCCACCGAGCAAAATCGATATGATCCAGTCCTCTTGAATCGGTGAATCAATATCCGACAGTTGCTGTGCAAGAAACGTAACTCTTGCAATGTAGCTTTCAATGCAGTCAAAATTTTCTAACCTGCTACTGAACAGCTCTCGTTGTATGCAGATTCGTCTTCCCCAACCTTTGTCTTCGTAAGCTCTCTGCAGATTACTCCAGACATCTTTGGCAGATTTGGCATTATAGACGTGAGTAAAGCACTCCGGTTCCAACAATAAACAAATCGTTGTTCGTGCTTTCCTGTCGACATCTTCGTCTACCACATCTTTTGAAATTACTTCCCACCAGTTTTGATTTTCTAAGTAATTCCTCACCAAGAATTTCCAGTTCGGGTAATCAGACGAACCCTTCAATTTTCTTATTCCGCTCATGCCAATCGAACAGCTGTTTTCATCTGACATTGTCACGGAGAAAATTTTCACGAGCTTCAAACCACTTTTATTTCCACTTTAATAACTTTCACGTTATTTCTGGACTGCTGAGGTCCTGGGCCCATAACCAAATGAGATTATGTGGAAATGAGCAGCCAGATTTAACAGTAAATATGTATATTAAAGGAAAACTATAAAAACAGGCCCTGACGTGTGTACGCACGTCAGTCTCTCAATCACAATACAATATTATTGTTGTCATGTCTAAGCAAAACATTCGGTGTTGCTTAGACAACCGTTTAAACTCTAATGTACTTGTAAATAGATTACAGCCAGTATATAATCAGGCGCTATACAGCCTCTAATAAGTACAAACACATTTTCATATAACATACAAGTATTACCAAAACTACAAAGCCACACAAAATGCCCATTATAATGTTAAGACTCGAGCCTTTAAGACTTGCAGTGCAACAAAACACAACAAAAGACTCTAACAATGGTACAGTATAATAGAAACTTAAGCACTTTGCATAATACGAAACTACAGAAAAGGGTTTATTTGAGTACCTGTAGATTATAAAAAAACGTTTCTTTTGTATAGTAAAATAACCTACACACACGCACACACACGCAAATTACGTCTTTATGTACGTCTTTACATAGACAGAGCCTAAGGTAACAAGACCTAAAGGCCACGTTTAGCATGATTGTGGGCGTATAGGTGGAAAGCGGAATCAAAATAGTGATGGGTTCCTAGCCGCACCGCCTATAAAGGTCATGATTCCTATGCCCATTCCCTCGATGGGCTTTTACCATCTGCGCGGGAAGAGAAGCTACTGGTACATTCCAATCTAACCTAAAAAAAATATTTTAGATACAAGCTTTTTTGCTGACTGTACTTTTTGTTGACTGTACTTGCATTGTCATCCGTCCTACATATATTATGTGAACCAAATTTCAAGTCAATCGGACCAACCGTTGAAGAGTTCCCTCCTGCGGAGTCGGTCCTGGCTCGCCTATCAGAATTCTACTACCAGATTATTGTATTGTCATTAAATTTGACCTACACAAGTATGCAAAATTTCAGCTACATCGGATAAAAATAATCTGCTTCAAAATTTAGTCGCAAGATTCCACCCGGACAAACAAACATATATACAGACATACATACATACTTTGCAAGTTAATATAAAGCTTGTAACATAGTGTAAGACAAAGCGTTTTCACATTATTTAGCTGCAATTTGGCACAAGGCGACGAGCAAGAACCAATACCTCCTACCTTGTAATTTCGGATTAATGCAAGATAGGAGCTATTGGTTCTCTCAATAGAATTCAAACTACAATAATTAAAATTTGTAAGGAGATTTTAGTTTTCCCCGTCGAAGGATAGATGGTGTTCAAGCGGGATAGCGGTTAACGAATTCATTGCAGACAAATTTGCGGGTATCAGCCATTTTTTTATTTTATTTTTATTTGAGGACTGTAAACTAAAGGGGTAAAATTTACCCCTATCTCACCTGATGGACGGCATTTTAGAGCCCAAAGATTCTCCCAGACGATAACTACGAAACCACATAGGTACGCGTTGATATCCGCCATGTTTTCTGTAATTTTTACTCGAATGTTCTATTTTTTCGCCGCGATTAGAGCAGCCATTGTGACCGCCTTTGTAGGTTAACTACAGGTTAAGTAGCCAGTTAACACTCTGTGAAAGTTCACATTAGTTGACAAATACGGTATACCTAGTGTAATTATGTAGGTACGTATGTGCATAGGCGTGGCGAAAAATATTCTAATTTGGTAATCATTGTCTGGACATGGATCCTTAATTGTTATGTTGGCTTAGATCGTCGGCAGGTTATATTAGAAAGCGTTCGTTTCGAATTTCGAATGCAGGGGTAACTGCTAATTTCGAATGCGGGGGTAACTGGGTAGTCTGAAAAACTACCCGCAATAAAATTATAACAAAATAGTTCTAATCGTCGGTTTAATTTTATGGTAAACTACTTCTGCCCGCGACTTTGTCTGCGTAGAATTATTCATTACAAACCATCCTATTGGATCACTCTATCTATTAAATAAACCGCATCAAATTTCGTTGCGTAGTTTTAAACATCTAAGCATACATTGAGCCAGGCAGACAGCGGAAAGCGACTTTGTTGTATACTATGTAGTGAAGTGTTCATTTCGAATTTCGAATGCAGAAATGAGTAACCTGAAAAACTACCCGCAATAAAATTAAAAAAATGTTCTGATCGTCGGTTAAATTTTATGGTAAACTAGTTGTCGCCCGCGACTTTGTCTGCGGAGGATTCGTTTATCGCGCCCGCCGCATAAAAGCGTAACAAAAAAATCAAATACCTACGCATTACATAGGACAAGTAAATACACTAATCATGTTTAACCCTCAACCCGACTTGCAGGAGTTGCAGAAAAAAAACACTATCTAGTCGTTACATCTGAATTTCTGAACGATACTGAAAATTAGAACACATAGGAAAATCCGAAAAGTAAAGCTATGGTCGAGTGTGATGCGTGATTTTACCCCTACATCACCCGTAGAATATATTTTTTTTGTAACGGGTAAAACCGTAAAAATAAATATTGATAGTCATTTAATCTTATTTAAATTCAACCCATACATTTTGAGATTATTAAGCCGAGTTAAAACTTTTTCCAGCAAGACGTCTTAATTGTTTTAACTGTTCTAACTGACATACCTTTCCGGCGACACATTCACTATCTTGTCCTCAAATCTCGTATCATAAATTCCAATGATACTCTGCCTACGCCAACACGACATAAATGGCGTGAACAACACATGGTTATTAATAATAATACACATCGCGTAACTACATGCCGTAGCAGGCGACGCCGGCGCATAAAGCTAGTGCAAGGTCAGCAGGTGCTTCAGTAGGGTCAGTGCAACGACTCGCCGCCGTGCCCATTGTGTCGCACGGCACGGGAAGTTATCGCGAGTTCACGTAAGGCCGCGAACTGTCTAAAAAGCATATTATCGTGATATGCATCACACGACAGTATTGACGCATGTAAGGCATACCATACATCGTGGAATGAATGAATGAATGAAATGCTTTTGCTTTTGGTTCATAGATCTATTTGTAACACTCGGGATGAGTTGACTCATCTAGCAACCGTACTTCTATGTACTATATCCTAACGATAAGTCAAAATAATTTGCCATTAGCACAGTGTTTGGGTATAAGTTGACGTACTGATGTTGATCTTATGCTGTGTTATTCGACCCAATTACATCTCTGTGAGTTATATATTGATATTACTTGTTGGCTCAATTAATTTGTCATCAACATTGATAAGTAACAGGTCGAAAGAGGTCGCTTTATCTGCTATCACACGTTGATTACAACCGCGCAATATGTAAGTAAGAGATAAAAACTATAATCTCTTAGGTGGAGTTACTTGATAATAATGTATTGTTGCTCACTACGTCTTATCTTGGTCTATTGTATTGTTATTGTGTAATTTGGTGCACTATTCAAATGCATTTTATATCCTGTAAAAGAAGCCGTTATTTACACGTAGCTTAGTGATTTAATATATGATTTCTCAAGCAGAGGATGGTTGGTTCGAACCTGGCTCTATACTCCGGAATTCGATTTTTGAAGTTCGTTTCGTGCCATTCCGCTCACACTAGTGGTCATTAATTTGAGAATGAAACGGATAGTATGATACGAACTTTGAAAATTGAAGTAGGCTCCCAAAACTCGTGCCTTTTGATTCGCCGAAATTTATGAGCAAATTCAAATGCTTACATGTTGATTGTTTAAAAAAAATAACGGGTTGTGCTCCGGGAGTGTCGGCAGAAGTGAAAACTACACGCACGCACACTCGCGCAAGCGCCCAGCGCCGCTTAAACGACCCAGCAGCAACTCTCCCTCCGTCTTACGAATTTTCGATCAGGTCACGTGACCTGACGCGAGTTTAACATTTTACATCCCGAAAAGTGTTTTAACTTCAAAAATGACGGTTTATAATGGAAACGTGTATTTTTAAAGTCATCGAACTCCCTTTGTCCAGTATTAACTGCTGTTATTTTATTTGCGACGCCTCACGATATTTCAGTTCTTAACACAATAGGTTGACGTTTTTATGTCCGACTTATTAGCACCGCTTTATGACAGGTCATAAATTAATTATAAAACAAAATAAACAATCCATGCAATTTCTGATATGGGACCACCCATAGGAAGCATAAGGGATTTACCACATTGATATCGGATAGCGATATTTTTATAATAACCTGCTACAAAATCAAACCACAAGGAAAAACCTCAGATTACGCTCGGAATATCGATATTGACGTAATGTCGATAAGAAAAACTATTAGATCGACATAATTAAATAAAAACCTCACGAACTTTTTAATCACTAAAAAATGTTACAAGTAAACCATTCAGCCTTGTTTCCGCTTCGGCGCGTAAAAAAAGTAGCTATTTTATACGCGCTAAAAAGTTTGTTTGATGGAAATCATTTGCGTAATCAGGACAGCCAACATTAGCGGCTGAATTATTGAATTACATTCCAGCCAGTTATTTGACACGTTTATACGGAAAACCGGTTGAAAAGTGTGTAATTTAACGCCTCTACCATCGGCAACGCATATATGCGTTTTTGTGAATTGCAAAATGACGTGAAGCACAATTTTTTAAATCAAGTTATTGCAGGATCTAGACACATATGATAGCCTAATCCTTGTACATTCTATCATAGTATCAATCAAATTTAAACTGTTTTTGTGTTTTTGTATGTAGGCGATAACCACTGGATATATCTTGCAGCTGCAATAGGTACTCTAGTGTTGCAGGTATCCGTGGGGTGCTCACTTGCCATCAAGCGACTTGCTCGTTTGCCTTACTTACACACATACATATATCACGTCTTTATCCCTTACGGGGTAGACAGAGCCTAAGGTAACAAAACCTTAAGGCCACGTTTAGCATGATTAAGGGCATATAGGTGGAAAGGGAAATCAATAAAGTGATGGGTTGCCTTACTTGACGTATAAAAAACCAAGAGTGAGATGAAAATGATACAGCATCTATTGTCATCAAATATTTATCACTTTTACCTCGTGTAAACGAGGCTTGAGTCATTGCGCACACGCATGAGTCAGTAGGAAACACCGGTGATGCTGTTGATTTACGTGATTGTTTGTAGAGGTTGACATTGGCAAACGTTTGATTAAGATTTGCAAACAATTAGAACATTCCGGGCATAAAGCGAAGAGGATCGAAAGTCTGTACATGAAAGATATTTAAATAAAAAGGCCACATTTGGCATGATTGTGGATGTATAGGTGGAAAGGGGAATCAAAATAGTGTTGGGTTGCTACCGCCTGTAACATGATTACTAAGATTTTCGTCTATTCTCTCGACGACATTCCAAGGACACAAATTAAAAATTAAACTTCAAATTATGAAACTGGGCGATTAAAATAAGGAAAATTTCATACAGCGCTTAAAGCAATTTAGAGGCTTCTGATCTGGGGCCTTACCATGACGTCTTAATGCAATCAATTCCGACTCAGTTCAGGTTTTAGCTGTCATTTTTAGTATGGATCTGACAGCGAATGAACCTAAACTGAATCGGAATCGACGTCGTGGTAACCCACTGATCTATTTTATTTGATTGTCATTTCTGAAGGCTGTCTCAAGACATGCGGAAACGCAGTTAAATTTGTCGTTTCGTTTCATTAAATGGTGTAAGATGGTGTTAGAAATAGAATGTGAATACGATTATGAGGGCCCACAAGTTGGACGGGGACGCTTCTGATGCTAAAAAACGTATTATTTCCTCTTTTTCTAAAGAAACTTCCGCAGATTCACTTGAAGCACTATCTATACTCACATTTGTAACAAAAATCGCTTATCTTTCTTATTCGTCGGCTCGTCATGCGTGTCGTCATAATGCAGTGCAGAATTGCCTTCAAATTGTGAGAAATTGCCGTTTTCCTGTTCAAAATGCACTGATAGATGTGTTTTTGCGACTTCGTCACGCTTCGGACTATTCCTGGTTCGTGAATTAGGTGGGTTCTTTTCTTATTAGAGGTGACTCAGTGCTGCTGTCTCATAAACATGGATGTTTCTTTGTAGACTAGTTTCTTTAGTAGGGTGGTCTTCGTTAGGTAAATTCTAGGTGTTGTTTTGCTCGTTTTTCGATCATTGATCGTTAGTACATTATACTTACACTGTGTCTTAAAAATAACCCTTTAAAAGTATTAAGTACAAGTATTTTTTCATTGTGATTGACAAAATGTTACCACACTTTGGTCGAAGTAGAATATAGAATGTTCATCTCCAGCCTATATAACCATGTCCCACAGCTTGGTGCAGACCTTCTCACAGAATGATGTTGCTTCTCCAAAATTAACCGAAACGAGTTCTGTATCATACAGCATCATACATCCGCGTGTCAGTGTCCCGTTTTGTATTCGTCTAACATGTGATACCCAAAAGACTGCGTCTCGTTTCGTCTCGTCAAAATAAAAAACACATGCTGACATTTTTACTGTAAAAAGTTTAAAACCACACTTACTATCGAGTTACGCCAACCTGATAGCTTAATTTATGTCCAAAGACTCCAAACTATAATAAACCTTGTTGCTACATGATGGAGTTCAAGTTGATTTGTTTCATTCACATCATTTAACATCGTCGCGTAATATAAATTGACGTTTTTGTGAGATATTTCAGTGTAGAGTTACTTGTGGCTGCGACTTGCTTTGTCGGTATGGCCATCTCTTTCTGACGAGTACTGTACGAAAGAGAGAATATTATTGTATTTTTAAAAAGATCTTTAGAAAAGGGGTTCTTTTTTCATACATCCCTATGTTCATATTTATTTAACAATTCTTTCCTTATCGATGAGTTTACAGTTTCAAACAAATTCAGTTTATGGGCTGTTCTTTTTATAGGCTTTACTAGTTCGGTATTAGTATGTTATAACGTGAGAATATAGCCAGTATCGAAACTCTTGGCAAAACCTGATTTCTACCATACGTTACGATATATTTTTTCTGAAAACTCAGGTCTTTCGTGACCTATTTCACCCACTCGACAAATTGTCGGCCATTGACAATTCGAAATGCAATGCGTATTAATTCAATACCTATTTAACCAAACGGCGTGGATCCTAGTCGAGTTTGTAATGTAAACAGAATTGTCACTTGTCCCCGACCATTGTCGTGTTGGTTAAATAGGAGCCTGGCTTTATACTCGGAAAGTCGATTTTCGAAGTTCGTTTAGTGTCTTTCCGCTCACACCATTGATCTGATAGCGAGAGAGACGGAATGCTACGAAATTCGACAGTCAAATTTAGAGTAACCCCTCGGTCTCTCAAAAGTCACTGTTCTCTCGAGCATAAGAATTACGAAAAGGAAACTGCTTTTGCCTGCTCGAAAAACTTGTCCAAATGCCTAACATGCTCGTTCCAGGAACATCTGATAATCTGACATTGACCATATGTCTGTATAATACCGTTGGCGAGTAAGACAAGCTTAATACACACCATAAAGCTTGTGTTACGTTCATGAGGATACGATTACCGAATTAAAGTATCACGGTGTGGAACCTGTTTAGTTTTGTGATGAGAATTTGTTTTGATGATGGTAAATTCATACAAGTAGATACAGTATACATGGGGACGTTGGCTCTACAATTTTCTGTGGTATAAGAAGGTTTTTTAGTTACAGCCAGCACTATAAGTAGATAAACGATGGTAGAGTTGTAAATTGTAAACTATCTTCTATTATTACTTAATCAGCATCGGGACAAATTGATAGTCGAGCAGTTATATTTAGAAGTTACCTATTTAGATTAATTAAAAGCCGTCGTTCCTGTTTTTTAATGTTATCTCACCGTTTAAACCTTCCCTGGACTTGCACAAATGTTTCAAAAACGAAACTATTCAAATCGGTATTGTCACTGTCGAGTTTTAGCGAGTCAAACGAACAGCAGTTCATTTTTGTATACTTACTAGCGACCCGCCCCGGCTTCGCACGGTATATTATGCATGTATTATACATATAAACCTTCCTCTTGAATCACTCTATCTATTAAAAAAAAAACGCATCAAAATCCGTTGTGTGGTTTTGAAGATATAAGCATACATCGGGACACGGGGACAGAAAAAGCGACTTTATTTTATACTGTGTAGTGAAGTGATAGTGATTAGTATCAAATGTATTTAGTAGAAACCAGTATGTGAGTAGTTCAACTTCTTTAATAACATACGCAACATCCGTAACCCGACGTGATTATAGAACCATGAGAAATCACACGATTAATAAGAATTTCATTACAATTAAGTTAACAGACCGGCCTTTTAACCGGCTAAGCTCGCTATAAGAGTTAATAAATTAGTATCATAACTTTATCTGTTCACTATGATATGTAAATCCCATCGGGTTCTCTCAGCAGGTCTTTAAGATAAGCGTCCGTAGAATGTGTATTTCCTAGTAAAAGAGACTTTATAATCACTGAAAGAGAGTCAAATTTGAAGGATAAACCTGATGTTGTAGATGCATTGGTTTGTACGAGCGTTATTTATGAAGACACCTTGACCACCAGTTTTTGTAACATGACATATAACACCGGTAAAGTATAATCATGTTATAGGCGATGCGGCTAGCAACCCATCACTATTTTGATTCCACTTTCCACCTCTACGCCCTCAGTGTCTTGCTAAACGTGGCCTACAGGTCTTGTTACCTTAGGCTCTGTCTACCCCGTAAGGGATAAAGACGTGACTTGTGTATGTATGTATGTAAAGTATAATCTTGAAGTAGATTTTGAACGTAGAACTAAAGCTTGTAATGGATTATTTTGAATGATATGTAAATTGCGCAGTTTGGTTAATCATTGCACAATTACTGTGACACTTAAATAACATAATGATATTAAATTAAAAAAAGTCAATTTTAAGAGCTGGTACTCTTCAAACTGCTAGACCGATTTTTACCATGTTTGACTAATAACTACCGCAAGAAAACTGGTTTTCGGATGAAAAAAACTTAATCGAAATCGGTCCATCCGTTTGAGAGCTAAGATGCCACAGACACACAGACGTCTAACTTAAAACCAGTCCAGTCCAGTCGTAAATAACTTGAGGATTATGTAAACCTCGTCTCATCTCCAGAGATAAACCCACCGTTGGGCACATTGTAAAGCTAAATGAACTAAAACTTGAACGTGATAATTCAACATAAATCGGTTAAACTCATAAATCCACATTCCTTGCCAGACCTAAATCATTATCGGCCGATAGCGCGGTCAGACGCAGAGCACAGAATGATAACAAGATTTTTTGCTCAATACGCTTTGCGGTGACTATCTGTGCCCTTATACGTAACATTTTTTTTATCAGCAACAAGGGTTTCTTGTTATTTTAATCCGAAAGTAACTAAAAGAAATCGCGTTTCAAGGTTTGGCTATGGTTGTCGAAATAATCCCTATGTAATGTACTCTTAAACGAAGGCATTTAGTCAAACAGCAAAAGTAAGTGATCATTTTTATGATCTTATTCTATTGTGTCACTTACGTTGCTCTTGACTGTACCATCGAACAAAATAATTCCTGACTGTAAATGTCATAGTGTATAAGGAATAGCGAAAACCGTACCAAAGTCGGATCAGGAGTTTCGAGAAAATCACGCAGGTACCTACACATATTTGCATATGAACAAGCGTACGAGTCGCACAGAGAACCTCCCTTTTTTGAAGTCGGTTAAAAATTACACTGGATTATAGTGCTGACATCAACTTTCAAGACAGTTGCTCTGTCAGGTTGCTAGCATAAACGGCTGTTCCGTATTAGGCTCCTAGTTACTTTGTTTGTGTGTTAGTCTGTGTTATTAAACCATTTAAACCATAGCGGAAACGTTTTTAAATTCCGTCGTCAACACAGATTTTTGCGGGAGCAAACCGCAACTAACCGCACCGCAGTGCGCGCTTAGCCTAAGGTAACAAGACCTAAGGCCACGTTTACCATAACATAATACACAGAGAAAAATCTTTAAAAAAAATGCAAGTATCTCAACTTTTTCCTTTTACTTTTTAGTATCGTCAGATGGTCAGGGTAGTTGTTATGAAAAATATGGTGTTAGATGAAGTGTATTCAATAATGTTGTAACCCAATAGTCACACTAGGCAGATGTAGGAAGAATTGACCTGAGAAGGTAGAATTGCCACATCCGACGGTACGCTGATCAGAAATTCACTAAACCTAAGAATTAGCGGGATTAGCTAATCTACGCTTGTCTTTAATTTTTTGTTCAATTGCACCGTTTCTCAGCGCAACTGTCAACATCCTTAGCAAATTTGTGGTTCCTCTTTCCTTTCCCACATATCTGCAGCGGGCAGTCATTTGTTTGAATCGTCCTCCCCATACGGAAGGTTTCAATACGGCAATTGTCTTCATGAATAAATTGATACAGATTTATAAAGTGGTCGACGATAAGTGACGTTTGTGCTCGTACGTTCTTATCAATAATGTTCTTGGCAAGTTCGACAGTCGCCTGCAAACCGCCTGCATGCGATGTATTGTTCGAGGTGACATTTTGGATCCACGTGTTAAAATTTTCATTTGCTTAACGAGAATGGTATTGCGAAGTGTTTTTTATGTGTATTAAGTGATTGGTGACTTGTGTAGACATGATTGCTGGAAGTTTTAATGATTGCCACACTGATGGGAAATTGTACGTAGCAACATTCACAAATTATACACCAATTCGTTTACCTTACCCATTTTACTTTCTTACTTTACTCTCATAGAGATTCTTCTAGACAAGTGTGTGAAGTGATGCAACGCGATTCGACTTTGTAGTTTTCTATTATAAATGGAGGTTTTCATTATTATAAATCGGTGTCATGGGTCATAATAATTTTTGAACGGTATTTTTTAGTGGCACCGACTAACATTCCCATTTCGAGTCGCCGTGACTATAACTATACGTTTTGATCATTACCGCGGATGTTTCAACAAACTACTCATTATGAGTCGTAAAAGTTTCAACAGAGACTGTTTAGATTTTACTGCAGTGGCGTAAAGCATAACAAACGGAATGGCTTTCTTCGGTTACTCTTATATTTTCTAAACATATTTCATGGCATCTTGTGGCATCTGTAATTTACGGCACTTTTCTTTTAAAATCAGTCGAAACATGTCGTAACTTATTGAAAAATAACTCAACTTAATTTTGATTTGCTGGGTTACACTTAAATGGTTTTCACATGTTACTATCTACCAAACTTAATTTCGATTTTTGCATCAACTAGTATTCTAATGCCTAAAACGAGAAACACAATGTAGGCATGAAAATAACTAAGTTTAAGTTTTTTTGTCTTGAACAATTGAATTTCATTTCCTCGTGTACACACACATGTCCCATAACAATTGAAGTATAAGCAGTTACCTATCCATTCAGTTATTTCTGATCTCTAAGGATTATCCTTACGCTTCTAGTACCTTTTCCCAAGATTACAAAGATCATGAAATGTTGGAATTATGTAAGAGCTGGAGGTGCATGCTCTTTGCTTCTTAACAATAGTTTTCCAAACTAATTGCACAACTGAAAGTGCATCTGTTATCGTAATTGCATCAGCGTCAGCAGGGTCACAATGGCCATTGTTCCGACCACCATTGTTTATTTTACCTTCCTTATCATGTGTGTTGGGTGTCACTTTGGTTTTTACAACAGGATCATCCGTTTTTACTTTTTTTGTTTTGAAAACTCCTACATGATTAAGACATTGTTGAGAGTTGTTAGTTATTTTATGTTGTGAACAAGAACTATTGTTTTATTAGTATGAGGAAGGGTTTTTCATGAATAATATCAATACTTGCATTTATTAGTATAGAAATGGTCTACATGCCAGTCTCAGAGATGTTGCTTAATAATGAATCGTATCTTAGAAACAACGTATTGAATACTATGGTTTAATCGTTAACCAAATTAATTATTCTTCATCTTCAATGAGCAACATTGCTGATATTTAAAGACATTCCTCAGAATATGTATTTTGGGCTACGAAACAATTTATCACACGTATTGACATTCTTGATATGCGTCAACCGCCTCTGAATTGGAAATTGTTACTTTAAATTGATGACATAATTTATTTGCACAGATTGCAATTTGACATGGTATGGTGATGGTGTATAGGTGTTTTCATTACATTGATACACGATTCTTAAAACAGAAAATGCTTTAAAAATAGCTATAGGAACAATCAGTATACCACAGGCTCAGGAGATACAAAGTAGATAATTTCTCAGGCCAGGCATTGTACGTTTCTTATATTGAAGCATTGAAGTCTTCACTTTGCTCAGGCATATACGTACAAGCAAGCCAGCGAACAATTCAGGCCAATTACAGCTGACAAGCAAAATTTGCGGTCAGGCCATGCGCATAAAATTACTACAAGCATCTAAGTTAACAATTCCCAATTCTTAAGCTGAAAAATGGATCGTAAATATAATTTCAGAATTGAGACGCCATCCGTTTTCCTCGTGACGTCGTATATTATGATGAATAGGTTATGGTAATATTTTACGCATTTTCTGCTTTGGAAATGTATTTGCAATTTATGGCGCGACCTGGCATGGACATGTTTTTTATTTTAACGTTTTTGTTTATGCTATATCTACGGTTCTATTTCTTAAATGCGGTATAGAGGGACTTTTTAACACGCTTTTGTTGATATTATGGAGACACACAAATATTACACTTCAATTTGTATTAGTTTTGTCATTCACACATTTTAAAGTTTACGTTTTCAAATCTTCTAAAATGATTAATGCAATCTATGTCTACAACTTCACTGTACTGTTTTCGGGTTCAAAAAGGTTAAGTTGCAGAAAATTCACATCCAATGGTATGGGTACATGTGGGGTACATCTCTAGGTATCATTGGCAATGCAAATCAAGGCTTGGTAACGTCTTCCAGGAATGCACGAAGGACCTGAGTTTATAAAAGGCGTAAATTTACTCTGTATATCAGTTAGCTACTGCCTCTACATTTCATGGAATATAAACCAACTTCTTTATATGAAACAAAGATATCGATAACGATTATTGATCCTCGTATATTTTAGTCATACATTTCTGATTCCAAGAAAATGATTGGCCAGCAAACTGATAGTACACTATATTGTTTATCATATACTCATACATATACATAGATACCTATTAATATTGTTGATAAAAATAAAAAATAAACAAGTAGCCTGGGTCGATCTTGTCTTTCTGATATCTTCATTCTTGTTGATAATCTTTCATATTAATACAATCGATGTCATATAAGTACGTCATTATGTATCACAAAATTCATAATGTATTGTGAATGATTTAAATAATAGCGGTCATTTAAAAAGTAAGTTTGTAATTATCGAAGCATGTTTTTAAATACGTTCCTGTAATTACATACGTACCAAAGACTTAATATAAAGCTTTTAATTAAGATTGAAGTAAACGATAATACGATTATTGGATCCAAGTTGGGTTTCGTTGTTGAATTAAAAACAGTATGTCATAGTAAATCTTTCTCCAGATAGAGGCGGCTTTCCATTGAAGAAGAACAGATAGGTGATGTGCAGAAGCGACCAATCACATAAGTTGAAATCAACGTCTCAACCTTTAATAAGACAACGCGGTTGGTCTATTCTGCAGGTCTACTCCTTTCTGCCTCAGTGAAATCCCAGCCTTAAGTTTGTTTCTATTTAAAGATGTGGCAGAAAATCGGGCCACGGTTTGAAAAATATAGCAAGTGATCCATTGGCGATTTATTTGCGTTATCAATCATTTCGATACTTTTGATTCAGCCTATTAACACTGTTGGCCGATTGCCAGCGACATTTTGTATCAGTCTTTTCAAATATTATCATATTCTGGGTGTTTCAGGTCTGATTTGGACAGACGGTTTGTGATTGTCATTTTTATGCACATTAGGATCATAAGCAAATGTATGTTGGTCTGATATAATGTCACCATTATTCAAGCGGTAAAAAGTAGACGACACTGCTCTGAAACCATCCAGTACTCAATTGCATCAGGCGTTACTTTAAGAAGTTACACTTCCAACACCTTAATCAATTACTATGCTATTCATCGTCTTAAAGAAAAAGACAGCTAAGTTGCTACACTTGTATGTTTTTATGCAAACCCAGCTACCTCTTCCACATAAAATCCACACCACATTATCACCAACCTAACTAGAGGCACCAACGCAATTTAAACTCCTTATGACCTACTAGTAGTGAACTTCAGGTAGTTTCCAATAGGATTTTTTAGCAATCTTGGTATCCGTGTGATGATAACGTATCAGCATTAAAGTGCTTTTAGATATGTTTCAATGTCATCAGTTTCTTCTTCCTATATCGGGACCAAGTCTAAGTCATAATGAGATTTCCCTTCCCATTTAAGTGTTACATCATCAACGTAACTTTACTGTGACAGCGACAGCCATGTGACTATCTAATCGTTGGATGCGGTTATTTATTTCTATTACATCGTCGCAGCCTTGCGGCAACCGGTTGGTTTTGATAATACCTCGAGAAACCTTGGCACCATTGCATTATCGTTTGGCGTTTTCACTTTTCTTTTCTTTTAGTTATCAATTAACATAAACTTATATTATACAGCTAGTATCATGTTCTACTCAACATGGTTTAAATATCTCTTCATCATCATCATCATCATCACCCATCAGTCATCTTTCTACTGTACCTGTGACATGTGAATTGCATTAAATAAATAAATAAAGTCGCATTGAGGAGAATTAAAATCAAAGTACTTAGTTTAATGTGGCTTCTACATAAAGTCGTATCATTTGAAATAGCAGGTTTGATTAAATTCCACATTACATACACTAGGCTACTTGTTTATTTATTGAGCACGCATTGCCTTGCGATCCATAGCAACTAGATTATAGTAAGTTTATTATAGTGATGCACTGAATATCACGGACTTAGCGCTTTGGATTTTGTTAGTCACCTAGAAATATCATCTTTTTTTGAGCAATATGAATATGTAATGTCATTGTGAAGATGCTACCGCTAAAATAAGAAGAACTACATAAAGCTAATATTTAAAAGATCATGTTTTAAAGGTTACTTTCTTTGTTCACAGGCCTCTTCAAAGGCTCGACCACCACACTCGACGGCATCGGTCTTCGGCCGATGCCTGCGGAACGGCCTAAGACGTTGCGCAAGCTAAAGTCAGTGTACGATGCCTCTCCGACAGAGCAGACGTCGGTGAACATATCTAGCCTGAGCAGCAATGGACAGAGCACAGAGCGGAATGTCAACGGGTGCGACGATGAGATCCGGAGACGTAGTAATACCACCAGCTCGACGCATAGCGCGGACAAGTCGCTGTCGATTCTTAGTCCGTTTGATGAACAAGTAAGTTGTTTCTGTAAATAATAAGGATAGCATTTCTATTTTGTATGTATTCTGAACAATTGTTTGATTTATCATAACGCCTCTTCTAATTTCTTCTTCATAAACTGTAGGAATGTCTTACCTTTTTTCACTCCTATCTTGCCTCTAGCATCGGATAATCGAAAAACACCGTTAAGTATATGTTTATTCAACAGTTTACAATTTCTCTGAATTTATTGTAAACAAACGGTTTAATACAAATTATCCGGTGTTACATCTACAACTATAGTATCCCAGTTTGTCATAATATATAAAATCATGAGTGCAATTAATACCATTTTGTACAATAGCAATTGATTGCTTGATTGCTCTTCCGTGGCCTTTGTAAATACAACTCTCTTATTTGTTGATTGCGTCAATAAGTTCTCGAACTCCGTGTTATAGAGTGGATGGTTCCATAACATTTCTTAGGGCATCAAGTTTTCTCACGATATGAGATGTAGCAATTACAACTTTAACACTTCCAAATTCGTATTCGTTTGGAACTAAAGCTACCAAGAGTAAGAGCTTCATGCTAAAATACTTAGTGGTTTACGGAAATGCGAATATAGCGCTCACACTTTTCAATGCTTTGTGTCAAAACATCGAATGTGTTCAGACAATTCGCCTGTCACACGCACCATGTTTATCAACAAATTGAACTGTCAAAATGTCTACCTGTTATCTCACGTAGCCATGTAACTAAACACCGCACCGGCTTCCTCGATCAGCGGATTTCTGTGAAAAATCCGACTTATTTTAGTAGTTTTAGTACTCTTTTTTAACTTCTATGGAAGAGATAGGTCCGCGCTTTTTTAAAACCAGGACACGGGTTTTTAAATGAATGTTAATCAAAATTCAAGCTGCTTGTTGCTTCTTTAATAAAGTACAGATTGGCAGAATACTTTGTTATTCGATAGATCATTATTATCTTAGGTAAATAGAAGGGCGCAAGCGCAATTCACGGAAAGGCTTGACCTTATCGGTCACGATTCGCGACGGTGTCGACAAACAGAAAGTTAAGTCAATAAACAGATAATAGGGCCTCTACGTGGTTTTTACTTCGAACAAATCGTAGAACCCTTTAGTTTAGATGTACTTAGGTAACATTTTGTATAAGTTCTTCGCTGTGAGTTTGAACAAAAAAAATTATAATAATGGTGATTTTTTGTTACAAGTTATTAATTAATTAGAAATGTTTGTGTGAATACATTTCACTTGTCACCTTTAAGTAGAACTTCATACACGACCTAGAGTTGAATTGATTCGAAATTTTCTAAGGATTATTATTAAAAACATAATGACACCAATTGACTATGAGTACTAACAGATAAATGTATGTTAATTACATAGTACACACCCAATTGAAACCCAAAGTGTGAATGTGTCTGTCTGTCTGTGACATCGTAGCTCTCAAGCGAATGGGCCGATTTGGATGCGGTTTTTTTCATTTAAAAGCCAGTTTCCTTGCGGTGGTTCTTAGCTACGTTTGGTGAAAATCGATCCAGCAGTTTGAAGAATATCAACGCTTTTCCAAAATGATGTAAGGCATTTTTGGGTAAAATTGTTGTTTTTTCTTTTACGTATGGTAACTATGTATCGGACGTATGACGGCCGATGGGGCCGAAAGGTTCTCGAGTGGCGTCCGCGGACCGGAAGACGCGGTGTAGGTAGGCCTCCAACAAGATGGAGCGACGACCTGGTGAGGGTAGCGGGAACGCATTGGATGCGGATGGCGCAGGGCCGATCTGTGTGGCGAGCCGCGGGGGAGGCCTATGTTCAGCAGTGGACGTCTTTCGGCTGACATGATGATGATGATGATGATAACTCGATATGGATGTTTCAAATTTTTTAATTTACTTTTATTCATACATAATATCTACACCGACCGGGGATCGAACCCTTATTAAGCTTTCTCCGCAGCGTTCTCTGACCTCTAAGCTATATGATCGTCATATTTTTTTAAGATTCAACACACTTTACTTATTTGTCGTAAATGTAGGTATGAAATTACTTAAAGAAGCGAAAAGAGGAAGTTTCATGTTGGTGGGTTATTTATGAAGTAGCTCTAGAATTACTGGGCTGGAAAGATTTATTGGCTTAGAATGTCTACAAAAGGAGGCCTATGTCAACTGCCTCCGTGTTATTTAAGATTACCAATGAAATGTCTATACCTTTTCATAGAATGTTGGACATGAGAAATTTTTATTTCACCGAAAATAGAAAGATAAAACGTCTGAAGATATCCAAATCAAGTTAACTTCTTAATAAAAACTTTCAATTTCTAAACGATACTGAAAATTAGAACAGAAAAGTCCGAAAAGTAAAGCTATGGCCGGGAATCGAACCCGGATCCTCATGATTCAGTGATGCTATACGCCCTCAATCATGTTAAACGGGGCCTTTAAGTCTTTATCTAAGCTGTGATTTATGTATGTATGTAGGTACTTCCGTAATTGTTAGTGTTAAAGTTTAATTTCGCAGCATATTAAATAATAAAAGTGACTGACAATGGACATTGACAGGAAGTTAGTAGCAGCAATCGTAAGTAGAAATGACTTATCAGGAAGGCACTCCTGGTTACTAATTGCAACATTAACATTGTATGTTCGAGTAATTTTAAAACAAAGCCAGTTCATTATACAAGCGCCATTATTTTTAACCTGTCTGTAGTTTAGACCAGGCTGACAAGAAAATTCAGCGTGTCAAATCAGACCTCTTATTACCCCAAGAGCAGGTCTTTACCTAGTTTGGGGGTCGGAAATTCTTAACTTCTCTGTTGGCTGTTCAATAAAATCGTTTTATTATCAACTGTACAATGGATTTGCGTAGAAAACCTCACTTCTCTACGTGCTGCATCGTTATCTTTGTAAATGTTATGTATCTCTTTAGTTTCTTTTGGTGTAATGCCCTTCGTATGGTTCTTGACGGTCGTAGTCTCATCTATCTTTGCTGCAGCTTATTATTTCTGAATTTATCGAACGATCGGGCTATTCAAGCTCTTACAATTAAAAAAGGCTTATTAAATAAACTGCCTCTACAAACCGCACAATACCCCCTTAGCTGATATAAGATAATGCGGGCGAGAGGGAGATCTTGCTTTTACCAGGTAATAAAGTTAACTACAGTTCACTGGCTACATTCGCACGCTCGTATCTTAACTAGTAAAGCGGTTACAAAACCGACTATATTCCGATGAATCAGAGCCTCTAGTTTAAGTTTTCGCATATAAAAACGTCACGAACGCGTTCACGTAAACGCCTCAATTACTATGGAAAAATTGGCAGCGACATTAGCGAATCAACAACAAACTGTTCTCATAGTGCTTGACATTTGAACGCAAACGCGTGCGAGACGTATTTTGTGACCAAAACTTACACTAAGGATACAGTTCAAATTTGAAGTTGACATTCGCTTTAAGAAATTAAAAAGTTAAGCCAAAAGCCACCTTGCGACAAAATATCTTGCGAGTTTTGTTGCCGCTACATTGCCGAGGTCGATGGATCAGTTATAAATCCATAGCGTTGTAAATCCGCAATGTATGTCGCCGCATTATATTTCTCTCATCGTGTAGATAAGGTTAAGTTTGCATGTGGAGTATGCAGGTCGACAGGTGTGCGTGGGCAGCTTTTGATAGCAGATGTGTTGTGCGGATGACAATCGGTGACGCTTTTTAATATTTGTTGTTTCTGTTGATAGCAAAAAGGTTGTTGTGAGAGATGCCTTATCGTTAAGCTGTTGTTTCATGATAGCCTGCCATGTTGAAGTGTTTTGCAATGTATACCTATGTACATCATCATCATGTTTTTCAAATTAACGGCATAACATGAAATTATTTATTTTCATGTATACATAAAATTGCTACAAATTATGAAAGTAGTAATTTAGAGTGCAACACAAAATAATAGAAAAGGTATAACTAAAATAAACAAAGTTATTAAATGCAAAATTTAATTTCTTCTCCTTGTTAATGTACGTTACAATCATCACTACATAGTATAAAATAAAGTCGCTTTCTCTGTCCCTATGTCCCTATGTATGCTTATATCTTCAACGGATTTTGATGCGGTTTTTTTAATAGATAGAGTGATTCAAGAGGAAGGTTTTTATGTATAATTCTATACGCAGACGAAGTCGCGGGCAGAAGCTAGTTTACAATATTATGTAGATATCTTCTTTTTACTACAACCTGACAGTTACGGGGAACATAAAAAACAATTCTTTCATATTGGGACCGTCTTTTACTCTCTCTTCTCATTTGTTTCACTATCTTCAACATTTACTAATTTTCTTTCTTTGTTCAACAGGAGGAATGGGCCAAGATCTCCGAGATAATGGCCTCCTTTGGCAGCAAGCTCGTCCGCGAGTCCGTCTTCGTCTCTGAGCTCGAGCAGGAGTTCACTTCCCGGCTCGGACTCAGCTGTTCTGAGTCTAGCTTGA
This sequence comes from Pandemis cinnamomeana, assembly GCA_932294345.1. Classification (NCBI taxonomy): domain Eukaryota; kingdom Metazoa; phylum Arthropoda; class Insecta; order Lepidoptera; family Tortricidae; genus Pandemis; species Pandemis cinnamomeana. The sequence continues at coordinate 6,027,327 of OW028721.1, forward strand.
GTCCCTCCGTGGCCTCGAACCTAGGCCTTTGGTTGTCTGGCTTGGGTCTTCACGATTACGAACCGCTCTTCTTGGAGAGCGGATATGATGACGTGGATTTTGTTGTAAGTATTGTCGTCAGTTAACCAGGATAAAAGTTGTCAGTCCGAAACAGATCAAGTTATCAACTAACGAGTAGCTTTGTTTCTGTGTAGTATGTTCATCTTGGTCTATCATGCATTTGCGTCCCTCAAAGCTGGTCAAAATCACACTTTTTGAATTCCTAAATTATTTGGTAAGGCATTGAAATAATTATCCAAATAATTCAATGGTCTGTTACATCTACATATTTATTAATTTTAAAACTGCGACGAGAGATACTATAAATAAAAGTGTTAACTGTAATTTTCTTTTACAGAATGGAATACTAGATGAAAACGATCTACGAGAAATGGGTATAGAAGAGAACGATAGACAAAGAATATTAGAATCAGCGAAACAATTACCTCTTAAAATAACTGAAATAAGCAATAATTATAACAATAATAATATAAGTAAAAACCAAAACGAATCAGTAGAAGAATGGCTAAGGAATATAAATTTAGAGATATATAGTGATACGTTTAGGAAGCATTTGTATGTAGATATGGATAGAGTTAGGAGGATTTGGGAGGTGGAACTGACTGCAGTATTAGAGATACAGAAAGCTGGGCATCGGAAGAGGATCTTGGCGTCGGTATCTGGAGAACACAACGGACCCGCGAACCACATGGACATTAATGCTGATCTCAGTTCGTTGGTAAGTGATTTTAAAATTTTTGACGTAGTATCATTGACGTACAATAAACAACTAGACTCCCAATCACGCTCAAAACTGTCCGAAGCAAAAGTCTGAACGACGCGTCTATTGTTCAGAGTTTTGGTTCAGTTGTGTTTCGACCGCGCTTTGATAACAATGTATATGTCTCTTTCGCACCGTAATCTTACTATTGAGAACAAAAGAGACAGGCAGGTTTCCAGCGCGTGGCGTCGTGTCATTACTACGCCATTGATATTAAACATTACTGCCACGAAATAAGGTGTCAATTTGAACGAATATGTTAATGTTATCTGTCTAAGTCGATGTGTTGACACACACAACACATAGACAAAGCAACTTGTTTATTGTAAGTCAATGCGTAGTATTGACATATCTCTTCTCAAATTGACCACTAACCAAACCTCCAGTTATAATCACTACATAGTCATCACTATCACTACATAGTATAAAACAAAGTCGCTTTCTCTGTCCCTATGTCCCTATGTATGCTTATATCTTCAAAACAACACAACGGATTTTGATGCGGTTTTTTTTAATAGATAGAGTGATTCAAGAAGAAGGTTTTTATGTATAATTCTACGCAGACGAAGTCGCGGGCAGAAGCTAGTATAAAATAAAGTCGCTTTCTCTGTCCCTATGTCCCTATGTCCCTATGTATGCTTATATCTTCAAAACAACACAACGGATTTCGATGCGGTTTTTTTTTAATAGATTGAGTGATTCAAGAGGAAGGTTATGTATAATTCTACGCAGACGAAGTCGCGGGCAGAAGCTAGTAGGTACTTTATAACACAGTAATGGAACCAAGTCTTATCGTGTACGTTGCACTATATTTAATTTACTGTAATGCTATTATGGTCACGTACCATTTCGAGTATGTGTTTGACTACAATGGGATTGTCTATGATTTGTAGTTATGTATTCTGACCATGGCCGCTTACGGCTGGAAGCACACGGCACGTAAATCAGTAAAGCTGTTGCATTTTAATCCGTAGAGTTTCCATGTGTAATAATCAGCTTAAATATTACCATTAATATTAAGTACGTTTTTAAGACGTTTCAAAGCAAAAAGGTGTTTTAGGCGATCAGAATAGACGTGATGTGTTTGACGCCTTTGCTATCAGTTTCACCTTTATCAAGCCACACTTGGTTACATAATTTGCACTGACGTGCAGTTACTGGCTTTTGTCATTTTCTTAAATTGCCACGTTTATTTGTTAGTTAATGTATTATGCAGGTACTAGCTGTTGCCGGCGACTTAGTCCGCAAAGAATTCGTTTCCGGGATAAAAAATAGTATGTGTTGTTCCAGACCATAATTTATCTCTGTTCCAAATTTTATCTAGATCCGATCAGCCGTTTGGGCGTGAAAGAGTAACAAACATCCTCGCAAACTTTCACATTTATAATATTAGTAGGATTTGGTTAAGACAAGTATCAATAAAAATCGTGACAAGTGCAACAACCTATCTTAACCATCGCTTTTTAAAGAAATTAACATTAGGTATCTCATTATTATAGCACCTGTCAAATTAAACTTGTGCATTTCTGAACTGCAAAATGTCAGACGCAATGAAGCGAACAATCTCTGAGCTCTGTAAAAAGGATATCCTTAGTGAATGGTCCGCGGCCGGGGGAGTTGCTAAGTTACTGACACAGATACCTCACGGTACTCAATCAAGATGAGAGGAAATGAAAAGAGAGAGGAATAGTGTCCATTTTTAACTATGATCTAATTGTTTTTAAACGACGAAAAAAAACGGAGGAGGTTCTCAATTCGTCGCGTATATTTTATTAAGTTGCTCACTCTCGGCAGATTAAAAAAAAGTTGTAGTGTTGGGTTTTAGGTTGTTTTCGGTACAAATGTGGCCAGTAGCTGCTAGGCGGGACGCGTATAAAACACTGGCTGAAAATATGGTTGTTCAAAAAACCACGACCGCCAGTATAGGTACTTAAAATACTTAATTGGTTTTACAGGCGCGTCTATTCTCGGTTCAAATAAAAACAAATGAAGTAATGTTTTCAAGCGATTGAAAAAAATATCGATAAATGCAATTATCAATAATCTAATCATCATCTATAGTGCATATGATTACAAATAGCATGCCACATGCAAATAATTTTGTATTACTCAAAGGTTTGTATTGTATAATAAATAATTCAAAACGGAAGTACCCGGTAGAAAGTACACATATTTTTCTGCGAAACTTTATGCATCCTGTACGATTTCATGTTATGAAATATCATTATTGAAACATCGACCTCTCCAATATAATAATTCTTAATATAGCTTCGTGTCCTTTAAAATTAATTCCAACATCGTAAACACAGAATATAAAGTCGTTTTTATGCAGCTGGCCACTCGCACAATTACGTTTTACGTCGATGATAAAACGCGTAACGTCCTTCCTTACGTAATAAAAGTGTCGATTGCATTTTGAATTTGGAATAGCGTTTTTATTATAATTTTAGCCGTTACAAGAAATTACAGATTATGAATAAAGCCATGATCGTATTGTTTCATGAAGATCAATGAGTTGGTAGAGTGTATTGGAATGAAGGGAATGTATCTAAGCCTATTTATACTGGTTATTACATACAACGATTTTTGCTACAGTTTACATTCATCTCTGATCCGTTGAAATGACACATAAATAATTAATTAGTCTTATACTAATAAACTGTAATTTAAAAGATACGCCTTGTCTATGACTTTCTTAACGAACAATTTCAATTAAATTTGTCACATTTTCCCACGTTTTCGGATTTTGGAAACACCTAGCAACACTCAGTCGTCCTGCTACTCCAAAATTATTAGCAAAATAAAAGGATCTTTGTTGGTTAAAATTAAAATAGTGCTGTCTACTTAATAAAATTAACTCTACATTTTGTTTAGTCACATTAATCTCCGGTCCCCAGTTCGAACCAGTTTAAAATGTGATATGATACCCATCGCCCAATTTTATAACCTCATATACCCCAAACGGGGAGATTAAAATGGCTAATCCATAGCAAATTGCTCATCTTACCTGTAATTACCAACTCGACACGTGCGAAGGGGGTAGCCTGGCAACACCGTAGTGTGATAATACCTTTTTAAGTGGCGTATCTGACATGTTTATTAGGTGTGGCAATTTATTTTTAACTAGCTGCTGCCCCCGACGTTGGCGACGCAAAATTTGACCAATCCCAAATTTATCCTGTTAGGAGTTGAATTTCATCCCTTCTGAGTGGTTGCTTACTATTTTTTTTTAATCAGCTTGAGCTGAACATTAGCTCACCTTTCAAGCGACTTCGTTTGGGATCTATCTATCTATCTATCTACAGCCATTGTCCGTCCACTGCTGGACGTAGGCCTCCTTCATATCGCGCCAGCTTTCGCGATCCTCGATTCGCGATTTCGCGATTTCGTTTGGGAAGTGGGCCGTTATTGTTGCTCGGCAGTGTATATTGCACATACGTCCGTTTACACATAACACACGTGTATTCACAGGTCTTTTTTTTAATTTCACACGTCGCCGAACTTGTATAGGTAATTAGTGCTCAATCCAAGTCTATTCAGGTCGCGTTCATACATATGCGGTTGCCGAGTGCTATGCCTGTTGGCCCTTACCATGTGTTGTATTTCCCTTTTCTCTAAATTACGTATGTTTTTTTTAATCAAAATTAAAAAAGTCACCGTAGAATCTTTTCTGGCTTTATGGGTAGAGAGGCACGATATTTTTTAACTGGTTAAGTTGGTAAGTAAGAAAGAAGGTTTGTGATTACCACTGGCTATTGTTTCTTGGCTGATAAAAATACAAAAATTAAAAAACTTCAAATATGGGTAGACTATAGATACTCTTCTATACTGCAAGTCTTCGGGTTATCATTCTAAAATGTTTTGTTATACATGAAAAACTCAATTTATAATGGTATACTTGTTTAAAATTGAGCTTTAAAAATGAAATAACTTTTTATAAACGATTTTTCTGTATTTACACATAATTTAGTTTATCGTTTTTAAAACTTTCTATAATTTTGCTATTTTTGTATTATACACTGCTGAGATAACCAGGCCATGCTTGTCAATATTTACACTAAAAAATTGTTACAACGTTTAGTAACTGTATTGGTAGGTAATATCGGTTCAATATAAAAATTTCATGGATTCATGATTTTTTTTTATAAAACAGACATTATTTTTCATGTAGATAGTTTGTTTTTCACACTTGTAACACGGATTTATGAAATTGACATGCGGCAACACTGATTCAACCAAAATCAAACTTGGAAGACTCATGGTTGGGGCACGCCGCCCTAAGCCGCCAACGCCACTCCCCAACCATTCAGATCCATTCCGTCGGAACATTATTCCATTCAGCAAACTGAATACGGCCCTTGATATATTTTTTTATTAACAAATGACACTCGCGCCAAATTAGATGGCTCATGTCAATTATTTTTCATGCCTTTGAGTTCAGTGCCTTAATTAAAACTTCACGGTATTTCACGTTTTTATTTCACGCTGCATCATTACTTTTGTTTCGCACCTCTGAGGTGTGAAGCTGGCGGAGTGTCACTTTTCCCCTTTGTCTTTTTGTCCGCTTTGTTAAACTTTTTTACGTTGAATTAGCGTGTGTTTATCAGTATTTTTGCCGTTTGCTTCGAACGTGTTTCGTTTTTCGGTTATAGATATTGAAGCGAAATATGAAACGATTGAACAGTTTATTTGCTTTTGAATGTAAATATACGTATGGATTTCCTTTTTTTTTATATAGTGATGTCAAAATATTCCAATTAGGCAATTAAAAATATATTTGTCGCAGCGTCAGGTGGTCGCGAAGCACCCTCAGGAGGTAGGTCACACTCCTGAGACCGATCCATAACGGATGCTATATCCAAAGTTACTTTGGCGCGGAAATAACAACACAGTGATATCACAGTTGCACTAGTTTAATCAATCGGATACACAAACAATCAACTCAAATCACGATTACACTAATATTACCGGATTTAGAGCCAATGGGTTTGTAAGCGTGCACCGCGTGCGGCGACCTGTCAACGAATGACCTGTCTACCGTCGCCGCCATGACACCTACCTACAACTCCATTCGGTATTAACCGCTCTAAAGAGTAAACAATATGAAACTACCATCATTTTACAAATTAAATAAACGTCAACTTGACAACTCTTAATTTAAAAAGCTTGATCAAATAACACGCGCCGTTACGGCCGTCCTGCATATTCACACGTCCTCGTGTGTGAGGTCCTCTTCATCATCTGTAAACAAACAAACACCCAGTTGTACTACAATTTCACACTCGGTCATTCTGACCGCTTAAAAGTGAATCAGTTTCATCAACCACAGTCCACAACACAACTTTTAACAAACACGACTTATTGTTCATCGCGTACGTCTATTCTCGTGTTCTCTCGTAATAATTCCAAGTCTATCTACACAGACATAGTACTAATTTGCCATTGCTGCCACGAAGGCCTTTTGATGCCACGAAGGCTATAGATTGCCACGAAGGCCATTGGATTGCCACGAAGGCCATTGGGTTGCCACGAAGGCCATTGGGTTGCCACGAAGGCCATTGGGTTGCCACGAAGGCCATTGGGTTGCCACGAAGGCCATTGGGTTGCCACGAAGGCCATTGGGTTGCCACGAAGGCCATTGGGTTGCCACGAAGGCCATGGGGTGCCACGAAGGCCATGGGGTGCCACACAGGCCGATAACTGCCACCTAAGCCAAAACGCTCTATAATAGCCAACGCATTCATCTGGCACAACATTACCACACCTCAATATTTAGTACTCACCAGCGCCGTTATCGGGACATCCTGACTCTAAGTCATTCCTGGGTATTTCTAACCCGACATTTAACTCCAAAGGAACATAACACTCCGGCATGGGCCGTATACGATCATGTGCGTATTTGTATGTTCTATTTGAGTTCAATGCCTTCAGTAGATATCTGTCGCTATCAAGCAGCTCGACCACTTGATATGGTCCTTTGAATTTAGGTTCCAATTTTGTTTTATTGCGTTCATGATTTTCTAACAACACATAGTCACCTACTTTGTAATTCTTTACTTTTGCTTTGTCTTTGTCAAACCTCACTTTCTCTGTTGACGCGCATGCCTCTATCGCTTGTGCCGCTTGCTCTCTTATCTCGTCTAAGTTAACGTCTGTCTCGTCTGTGTCTAAAGTGGTCAACTGAAGTGGCCTAGCAACCTTTCCTATTAGAAGTTCTAGAGGACTTGCCTTTGTTGTACGGTTAACTGTACAATTAATAGCTAATTGAACTTCGGGCAGCGCAGTTTGCCATGACTTATTATTTCCTGTCTCGACTGCCGTTAGCATGCTCTTTAAAGTAGACATAACCCTTTCTACCTGCCCATTAGCGCGACTGCTGCCTGTGGCTATTAAATGTAAACTTACGTTGTGCGAGTTACAGAAGTCCCTAAATTCTGTTCCAGCAAAGCACCTGCCTTGGTCTGCTATTACACGTACGGGAGCACCGAATAATGATACCCCGAACTGTAAGGCCTTTATTGCGCTTTTAGAGTCTATGTTCAAAGAATGGTGCAAAATCACATACTTCGTAAATGCGTCTATCGTTACGAACACGTACTCTTTCGCGTCTCTCTTACCACTAAGTTTTCCCGTTGCATCCATGTGAATAGTATGCCACGGTGTAGTAACTTTTGGGATCGGGTGTAGTTCCGCCTGAATTTTTCCCGAATGTGACTTGGCTACTCTACACGTAATACAATTTTCTACAAATTTCCTGACATACTTGTTCATGTTTGGGAACCAATAGTGGCAAAAGGCTTTTTCTAATGTCTTCTCCCAACCAAGGTGCATGATGCTCTCATGCACGTGATTTATAATAGCCCACTGAAACGCCCTTGGCACTATAGGCAGCCAAACACTGCGATTATTACGCTCTATTTTACGGTGTAGGACACCTCGCCTTATCTCATATGTTTTAGCAACATCATCTGCACCTAGCTCATGCGCCTCGAGCTTAGTAATAATGGAATTTAACTCACTGTCTTTTTGCTGCTCTACATGTAACCAAGAATCTGAGATTTCCGTAAGATTCACTCGTTTTTGTTCTACCTTCGAGAAAACTGGCGATGTTAATGGAAGAGGATTTCGCGAAAGAAAATCTACGTGACCCATATGTTTGCCTTGACGATATTCAATATCGAATTCAAATGTTTGCAGAAAACACCACCACCTATGGACACGTGGGGTGAGGTCTACTTTTGATTTAGATGCTTTAACAGCGTTGCAATCAGTTACTACAACGAATTTCCGTCCATGCAAGTAGTGGCGGAAGTGCTTAATTGCGTTTACAACGGCTAGTGTTTCTAACTCATAAGAGTGGTATTTGGACTCAGCGCTGAGGGTACGGCGGCTGTAATATTCAATTACACGAGGTTTATTATCAACTTTCTGCATTAATATGGCGCCGTAACCTTCAGCGCTGGCATCCGTATGTAGTTCAATCGGATGATTTGGGTCGAATATAGTGGGAACGGGTGTGTCAGTCAGTATGTCAATAATACCTTTTCGAATACTCTCTAATTCTGGTGTCCAAACGATTTTACCCTTTCCAGATGTTAATCGGTACAAAGGAGCAGTCTTTTGGGAAAATCCAGGAACAAACTGCCTAAAATATGAGGCAAGCCCTATAAATTGCCGTAACTGTGTGACAGTTTGCGGAGGTGCGAGTTCAGTCAAAGCTTTGATTTTACGGGGGTTTGGCCGTATCTCGCCAGCTGACACACGATACCCCAAAAATTCAACCTCAGTCTTAAGAAAAGCACATTTCTTCAAATTTAGGGAAAAGCCGGCATCTGTCAAAGCTTTTAAAACCTGACGAAATCGATCGATGCCCTCTTCTACAGTACGAGACGGGATTATGACGTCATCGAGATATACCACTGCAAATGACTCAGTTAAAGACCCTAGTGCCTTATTGATAGCACGCTGGTACACCGAAGGGGCGTTTCGTAAACCGAATGGCATCGCCAAATATTCAAACTGCCCATCCGGCGTCACGAACGCGGTACGCTCTATTGACTCATCTTGGATAGGTATCTGATGGTACCCACTGGCCATATCAAGGGAAGTAAAGTAGTTTGCTCCTACCAAGCGCTGTATCTGATCAGATATCAATGGTAGTGGATATCGGTCTGGCACGGTATTACTGTTAAGCTCGCGGTAGTCTACACAAAGGCGGTCAGTCCCGTCTTTCTTTTTAACTAATAAGATCGGACTCGCAAATGGCGAGCAGCTCTCACGAATGATACCCGCGTTTAACAGCTCTTTAACTTTAGTACGCACTACCTGTCTCTCATCGGGGCTAAGCCGATACGGTCGGCGTTGTACCGTGCGGTTGGGGTCAGCTAGTCTAATCTCTAATTTTCCTGTACTAACCCTACTAGTTGGTGTACCCTCTACAAAATAATCCGAATTATCATTGAGCACAGATATAAGCTGTCTTCTAGATTCAACGGGAATGTCAGTGTCTATGTCGTTAAAGTCTTTAACTTTCGATCCTATGTCGCATACCGATACTATCTGGCATTTCTTTAAGGTAAGGCGGGTCTCGAAAATTTCAACCGAAAATCCTAGTGAAAGTAAATCTCGTCCTATCATAATAGCATCAGAAATGCAATGATCTGGCACAACATGAAACAGAAGTTGCACTGAGTACCCCTGTATCACAACGGTCGTTAATATTTGGATACTACTCTGCAAACTAGATTGACCTATGCCTATTAAGGTTACTACGTCTTGCTGCCTTTTACCCGGGAACCTAACACTTAAACTTTCCTTAATCAGAGAGCACTCGGCACCAGAATCAAAACAAAATGAAAACTTCTCACCGGTTTCGCTCAACAGTTGGTCTGTAGCTGGCTTAATAGCGCAGATATCCACACGTCGCTCCGCATGAGATTCTTGCGCATTAGAGTCCTTCTTCGGGCAACGCGTCGCGATGTGACCCGGCTCGTTGCAATAGTAGCACGTCGGTACGGGCTTCTTAGGCACACTAGCGGCATCTTTAGTCGAACTTGGATGGACATGAGATGAATTGTTTCCTGAAAACTGAGGTCGCGGATAAGGCACTGTATTACGGGTAACTTTTGACCAACATTCGCTTGACGCATGGCCCGGTTTGTTGCAGTTATAACACCGCCGTGAAACTTCTAAACGTGGTTTCTTAGGATCACTAGATGTAGCTAGTCTATCCACAGTTGGTAGCCCTCTTTTTCGATATACCAGAGCCATTAATTCTTGTTGCAGCTTAACTCGTGTATCTATTTCTGTTGTGAAGGCTAGTCTCTGGAGTCGTGGCTCGACTTTTGCTGCATGTGCGAGAGTTACTGCAATAGCTATCTGTTCCGTTGACAACGACCGCCATCGACTCATTAGCGTACTTAAAAACCGACTAGCATACGATGACAAGCATTCTCCCTCTTTAGGACTTTCGTTAAATAGTCTACACAAAGTCGCGGCAGGAGTTTCAACGTAATCAAATCGAGCAAGAAACAAATCCTTTAGCTGCGGCCAGGTGATACCGGCGAAACTATGTTGCGCCAACCATGAGGCGGCGGAACCCTTGAGCGCTTTACTCATAGTAATAATCAAGTTACTACTGGACAACTGTTTTTCTTGCATGCACAGGTCTACAGTGTTACACCACGCTCGCGCGTCGCTGTCCCGCGAATCAGGATTAAATTCAGGGAGGGTTAATTTCGAATCACTAGCGCTAGGCTCCTTAATTGAACGTATAAGTTCCATCATTTGGCGTTGTTGCATTTCAAATAACAACTGCCACTGAGCATTTTGGTTATTCGGAGAATTATCGATACTCTGACCTGCTGGGGGATCCTGGAGTCCTCTGGGTAATCCCACTTCTGATGTCGCAGCGTCAGGTGGTCGCAAAGCACCCTCAGGAGGTAGGTCACACTCCTGAGACCGATCCATAACGGATGCTATATCCAAAGTTACTTTGGCGCGGAAATAACAACACAGTGATATCACAGTTGCACTAGTTTAATCAATCGGATACACAAACAATCAACTCAAATCACGATTACACTAATATTACCGGATTTAGAGCCAATGGGTTTGTAAGCGTGCACCGCGTGCGGCGACCTGTCAACGAATGACCTGTCTACCGTCGCCGCCATGACACCTACCTACAACTCCATTCGGTATTAACCGCTCTAAAGAGTAAACAATATGAAACTACCATCATTTTACAAATTAAATAAACGTCAACTTGACAACTCTTAATTTAAAAAGCTTGATCAAATAACACGCGCCGTTATATTTAAATTTCTCAAGGCCACGGGTGATCAACTTTGGTAGAAATATTGTACAGACCTACATTTAATTTAAACTTGCCCTTTGTTTTGTTCTAGAAAAACAACATAAAGCAGTTGAAAGATGACATCAAAGAGAAATTGCCAGTGTCTGAAAACTTGAAGCCTGTGCCTCCTCCCGTGGTGCCCTCATTGGCGCCCCCTGGCGGGGAGACGTTGAAGCGGAGTAAGAAGAACCGACCAGCTCCTCAGCCGCCTAGACCTTCGGATCTGGAGATCAGAGCGCCCTCGGAACTGCTGGTGGGGGTACCAGGGGCGTTGAAGACTCAGTGGAAGCATCAACCATTTGTGTTGGTGACTGGAGCTGTTACTTATGTAGCTAATGTGAGTGTTATATCGATTAAATCTGAAAATGAAGATTCTAGAAAACAGTAGACATTATCAATTTTAATAACATTGAAAAATACCCTTTCAATATTTTTCCTTTTCTTTTTACTACACAAACTTTCGTGTATCACTGAAAGATAGAATAAGGAATAGTGTGATAAGGGAACGTGCTGGTGTGAAAGAGGATATAGTGACCAAGATAGAAAAATGCTTAGTTGGTTTGGTCACGTAGAGCGGATGGATGAAAGTAGACTAACTAAACAGATCTATATGGGGAGTGTGTATGGTAAAGTTGGGAGGGGAAGGCCTAGACGGACGTTTCGAGACCAAATAGGAGACGTTTTGGAAAAAGGTCAGGTCAGGAGTACCCGAAACCGACGAGCATGTATGAAGAGATTGATGAATGTGGATGAAGCAAAAGAAGTATGTCAGGATCGTAGCAAGTGGAACAAAGTAGTCTCTGCCTACCCCTGTGGGAAAGAGGCGTGACGGTATGTATGTATGTATGTGTATGTAACTTTCGTGTACAACTTCAATATCAATCGTCATTTATATCATCGCATATAATGTTGCAATATATTGGCTCATCGATGCTTCATCAAGCTTCAATATTATGTGCGTTTGTGTCAACTACAAAACAAACACCAATACATATGCAATAAATGACGTGTTTCAAATTCATGAATTTTGAAATTAACCTATTGCTTTTACAGTACTTAGGGTCGACTGTAGTGAAAGAGTTACGGGGCACGGAATCCACGAAGAAGTCGATACAGAAGTTAAAAAAGTCAACCAAAGAGCCCAGGGATTCACCTGATATCATCCTGTCCATCAGCTACAGAGGCGTCAAGTTTCTCAATACCATTACGAGGGTAAGTTAAGGCTTATTTTTTTTTTAACTTACATTGTGAAATTGTCGTGCACCAAAAAGTCGCATTATTTCTTATACGATTATAGTATAATACTAGCAAATTTGCACTAGTCCGGGATAAGACAGCATAATTCGATGTTTCCTCTTTATAATATACTAGCTACTGCCCGCGACTTCGTCTGCGTATTATACATTATAAACCTTCCTCTCACTTTTAATTTTTTAATTTAACTCACAATTTTAATCAACATTTGATGAGCTCTCATCGACATTTATTATAAATTCTTGTTCTTATTCATGCATTTTATGTAGTACTATTCCTAATCTCTGATTCTTATACGCTTCCAAGCTGGTCTGGGAGCAAAGAAAAGAACATGCATTGTACCAGTTGCTTCTCTTCCCGCGCAGATGGTAAAAGCCCATCGAGGGAATGGGCGAAAATCTTAGGAATCATGTTATAGGCGACGCAGCTAGCAACCCATGACTATTTTGATTCCCCCTTCCACCTATACGCCCACAATTATGCTAAACGTGGCCTTAAGGTTTTGTCTATCCCGTAGGATAAAGGCGTGATTTATGTATGAATGTATGTATGATTCTTATATCAGCTAGTGGCACTACTTGTATATGTAAAATTGGATCGATATCGTATCTAATCTACTGATCACTTATTTGGTCACAACACTATAACTATCAAACTAGATCTGTCATCGAGAAACTAAATGATTGGAACTACCTACTGGTTTGTAAACATCCTACATCTTGAAGAATTCGCCATATTTGTGCTTATGAAGTTGTTAGTTACAAAAAATGATATTTGTAAAGGCTTTATTCCCGTTTTTAAATATCCTCTTTGTATTCACTACAACCAAAATACAATGGCTGATCCTTACCTAACCCAAAGAGATAAAAACGCTTGCATAAAGGGGTCCATGAAAGCCCAAAAATCTTAAAGCATAATAGTTGGTAAGTTTTGTCCCATGAAAGACTTCATTCGTCGGAAATTCACCGGAGCGAGGAAAGGGCAAACATCGGACAGAGGACTAAACAAAGCCCATGACTTCGGCTGACTTTTAATTATGGATCAGTCTTCACACTTCATCGGACCACTGACCAATCTTGCCTTTGTGTTTCTTACAAAAAAGGATTGCTTTTTCTTTTCAGTTTTTTACGAACTCTTCACGGTTAGTTAGGTCTGCTAATTAATGTTTTTCGGTGTTGTGCTTTTTGGGCTTGACTGGGATTGGGGTGAATGTTGTTTATTATCATGTCTTTGATGTTTGGAAGCAACTTTTTACTAGCAATCATTTACAGTTTTACTTTCAACAATATTGTGAACCTTTTTCTTAAATGTACGATGATACAAAAGATACTCTGGACATTTTTAATGAACATAATTACGTCTACAACTTTTTCACTCTTTAATGTTTGTTTACGTTATATATAACCCGATATTTCCTGTTGTATCCTTTACTCATTACCATCTTCTTCTCTCAGGAGCTGATCTGCGAACACGAGATCCGCAACATCCACTGCGCATGCCAAGATGCAGACGACCTCACCCACTTCGCCTACATCACTAAAGACCACACCACTAAGAGCCACTACTGTCACGTCTTCAGAGTTGCTACCATGGTAAGCACATTTAAAAGTTTCTTGAAGTTACAAGTGACAATTTTACAAGTTTAATCTAGCAACATTTCGCACCCTTCGTGGAAGAAAGACGTAAGTCCTATTAAGGTTCTACAGGAGTTACGTCTTTCTTCCACGAAGGGTGCGATTTATGGGATATTTGTGTTTTTGTATTAGCAACAACAACTATATCTTTTTTCTAAAACTGACTCAAGTGTATCCCAAATATAGACCAAATACGAACAGTAATAATAAAGTAGTGGTTTCCTTTATTTCAGGACCAAGCGACAGAAGTAATCCTAACCTTAGGGGAAGCATTCGAAGTGGCATACCAAATGGCACTCCGCGAGCAATCCAACCGAGCTCGAGTGACCCAGTCCCAAGCCAAGACTCCCACACACGACCCCATGACCACGACGAATAAGGAGAAACCCAACGTCAACCATGGCAGATCACATTCCATAACAGAAATTAAGCTGAACGGGCATCAACTGAAAATAGCACCAATGCCCGCGTCGTTGTCAAACGAAGATTTCCAAGCTTCAAGGAATTCAGACGGCTCCAGAAGCCCAAGAACACCTCTCCTTAAAGCACCAATGGCATCTACCGAAGAGTTGTGAAGGTAATATAAAATACACTCGCATCTAGATTTAAATCGTTATAAGACTAGTTTTGGATTTGTAAATTGCATTTAAGGACCGTTAGAAATGGCTTCCAATGAGTGTTGAATTTAAGACTTAGGTAAACGAGTTTACCATTTAACTTTTCAATTTACTCGAATCGTTATTCGTAAAGTATAGTGATATGATGCTCTGGCATTAGCCGGAAGGCGGTCTTAATGGCGTTTGAGACTGGCCAATCGATTTGTATGATTATTGAGTTTTTGTATTCGGATTTCGACACTGCTTTTATGAACCTTAACCTTATTATAACGATTAGTTATGTAAACAAATTTACTATTGAATAGTAAAATAGGGGCTGTTGTATTTATAGTAGTTTTAAATGTATATTATTTGTTTATTTTGTAATTTGTGTGAGAATGTTACGACTATTATCAGATTAGATTTGAAATACATATGACTATTGAAGATATCGTTGTATGGAATGGTTTTCGGGTTATTCGGACATTGTAACTGTATTCAAACATTTTTTTTTTCTAAATTTTGTTCTATTACGCTTTTGGATTTGTGAGTAAGGCCTTAACTATAACCAACCAGTAACGGTCATTATAATGTACCTACTATGCGTTACCAAGTTTATGTCTTATAAAACAATGTAAATACATAGGTGTAAGATCGTATATATACGTATACATAGTATGAAGTTGTTGATATTACACATCTTATGACAAGATTGAAGAATTCGCCTAACACATAGTACATTAAACATATCAACCTATGTTGTATATTGAGTATTCGATAATATCAACCACATTAGTAACCTAAAAAAAAAAACTTGCAATCGATTTCGGTATTATGTGCAACAAAATGTTTTAAAATAAACTGACGTGCAAAAATAGCGGGCCACTTCTCATGCAACTTTGGATGTGACCCGTTGTTTTAGTGTATTATTTTGCAAATTTTATTTACGCGTCTGACGTATAATTACAAATGTGGTTGTCACGTATTTAAGAGTTAAATAATATGAGCTTCCGATGTTAATTTTGCTCGTAAATTATAATTATAATGTAATTTTGTTGTCTTCGTACAATAAACGTGTCTAGAAATGACAAAAAAAAGTTATTAAAAAAAATGTTTGATGTTTTCTCATAATTATTGCAACTGTTTGCTCAAAGCCATTGGCGTTTTCAATTTTTGAATAATATATAATTATAGCATTGAACTGTTGTGTCGGATGATTTGAAAAACTTGGTATTAGTTACTGTCATGTTATTTATTTTGAGTCTAATCACTGAGATTGCATTGTGATGTGGTAGGTATAATATGCAAAGTAAAAGTATTAAAATGATTTTGTTTCTTTCATTTATAACTGACCTTTCGGCTTATATATCTTTCATTCCTATTAAGTTATAAATATTTTATATGTATATGTAGCTGAGCTTTATAATTGTTATAATATGAATCGATTTATATGTACAATCTTTTTACATGATAAGGTGTCTGTCAATGTTTTTCTAAATTAAGGGTAGGTGATATTGCTAGTTTAAATATATAATAATAGCTATAGATTTGTGCCAAAACTCATGGATACAGGTAATTTACGCCAATATACAACCCCAATCGGAATAGTTTCAAATTAATAATAACGTGCTCATTTAATAAAACACCAATTTTGTAATTCGGCCTCAGTTTGCAAATAATTATACGGATTAGTGTAATTTTACAGTAATTTTTTTACCGTCCCCAATAGGTGTTAGTTTTTATACAAGTTTTAGGTACCATAAGTCGATTTCGTGGTAGTTTTTCGATTTTTCTCAACGGCCTTTTTCTTGTTATTAAAATGAAAACAATCAAAAAACTTGCTCATCTCACGGTTGTATAAATATATATTTCCATTTAAATTTGGAGCTAAGTAGCGTATAATGTTAACCTGGTTAGACACCAGATATTTATTTATTCTGTCGCTTTATATTCATCAAATCCTCGCACACATTAAGTAAAAACGATATGTCACAAAAATTTACCTATCGGATGTCATTTTCAAGCGTAACTTTTCATACTTCATTCAAGTCATTCATGTATTTCTGATAAGAAGGTTTAGTGAAAGATGAAACCTGATTAAAAAATTTTGTAGAAATTGCTGTACGTATACCAAAGAAAGTTCTAGAAATACATACCTAACCTATAAACATAGTTTCCAAATCAAGAGTAGTTGATAAACAAAGTAGGTAGGTCATAGTTCTAAATAAAATACACATTTAACACTGCCGCTGCAAATCAGTTTCTCGATTTAATTTTTTTAAAGACTTAATATATACCTACGTACATAATATATACTTTGGTTTATTTTCTAAGCGTCTTCGAAATTACTATGCTTCTTAAAATCATATCACTATTACAAACTGATGTCATTAAAAGACGGTTTTAATTTCTAGATAAAATGTTAAAACAACTGAGAGATATATAGTTATTTGTTGCGTACCTAATGTTTATGTATATCGTAGAAATATAAAAAATATATTGTACCTAAATAGTTGAATATCCAAATATTGATGTAAATATAATATTATGATGATATTATATTATTCTATTCAAGATCCAATAAATCGTGAATTATACATGATATGCTTTTTCATTAATCGCTTTTATATAAAAAAAATATGCCCTTTATTATTTTATGCCAAATAGGTCTTAAATAATTATAGCACCATTATTTCATACATTTCTTAGTAGCAGTAACCCGTGTTTCAGTCTGCGCAGAATTCGCGGGAACTATGCAATTTTCCTGGATAAAAACTATTCTACGTCCTTTCCCGGGACTGAAGCTACCTCTGTACCAAATTTCACTAAAATTGGTTCAGCGGATTAGGCGTAAAAGCGTAACAGACAAGCAGGCAGACAAACAGAGTTACTTGCGCATTTATAACAGCAGTACAGATAATTAGATGGGGTGCGAGTCGGGTTACCTTCACGTGTGGTTCCTTTTTGGATCTGTCCGGGGGGAAGAGCAGAGCTTGATGAGGGGTGCAGCCCTGGGCAACGGCTAATGATTTCCTGGCAGTATCTGAGGGATATCATTGACCGTTGGCTAAGAGCCCGACAGGGGGGAGGGGGGTCTTTGACCATTACCGTACAACGTTGCCGACGTTTTGTCACAAGATTTTTTAATCATATTTTTGTTACTTTGACATTGGCGAAGTTGTCGTCGCTATAACGACTTGAAACGCCACAAATAAGAAGAAGAAGAAGATATTTTACAAATCTAGACGCGGTGTCAAGTCAAAGTTCAAGCTAACAGAACGGCGACCAGCACCGTGTGTAATATTACAAGAACCACTTTTGACCCTATGTGTTGTAAGTAGTTGTGTAACGAAGTAACGACTCTATCTAATAATTTTTACACTAAATCCGCCTGTTAGCGGTGATAACTAGCAGTGGCGTGACATCCATAGAACTCAATACCCACCGGCTTGCCTATGACTTCCATGCTGGTCTGGGAGCAAAGCAAAAACATAGAATGTACCAGGGGCCTGATTTTTGGAAAGCACATGTATGAAAATACCACTCGAAAGTGGTATAAATCTGTTTATATCTTCAAAACTACAGCTCTAATCAAATTTTTGACTAGGTCACAAGATTAATGAGAGCCCTAAGTATTTTCTAAGCTACTCGTATCTCAAATTCAGCACAATTTTTCACCACTTTCGAATGGTGTTTTCACACATGTGCTTTCCAAAAATCAGGCCCCAGTTGCTTCTCTTCCCGGGCAGATGGTAAAAGCCCGAGGGAATGGCCGAAAATCATAGGAATCATGTTATAGCGATACGGCTAGCAACCCATTACTATTTTGATTCCATTTTCCATCTATACCTAGCCCCACAATCTTGCTAAACGTGGTCTGTAGAATCTTTACGATGTCTTCCTTGGGAAAATATGGTGGTATCTCCTTGTCAACCGTGAAACCATAGTTCGGAGTTGGCAATGAAATAAAGAGCACTGCTGACCACTCTCACGTCATCTATTTAACGACACCTACGGGAAGAGATGCTTCCGACTTATCAAAACTAGGCATGGCTTGATACAAGCTCTACTTACTTATTACTTAATCTTGGCCTCCGACACCTGACTCCCCCACGCCTTGCGGCCCTGCCGACACCAGACTTTTTCACGCCCTTAAAATCCAAACCCTAAAAAACCTTAAGCTTTATACCTAACTCTTCCATGCTGGCCTGGGAGTAAAGAAAAAACATAGAATTTACCGGTTACTTCTCTTCCCGCGCAAAAAATCATAGCAATCATGTTATAGGCGATGACGCAACCATTATTTTGATTCCAGTTTCCACATATACGCCCACAATCTTGCTAAATGTGGTCTGTAGGTATATGTTACCTTAAGCTCTGTGTACCCCGCAAGGGATCGACGTGGTATGTGTATGTGTATGTATGTACGGGAAGAGATGCGTCCGTCTTATCAAAACTGGGCACGCACGGCTTGATACCAGTTCTACTTACTTATTTACTTAATCTTGGCCTCCGACACACGATTCCTCCACGCCTTACAATATGCCCTAAAAACCTTATTTACCAAGCTTTATATACGTTGGATCCATCCATATTCTGAATATTCCTCATAAACCAAACTTCAACGCGAAAACTCCCGTTTTAAAACAGCCCGTTACACGCAGCAGCCGGCAATTTATACGAAGTCGACTTCCAATAATAAATTCGCCGGAGCTATAAAAAGTGCCTAATTACTTCAGCCCCATTAGGCTGGCCGAAAAAAGGCTGGAATTAAACGGTGTTTATTAATCTTCGCCGTAACGCTCGATTAGATGTAAGGGATGGACACACCGTGATCCCGGGTGGATCGGGATAAATGCAAAACCTCGACGATATGTCTTTTAGAACATCGGAACAGGCCTTATACTGTGGAATTCAATTTTCGAAGTTTATTTCGTGTTGTTTCGCTCACACTAATAATCATTTTGAAAGTGAGAGGGAGGAAAACTTAAAATTCGAAAAGGCGTTCATGGAGTTAACGGAAATATCATTGTAATATACCTACACAAATCACGCCTTACGCCCTTACGGGGTAGATAGAGCCTGAGGTAAGCGATTGCGAGCGGGTTAGGTAATAAGCCGACAATTCACTATATTATTTATTTATTTATTATGTATTGTATTGTATTGTATATCATAACCATCATTGGCCTGTAGCAGTCTTCTGCTAGGCATGGGCCTCCCCTAAAACGATCTATTTTAGATACCCTTGGGTTCGTCGCATCCAGTCACTACCAGCCACCTAACAATTCGTAATCAAAAGTTTTGATTTCGTTTTCACCAATAGATACAGTGATTCACGAGGAAGATTTATATTCAAAATTTGTTCAAATTATTAGTGTAAATTGATCGAAATATAATGATAACTAACTTTGTCTGAATACAATTTGTTTATTGCTATCCCGTAGGAATTACACAATTTTCCTGGATAAAAAGTAGCCTATGTGTTATTTCAGACTAAAATCTATCTGTGTTCCAAATTTCATCCAGATCTGTCCAGCTGTTCTGGCGTGAAAGAGTAACAAACATCCATACTCACAAACTTTCACATTTATAATATTATCCTAATATTAGAAGGAAGTAGGATTATTGGAAGTGTGGAAAAAACTCAGTCGTAAAGTTTTTTTTACAAAATTAAGGTTCTCCAGTATTTACAGCTTGGCTTAGTTAAGTGTGTCCTAGGTTTTGGTGTAGCTAATCGCGTGGCTAATGAGGCGTGGGATCGATGCTTCCCAATCTCGGCCGCGACGCCGGCTCTCGGCAGCTTTGCAAGGGTTAGCCTGTCCTTTAAAAAGAACGGCTAACGTCTTTTGTAATTGAGACTTTATACTGTACTAGCAGCTGTCTATGATACAAACATTGTGGCTTTATATTGGTAAAACTATTTTCAAAATAGGTTCATTAGATCCAGATATTATCAGGGGGTATTGTAGGGACAACGTCACAAACTTTAACTCTTTATAATATTACTAACTTCTGCCCGCGACTTCGTCTGCGTAGAATTATACATAAAAACCTTCCTCTTGAATCACTCTATTTATTAAAAAAAACCGCATCAAAATGCGTTGTGTAGTTTTGAAGATATAAGCATACAAAAAGACATAGGGACATAGGGACAGAGAAAGCGACTTTATTTTATACCATGTAGTGAAGTAGGGGTAAAGTATACCTAGACTAGCTTTTACGCTCGCTTCACTCGAACTATAAGATCTAACAGTTAGTTACTGGAGTTAAGAGATTTTACTGAATTTCTATTAGGATCTCAAAAACTCCATTGAAATCCTCAAAATTCCAATGTGGTCTTCATTTGCGTTGTATGTAGAACGTCCGTGCGGGCATTTTATCGCTTAGCGTTGAGATTTCTGGATTAAAGCAAATCCCGTAGTATGTGATATATCTACGTACCTTCCAAGTTTAATCTAAATCGTTAACACTCCTCAGTACATGTAAAACATTACCGTTGATACCATCGTTTCATTCATACTTCTGAAGAGCAAAGCGTTTCGTATTTAAAATCTCAACAAACCATTTTCCACTTCAGTTGACAGCAGGGGACGCAAAACCGATTAAATTCGAGTGTAAATAAGCAATTACACTAGTGTTTATTGCACTCGATATATGTCGAGTGGGCGATAGTAGACTCGATTGTGATACATTTGGAAGGGCGCCCTGTCAAGCTCGAGCGGCACTTGACTGTTATTAGAGCAAATGTTTTAGTTTGTTGCCAATCTGTTGCATGAAACAGGATCATGAGTAAAAAATATTAGTCACTAGCTATGCAGAGAGTTCAGATATGGAGAGCTATGCTTGGGGTTTCTCTCCGGGATCGAATGAGAAATGAGGAGATACGTGGAACAACAAGGATCACCGACATAGCCAAGCGTGGGAATAGGCGAACAGATGCTCGTTGAGGCCGAAAGGTTCGAGTGGAGACCGCGGATCGGCACAGCGTAGGACATCCACCAAACAACAAACAAACAACAACAACAGGGAGTTCAACAAACGTTTCCATAATGTTGCCCTCTTTGATTGTAGTAAAGCGACACTAAAAAATCGTATTCGAATGTTCTTAACAAAAAATTGCTAGATCGTGGTGTTATTGTAGGTATCGTTATTTGGAGGATCAGAGGTGGTTAAATAAAAATAAATAAGCAAAAACATTTTATTATAAATAGGTGAATCGACTTTGGAGTAAAACAAGTATACTTACACTACACACACACACACACACACACACACACACAATGTCTGTGGACTCACTCACTAACAATATCGTTTTTGCGCTTGATTTTTTGTTTCTTTGTTAAGTTTTAAGTATGTTTCGCTGAACTGTATTTCTGTGGTCATCTGCCATTGGCTTTTTGTTTAGTACCTAAGTCTCATTACAATGTACTATATTGCTGTTGATGCCCCAAATAAAATGAATAAATAAATAATAAAATGAACGTGGTGGACGTACCTGGTTGTCGCGGGTTCACGGTGGATGCAAGCCGCTTCCAACCGAGGCAACAGGAGGTCTATGGGGGAGGCCTATGTCCAACAGTGGAAGTCTTAGGGCTGATATGATGATGATGACACACACAACGTTGAACTGCCTTGCGTGTAGTGTGCGAGTGTATTTTTATGACGCTTATGACCTTACCTTGGTTACCTTACTGGAAATCTTTCACCTATCTCGTAACTTAATGCACTGCAATATGCTTACTTTAAACCGATCACCGCATTTCACGGTGCAGTCGCAGCGATCGACGCCGCAGCAAATGAGAAATTTCCCGCGCGACCACTCGGAAGTATTGCGTTGATTGAGGGTATTACGATATTGCACTCTACTGATAAAGGTATACCTAGGTTTAAAGTCAAATAGAAACATCGGCAGTTGATATTGATGGTGCATCTTTTGACGTATGCCGCCTTGTTGTATAAAAGAAATCTACTTTGGCCGCACATAATTAAATATTCTTCCATGCTGGTCTGGGAGTAAAGGAACATAGAATGTATCAGTTGCTTCTCTTCCATCTGGTAAAAGGCCATCGAGGGAATGAGCGAAAATTATTGGAATCATGTTACAGGCGATGCGGCTAGCAACCCATCACTTTTGATTCCCCTTTCCACCTATACGCCTAAAATCATGCTAACCGTGGGCTTAAGGTTTTGTTACGAGGCTCTGTCATGCATCATGCATGATTGATATAGGTGGAAAGGGGAATCAAAATAGTGATGGGTAGCTAGCCTCATCGTCTATAATATGATTTCTAAGATTTTCACTCATTCATTCGATTTTACGGTTAGTTTATATAGCGTGCGACACAGCTGTCCTAGAGCAAATAAAAGCAAAGACGAAGCCCCCATACCGGTAATTATAGTGTTTCGATGCCTAAAATCACAATCTCTCTTTCCCAAACAAAATTTGTCACATGGCACGGCCACTTCCAAAATTCATACACACGCTGAATTCGTCACGAACCTCTAAGTATGTAATACAATTTCCAAGGTACAAAGTCAAAGAGCGCCCCGGTGTCGCAATAAACAAATTACTGCAAAGCCAACCTTAATACGTGACATGGGGAGTAGGGTGACCACGGACCAAGTTTAGCGGGACAAAGCTTTAGAAATTATTTGTTACAAATTCAACTATACTGACGAGCAAAAATGTGGGCATGAACTTGAATTAATCCTGTAATGTTGTTGTTATATTCTGATGGTGTTTAGTATTATTTCAATTATTAACTGTAGCCCCCAACTTCGTCTGCATAGAATTCGTTTATCGTTTACGGGATAAAATGTAGCCTATGTGTTATTCCAGACTAATAATCTATCTATGTTCCAAATTTCACTCCGATCTGTTCAGCGGTTCTGGCGTGAAAGAGTTACAAACATCCATCCATCTTTCCATCCATCCATACTTACAAACTTTCGCGTTTATAATATTAGTAGGATGTGTTTGACTACAATCACAGCTGGTACGCAAAGATAATGCTCTAAGAGCTTGCCTAGTTGAATGTTTATTCACCCTTCATTCAAAAACGACGGAATATAACGTTCAGGGACCACATACAAAGTGTTAACAGTATAAGAATAAGGCCTCGCCTACTTTTGGCTGATCTGTGAAAGATAAGCGCTGGAGGGATAAGCGCCTATCGTTTTCCTTGCTTACCATTCCGGTGAGCCACTGCTGTTAGTATTTGAAAGGCATGTGGAAGCCTTTGCTTAATAATGCTTATCATACTCCCATGCCTTTCTAGCCCCTCATTCATTCACACCCTCACTGCGTCGTAGCTTTTTCAATGTTTATAGTTCCTACTTGTACAACGTATTTACTTAATAATGAGACTGGCCAGAGCAGAGCAGAAGCAAGTCGGATTGAATTTTTTTAACAATCGTTATTCTGACCATCTGACGTTCCAATAATGTACCCGAGTTTCGTATGTAGAGAAGTTAGCGTTACTAAAAGAAGGCGAACGCTTTCCCGTCGCTTCTCCAATGTTGCTGAGTTGAAGGACTTATCCCACTTTAACGTGGCCGTGTGGTGCACCCACATGCGACGTAATTATGAGCTAATTACGCACTCCAGGCGGGCGTGCGTAATCCGCGTACGGGAGGCCAATATTTACGCTCGCTCGCTGCCGGTACCGTACTACCTCTAGTTATTACTAATATGCGACAAGTCTGTAGTTTGTAGTAGCTTGTAGTCTGTCATCTACGTAGTTACTTGATGAGGCGTAATGGAAGATCCAATACTGCCTTTTCTCAGAGTCTTTAGAGGCAATCCTTTAGCGGTATTTATGTATGGCACAGTCACCTGCTGAGAAATGGTATTCCCTCGGTATGGTTATCGCTATTACGGAGGGTTACCTTTTCCTTGCAGCTGACTGTACATAGGTCATCTATCTATCTAATACCTATAAAGTAGCAATTCTTGAATGCCTATACCTATAATAATCTGAACTTTGGAAACGTACCAACGATTTTCATGAAATTCAGTAGGTATGCAAGGGGTTTCGGGAGCGATAAATCGATCTCGCTAGGTATCATTTTTAGAAGACGTACCAAAAAAATACCGGTCATCCAGGTAGTATGATTAAAGCTAGATAAAATCTTGATAATTTTATGCCGTCCTACGGGTAGAGGTACGTTGACTACGTAACCTTATACTCTGAAAAACGAAATCCATTCCGCTCAAACTAATAATCATTAATATAAGAATGAGGGGGAGGACATACCCAGTTCTGGTTTCTAAAGGTTCCTTCCTAACTTGATTGTATTTTGACACTACGTGACAGACTGTATACATGACATTACAGTCCTAGGTTACATTAGGTACATACTTACATGGGGTCGAAAATCACACGTACAGACTACTGTTGTCAGTAGCGTGCAGCGGAGGGTCACCGGTGTAGGCAGCGATAAACAGAGGGAAGGTGACGCAACACAATTTTTATGCGCTGCCTACCTTGACGACCGCTCTGCACGCCGTTGACAGTTGTAAACTTACAGTCAATACAAGAAATCATTGTTCCACAACATATTTAGGTAGGCATTCGAAATATCGAGACGATACGCACGCCTTGGCTGTTATCTTTGTAGGTACATAAGAGACGCATATAAGGTGCACGTATAGCTATATAAGCGAGAACACTCCTATGTATAAGTAAGTATATATCATGAAGGCTCCGCGACCAATGCCGCGTGACAGCCGCACGTGCCCTATTCTTTCGTTTTGCAAGGAATAGAAAAAAGGAAGGACGCGGTAAGGCATATTCTCCGAAATTCGATTTTCGAAGTTCGTTTCGTGTCGTTCCGCTCACACTTATAGTCTTTAATTTGAAAGTGAGAGGGTCGACGAACTTCGAAAATCGAATTTCGAGGTAGCATCCAATCCAAGGTTAGAGTAAGTTTTTGACGCGAAAACGTCTCTAACGCGTTTCGCGTGAACGTTTTAATTACAATGGAAAAACTTACAGCGCCACTGGCAGAATGAATTAGCAACAGTGGTGATCACTTACCATCAGGTGACCTATTTGCTAGTTTGCCTTCCTATTCATATAAAAAAAACAAAAAAAAAAAAAACAAACAGTTCTCATAGTAGGTATTTGTTATTTAACACTCGAGTCGTACCTATTTTGTGATCGCAAACTAATTGGTTCTTTTTTAAAGATCCCTAAATTGTACCGGTCCTGCTGACTCCAGAGTTTAATTGTGCGTGGTAAGAAGTTCCGCGAGAAACAAACGGTCTTAGACTGCCAACTGTTGAGAAAGAAAGAAAGAAAGAAAGAAAGAAAGAAGAAATTTATTCCTTTTTGCAAGACACACACACATAAGATAATATTACACAATTTTACAGAAAATAAACAAGGTAAAACAAAAAAAAACATACGACATAAAAAATAGATCATCAGCGTTGTGTGTCTTCGCAAAAGTGAAACGGTCGCTGGCTCAGCATTACGCTGAGGTGTTAGACACCTGCAGCACTGATTTTCAGCCAGAACCGTCTATGACTCATGAAACGATACGCAGATAAAATATACTACATAATCTATAAACTTTCACGTAAACAATGTAATACATAGATAGAACCCGACTTACGTGTAACTAAAGAAATACATAAATTAATGAATCTCATTTATTAATATACAAACCACTAAAAACTAAACAATAATAAGGATAACTAAAACTACGGAAGTTGATTAAAAGTAAATTATGTTAAAAATTATTAAAAATTAGCCTAAAAAATGTCCCCCTGTTTCGTGCCTGGTTCAAAGGTTCCCATAATGCTGGCCGCGTTGCCTCTTTGTACTGCAATGGCAACCCTTTGAACCAGCCACGAACCAGAGCGGGGATCGCAGCCCCTGTCTTTTAGTCTGCGGCCCAGCTCCCTGAAAAGCTCCTTAGCCTCCGAGCCCCAGGGACCCGCTGTCTCGACGGCGACCGGTACAAACTCGTACACTGACTCTAAGGCGGAATATTTAGAGTGCTTTAGCCTCGCGGCAGCTTCAGCTGCGGAGCCAGCTAACCGCGAGGTCTGTCTCAAGTGGGACATAGCGAAAGTGCTTACACACGTCGCGTCCCACAGAAGACAACGACCCTTCCGCCAAGGAACCAGTGTAAGGCCATCCGGTCGCTTACCGTCGATTCTGCTGAGGCCCGGAGGTTCGAGCACGCAAGGCACATTGACCGACACCATTGCCCGCCGCACAATGTCGTTAATGGCGTGGTGTCTTGGAAAACGCCCCGCACACCTTTGGCAGCTCAGACCATGGTGCCCATCTTCTTGCACCATTGCCCCACATACACAGCGGTGTGGTTCGCATGCCTTGCCGCCTAAACGAAGTGCCACTGCTATCCTCAGCGAATCGTTATCGAGCAGTGTACCCATCTGTGGCGACGGCAAGGCATGCAACCACGCCTTAAATTAATTAAATAGTTTACAATAAACAAAAAATAAAAAAGGAGGGAAAACTAAATTGAGGTGGTGAGCGTGAAGCTATTTTTTTAATAACCTTCCCACTGATATTTCTACCTCATCCACGGCTTTGTAGTCCTTGTTACAACAAGGTCTGGCGACTCGGCTGAATACAAACCACGCTCTCAAATCTTATTGCGAAAACCAACCTTACCCGGATTTTCGGTGCACTATGGCGTTTAGCAGATTTTCGACTTACGTATTTGAACTTGGGGTGATATTATTTTACACCGGATTGCTACTTTGGTGCCTGCGGTGTTAAATGCCTGATGAACCCGAATGTTGATGATCATAAAAGATGGTATTTTAACATTTTTCTACAGTAGGTACTGTAAGGGGAATGTATTCACGTACCACCCTGTCGCAGGAGACATACCGACATAGACGGCGACCTGCCGATTGCTACAGGGTTCTACGGTGGTACGTAAAAACATTTCCCTCACTATACCTACTTATCAAATTTTACAACTGCCATGGATCTAACATACTTTTTTAAATAACTAAATACTTACTGTATAAATTGAAACTCATGCGTTCTACTCAGCGTTAATCTCATAATTTTAGGCCGCTGTGAACGAAGAATTAAATGTCCAATTAGTCGTTAAATCATCTTGTTCCCCGTACATAACCAAGTTACATAACCGGCACTGGTAAAACCAATGTAGGATGATTAGTTTGGATTAATTAAGGTTTAGGTGCGGCAAACATGGTTGTTTTAATTAAGAAATAGTCTTTATTTTACCTTAGAATGTCCTGGTTATGTAAAATAGTTATGTACGGGGAACAAGCGGTTAAATGCGGATTAAAGCTTGCCAGGTCCTAACACACTTAATTTGGAAATGTACACTATCTTGGCCAAGGTCTAAGAATACCTTTTTGTATTTTTTTTAACACAGATTTTTGTACTCTTATAATTACGATGAGGCTTGAACCGTGTTTTTTTTAATTATGTCAAATTAAGGGTTATTTTTTTCCAGTGCCCTTATCTTGGTTATGATATGAAGGGCTTGAATCAAGATTCAGTAAAGGAGCACATGAAACGTCAGAGGCTGTCAGATTTCGGGAGCATTTTATAAGACGCAGCCTGCCGAGCGAGCTTTGTGCGGATTGGATTATATCTCCAAGAATACCGGGATTGGAGGAAATCGTTTGTGCAACTGCGATGACTTTTAACTTAGGCTGGAAACTGTTTAACTGAAAAAGGAGCCAACAGATTTGTTTTTGGTAAATTGGTTTGTTGGTAAATGCTATCTGTATATCAGTTTGGTAGAGTTATGTTATTCGACGCCCCCACACAATAAGTCGGTAACCTCAAAAAGTGAATTTTACCGGAAAGATGATTTGGGGGAACCAGGAGCTAATATTAACAAATTTTTAACTTTTTGGTACTTTATACCAGGCTGATTACTGTTTATTCATTCATCATATAGACAAACAAAATCTCACTCGGTCTCTTGGTTTTTTAAAAAGTCGGTTGTTGTCAGCTTGAATTAACGTAGGATTATCGTGTAAATGAAGTGGTATTTTGAAATAAATAAAAAATAAACAACGTTTTGTCAACAAAAAAATAAATAAAAAAAACATAGGTATTTTAACTTCATAATACTTTTTTAAACAATATACTCGCACACATTTTTACATAAATAAATCACCTCTTTCAGGGTACAAAGAGCCCAAGAAAACAAGACCTAAACTCCATGCTCAGCATTATTGTGGGTGTAAAAGTAAAAAGGGGAATCAAAATCGTGATGGGATGCGAGCAGCAACGCCTACTACATGATTCTCAACATTTTTGCCCGTTCCCTCGATGGGATGAGAAGCAACTGGTACTTACCTACATTCTTTGTTTTATCTTTGCTCCCAGACCAGCATGGAAGCAATGCCTTTTCGTATAAAATGAGCAAGTCCCCAGCTTTTGTAGCTTTAGCAGGGTTGTTTAAGATGAAATGAGGTCCTGGTGCTCGTGCGCCTGATCGACCCTCAATTCTTCACGGCGGACGACTCACAATTCCTATTGTAAAGACTGTGTGGGGGATTGGGTTTTACCGCGACATGAGGACAAAAAATAAAAAAAAAACTGGCATTTGTTCTGTAACTTATAAATTTCTAAACGACACTGAAATTCAGAACACAGAAAAATCCAAAAATTAAAGCTGTGGCTGGGAATCGAACCCGGATCCTCGTCATTCCGTGACACGTGCTCCCTACACCACCCATAGCAGGTGGGTATGCCTTCCAATTTTTCTATCTGTTACTAGCTGTCACGTGACCTTGCTACTAAGCGATTTTTTATCGCCAAGCGTCATCTGTTTCAATGATGGGTGTATACGACACAATTATAAGCTCCCGTGGAACATCTACTGCTCACCACGGACGAGAGAAGGCGCTGTTTTTCAAATGATAGATACTAACAAACGAATCAAGAATTTTTACGCCTTGATTTTTTGTTTACTTTTACGGTTTTACCGTTAGAATGTGACTTATGTAATGCTACTGGCGCTTCTTTTTCGCATGGAGTCTCCTAAACTAATAAACAGTAGATAGTCTGTTTAGCTTTTAAGTTCCAAAATATAGTACGTATTTACTAACTAAATAAGTTGGGTGCTGTTTATAAGTTTAGTTATAACGTTGGAAGCAGCTTTCCGCGGACGGATGTCACACCCGCTTCGACTTAGCGGAATCAATAGGATTTGACACGAGATATTTCCTAGAGCTGATAATACCGCAACTACTCGTATTGTCTATGCACATACACTACACTACTAGCAACCGTAGATACCATCACAGCTAGCGCAAGAGAGACAGACTACTCGTCTCTTTCTATACGGAATAGTAAGAAAGAGATGGATAGTCTATCTCGCACGCGACTCAGCTCCTGCGGGCAACTTATGTTAGCCGTGAATACAGTAAAAGAAAAATTTAAGGAGGCCAGGCGGTATTTCCTTTTTTCTTCCATGCTGGTCTGGGAGCAAAGAAGAAACAGAATGTACCAGTTGCTTCTCTTCCCGCGCATATGGTAAAAACCCATCGAGGGAATGGGCGAAAATTAGAGGAATCATGTCATAGACGATGCGGCTAGCAACCCATCACTATTTTGATTCCACCTATACGCCCACAGTGTCTTGCTAAACGTGGCCTGTAGGTCGTGTTACCTTAGGCTCTGTCTACCCCGTAAGGGATAAAGACGTGATTTGTGTATGTGGATGTATGTATGCAGGCAGTATTGCCACGGCGCTTCGCTGAATGTCAGGAGGTTTCACCACTGTCTGTCAAGTTTCTGAGTTCTTAAGTGTGAAATCATGCCGTCTCTTTCTGCTTCATAGTAACAAATGTAGATGGCACTAAAGATATCAGGAATTCGACTGGGAGCGGTGCAACAGGCCCTAAGTCTTTTTTTGGACAACACTAGACGACACTTTATATTGAAAATACCTACTTTATATTGTTAGTAAACCGTTTATTTTTATGATTATCAACTCTATAGCCATCTTAAAACTATAGGTAACACTTGTAGGAGGTATCAAGCTGCTGTCAGTAGGGATCGGGATCAAGAGGTTTCTTAATACAAGTCTGCAACGTTTGGTGTCAGGTTATACATACATACATACACAAATGACGTATGTATCCCATACGGGGTAGACAAATCCTAAGGTAACAAAACAAAAACAATTAAAAAAAGCTACCATAGCTTTTGGCGTCGGAATATAAGTAAGTAAGTAAATGCTTTATTGTGCAAATATAAAGAAACAGAGACAAATCACAAAAAAGACATTCAATATATGCACAAAGACGAACTTATCCCTTTAAGGGACCTCTACCAGTTGACTTTTGAGTAAATGAGAGGAGCATTAAGCGAGGGACCGACAAAGAGTGGGCTTAAAATATCCATAATAGTGAAAGCCACAATAGAGCGTACATCTCAAAATACAACAAACACCAATATAGTAACTTGCGGCTAGCAACCCATCACTATTTTGATTCCACTTTCCACCTTTACGCCCTCAGTGTCTTGCTAAACATGGCCTGTAGGTGTTGTTACCTTAGGCTCTGTCTACCCCGTAAGGGATAAAGACGTGATTTGTGTATGTGTATGTATGTACCAATACATATAGTGCCAGTAAATACCTGACCGAAAACACGCTCAATACCTACCCTCCTTTCCCAAAAGCTAACCATAAAATTGGCTTTTCTTAACCCGTTTACCACAATAGAACAGAATTTACATCTCATCAGGAGAAAATGCATTATCAGGGCGAGTATGAAAATCTCAATCTAAAATTCTAATTGTTTCGGAATTCAACGAATGGCGAAAATGCTAGAGGATCCAGAGTTGTGTTAACTAGCTAGTGGCTGCACGCGGTTGCACTCGACGTATTATGGACAGAGATAGAAGCGATTAGATTGGGGCGTATACATACATACATACATATATCACGTCTTTATCCCTTACGGGGTAGACAGAGCCTAAGGTAACAAAACCTTAAGGCCACGTTTAGCATGATTAAAGCGTATAGCTGCTTTCTAGATAATCAAATAAGGAAATCAAAATGGTGATGGGTTGCTAGCCGCGCCTATAACATGATTCCTGTTTTCGCCCGTTCCTTCGATGGGCTTTTAACATCTGCGCGGGAAGAGAAGCAACTGGTAAGTTCTGTTTTTTCTTTACTCCCACCAGCATATAATTGTGTATGAAAATTACAGATGTTTGTTCTCGAATCTTTGAAGTGTAATTATGTGTGTAGTGTAATTTTCTATTTTAAGTATGGTGTGTGGCCTACCCCTGTGGGAAAGAGGCGTGACGGTATGTATGTATGTATGTATGTGTGGGAAGTTCCCAATCTGCACTGTGCCCGCGTTGGAACTAGCCTTCTCTTTCAGGGGAATCGAAATAGTGATGGGTTGCTAGCCGCATCGCCTATAACATGATTCCTAAAATTTTTGCCATTCCTAAAATTTTCGCCCATTCCCTCGATGGGCTTTTACCATCTACGCGGGAAGAGACGCAACTGGTACATTCTATGTTTTTTCTTTATTTCCAGACCAGGAAGACACAAATTTACAAAATTAATCAAGCCAAATAAACAAGTCAGTTCTATCATGACATGGGTCAATCACCGCTGCTTATAAACACCCGCAGCACCAAAGAGGTGACCGATGCTTTACCGGCGGGACAAAGTTAAAATAAAGAGTGTAAAGTTAATTGTTAGTACAAAATACTGAAATACATACAGACGTACTTGCTTTTACCTTATTAGTAGGCGTGGGCAATTTTGCATATTTCGCTATTAATAATTAGAGAAGTTGTATAGCGTGGAAGATGCGATTTATTCCGATTTTCAGATTCACGGAGCTGAAGTCAGCGAAGGGTTGGGCCGTTTGCGCGGGAATAATAGGTACTAGAAATTCTTTAGATAAACTCCTTTGCTAAAAATTGGCACTTTCGTTTTAAATTTCTAAACGACACCGAAAAAACACATACACATACAAATTACGTCCATATCCCTTACGGGGTAGACAGAGTCTGAGGTAACAAGACCTAAGGGCTACATTTAGCATGATTGTAAGCGTATAGGTGGAAAGAGGAAGCAAAATAGTGATGGGTTGCTAGCCGCATCGCCTATAACATGACTCCTAAGACTCGCTCATTCCCTCGATGGGCTTTTACTGGGCAACTGGTACATTCTATATTTTTCTTTCTCTTCCAGACCAATATGGAAGTAACACAGAAAAATCCGAAAAGTAAAGTTATGACCGAAAGTCGCACCCGGATCCTCGTCATTCCGTGACGCGTGCTATACTCCTACACCACTCATAGCAGGTGGGTAAGCCTTCGAATTACATATGCGATTTTTTAATAGGCCACGAGGAGACAGCCTGTATAAAAAATCCAAGCGGCACCAGCGGTGGAGGGCGGGAATTCCCAAACCTGCATAGCACAGGTATCGCGAAGAGGAAACCCCATCCTGGGGTGGTCGTGGGGCGTCGCGGTGACACCGAGCGCTCCCGTAACGCCTCACATAAGACCGAATAGGGAATCCGTGTGGTTTTTAGTGGGTATGCCGTCGCGGTAGAGCCCCACATACCCGCGGTAAACCCGTACCGGGCGGATGCATAAGCCATTTTCCACACCATAAAAAAAGGCTCTGTCTACCCCGCAAGGGATGAAGACGTTATTTATCTATTTGTATTGTGTATGTATATCAATCAATTGGAAGGCAATTTTTCTATGAGGTCCAAACTACAATAACCGGGCAACGTTATCAAAACTCTAGTACCCAATGAAAATATTGTTCAGTATTTTCTTTCTCGCTCACAGTGAGACCGCGCCCCTTCCGCCCCAGCGAGTCGCGCGCTCCGCTGCGCCCGCGCCGCCATGAGATTTGTTTAAAGCATTTACAGGATTACGGTTAAGCTATTTACTCGCGGATTCCAGCGAGTGCTTATGTGCAATGTCTGGAGTCATTGTCTTTGGTCGAGAATCGACCATTTATCGCGTTGACAATGAGCCGCTCGACTGTAATGTAGTAAAGTAGTACATTGCATTCCGATGGTGGTGATATATAAAGAATGTCTCAGATCGCAGGACTTATCGCACAAGCCAAAGATGAGCGCTTTATATATGCAACATGAGGCTTTCTTTACCACCACCCACTAATATAATTTACATCCCTTTTATAAATGTATTTAATTTAAGTACCTGTTGTAGGAGCTTAATGTAACTTATTATGTAAAAATGACTTTCTGCTAAATTTCTTGCGGCGCACTCTTCTTGGCATTGACCGGTCTTTCCGAATGCACGAAATTTGAATTTTTGCCCGAAGTGTGTACACAATTTTATGTCTTCACCTGGCCAGGAAGTATTTCCGCTCGCGTTTCGGGCGGTAAATTGCTACTTACGGTTCGAGGCCATGTAAAAGTCAAAAAGCGTTTATTTATAACTAGCTTCTTCCCGCGACTTCGTCTGCGTAGAATTATACATAAAAACCTTCCTCTTGAATAACTCTATCTATTAAAAAAACAGCATCAAAATCCGTTAGGTAGTTTTGAAGATATAAGCATACATAGGGACATAGAGACATAGAGACAGAGAAAGCGACTTTATTTTATACTTTGTAGTGATGATGATAAGTATGGTCAATCGTTCCCATATGCCGTTTCCGATGCCGAACCGCAAAATCTTTTTTTTGGATTGGCTCCTAACGTCGAAGACAAAAGCCAATACAGCCTGTCCCCCAAGCCTGCGCGTGATCGACGTTGATTAATGTCTGTCTGTCTGTTTCGATTAAAAAAACTTTGTGTTTCAGTGATTCCGCGGGACAAGAAAGGCGCAGAGTCGGTTGTTAAAAAAAACATTTTCGTATCTTGAATGGTTGTTTTAGAAAGATGATTAACTATGTGAAAAAAGCCTATGTAAGTTTATAAAAGGTCTGAAATTGTTACTAAAATAAAACTGAAATTGTTACGATGACAAAATTTATTTTTTGTAATTTTTTAGGGTTATCTTCTGTCCCACGCTTATTTAAGTCAACCATCGCAATATAATTTATTTAGTGAAATAAACAATCTAATAGGTACTGATAATAATAAAAGACCTGGTGAAAATTTTATTAACAATCAATAAAATTCTAAGCTAAAGCTGCTCACTTATTCAAACATTCAAAATTATAACCTAACGTAAAATAACACAAAAACTATTGAACAATCTAACGTATCATGAAATTACTAAACATTGAATATAGCACTGTTACATAATAACTTAATAATTAAATTTTACATTTAAAATATAACTTTTTAAAATAAACTCAGCCTTCGCCGATAAAAAAATGAAATAATAGCCTCTCCACGTCTTTTCTCGGGCGCGACATTTGATCCCAGTGACATCTGGCGGAAGTAATGGATTTTTTCAGTTAGCTGAAGGTGAAAATTTAATCCGTGACGATAAGTGACGAAAAAACGGTTTAGCGGTTGCCAAAGGATCGCGGCGACGATCAAAATTGGATTTTACGTTTTTTGTACAATTTTATGAAAGGATGTTTTGTCATGTCAAAATGGTATACGGAGGATAAAGAGTACGGTTGTACTTTAAGTGTGATAGCAATCTGTCGCACACACACACACACAAATCACGTCTTTATCCCTTACGGGATAGACAGAGCCTAAGGTAACAAGACCTAAAGGCCACGTTTAGCATGATTGTGGGCGTATGGGTGAAAAAGGGAATCAAAAATAGTGATGGGTTGCTAGCCGCATCGCCTATAACATGATTCCTGTTTTCCCCCATTCCCTCGGTGGGCTTTCACGATCTTTACTCCCAGACCAGCATGGACGAAATGATTTCTGTACTTAATGAGCATTTTCTATTTTTTTTCCAAAATTACGATATTATGAGTTAAAAAATTGCTACACGAAATACACAATTTAAATAGAAAAGGTACAAATACTACAAAACAAGTAAACTTACCCTTATTTTGTTCCTTAAGTATATTAGTATAAATACTGGAAATACCATTAGCAATATGAACGCGTACGCAACCTCGTTATATTCTTAACCTAACATTAATTTTGTCTAAAAGACGTACCTAAAGTTAAAATAGTCTCTTACAATGTAAGAAAGCCGACGTTCCCATATTAAGAGCATAAAACTTACACAGTTCCGAAGTTTGGCAAAATAAAGCAAGCTAGTGATGTAACGAATGTCTGCTACTGACATTCGCGGATGCGAATGCGAATGCCAATGTAGAAGTGTTAAAATTTTTTTATTAAAAAAAAAAATTATTAAGCTTCATTGCCCAAAGTAAAATAATAAATAAATAATACCAAATGATAAAGTGAAGACTGTTAATGTGCTTATGAGGTTAAGTTACTTTTTCTTGCATTAAAAACATAAGAAATGAATGGGTTTTTGATTTTATTAACCTACCATTATCTTCAAATTGTTTTTTTTCTCATATTCATATTCGCAAAACATTCGCAGAAATTTTGCGGATGCGAATGCAAATATGAATATCCAAAAATATGCGAATATCCGCGAATGCGAATGCGAATATTCGTTACATCACTAAAGCAAGTCGGGAAGGGGACAAACTTCGGCCATTGCGATCTCGTTTGCGTGTCGTAGTTCATTGTTATACCGCGCCATCCTTGGAACTGGCAAGAGGCTGGACGGAGGGATTTAGGGCAGATTCTCAAATATGCACGACTTGTGCCAATCCCAATATAAATGTGCCAATCTTCTTCCTCTAAATATAAATAACTCAAAGGTGACTGACTGACTGACTGACTGACATAGTGATCTATCAACGCACAGCCCAAACCACTGGACGCATCGGGCTGAAATTTGGCATGCAGGTAGATGTTATGACGTAGGCATCCGCTAAGAAAGGATTTTGATCAATTCTACTCTCAAAGGGATAAAATAGGGGATGAAAGTTTGTATGAAACTTTGTCAATTTTAAACCGATCGGGCTGACACTTTGCATGCATAAAGCTACTATGACGTAGGCATCCTCTAAGAACGGATTGCGTAATTTCTGCGGGTTAGCGATAAAAGAATTCTATGCAGACGAAGTTGCGGGCAACAGCTAGTCTCAATATAAAAGTCTACTGGTCTCAGTCGTAAGTGCCCTCCCTTACCGGGACACCATTGCGACGTCGCCGGCTGCCGTAGCCAAGCAATTCATATAGAAATGTGTAAGTTGTCACTCACTTGGCGACGCTTTGGTGACGTCTGATTTGTATAGGATACGTAGCCGGCGACGTGGCCATGACGTCCCGTGAGGGCACTAACTTGGGGGTTTTACTAAACAGGGGTAGTTTTAGGTTTAGAAACCTTTGACCAAACCAACAATAATAAAAGTACTAAAAAAAATGGTTTTTTCCTACCAAAGGCCTTATTCTCTAACGCGTAAACGTCAGCGACGCAATTACCATCTCTTTCTACCCTCATTCCTTATCGTTTGACAGAGAGGGAAGGTGATTGCAATTGGTATGCCAAGTAAGTTAAACCATAAGACGTGATCTGTTCAGGTGGTTAAAGACTGGATTGTCTAGTCGTTAGTAAACCTGACTGTGAAATTTAGTTGTAGACGCTTATTATGTATAAACACATGTATTTATTTAAATGTAACTTCGTTTGTTACTTGTTTAGTTGAAACTTGATCTGATGTCGATGATTCCAAGATTTTGATTTCGCATGATGCATAGATTTTTGTAAAATTCCCCCGGGATTCTATTCGAGTTTGTCTTCCTGTCTCACTCAGTCTAAAGGAAATACTTGAATCGGCGGAGTGAGGGAGAAAGCAAGACGAACCCAAATGGCATTCTAAGAGCTCACGGACTGTAAGTTAGTTTAAACTACTTTCATATCGATGGCTGAAATTTCGAGATCATGCCGCGGACGTATGTATGTATGTATGTATTGTACATAAAACACAAGAAAAAGATGAATACAGGACAACACACATGCACAAAGGCGAACTTATCCCTAAAAGGATCTCTTCCAGTTAACCTTTGAACGATTGACAGGACATGAGTATTAAGCAAGAGTAGACACACAGAAAAAGTAAAAGAACCGATCGAAACCTAAAATAATCCTAAATGTCTAAATTTTAAAAAACGACACGACACCGACACGTACTGATGATAATGCATGAACGCTGATGTCTACCATTCGCCAAATATCTATCAGTGCAATAATCGCTCCCCGAACCGTCGCCGCCGCCGCTAACGGCTCAAGTATTTACTCGCTGATCGTGCCGGGCATTTACGGTTTAACTTGACAATTGTGTTGATTTGTGCATTCCTACTATCAAATGAATCAAGAATTTTACTTCTTGACTTCTTATGTTCAGGTACGTGTCAGACTACGTCTGTTTTCTCCGACCGTTTCAATACTCCCACATTTAAATGCAGCCACAACTATAATCTATTCAGCAAAATAAACTCTCACAATAAATTAAAAAAAAAGAGGCTTGTCAAAATCGTTGCAAGTGGAATAAAGTAGTCTCTGCCCACCCCTATGGGAAAGAGGCGTGACTGTATGTATGAATGTAAACTTAAGTACCTAAATGATCTGTTGTATATAATAGTGGTACAGAACTGATATGGGTATTAAGTAATTTTTGTAATTTGGAACGTCAATTTGTCTATTCACACACATTACTCACACATAAAACAGGTCATTTACTTAAGTTTTTCACCTATATAACCTTATTAAGTTAAATGTGTTTTTGAAGTCTAATCGCTGCCGAAGCCAAGTATTTTTGTTCCGAAATGTAAAGACTAGACTTCAGGGACAAATATCTCTCCGACGGTACTCGGCCGCCGGCTGTCGGTGTATACTCCTTGTATACAATATATATATTGACGTGTGTGTGTGTGTGACAACATCATCACTATCACTACATAGTACAAAACAAAGTCGCTTTCTCTGACCCTATATCCCTATGTATGCTTAAATCTTTAAAACTACGCAACGGATTTTGAAGCGGTTTTTTTAATAGATAGAGTGATTCAAGAGGGAGGTTTTTATGTATAATTCTACGCAGACGAAGTCGTGGGCAGAAGCTAGTACATAATGATCCCATTCGCAAAAAAACGGGCACCCAAAACTTTTTAAAACACGAAGAACTGCAGCAGTTATTTCAACAAGAGAAGGTCCCATTTGATATTATTGTTTTATTTTATTCAAGTCAATTGAAGTTATCTTATTTGTGTTGAAAATGGGCAATTTACTAAAAATCTAAATAAAATCTTCCATGCTGGTCTGGTAGTAAAAAAAACATAGAATTTACCAGTTGTTTCTCTTCCCGCGCAGATGATAAAAGCCCATTGAGGGAATGGGCGAAAAGTCTTAGGAATCATGTTATAGGCGATGCGGCTAGCAACCCATCACTATTTTAATTTCCCTTTCCACCTATACGCCCTTAATCATGCTAAACATGACCTTAAGGTTGCTACAAAGTAGACAGAGCCTAGGGTAACAAGACCTTAGATGGCACGTTTAGCGGGATTGCGGGCGGTTGATGATTCTTAAGATTTTCGCTAATTCCCTTAATGGGTTTATACCATCTGTGCGGGAAGAGAAGTAGCTGATACAATCTATGTTTTTTCTTTGCTCCCACACCACCAAGGAAGAATTAGTTTATAAATTGCATTGTTTATTCCGAAGAAGTACGAAGTTCCCGTGAAACATCGACAAAGTTGCGAGCAACAACTTGTTAATAATGATACTGTAATTACCGCTCTACATGCGAGTAACTACATAGACAGCTTGACAACTTTCGAAAGCTCCGTCTCAAGTACGCGCCTCGACTCAGGCGCACTGACGCATCTAACACGGGCTTTAAGCTCCACTGCAAGTTTCAGCTTCGGTGGAAATAAGCACGCTGTATAAAAGGGACCGCTGAAAGAATCCCGTATCAGTGGTGTTTTGTGAGCTGACGTTTACTGTGGTGCTGACCGGCAGCCATCTTTAAAAATCTGTCACTGTCTTACAACTTTGCCATTTGGCACCAACATTGCCTGACTGATTAAAGATGACTGAGTAAGCGAAAAAAGTCAAAGAAACCTTTGTGAAAGCTGGCAAATTGTCTTTATTGGAACGAGCTTCCCGCTGAGGTCTTCCCATCGACGATCTGGGTGCCTTTAAGAGGCGAGTGTACAATTTTCTGCAGGGCCGACAACGCACTGGCATCGCGTAAAGCGCTGCGGGTGTCTATGGACAGTGGTGATCATTTACCATCAGATGACCCACTTAGTTCGTTTTTCTGGCCTATCTAACATAAAAAAAAGCTTTGGTAATGTTGGAGCCAGGTGGCAAAGTTGTCTCAGTATGCCGTATAGCATATAGTGCGTTCATACATATAAAAGAAGGTTCAACTAAGTGAGAGTGAGACAATGTTAGTGAACTGAAATCACAATGTCTACAATATCACCTAGCCATTATGTGGTGTCCAAAATGGAGATACTGTGTTAAGCCTATAGAAGAGTGTGGTTTTTTGGATCTGCTTTTGGCCTACTTAGTTTCGAGTGTTGTAAAGAGACGTGAAACTAAGTGATCCATACAAAATATGCGCAGGAGATGTTGAAAAAATCCTTTTGTGGCAAAGTAGGCCGAAGGTGAAATTTGGTGTAAAATTATTAAATAATTTGTGTTTTAGTAACAATAATTTACACCTAACGGTGGACTAGACATCTATACTAATAAGTAATATCTTCATACACACATACAACACACACTTGACGAAGGGTCGTTCGTATCCATACTAATATCATAAATGCAAAAGTGTGTCCTACTGTCTGTTACCTCTTCACTTCACGATGGGGAAGGAATAGGATGGTTTTCATCCTGGAAAAGTCACATAGTTCCCGCGGCATAGCTATTACCAAACTTTGTGCAGACGGAGTCGCGGGAAACAGCTAGTTTATCTATATACTGTGACGCGCGCTTAGTAAGTAAATTGGATTTGATTTGGCTAAAACCTTGAGTAAATTAATTGTAGGTTGATACCTACCTGCATTATCATAAACGCTTCTACATAATAATGTGTTCATCAGACTAACATTAACATTGTAGTTATTTACTTAAAGTCTATACCCCCTTATTCACAAACGCTCTATAGGCTTCTGCTAACTTAGCAATCTTTTCTCCTTATCTGTGAAAGGCACATGTCAAAGTGACAGATAAGGAAACGATTGCTAAGTTAGCAGATGCCTACAGAGCGTTTATGAATAAGGGGGTTAGTGTCTGCTAGGTGAGTGAATAAGTGTGTATGTTTGTACCTTCTTCACGCTGAAACGGCTGGACGGATTTGGATTAAGTTTGGAACGGAGATAGCTGGTACCCTATATTAAAACATAGACTAATTTTTATCCCGGAAAATTGCATTGTTCTTACGGGATAGCGGTAAACATATCAAAGGTCGTAGCTGTAGTCGCAACGTAAATAATTATTGCAGAATATATTATCAAAATCCGTTTTTAAGTTTAATTCTACGCGGACGAAGTCGCGGACAGAAGCTAGTATACATACATATATCACGTCTTTATCCCATACGGGGTAGACAGAGCCTAAGGTAACAAAACCTTCAGGCCACGTTTAGCATGATTACTATTACTGTTATTATTGATTATTTGCTGGTAGGTATACTATTTCCAAACTAAATTTTTTTGGTTAACAAATTTCGATAGCTTACCGTACCTACTTACCTGCTTTTTAGACTAATTATAAAACCCCGTAAGTAAAAAATAACTAGAAATGAGATAGATAAATGTGGATTGCGTTGCGAATAGGCTATTCATTTCCCAAGTCGTGTAGGGTAATGTATATTCTAATATATTTTTGGGACTTTTCGTGTCTGGCGGCCCGTGAGGCCGGTCGGTTTAGAGAGGGGAGGCCGCCATTTTGTAATGTCGATGACGTCACTCGGGACTTGTTGAATACTCGTTTTTTTTATAAACAAGTTAAGAATACTGTTTTTGTCTTCCTGTTGGGAAAAGCTGAATAGATTAAGAGTTTTACTACCTATCTGATAAAAGTAGGCCATTTTTTGTATCGTTTAGGAAGAAACGAAAGCGTATAGCGATAATATACCATAGATTTTTAAACAACTCTACTTACTTCTCCATAGACACTTGTATGAGAGTAACAAAATGGAAACTTGAAAATTGTATGAAAAGTTTGGGACACAATTTTCCTTTTACTAAAATCAATGGTGCTCGTGATTCTGAGCAGAAATGCCATCGAAGTTTTCTAATTCGAGAAAAAGGGTGAGTGGATTTCTTTTCATAATGCCCTTAACACTTTTGTAAACAAACAAGTCCCCCCCAAGTTCATATACAAATTGTAATGTCGTGACATATCGAATATGATCCTACAACATTCTCGTGGATGTGATGTTGATTGCATTACAATGAGTGATTGTGGAGGAATTTGGATACAATTGGTTAGTTTACAAATACAAAGGCGGTTGGAATGAAGAAATTTAAACCTTCGGCCTCATCTGTACTTAGATACCCTCTGATCAGATAAGGGCTTGATTACCTACCATACCCTTTGGGAGAAACCTAACTCGGCTTACAATGCTCTTCTTAGTGATATGTAATAAAAAAAATTGCATTATCATGTTTTACGACAACTTTTACATAAAAACTTTTTTAAAAAAACATAGCTGGATGTATCATTAACAACTAAAACATATGTAAGCATATATAGTATGTACTTTATTGTGCAAAAAAAACAAATACAATTGACACTTAAATATTTATTTATAACATTATTTTTTATCGACTATGCAGTCTTTTTTAGCGTATTATCATTATTATCGATAGCTGTTAATCCTGTCCATCCCATCCCTAGTTGACCCCGTATTTACCCTGCACCTCGCCAGTTCATCTTCGCATTTTTTCCTTCTTTTTACCGGAAAAGGCAAAAAAACAGAAAACCGCTCTAGTAATGAGTGTAAAAAAAGCT
This sequence comes from Pandemis cinnamomeana, assembly GCA_932294345.1. Lineage (NCBI taxonomy): Eukaryota > Metazoa > Arthropoda > Insecta > Lepidoptera > Tortricidae > Pandemis > Pandemis cinnamomeana. Next base: position 6,069,959 of record OW028721.1, read on the forward strand.
AAAAGATCGCTCCCCATTCGGAGATGTGGCTTTTACCCTCCCTGCCCTAGAGAATGGGAGATGTTTTATTTTTTCCGTATTATAGTTTCATAGTCAGCCTTTAGGTTACTTAGGGGCGATATTCTTTTAGCTCTGTTATTAACTTCAGAAAACCCGTTTCAAGCATTCCTCATTGACTGGATTTCAGTGTAACAACAGCTCGTTGTTCTGTTTGAAACATCAACGGGAACAATCCCTATTTTCCCTTATTTAGAACAGTATTTTATTGGCCATCTCTACAGGAAAAAGGCCAAACCTATTAGGTTACTTTTTCCCATACTTTATTTTACTTTCTTTCGGAGACTACCTGCTATGGGTGGTGTAGGGGTATAGCACGCGTCACGGAATGACGAGGATCCGGGTTCGGTTCCCGGCCATACCTAGCTTTACTTTTCGGATTTTTCGGTGTTCTATTTTTTTTTTGTAAATATATTTTTGGCCAAGTTTATATCATGTGCATTTATAGACGAAGACTAGTAGCTATTTAATGAACTTTTATCCGCTGACTTGGCTGTAAAATATCATAATTGTGTATATCACAAATGGGGACTGGCAAGTTGTAATCATTTAAAATCCCTATAAATCCTGGTCTATTACAATATTGTTAGGAAACAATCAGAATGGCGGAGTATAGGCATAATTGGATTGCGGCATGATGAGGCCCCAATAAGACAATTTGGGGCCCGACGCAGATCGCCCCTCCAACAAATTGGGAGACAAGGGATCTTGGGCCGCCCTTAATTTCATGTAAATTTACCTAATGTGTAAAACTCGGGCATGTGCAGAAGATTGAAGGATAGATGATGCGCCAGGCGATATACCAACAATTTTTTTATAAACGTGCCAAGATTCGATTGCCAATTTTAGTCATTAATTTAGCCGTTCCAGTTTACCGATGTACACTTTATTATTTATTTTGCATTAAGAAATGCAATCCACTTCCGATTCAGTTTAGGTTGCCGTCATTTTAAGTATGGATCTGACAGCGAGCGAACCTAAACTGAATCGGAATTGAATCGCATTTAGACGTCACGACAAGGCCTGGGGGGCTTGCTTCTCTTCCCGCGCAGATGATAAAAGGTCATCGAAGGAATGGGCGAAAACACGAATCATGTTATAGGAGATGCAGCTAGCAACCTACACGCACACAATGCTATACGTTGTTTTTAGGTCTTGTTACCTTAGGCTCTCTATACTCCGCAAGGGATAAAAAAGGGGTTTATGTATGTGTAACGAAACCACTTGACGTAGGTACATTGGCAACTCGACAAGGATTTGTGGGTGTTTTTTCCAACGGACGCCTTTTTCTAAAACGACTAATTATAATGTTACTAGAGTTTGTCCCGTTGCACTAGAAGTTAGATTTCCGTTGAGACAGATTGTGTCAATAAACGTTTTAATTTTCTCGTGTTTAAGTACAACGAACCCCTGAAGAAACCAGCGTTTCAGCTATATATATATATATGCGATGTAGCCCCTTATCACAGACACATGAAACACATGTCTCTAATGAAACACTGTTCCCTAATTCCAGGAATGCCTTCTAGATGGCGTCACTAAATAATTTAACGTGTCACGAGTGACGTCACGCGTGCTCTCATACAACCCGTATATCAGTATGCCCTGTTGGCTCCTTTAATTAATTCTCGAATAGCTCAAGTAATGTATGTTATATATTTAAAATTAATTTAGACGTTGGTGACGTTCTGTGTCACGTGGTTCGACGCGAGTATAAGAGAGCCGATAGGGCCAGTAGTTTTTTTCGAATGCGTTCGTGTTTTTTTTCAGCCTAAAAGGCTTGAAATAAAATACCTCATATATGGCAATAATTTAACTTTATTATAAGCTTTGTTTAGAAGTTATCAGGATGCCAAGTTCTGCCATTTTAATACTGACAAATCATGACAAATAGTCGAGTCACTAACTTAATCAAAAATGAACGAGACATCGTAAGAAATTAAAAATCAGGTAATCAGGTAGGTTTTTTTTCTGTTTTGGTTGTTATATGTGGTGTTCAATTAAGAGTTATTGTATTGTATTGTACAAATACAATTACAAATTTAACCCTTACGGGGTAGACAGAACCTAAGGTAACAAGACCTAAAGGCCACGTTTAGAATGATCGTGGGCGTATAGGTGAAAAGGGGAATCAAAATATGGATGGGTTAGAAGCCGCATCGCCATAACATTAATCCCAAAATTTTCGCCCATTCCCTCGATGGGCTTTTACAATTTTCCCTTGAAGAGAAGCAACTGGTACATTGAATGTTTTTTCTTATTTTATCTCGATGCTTGGCTGTGGCAGATGACTTGGCTTTTTTCTTTTTTTTTTAAATTTATTTAGGCAAGACCCCCGTTTACTTTTAGAGAATCATACCTACAACTGTTGCCGCAACGCAAATACTTGTCTTTAATCAAGAAATTTCAACAACCATAATAAATATTGACCACATCGCATAGATGCAAAGTCTTCTCTTAAGCCAATTCACTTTAAACTCGATTCCATCCCTAAATCACCACTAAAATACGCTGCGCGCCGTGTTCACCGCCATGTCGGACACAGGCAAATCTGCAAGCAACGACGGGACATTTGCTAGCACATGATTTATGGGCTCTGTTATCGACACGACGCAGCCTACCCTTCTACTGTCGACAAGGAACAGAAGTGGAGTGGAGTTTCCATAAACACGAGCTGTCAAAGAATTTTATTATTTCGGAATATTCCAGCAGGTGGTATTAGTACGATTGAACTACTGCAAATATTTTGACGACCGGATAGCCTAGTGGTTAGTGACCCTGACTATGAAGCTAGAGGTCCTGGGTTCGAATCCCGGTAGGGGCAGACAGTTGTATGATGAATACGAATGTTTGTGCCCGAGTCACGGATGTTGTATGTATTTAAGTATGTATTTATCTACATTATATAAGTATGTTTATCCGCTGCCTGGTTCCCATAGCACAAGCTTTGCTTAGTTTGGGGCTGGGTCAATTGGTGTAATTTGTCCCGAGATATTTATTTATTATTTTATTTTTATTTTCAAGTTTTTTTTCATTGTGGTTAATTAATTAATAAACCATTATTAACCATCTATACTAATATAATAAAGAGGAAAGATTTGATTGTTTGTTTGCAGTGAACAGGCTCCGAAACTACTGGACTGGTTGAAAAATGCTTTCATCGTTAGAATCCAACATTATCTCTGATGAACATAGGCTATATTTGATACGCGGATGAAGTTGCGGGCAACAGCTAGTTTATTAATAAATGTTTCCACACTTTGGTCTATGTTTGTCTTAATTTTAAATACAAAATTACAATGTACAATTTATACAGGAGCAATCAATCAAAGTGTTCCACCTGCTGACATATTGCAGAATAATTCTAAGACACCCTGTTATATTGTTTTAAATAGGTCGTCTCGGGACATAAGTAGTAATTTACCGCCCGCTACGCGAACGGAAATTTCCACTTCCTGGCCAGGGAAAGACGTGAAATTTCTGCGATATTCTTTATTTCACCACGGGTGTAATGTACTATCAAATAGATTGTTAAACTATAAGAGTTTTGCTGTGGATGTCGATACATTTGACAATAAAGTTTGACACGTAAAAATGGCATTTGTTAAAAAAACATCTGAACCTCTTCTACACATCATTGTTTCCAACATCACGACATTCGGTGTTGCCATCGCAAATTATTTGAGATATTGATTAAACTGAAAAGATTTATTCAAATTATCTCTAAAAATTTACACAGTGCTGAAAACTCAACGACTCCACTTCACTCCTGTTCCACGCCTAAATCGCGGTCCACTAGTGCGTGTGCAGGGCTGCGATTTTTTGTAAGATTTTCCGCGCGATTGCGTCTGCGCCCTGCGACTGATTAATCGACTATTGATTAGGAGGGGCTTCCCAAAATGGCGGAGTTTACAAAATTGTGTCCTAACTTACTTGGAAGTTTTGGAAATAGTTTAGCAACACATTTTTTTGTAACTGCTTTTTATTTTTGTAATAGAGTTCACGTCATTTTATTATCATTAATTTAACCGATTAATAATAACGCTTTGCGCACTGTGTGCACTTTATTGACAGAACTGGCTGTGCTCGAATATATTTTTAAATATTACACAATGTTTTGACACTGGCAACTTACAAAAGTAAATAAAAAAGAAAGAAAAAACGAAATAACTGATACTACATGTCAAATTCGGTCCGGTGATGCATGCAACGGTTAAAATCGCGACACGCGTTTAACAAGTAAAAAAAAAACAATTGGGCACAGGTGTAAAATTATTCAGCCTTAGCAAAAAACATATCTATATTCGTAATTGGTACAGCTAAAGGTATCGTTGTGACGTGTCAAATCCGGGCCGGTGGTCCGTGAACCAGTTACGCTGTTGCGCTGTCAAACGCACGCGCTAACTGCTACATTTCAACTAATTTGGGGAGCGTGGTTTTGATTTGAGCGTACAAGTCATAGCATATTGTTACTCGCTCTTAGGTACCTACTTGTGATATATCAGAAAGATGGGCGAAGTAATTTTAACGCTACGATTTGGATGGCGTCGGCTATATTACGCTTGCGAGTGTACTAAGCATATCTTATAAACCTTATAGTGTGAGAAAAATGGCACACGAATAGAAGTATAGTATACTACAACTATAGCTTGTAAAACCATTTCACTGTAAAGCAAACGCCATGCCTCGAATTTCCTATTCCTTTCAGCTTCAGCGTCCTTTTGATATTTTATACCCGTATTAAGGTAAACTAATTCATAAATTACTTAATTTACCGGTAACGAAGTCCAAAAAGAGCATTAATCCCTTACGTAGCGAAACTAAACAAAACCAAAATACGCGAGATCATACAACACATATCAAAGGCATGTAACATAGTAATTTAGTTGATTAAATACAGGGCTACATATAGCCCTCGCTCTGAAATGTCAAATATGACTTGCGCGATAACCGCAAACCGCCAATTTGACTTGCAAGTGTGATCAAAGATGGCGCTTCTCAATTTGTCCTCTGACGCCAATATTTGCTAGTTGAAGCCGGTGGCACAAGTTAACTGTCGTCGAAGCGTGGTTTAACATATTGACGTACGTTTAGACCAGACATAGTTAAAATTTTAAGTTGTGACATCTGACGTCCATCCTTCGTACTACTTAGTAAGTTCAAGTACTCTAAAAACACCCATGTTGATAAAAATAATAAATTTGTATCTAGTTAATCAATCAACTTCTTCTATAATTTTCTCATTGCAAATATTGCAACATAGCAAGTATTGCACGGATATTTATTTTGCTTTTACTGTAAGTTTTCAATATTTATCAGAAAAGTAACCAAATCATATTAGGATTACTTTTTTTACATTGTTCGAATCAAGAGTTTCTAATAATTAGAGTTACTTTTTTCATACGAAAGCCGACAAATGGGCTTGCGGTTTATCTGATGTTAAGTGATCTCCGCCGCTCATAGACACCTACAGTACCATTGGGACTGCTGGTGCGTTGCCGATTGGCACACTTGCCTTCTAAAAGCCTCCATGTTTTAGCAGGTTGGGATAATCTCAGCCGCGAGACTTTTATGAGAGCGCTAATCAAACGACTGTTAATTATGTTGCAACTGGCCTTCCACGAAGTATTTTCACGTCGCAACTACATTGATATTAATATACAAACTTTGAACTTAGTGTAAACTTGCCTCAAGTCAGGATATTTATGAAAATATTTCTCATATGACATAGTTTCGAATCTTCACAAATACGTACATATTAGGTAAAAACTTTCAATGTTGTTATACATACGTACACATAGGTACACACAGCAAAGCTATTCGGTAAGCAGGATAGATACGGCGCGAGCGTGCGTAGGTGCATACCTGATTATATTGCCGTGTGTACATACCGTCCACATTCCTGCTAAACGGCCTTTAGTCTTGCCACCTTAGACTCTGTCTACCCCGTACGGAATAAAGGCGTGATTTATGTATGTATACATATACATACCGTAACGCCTCTTTCCCATAGGGGTAGGCAGAGACTAATTTGTTCCACCTGCACGATCCTGACGTACCTTTACGCTTCATCCGCAGTTATCAAACTCTTCATATTATATGCTCGTAATTTTAGGGTACTCTTGACCTGGCGCCTTTTTCACCAACATGACAATTGTCGGCGACAAGCGACAGTTCTGTTTACATTACAAACTCGGCCAGTATCTACGCCGGTTGGCTTCATATTGACCACGCCATGTTGTTGAAATAGGGGCCTGACCTTTTGTCAAAACGCTGCCAAAGTAGGTATGATAAAAAATTATGGCATTTCACCATTTTGATCGCTGAAAATATTTGGGACAGTTCGAGACTGACAATTATGTACCGCCTACCTTTTTTACGCACGACAAATGATAGTCCAAACGTTCGACAATCTTGTCATCCGACCCAACCGCGTCATTTCTCATATTTAGCGCATTTCAAAACCCTATACCCGGGGGTCCTATTATGAATGCGCTCCACACTACTCCGTTGGCGCACGGCCAACCGATTTCAGTTTTCACGGTTCGCTCGCTTCTCCTGGTTGTCGATAACTATCGAACGCGTATTGAATGCTTTAGCTCCGAGAATAGCGCCCCGGCGTTCGATTTTTTTTATCTCGATTCGATGGTTCAATTTACATGTTTAGTGAAAGCGTGATGGAGATCTCTCTCTAGATAGTGGCCAATGTTTTGTCAACTGAAGAAAGCGGTCAAATGTTAGAGTGAGCACTGAACACCATATCAGCTAACGTGTCGAGTGGACAATTAAATATAATTACATACATACTCTTACGGGGTAGACAGAGCCTAAGGTAACAGGTACCTACAGGCCACAAGCAAGATTGTGGGCGTATAGGTGGAAAATAGAACCAAAATAATGATGGGTTGCATCACGCAAAATTTCATTTAAATCGGTCTAACAGTTTTGGAGATTAGCGAACGTAGACATAGTTAAATGAACACACCCATACGTACTTACAAACATACAGACATATTTTTCTGTGTTTTATTACTCTTTCCTAATGGATAGCACACAATTTTTTTCATGGATTTATTTAATGTAGAGACACGAAATTTTGAACCATTATGTTTTTTTATGTATCCCATTATACATTTTAATCTTTATATATTCTGATCCACACCCCTCTCAGTACTATAGCTGTTATGAACCAGTGATTTCCCGTTCGCTTTATACATTTCGATGGCCAGGTATTGAGATGTACAGTCAAAGCCCGCTGCAAATGAGAACTAGACATCAACCTAATGCCTATAGGTATTCTAATTACTTAGATCTAAATCGCATCATCTAACCCACTGGCTTCCCAGCCTAGACCGAGACGGATTTAACTGAGTGCCATTTACTAGGTAATCTAGGTATTTGGTGCTGATTTGAGGTAAGATTTTGAACTGTGTTAGTTGATTTTGTTTTATTTTTAAATGTGGGTAAATTTGCGGTTATGTTAAGGTTTTTAATAACTTAGTAGGCGCATGAAAATGTTGCTGAAAAAAGACACTATTTTATTTCTTAAAAACTGGTTAACGCTGTATTGTGTTTTTTTTATAAAAAAATGACCACATTCTAAGTTATTTGCAAGTAAAATGACTTCACTACTTTATCCTGCTAATGGATCATTCATTTAATAAATAGGAAAACGAAACGCAAACTTCAAAATAAACCTCGTTACTCCTCAGCTTTTTTTAAAAACAAAACACATGCGCGCACCAAAAACCATTCCTATTTGAAATTCCAACCGGCCAGTCATATTCCAGCTCACAAAATAATTAGCGAACAGGTCCGTTGTTTAAATTTTACACATGGCTGGTTCACCCGAAATGTTTCTTGTATTAAGTTTTGGAAAAATATTTTTTTAGTGCTGGCTGGATGTAAAAAGTCATATTCCCCCGTGCAGCGAGCGTGAAGAGTACGTTACGTGATTTTAATATGCTATGAGAATATGTTATGTGTGTGCGTGAAGGATGGAAATGGTCGGTGGAAAATAGTGATGGAATTTTGTTACAATTTTCGGGGTAGCGTTTTGGTGGAGTGGCACTAATGCTTAACTTTCAAATATTAACGTAATATTTTTTTAAAGCTTTCATAATGGGTACTAAGTTAAATAGAGTTGGAGAAGAAAATAAAATAAAAACTACCATAATCCTGATTATATTAATTCCATTTTTTAACGAATTTTTTTTTGAAAATTTGAATGTGGAACAAACTTGTGAAGCTCAAAATAAACCATTCGCCTTTGGAAATAAAGTCACACCTAACCCCTTCAACTGTTTCGATCAAATTTAAACGACACCATAATATCCGTTTTTCCATACACATCTTGCACAAACTTCAAGTATATCAATCATAACCAACAATAATCCCATACAAAATGCATGAGCCTCTTTAATTGCCTCTACACAAATTATACATTCACGCCTGAAGCTACGCGGTCAACATAACTAGCGACACAAAGCAAACATTAGTCCGACCATGCATTATTGTCAAGCTTGGAACATACACCAATACATATTCCGTATACCAACTCCTGTACACTCTCCCTTCAAACTACACCCTGTGCATTCCCTGCAGAGTTGAAGTTGGTCTAGCAGGGTGGTCAACATATAGTGTTTATGCACTAGGCGGTTTTGTACATGCATCGAGCTGTGCAAGACTACGCGCCGCTGGCTTGACTCGGCTGTGACAAAGATTCGACGCAGGACCATGGCTTTATTAATAACGACGAGTTTTCCGGTCGCGTGGGCCGACTGCAAAATGGCGGAGGTTCGTGATCGAATGATGATTCAAGAGTTAAATGGTAATTATGAAAAAGTTTTTTTTTATTAAATGAAAGTTTATTTAAAAATGGTATTTAGATCTCAATTTTGTGTATATGGACATTCGTATAAGTTTAGCATTATTTCAATTCCGAACTTATTGTTTTAGTTACACTATTTATAACTCGAGAACGGCTGAATCGATTTGGCTGAAAATTGGTAGGGAGGTAGCTTAGAACCAGGAGACGGACATAGGATAGTTTTTATCCCGATTTCCCCACGGGATTGGAAAATTCTGAAATGTTGTACTAATAAAGCTACAGACATTAAATTTAGCATGCCTAGGTACACATTATTCCTTGATTAGTATAAAGATGCACTTACAAAGGAATTTTTCAAATTTAAGGCGGAACAAAGTTCGCCGGGTCAGCTAGTTAGAAATAAGGTAAATCTTGACGATGTATTTTTATTGAAAAATACTTTTTAAAAATAAATAACAGCTAGTTACGATTTAAAACCCCTGAAATTTTGTGATTTATTTTGCTACTAGCTGCTGCCTGCGACTTCGTCTGCGTTATTATACACATAAACCTTCCTCTTAAATCACTCTATCTATTTAAAAAAACTGCGTCAAAATCCGTTGCTTAGTTTTAAATATATAAGCATACATAGGGACAGACAGTGGAAAGCGACTTTGTTTTATAGTATTTAGTGATGATGGTTAGGTTAAGTTATGTTGCAGTGCCCTGCTACAGGGTTTCATGTTGGGAAATTTATTAGCTAGTAAAATCCAATGTACACATATGAAAGCGACGAATAAATGACTTATGACTTAAGTCCAGTTACCGCTTTTTGAAATTTGTTTCTTAACAGAAAGACGTGTCAAGATTTATTGTTCCTAATTAGAAAAAAAAGGTACCTAGTATGGCTGTTGTCCATAACACAATGTTTTATACTATCAATCTCTTCGTGTTACAACGATGTAAGGGTCTCTCTTGTTCCGTTTCGTTACTAACAGCTCGGTTGCTATTTATACGCTAATTGACCGAAGAATGAACTTGCAAGGGATGTCCGGGGTAAAAAAAGAACTTAAAATAAATTCATAAAAAGAAGATTGACTGCTGGATAGTGGGTAACCAAAACTAATTTGCATCATACTACTAACTATTGTTCCTTTATCTGTAAGTAGCTGTTGACCGCGACTTCTGCAAATAATTGGTTTATCGCTATCCCGGGGGAACAATGCAATATCGGGATAAAAAAATGCCTTTGTTTTAATCTAGGGTACCAGCTATCTCCGTTGCAAATGTCATCCAAAAACGTCCAGTCGTTTTAGCGTGATGAAGGAACAAACATACACACTAAACTCACTCACTTAGTTCCTCACTCATCAACTGTCGCGTTTACCTATAATATTAGTAGGATAATTTAGATACTTATATTTGTATAGTGCGATAATATTTATAAAGACATTTGGGTTTGTCTTGCTGTCTCAGTCACTCTTATATTCTTTCAATCCTCAGATAAGCTCTTAACTTACAGATACCCATAGAGTTGTTCGCCGAATAGGTCCTATCTGACGATTGAAAAATCAACCCTTATTTAGCTAAGTTACATGACGCTTAGCGACAAAAAATTCGTGACGGTTGGTAACAGGTAGAAAAATTCGGAGACTACCCACCTGCTATGGGTGGTGTAGGGGTATAGCACGCGTCACGGAATGACGAGGATCCGGGTTCGATCCCCGGCCATAGCTTTACTTTTCGGATTTTTCTATGTGTTCTAATTTTCACAGACATTTAGAAATTAGCTAAGTTAATTATTCTCTCGGTAGCCCAAAGACGTCATAATTATTCTTTTAATTTTCTTTTTTTTCGTTTTGACAGTAAAACCGCCAGTGCCTCGTGACAGCCCTGTGTGGCAGCTCTGAGGTCACTCAGCTTTACAAAATTACACTTTACGCCTATTAGGCCTATCCAAGTTACACCCTTTGTTGCCTTCGTCCGTTTTGCATGCAGATTTTGTACCTGCCTGCGAGAGCATCGTACTAATACGGGCACTAAATTAGTTTATCTGCATTTATGGACCCTGTTATAAAATAATTAATGCAGCTTTCAATATCACATTCGATACCTATTTAATTTTACAAAAATTAAGTGCTCGTTTTAGACTGTCTTGCAGGCAAATTTACACCAATTGACCTAGCCCCAAACTAAGCAAAGCTTGTAATATGGGCACTAGATAACGGATAAACATACTTATATAGCTAAATACATACTTAAATGCATATTAAACATCCAAGACTCGAGAACAAACATTTGTATTTTTCATACAAATATCTGCCCTGACCGGGGATCGAACCCGGGACCTCAAGCTTCATATCATCTATAACCACTGGGCCATCCGGTCGTCCAATCGCTAAGAGGATAAACATGGGATGCCTCGTGTGTTAGTTATTTTACTGGATATCTTATTCTCCATTCTAAAACACACTAGCGCAAGCACTGCTTGGCCGTAGGATAAGCGAGCAAGATTTGTCTAATAGCATGTTTGCCCTTCATCCAATTTTAACTTAATCGTATTCCAACCTGTAGTACGAGTATTTGAGACTAATGACGCTTTAAACCGTGGTCAAAGTGGATCTCCCAGAACTGTCCAGCCAGCAATTTGGTCAGCCGCTGAACAAACATCAAACCTCTATTAGCTTCGCGGTTAGACCTCCAATAATTTGAAATAGTGGCATCAAATAAGGATGGAAATACAAGTCTGTTGTGGAAATGTGTCCTGATTCTGCTCAAGATCAATGGAAGTTTAGTTAAGTATAACGTAGTATTTAAAAAGATTCCGTCGAATTGAAGACCTCGTTTTTTGAAGTCTGTTAAAAAGAGTAAGACACTAAGATTGTGGCTAAATTATGCCCGTCAGAGGCGTTTTTTTTTCACGCATTGAATGGTTTAACGCTTTTGTAAATAATAACATTAAAATAAAAATTAAAACATCCCCCCACGTATTAATCGAGTAATCATACGACAGTAAAAAAACAATATTATGCCAAATATGCCATACACCAATTAGGAAAAGAGCTGACACTCTTTAACTGCAAGACCGATTTTTACAAAATTAAAGCTAAAAACCACCGCAAGGAAACTGGCTTTCGAATGAAAAAACCGCATCGAAATCGGTCTATCCGTTTGAGAGTTACGATACCATAGACAGACATCGCCGTTAATCTTATAACACCCCACTTTTTCCTCACAGGTTCACATAAAATATAATCCTACTAATATTATTATTGCGAAAGTTCGTAAGTAGGGGCGGATGGATGGATGGATGTTTGTTACTCTTTCACGCCAGAACGGCTGGACAGATCTGGATGAAAATTGGAACATAGATAGATTATAGTCTAGAATAACACATATAGGCTACTTTTATCCCGCAAAATTGCGTAATTCCTGCAGGATAGCGATAAGCGAATTCTATGCAGACGAAGTTGGGCTACAGCTAGTGGATAATAAATACGAACTGGTATCGAACGCGAGCAAACAAACGGCAGCTATACCAATCTTACGGCACACTTACAATCAACGTTACACGTGCCGTCAGCATACTCGTACGCCAGTAGGCATACGTCAGCATACGTCAGCATACGTAAATCCAATCAGTGCATGCGATGTTTATGCCGCGGCGTACGTACGTTACTGCATTCATGCATGCCGCAGGGATGCCGCTGGTGCCGTTTAGTTTTAAAATCAACATATTTTTAATCAAATCTCACTATTTATCACTAATTTAATCCACTTCCTGTCTTTAGTTTACCTTATCTTTTCTTTTTGCTTCTGATCAAATCCCTTTCTGTTATATGGCCTTCTTATTTTTCATTGTTACTTTCTCACATTTATTTTATCTTAAGTATTATACAGTAATGTTATGTGTGTATGTATGTATTATTTTATTTATTTAGCTATGTATTATATTTATGTTGGCATTGTTGTTTTTATTATCCCTGCGTTTATCCCGTCTATTTGTTTCCGCCACCTACTTAAACTGTCTCCAACTCATTTCTCTGTCTTATTGGTTGTCTGGTAGAGATCGCTATTAAGCGATAAGTTTGTTTGATTCTATATTGTTTTGTACTGATTTGTGGTGTTCAATAAAGAGTATTTGTATTGTATTGTATTGTATTTCTATGGACATGGAGACTTCAGATTAGTTGGGACCAAACGGATCGCACGAGTCATCGTGCGTTTTCATTGTTTGCGCTAAGTTAATGGGAAGTATTAGAACTGAGATGGACTTAGTATATATAAGATTAGAATTAAAGTACAGAGTATAGCTACGGATACGCAAAATGGCTTGCAGCCATCATCTTCATCTTCAGCCGCATCATTCTTGGTACCTTCCACTGCTGGGCATAGGTATCCTCTCAGAATGAGACTTGGGCTAAAATGAGCTTGCTGGTGCTCATTTACCATCATCTGACTCTCTTTCTCGTTGGCACCTCCTACTAATATTACAAATGCGAAGGTTTGTCACGATGTGAGAGAGTCAGTGTGTATATTAGTTCCTACTTCACGCTTTCTTCCATGCTGGTCTGGGAGTAAAGAAAAATCATAGAATTTACCAGTTGCTTCTCTACGCGCGCAGATGGTAAAAGCCCATCGAGGGAATGGGCGAGTCTTAGGAATCATATTATAGGCGAATGCGGCCCTATGCAACTATACCTCCATCATGCTAAACGTGTCATTAATTAAGGTTTTGTTACTTTAGGCTCTGTCTACCCCGTAAGGGATAAAGACGTGATATATGTATGTACGCTGAAACGACTGGACGGATTCGCATAAAATTTGGAACGGAGATAGCTGATACCCTAGCTTAAAACATATGCTATTTTTAACCCAGAAAATTGTATAGTTCCCGTGTCTTTATTCTATGCGGACAAAGTCGCGGGCTAAGCTTGTATATCATAAAAATAAAATTATACCTCATGAGGTGGTAACCCTGGCCGAAGCAGGTACCGTGGCGAAGTCATTAGCAGTAATGGCTGATCCACTCCGCAGTGGCTGTCCGTATGTGCATCATACAGCCTGTACATAGCTGTACACAGCCTGCATATAGCTCTGTACAGGGATTAGATTTTACATGTAACAAAAGAGCGGACTGTGAGGCTTAGACCAGTCCGGTGTGTAAAGCCAGCTTTATGAATGGCGGGCGGCTTGTAATATAGAATGTCAGATGTATCTAATTGTAGAATGTAATTGTAACATTTCCTCCATGCTGGTCTGGGAGCAAAGGAAAATCATACAATGTACCAGTTGCTTCTCGTCCCGCGCAGATAGTAAAATCCCATCGAGGGTATCGGCGAAATTCTTAAGAATCACGTTATAGGCGATGCGGCTAGCAACCCATCTCAATTTTGATTCCCCTTTACACCTATACGCCTCCGATCATGCTAAACGTGGCCTTTAGGTCTTGTTACCTCTTCTAAATAAGTTGCTAAAATTAGTACAATAAAACCATCACTATTTTAATTTCCCTTTATAGCTATACGCCCTTAATCATGCTAAACATAGCCTTAAGGTTTTGTTACCTTAGGCTCTGTCAACCCCGTAGGGGATAAAGACGTGATATATGTATGTATGTATATGTAAAACAGTAAGTTAATAACAGTATATAACAAACGGCCATGTTTTTTGGGCGACGAATACCCGTTTCAGTGTTTAAATTTATATCGTATCTCCTAAACAAAATCGATAATTCTTCCAAAAAGGTTCCAACTGCCCCTTACGATTTAAGAGGGTTCAAATTTCCATACGGCGCCCTTAACTGCCGGGAGGGGGGGAGGGGGAGGCCATAACCGTAATTCACTCGTGTCATAAAAACTAAGACCGCAAAAGTATTATAATAAGATATTCTTTTATAGAGGCTTTCGGAGACGCAGGGGAATAATTTGAAATTCGTGGAATTTGGCATCGAAGTAAATAAAGAATGTGGTGATAAAACACGCCATCGTTTTAAAGTTACGTTTGCATGATGCATGGATTACACAATCAATAGTATCGCGATATTGGTATGTCAATATGGGATCGTTGATTTCAAAACTAGGATTCGCCGCGATACGTACGCACCAAAATTTTATGGGATGATTGATCCTTGCCAAACGTTTTGCTGGTACTTAAAATTTCTAAAAGGATGGTAAAGGACTGTAAGTGTCAATCATTTGCTAAACATTTAATTTTCATAAATAATCTAAGCACCTCAGCATGTCGAATCAGTTTTAGGGTACAGCGAGGAAATTCTGTCATTATCTTTGATTCTATGCCGCAGGGAGCTCTTTTTATTTATTTATTTTAATTTTAGTTTAGTTAATTTATATGTAGTTGTTTTTTAAGTGTCATACTGTCAACTTTTTTATTCATCACGTCTTTACGCAAGGTTAAATTAGTTTTACATTTTTTTCATAAAGTTTGTACCTACATACAAGTAAAGGTTTGCCAAATTATGAGTTTGCGCCAATAGTTTGCGTAAAATGTACCAGTTGGTAAAAGTCCACCGATCCATGAGCGAAAATCATTGGAATCATGTTAAAGGCGAAGCGGCTAGCAACCCATCACTATTTTTATTACCCTTTCCACCTATACACCCACAACCATGCTACAAGTGGCCTTTAGGTCTTGTTACCTTAGGCTCTGTCTACCCCGTAAAGGATAAAGACGTGATTTCACACAACGGTGATGATCTATTTTACGTCTCTATGTTTTTTATTGTTATACCCTGTTTATTTTCTATAAAATTGTGTATATTGTCTTATATTTGTGTGTCTTGCAAAAAGGAATAAATGTCTTCTTTCTTTCTTTCTTTCTTTATTTATGTGTGTGTGTGTGTGTATGTATGAGATTCCGTATCATTCAGGACCCGAGAGCAAAAATCCGCATTTTTCACAAATTATCTGTCCCGTAATCGAACCCGGGACCCCAAGCTTCGTAGTCAGGTTCTCTAACCACTAGACTATCCGATCATAACATTAATCCCCTATGCTACCCTCACCATGCAAATCATTTCGCCCCTGCCTCCTCCCCGCTCTAAAGAAAGACGGGTTTCTTCCAATAGTTTCTTGAATTTATGGAAGGTTTTGTGTTTCTGGAAATTCGGAACGTAAGAAAATTGTGGGGTAAAATTTGAATTCTAAATTTTTGTCAATAAAATTTTCAGAGTTCTATTTTATCTACTGTGGCAATATTTGGGCGGCCAAATATTTTTAAATTTAAAAAAGATTGTTACGTTTAGGATTTACAATTAACACAAAAATATGTATGTACTTCCATGCTGGTCTGGGAGCAAAGAAAAAACATAGAATGTACCAGTTGCTTCTCTCCCCGCGCAGATGGTAAAAACCCAACGAATGAATGGGCGAAAATCATAGGAATCATGTTATAGGCGATGCGGCTAGCAACCCATCACTATTTTAATTCCACTTTCCACTTACGCCCTCAGTGTCTTGCTAAACGTGGCCTGTAGGTCTTGTTACCTTAGGCTCGGTCTACCCCGTAAGGGATAAAGACGTGATTTGTGTATGTGTATGTATGTAAAAATATTTATGTACCTATTTTTTATACGAGGGAGGCAAACTAGTAAGCGGGTGACGTGATAAGCAATCAAGAGATGGTAAAATTCCTCATGTGCCATATCACTGACATTATTGGCAAGGAAGATATTTCATCTAAGCCTCTCAGGCTGGCAACGCATCTGGAATGCTTCAGTGTTGCGGATGTGAATGCTTACCATCTGGTAACCCACTAGCCTGTTTTCATTCATACATACATACATACACACACATTATCACGACTATATCCCTTGCGGGGTTGACAGAGCCTGAGGTAACAAGACTTAAAGGCCACGTTTAGCGTGGTTGTAGGCGTATTAGTGGAAAGGGGAATCAAAATAGTGATTTGAATCAAAATTTCATTCATTGCTGTATATACATTTAAAAGTGAGAAATCAACTGAATTACCTACTAACAGTTTCCAAAATAAGGCATCAAGTCAGAGTAGGTGCTTTGTTTGCCGAGGACCAACTTTTCAGAAAAGAGCGTTAATTATTGTGTTGTATCTAAATATTGCAACGAAATCATTTTTATACGACAAAAGTGATCATTTCGTTGAAATAGCCCGCGTTCGTTAAGCAACCTCTCCGCCGAACCGAACCAATATCACAAATAAATAACAAGCCTGACTTTCCACATATTTCTTCAATTTGTTCCACCATAAATATCCATCTCATTTACATACACTTTATATATCTTTATATACCCTGACATTGTCATCTTACATAATCCCGCAACTATCTTTAAGAAAAGCTATCGGTGTCCTTATCTAATTCTTATAGCCATCCTTTTCTTTCTTGGTAGGAAAAGCAACCAAGCGATCCGATGGGCGGGGTTCTAAAGCCGCCAGTTTAAAAGGAGCTCTGAAAACTGCTGGTTTCGCTCTGCTTACTTCCGTTTTGTATACCAAAGGGGGGGCAGGGGAGGTCGGCTTCAGTTGTATGGACTATATATCGCCTGAGTGCACATTGGTTGATTTAAACCACGCCCATTTAGAAAATGCATTCCCGAGATTACTATGCAGATGGCATTCGACGTAAGTATGCTGAGATCTGGAGTCGGAAAAGGCTTTGGAAGAAACTTTTTAGGTTAATAGCACATAGCTGAGAGCTTGATACCAACGGTTTGGTTTGCACTTAACAGATAGGAGCATTGTTTGTGCCTCTTTGGGTTCTTTGTATTGCAGGATTTGCAAGCTGAGAGTATCTCTGAGCTATGTAGTACAGTCGCAGGGACTATTGAAGGTACGCTTGAAAATAGCATTCGAAGTTTCAAAAATTTGGGTGTTTCTTCAAACCAGCTCAAATTAAAGACATCGGCAAGATGACACGGAATGCAAACGTTCCTGACTTCGTTACTAGATCTGTTTACTCTTTCTCTAAAAGATCAGTGGTATTTCCTAATCACTACAAAGTATAAAACAAAGTCGCTTTCTCTGTCCCTATGCCCCTATCTTTGCTTATATCTTCAAAACTACACAACGGATTTTGATGCGGTTTTTTTAATAGATATTAGAGTGATTCAAGAGGAAGGTTTTTATGTATAATTCTACGCAAACGAAGTCGCGGGCAGAAGCTAGTAATAGATAAAGTCATCCACTCTGGTCGAGGCAAAGATACCAGACGGACTGCTATTACTACTCTAAAGTAAAACTACTCTAAAGTATCTAGTACGTCTTGAAACTTCAAAGACTATTTTCATTTAATAAATCCGACTTCAGTAGTTAGTATATCCGTGCCTTATTGTTTGTTTTGCTGTACACATTCATACATAAATCACGTCTTTATTCCTTACAGGGTAGACAGAGCCTAAGGTAACAAGACCTAAAGGCCACGTTTAGCAAGACTGTGGGGCTGTGGGCGTATAGGTGAAAAGTGGAATCTAAATAGTGATGGGTTGCGAGCCGCATCGCTTATAACATGATTCCCAAGATTTTCGCCCGACTTTACCATCTGCGCGGGAAGAGAAGCAACTGGTACATTCTATGTTTTTTCTTTAATCCCAGGCCAGTATGGAAGGAACACGCGCACACACACACACACATTACACATTCACTCATTCATGTTCATACTAGTCAGAACATAAACAATATCGTTTACGTACCTACATCGTTACATGTAAGACCCCTGGAATTTAGTAATTTCTTTTCTCATTGTTTTGTGTCGGTTATCGATTTTTACCAAGTCTTTCAATAAAAAGACATGTCAAGGTACCTTCTTTGTAATATGAAAAAACGAAGTATACATGTAAATTAAAAGCGATGCTTAGTCAAGAGCCAGCCAGTTAGCCAATCCGACATAACACAGTTATGGCGAGGGGCTTACTGCCGTGTGTAACGAAGTGTGGCCAAATCGCATCAGTGCATGCGGTTGCATGTTGCATCTGCCGCGCTGCAATCATATGTGAAACAAATGCTGATCGAATATTGCGTTATTACATTTTGGGGGCTGTTCATGTAAAAATCTCACTGCAATTGTTTTAAGACGGGGCAGTACGCTTACGCACGCCTGCAACTGATCGGTTTGTTGAAATTCATACATAGGTACATACATAAATCACGTCTTTATCCCTTACGGGGTGGACATAGCCTAAGGTAACAAGACCTAAAGGCCACGTTTAGTATGGTTGTGGGCGTATAGGAGGAAAAGGGAATCAAAATAGTGCTAGTCTAGCCGCATCGCGTTAAACATGATTCCTATTGCCGTCCATTCCCTCGATGGGCTTTTACCATCTGCGTGGGAAGAGAAGCAACTGGTGAATTCTATGTTTTTTGCTCCCAGACCAGCATGGAAGAGTTGAAGATTCATATTCATACACATACATACACAAATCACGTCCCTATCCCTTACGGGGTAGACAGAGCTAAAGGCCATGTTTAGTATGGTTGTGGCCGTATAGGTGGAAAGGGGAATCAAAATAGTGATGGGTTGCCAGCCGCATAGCTATGATATGATTCCTACCATTTTCACCCATTCCCTCGAACTCGCGCTATAAGCTACTTCATATTTATAATATCATTGGAATTATTATACTAAGCCATTCAACCTATAATCCATAGGTATACGAGCGCCCCGCGACTCCGCTCGGCTGGTTTTCAATCCGGCCGCGCGTTTTTGCTCCCATTCGGTTTCCACTTCACGGGGATTGTAGGAAATGAATTTCTTGCCCATTTTTTTCTTGTGACCGAGAGAGGGAGCGGGAGAGTTCTTTTTCAGATTTCTTTATCGATGCAACACTGCTGTTGTAAACTTGGCGTAGTTTGATATTTTCAACCATTCTGTTGTGCTTTAAAATTTTTACTAACTTTTTTTTAAATGTAGGTGTGTGTGTGTGCTTGGGATAAATCAAGCAAATCAAACTTGACGCTCTTTTTTCGAATTCGTCCATTATTTTGCAAGTTGGACCAAGTATACACATTTAACTCAAGAGTGTTCTCAATTCAAAAGAACTAGCAAAAAGAAAAAAAAATACAAAAATACGATCTTAAAGTATCCTGATCAACACTTCGAAGAAAAGGGTTTCTTAGTAGAAATTAGGTCTCTGTACCTAGATACATGTGTGGAAATGTAAGTTTGCAACCATAGAAAAATTTGCGATATAATTAAGTTTTTGGTAAAAAACATTTGTTATCTACACAATAATACATATTTTATCTAACTTCATCGTTTTATTTCATGTTTAAGAATCTTATTATGACATAAAAAAAGTCCAAAAAAGAAAGCGCTCATTTCTAAATATCATAATTGCAAAATACTAAATTGCCGATTTACCCAACTTGTTTCTGACGGTTTCAATTTGTTTAATTCGTTTCTTCTTCCATGCCGGTCTGGGAGTAAAGAAAACACATAGAATGAACCAGTTGCTTCTCTCCGCGCAGATGGTAAACGCTCATCTAGGGAATAGGCGAAAATCTTAGGAATCATATTATAAGCGATGCGACCAACCCATCCCTATTTTTTCCCCTTTCTATCTACACGTGAACAATCATGTTAAACGTGGCCTTTAGGTCTTGTTATCTTAGCTGTCTACCGTAAGGGATAAAGACGTGATTTAAGTATGTACTTATTATGTATTTCTCTCGTACCTTATCCCTGAATCGCCGGATGAGTATTACAAGCTTCGCCGTAGCGGTTATCGTTTTATTCTCCGTATTCTTCGACTTGAGAATAATTACTGCCGACATTCCCCATTGTTGAGGTGATGAGCTGATGATTAATTTTAAGAATCTTCGGTATTTGCCAATAATGTTTCATTTGACAATGAAAATTGGGAAGTTAAGATTTGATGTCGTGTTGTTTTTGATTAAGATAGATCGGTAGAATGACAGGAAAGACTGTTTTTTTATAAAAAAAGGAAGGCAAATGAAAAGGTCACCAGCCTCTAGTGTAAGTTTTTGACATCTTGGGCCTTACCACGTCGTCTTAAATTTTACGTTTTAGCTGTCATTGTTAACACTTCTCATATGGATCTGATAGCGAGCGATCCAACTTTGGTTCGGAATTGAACCGCATTAGACGTCATAGTAAGGCCCCAGTTGTTACAGTTATAGTTAGTGATTGAGACACTAATGGGAACATGTTTGAAACGTTAACAGTGTCAAAACTTACAGAGGTTAAGGAGTTACGTCATGTTAAAGCACCATGTGCAAAAAACCAAATCAATTCTTTGACACCTTGGTATTAGAGCGTTTTCCAAAACAAAGTCCACATAAACATTTTTTCCAGAATTTAACTATTTTGGGTTTTTCTTACTCAGAATCGTTTACCCTATCGATCCTTGTACAAGAAAAAATGTGTCCCAAAATTTCCATTCCAGTTCGTCACTTCTTTTAATTTAGTACCTAAGTGCGGAACGTGACGAACAGGAAAAATAATTCCATAGTAAAATCTGGGACACATTTTTTCTTGTATGAGAATGGGTAGGGTAAACGATTCTGAATAAGAAAAACCCAAAATATTTAAATTCAGAAAAAAATGAACATGTGGATTTTTGTGCTTTCATGCTGGTCTGGGAGTAAATAAAAAACATAGAATGTACCACTTCAAACAAAGAATGTAACACTTCTCTTCCCGCGCAGATGGTAAAAGCCCATCGAGGGAATAGGTGAAAATCTTATAAATCATGCTATTGGCGATGCGGCTTGCAACCCATCACTATTTCGATTCCCCCTTTCCATCTAAATGCCCACAGTAATGCTGAGCGTGGCCTTTAGGTCTTGTTACCTTAGGCTCTGTCTACCCCATTAGGGATAAAGACGTGATTTGTGTTTGTGTATGTGGATTTTTTGGAAAACTCTTAGTATGTGTGTACTGTATGGATTCATACGTTCTTCCATACAAGTCCTACAATAAAATCACCGACTAAATTACCATTTAAAATGCGCTATAAAGTGTATAATATTTTAAACCGGTCACGTGCCGGAAACGGGCTAGTGGCGGCATCTATTACCCGGGTTACTGCAAATGTGTCGGGGGAGTTGAAAATGGGACAGCACCAGATTAATGGCAATTTCTCCGTTCGGTCACATGTTTTCGTGACTTTTTCATGAAGACAGTACCTACTAATTCAACTGTTGAATAACTGGATGTACTTGCTGGCCCCTACTTCACCAACTCGACAACTGTCGGTACCTACCATTGACAATTCGAAATGCAATGCCTAGTGACCATTGACAATTCGAAATGCAATGCGTATTAAATATGAAGACAAGTGGCGTAGATTCTCGTCAAGTTTGTAATGTAAACAGAATTGTCACATGTCACCGACAATTTTCGTGTTGGTGAAATAGGGCCCTGGAAATATGATACCATGTATTTCATAGAGATTGGAGAATTAAAAGCTGACAGTGTTTCCGTGGTCAATGAAATGATAACGCGAACGCGTTCGGAATGTTACTTGTGTCAAAAGCCAGAGCAGCGAAAAGCGTCAAAAAAATCTCCTGGAACTTTATTGTCACAAATTCAGCATTCCTTTTTAGTTAATGGTCATGGATGAGGGTAGGAAGAGACGGTACCTACCTAAATGAAATCGCGAGCGTCTTAAGTAAGTTGGCTGTGTGTTCAGGCTATGCTAATTTTGACAGTCACTACACTACACTGACTATATCCCTTACGGGCAGACAGAGCCTGAGGTAACAAGGCCTAAAGGTGGTTTAGCATGATTGTAGGCGTATAGGTGGAAAGGGGAATCAAAATAGTGATGGGTGCTAGCCGTATCGCCTATAACATGATTTCTATGCTCTTCGCCTATTCCCTCGATGGGCTTTTACCATCTGCGCGGGACGAAAAGCAACTGGTACTTCTATGTTTTGCCTTTGCTCCCAGACCATGGGAGTTGACAGTCACAATTGTCTAAAATTTCATAGAAATATGACACAAAAACGTACAAGTATGTTCCAGCTACGTGTGTGTTTTGTTTTTAGATACCAAAGTCAATTGCAAAATTATCTTGAGGGCAATACTTTCTGGAAGCGCTCTCAACCTTCCCCAGCTCCCCGGTTTAAACTTCAACGGTCCCTGTCCATTGTCATTCAGATTCCTCGACGCATCCAGCGGGGCCGAATTTAAATAATAATAAAGCTGATATATTATTACCTACTGCACATTTTCTGGGTTTATTTTTGTGGAAATTTCGCGTAGGGGTTTTGGAAGTGTTTGAATGTTAAGTCTGGCCCCTAAAAACTTTTGGAAGCTTATAGGGATCATTGTAGATTTTCTGTATTTTGTTTATTCAAATTTTTTATGTGTTCCTGCAACATAAATATAAGTATTGTTGCTCGTAGTAAATTAGTAGTTCTTTACTTAAATATTAAATACTTAGCTGAACTGAGTCGGAATTCAATCACATTAAGACGTCATGGTAAGACCCCAGGACTTATAATAATGTAAACTGGAAATGACAGTGAACGACGATTCATGTTATGGCAAAACAACTAAACTAAGGATTTCGGTACAGCTTATGATAATGAATTACAATATCAAAAAAAAAACAAATATCCACTTACTTGATTCTGGTAACTGTAGCTACCAACTTTGTGCACCTCTAAATTGCTTGTGGTAGCTCTGGCTCTGGGGTATGGACGTTTTTCGATGTTTAATCTATAAACGGTGCCACATTCTATGAACCGTTTCCACCATACCGAATAACCAACATAATAACAAATAAACAAAAAACTGAATTCGAATTTTTGACACAGCTTATGATAATGAATTACAATATCGTTAATGTTTCATTCTGTACGCAGTGACGACAAACATAAAATATTTACAGCATTTTAAAGTGGCATCATAAAACGAACAAAATACACTTGAAGGGGTACACGCCAAGTATAATAGCGCAATTCAAAATATGTATTTTATATCCCCATGAATGATATGACACATTGAAGGCGTTGCGAATTATAAATAAATTCCTACAAACTAATAAAAATCGCCCGAAAATAACTTGAAGCTCTTCTAACCCTTGTTCTAAGGTTCATTTCTGTTATTTTGACGTTTTTAAAGCTGTTGGAGTTTAGTTGTTGGTATTATGTTGTATGTCATTGTATTTTTAACTCGCTGCCCCGAGTTTTGGATGGGGTAGTTGGCACCCTCACTGATTAGCGCTGTTAATCTATGGGGGTGTTTGGACGGTGTTATGCGAGAGTAGCTGATGGAATAATGGGATGCGAGTGGGTTTTGAGCTCACGAAATATATTCTATGCAATTTTATTGAAAAGCATCAAGTAATCTTCCTTCTTCCATGCTGGTCTAGGAGTTAAGAAAAAACATACAATATACCAGCTTCGCTTTTACAGACTACAGTAGTTTCGTGCAATATTCTTATCAATTGGATGGTTTTATCTCAAAAATATACTCGGAAGCAAAGAAACCGATTCACTTTTTACACAACTTTCTACAGGAAGTGACCCAGTTCCTTTGCTCCTGAGTATAGTAGAACTGATAATTGTTATGAATCAAGTCATGCTTTTTATTATTTATGAAGGTAACTACACACAAATTACAAGAATAATAGCAAAAATGGCTAAATGTAAAAGCGTGGCAAGATATTAAAAATAGTTAGTTTTTATTTCTTAAAAATCCTTCACTCCTGCATACACCCATCCAGTTATTCAATATTATTTAGTATGTTTATTTAACATCTTAAACTGTTGCTTAATGAACTGCCGGGGGTTGCCAACTGTTTGCGAACATCATCTTATTATACACTCCTGCGCAGCCGACCTTTTGTATTGGATTGATAATGTTTTCGTTATGGTATTAGGATTACTGTAGTAACTAATTGAGCACATTGAGTTGGTGAATATTTATAAATATGTGCATTGGCCGAGCGAGTTGAATTTCCTAGATTCGGTAGAAAAGTTTAAAGTAGAAAATATAGTCATGCCTTTAAGTAATAGTAGCTAGCGTCAAAAAGTCTAAAGTAAAATTGGAACCTTTTTAGGACCTGAGTCGATACAACATATACGGAAACATATATAAAATACATACATAAATCACGTCTTTAGAGAGTTATGATGGGGTCAAAGTGGTTCCAACTGGTTCGTGTAATATTACACACGGTGCTGCTCGCCAGTTCTGTTAGATTGAACTTGGCTTGACACGCTGCCGCGTGTCTAGATTCTGTATCCATAGTATCTGACTACCCCATTACTTATCGATAATCTGCACTAAATCGCGCTAACCACACTCATTAACCGCGTTCTCCAAATGGATGGTAAATCGCATTCGGATGTCATGCCGACGTTGGGCGGCGGAAGTGCGCGCGCGCGCCATAGATCGTGCGTGACGTCACTTCCGCTGGGCAATGGCGTGCCCATTGGTGGGGCATTAATAGGTGATCTACTGTTTTAAACTGATATTGGAATAATATTAAGCTGTCGTGGGTAACGGCTCAAATTTATAGTGATAGTCGTTCCCGATTATAGTTTAGTTTAAATTGAACGGTGAATATAACTTGGCGTAATATTATTAACGTTACTATCCCTATATTTACCATTTAAACACCTCGACGAAAGCTCGTATTTTTAGATAACCTCGCTAACGCTTGGCTCGACACACGCGCGTGTCAATTGTTTATTTACGTCAACTGTTGTACTGTTTCATTTTTAAATTGTTATACCATAAGATACATGTCAAGACCCTGGCTTCTGAACATTCTAAAGTCTCAATACTCGTAGTTAATCATTGTTATCTAAATGACACATTTCAAAGGGCATAAAACTCAGCATCCCTATTCAGCAGACAAAGCGATTTTCGAATCGGTCACGGTGAAAAATCGATTCGTTATTCGAATTGTAAAAACCGAAAATTTGTTACGCACCGATCGCGTTTACACCCACGTATTAGACAAGTGCAACAATGACGTCATTAGTTGAACAAAACGCAGTATTATTAGGTTTATTTCTTCGAGAATAGGGTTTAAAGTCTAATGGGGTAGATGTGGTGAAATTCGCCGTATATGAATTTAAAAATAATAATACGTCATCTCTCATCGCTGTCTTTTTGATTCAGTGTACCGTAATGTTACGCTCGCGTGTTATTTGACGTGTGTGTGCACGCTGCTTTACACGGCACGGGAAATACACAGTGTGAGCTAGATTTAGGTCTAAAATGTCATGCTAGGACATTTTTAAAATAAAAGTACTAAAAAAAAGTTTCATAGTGGTTATTTCTTGTTACGCTCTTTGATTTTACATGGATTTACAAATAAATTGACACCCCATTGATCATAGGATTCATGCCTAGCAAGCCATCACTATTTTGATTCCACTTTCCACCTATACGCTCATATAGTCTTGCTAAACGTGGCCCGGTAGAGCTCTTGTTACCTTAGGCTCAGTCTACCCCGTAAGGGATAAAGACGTGATTTGTGTATGTATGTGTTGACATCCCTTTGCATTTTTAGGAAAATAAAAGTGCAAGGAATAAACTCTAAGTGAAATAAACTCTAGTGATTTCGCTGACTCTTTGAGCTATGAATTAGCTGGCTGGCATTGTCCATAAAAATGTAAACGAAGTAGGCTTATAAGTTTCACTGTAAATGTAGGTATTTTGCTATTTCGCCCAATACTAACGCCAGGTTTCTATAAAACAAAACAATGGAAACCCGATAAATTCTAATGGCCACATTCGCGTGAATTTAAATCTCGCCCGGGGGCGCTAGGTTAGGAAGCGTTGATTTGTGGTTATTTACCGCGGTTGTTAAGTTTCCATTTTGCACGGCCACTCGTGCGGAAGCCGCCATTTTGAATCAACCAACGTTTTTAATTTGCTCGGAATACGGCCGCGGGCCGTTCGAAATTTGAACAATAGATTTTGCGGCCAGTGCGTTTAGGTTTTTTTGTAGCATATAGGCAATGTTGCGCTTGAGTGGATGCATTGTCGGGTTAGAATGTTGGCTGAATCGGGTTCACGCTGCAAGCTATTCGGCATTCCATTTTTTTATTGACATTAGTGCATACATTTAGATGTTAACATTTTTAAAAATGATGGAATGAATTGACCATGCAAAATTGGTTTGGCGTTCAACACGACCCAAAAAGCTTTAAAACCTACCTATATTTAAAATACAACATCGGTGAAATTACTGTCACATTACAAATTGCTTAGGTATTCCATCTTACGATTAGCCCTCTTGGCTGGAAAAGCTTCTTCGATGCTTTAGTGTTCCAGATGTCCATGGGCGTTTGCTAGTCGATTTCATAAAAAAGTTCCTACAGGTACCTTTAAATTCAGAACTTCATAACTAAATTAAAGTTAAGCACGGACCGTCGAAACCACAAACTAATAAACACAGCCATCAATTTCCCAACTTTCCCGTTTATCCTGAAAATCAGGGTTTAATAAATGCGAACGAAAACCTTTGTTGGAACAGTCGAGCAAATGTCACGACAGAACCCTTCCGTGACAGACTCATTCGGAATTCCGCGCCGTCTCCGTAACGCACTGGGATGGGAAACTGCTGCGGTTTTAAAACGACGCTTTTTTACCTTACAAACGCCAACTCCGTGCCGTCCCACCCTTTACATATTGTGTAGTACTTTTATAGGATGGCAGCACTCTTTATTGCGTAGTCCAGCACAGCGTTGGAAGGTAACGGGAATCCACAACACATTTTCCCAAGAAAGTCGTCTTCATTACATACATACCTAAATCACGTCTTTGTCCCTTACGGGGTAGACGGAGCCTAAGGTAATAAGACCTAAAGGCCACGTTTAGCACGTAGTTTCTGTAGTTTCAACCGTCAATTCCGATAATGAAGCCTGTTAACGCGTAGCGTGTGTGTGCAGCACTCACACACGCATACCCGACGTCTGCATATACACGGCGCAGCAGGCGACCCTCCCCTCACTCTTTATCCTCTCAATGCAAAGGACGCACGTCATTATATTTGTAATTTTTTTATAAACATTAAATGCATGTCAAATCAAAGGACTTGTACTACATTACTTCAAGACCCACGCCGTTCGTTATACCGTAAGACGCTCCAGTTCCAACATTTGGTCCTACGACCCGTATGAGAAGAAAGAACCTACCCGAGAATAAGGAACGCGAATCAAGACGGACTGTTACGTGGATGGTTCGAGAAGAAGAGTCCGCCAGCAAATACTTAAGCACTAACAAGTGAAGTGAAGTGAAGAATCACGCCTATTTCGACGGGAATAAATCAGTGAGATCCTGAAGGAGTAGCGTTATCGTGAGTTCGTTCCAATCATTCCGTTAGACGTGTCCCGTTTGCATAATATCTGAGTACTTAAATTATCATTGCACTTTATATATGCATAATCATTATACATAATTGCTAAACATTGGTCATTACATTCCTATTTCCTTATTGTGTCCTAATTGTCCAGTACCTAAATATTAAAAATAAATTCTATACGACACCCACTATAAAACGTTTTGTCACTTTAAATATGAACGTAATTAAACATTAAAACTAGTTAATTGTGAAGATATTAATTAAATTCATTTATTATAAATAGATCTTTAGAGATACCTTCAATTTGTAAATATAAATAACGATTATAAAATTCCCTAAATTATTCTCATTTGCCATTACCGATTTCGTTCTTAAAGCTAACGATCGATCCATCTGTGCCTGTGACCTATATTTATTGTTGCTAACGTCAGCGGTTTGTGCATATTCCAGCTGATTGAATTGCATGCGCGCGCGCGTGGTGCTTGACCTTGAAGTGTTTCTCGCCCGGCGACCCAGCGGACGGCCGGTCGCTTGCTTCCTTACCCTCGCGCTTGCACATTAACTGCACTCTCACCAACAAATTTAAGTATTGCATTTTACTTCTCTTACTTTGCGCTTTTTTCTTCGTTAATAAATTATTACTTACAGATTACAGCATTACGGTTATATTTCGTAAGTAATTATTACGTAGGTACTTACTGAGTGTGAATATGGATTTCAAAGTGTTGATTAAGCAGCGCGCTTCATTGAAAACTAAACTAACTCAGTTTAAAACTTATTTAGACGCAGTTAATAGTTGTTCACGATTGAGTAACTTACAGATTAATGAGCTTAACTTCCGATTAGCAAAGATTGAAGACCTTTATTCAGATTATGATCGCGTACAGACTGACTTAGAAAATGTAACTGAAATTCCAGACGAGCAGTACCAAGAAAGAGAAACGTTCGAGTCAAAATATTTCGGTGTGGTTGCGCTCGCGCGGGAGGTGGCGGCGCGCGGCGACGCCTCTGCGCGCGCTGACTCCGACACCAGGTCTGTTGCAGGCTCTTGTGTGCACCAAGGTAGGCCCAGCATACGATTACCTACCATAACTTTGCCAAACTTCTCGGGTCAATATCATAACTGGCTGGAGTTTCATGATACTTTTAGCTCACTTATTCACTTAGACGATTCGATACCTAAAATAAATAAATTCCATTATTTGCGCGCTGCGTTGAAGGACAATGCGGCTTTGATAGTCCGTTCTCTCGACTTCTCAGCTGAAAATTACGATGTGGCTTGGGGTCTGCTGTGTGACAGATTTAATAATAAGAGGCTGTTAGTTAACAATCACATACAAGCCATATTTAACATTGAAAACATACCTAAAGAATCGGCAAACGCATTACGTAACATCATCGACACTGTCAATCGAAACCTTCGTGCCCTTAAGACACTTGATCTACCCACAGAGCATTGGGACACACTTATTATATACATTATATCAAACAAATTAGATTCAACAACTACACGTGAATGGGAAACTCACCGTAACACACTTAATGAGTTACCTTCACTTGAAACATTCTTAAATTTCATAAAGGGTCGTTCAGATCTCTTAGAAACAATGGAAGACATGCAAACCAAACGCAGGCATAGTGATGTGACACATAATCGACACAAATCATTAGTTGTCAGTTCACACACTTATTCACCACCTAAAAATAAACAGTTCGTTTGTCCACTGTGCAGGGACAACCATGCTATTTATCGTTGTGCAAAATTTAGAGCTTACTCAATTGATATCAGAATGCAAAAGGCTAAATCATTAAAATTATGCCTAAATTGTTTACGTCAAGGCCATAATTCGAATGCATGTAGGATAGGACCATGTCGTGTTTGCAACAAGCTGCAAAATAGCTTACTTCATTCTCATGACTCACCTGCTGGTGCAGCCCCGTCTGCGCCGCTCAGTAGCGTGGCCCTGTGCGCGGCCACGCCGGCGGTGCCGGAGCCCATTATGCCACCTGAAATACAAACCCATCCCGATGATAGTTCTGCTTGCGATGTTGTTCTGTCAGCTGTTCACAGGAGCTGTGTGCTTTTATCAACAGCATTGGTTCATGTGCGTGATCACGGTGGTAAAAAGCACACAGTGCGTGTTTTATTAGATAACGGTAGTACCTCGAGTTTTATTACAGAGCGATTACATGCAAAACTTAACTTACCTACAGCTTCCACATCCTCTTTAGTTGAAGGGTTGAATGCACAAACTTCACGCTTATCCAGAAAATGTCTTGTAACCTTATCTTCTCTTATATCCTCATATGAAACTACCACTAATTGTTTTGTCGTCCCACGTATTACTCAAGCGTTACCTATTGTGCGTATCAATAATACATTATTAAAAATTCCACCTAACTTAACTCTGGCCGACCCAACCTTTAATGTTCCATCCGAAGTAGACATGCTTCTTGGCGCGGACATATTTTGGAGCGTGCTAGGGACTCACAACATCTCGCTCGGCAAAAACTTGCCCACATTAAGTAAAACCGAATTCGGCTGGTTGGTTTCCGGTCTAGTCGAACAAACAAACATCAAATCACTTACTACAGTCCATTGCAACCATGCTATCATTACAAATGAGCAACTGCATGAGCAGTTGACGGAGTTCTTTAATCAGGAACACGTCCCTGTGCGTAGTCAGATTTCAATTGAAGAGCAACAATGCGAACAAAACTTTAAAGATACTACACGTCGTGACTCTGATGGTAGGTTCATTGTTGCTATTCCATTGAAAGAGTCCCCCGCTAGGTTGGGTGACTCGTACGATCGGGCCCTGGCTAGGTTTGTATCATTAGAGCGTAGATTTAGCAGAGATGCAACATTCAAAAAGCAATATTGCGAATTTATACAGGAATACATTAACTTGGAACATATGGTAGAAAACACAAACCCTAAAGGTGATACACATCCATACATACTACCACATCACGGTGTTGTACGCGAAACGAGCTTGTCTACAAAATTGCGAGTCGTCTTCGACGGGTCCGCCGTCACAACGACGGGCTTGTCGGTTAACAACATTCAAATGGTCGGTCCAACCGTGCAGGACGATCTAGTTAGCATTTTAATTAGAATGCGACAACATAAGTTTGTAGCAACAGCGGACGTAGAAAAAATGTACCGTATGGTACTCATTAATGAAGAACAACATCAATTGCAACAAATATTGTGGCGGTTCGAGCCTCACGAAAGTCTTAAACAATATAAACTAAGAACAATAACATATGGATGTGCCTCATCTCCTTACCTTGCTACTAGATGCTTAAAACAAATAGGAATAGAATGTCATAATCAAACAGTTTCAGAAATCATTCAGCATGATTTTTACGTCGATGACCTCATAACCGGGGCATCGTCAGAAAAAGAATTGATCACCATTTGTCAAGAGATCATAAAACAGCTTAAAGGTGGCCAATTTCACCTACGAAAGTGGCATTCAAATCACCCTCATATAATTAATAAAATCATTGGAGAAGACAGTAGTGATGAGCTACTCAACCTCGGTAACAACGAATATTCTAAAACTTTAGGCTTGTTGTGGTCTTGCAAGGAAGATAAATTGTTATATTCAGTTAACATTAACGACAACAATCACATAAGTAAACGTCACATATTAGCCATCACGTCACAGATTTTCGACCCATTAGGATTAGTCAATCCTTGTATACTTACAGCAAAAACAATACTGCAAAGGTTGTGGGCAGCAAAAATCACATGGGATGAAGCGGTTCCTTTGAAATTTATAAAGCTTGGAATAAATTTGTTGATTCGTTAAAATGTCTTAATAACATTAAAATTCCAAGATGTATACTTGGTGATTCTCCTAAGTGTATTGAAATACATACATTTAGCGACGCGTCACTCTTAGCATTTTCAGCATGCGTTTATCTGAAATCTGTATCACGTAATAACACTGTTTCAGTTCACCTAGTAATAGCGAAGAGCCGCGTAGCCCCACTGAAGCCCACAACTGTCCCTAGGCTCGAATTAAATGGTGCAGTTCTCGCTGCCAAGCTTGTGGAGAAAGTAAAGGCATCTTTAAGATTAAAGATATCAAATTGTACCTATTGGTGCGATTCCACAATCGTTTTAGGCTGGATTAGATCATCAAAACAACATTTACTTAAGCCATATGTTTTCAATAGACTACAAGAAATCCTAGATAGGTCTGACCCATTGTCATGGCACTACGTGCCCACTAAATTAAATCCAGCCGACACAGGCTCGCGCGGTGCCAGCGCTGCACAGCTCCAAGACTGTTCTTTGTGGTGGACAGGTCCACCGTTCCTATCACAGGATAAACTAGCATGGCCTAGACAACCGACCCACTCTAAAGACACTGAGTTGCCAGAATTTAAAGTACAGTGTAATTTAAGTTCTGACAAACCAGACTTTGATACACATATTTCCAATTTCATAAAGCAATTTTCCAATTTAAATAAATTACAACGTATCTTAGCTTATGTTCAACGGTTTTTACACAACTATTTTCATGCAAGTGACAAGCGAACTGGTTATTTAAAAATTTCCGAACTTCATTCTTCACTGAACGCCTTATGTAGGTTCGCCCAGCGTGAAACATTTTTAAAAGAAGTTAACATTTTAAAATCGAATTTGCCGTTACCTATGAAAAACAAACTTGTAAAATTACATCCTTTTGTTAACACAGCAGATTCCCTTTTGAGAGTAGGTGGCAGGCTATCAAATTCGTATTATGATTTTGACACGAAACATCCAATATTGCTCCATTCATCACATCATGTGTCATCACTCCTACTCAAATATTATCACATCATACTTATGCACGCCGGGCCACAATTAATTCTATCCACATCACGTCATAGGTTTTGGATAGTCGGTGGTAGAAACCTGGCTAGAAAAATTGTGCATAAATGCATTAAGTGTTGCCGTTTCTCAGGAAAGGTCAGACAGCCTATAATGGGCAATCTTCCTGAGGAACGACTTCATGCTGACTTTCCTTTCTCCAGCACAGCTGTTGATTACGCCGGTCCAGTGATGATATTGAACCGAAAAGGCAAGGGTAGCAGGCTAATGAAATCCTACTTGTGCATCTTTGTCTGTATGGCTACCAAAGCTGTACACATTGGAGCTTGTGACCGACCTGAGCAGCGACACTTTCCTAGCAGCATTACATAGATTCATCGCGCGCAGGGGAAAACCGACGAACGTTTTCTCTGACAACGGTAGATGTTTCGTAGGTGCAAGCAACGACTTAGCTAACTTTTTTAAACAAAACTTGAGTAGCATCAGTGAACAAGTAGCTAACCTGTCAATCCATTTTCATTTCTCTCCCGCGTATTCGCCACATTTTAATGGTTTGGCTGAGAGTGCAGTTAAATCGGTCAAGCATCATCTTAAGCGTACAGTAACTTGTGCTAACTTAACTTACGAAGAACTTAACACGGTTCTGGCACAGATAGAGGCGATCCTAAATTCAAGACCTCTGACACCGTTATCTTCTGATCCTATGGATCTTACTGCCCTTACCCCGTCACACTTTTTAATTGGACGACCGGTAGCGTTACTTCCCTCTTCTCACGTCGAGGAAACAGCTGCTCCACATACACTTTCACGATACAAGAGAACACAGCAGCTCAAGACCCACTTCTGGAATCGATTCTACAAGGAATACATTTCGGAACTTCAAGAACGCCACAAATGGAGCAAGGACGGCGGCCAGATCAACTTAGGCGAAATGGTGCTCGTCAAGGACGACCGGCTGCCTCCCAATCAATGGCTGCTGGGGCGCGTGACGCATCTCTACCCCGGCACCGACGGTGTGACCCGCGTCGCCGACGTACTCACCGTGTCTGGGACCCTCCGACGTGCCTTCAATCGGCTATGCCCGCTGCCAGTGGATGACCAGATCTGCACTCCTGGGGGCCAACATGTTAACGCGTAGCGTGTGTGTGCAGCACTCACACACGCACACCCGACGTCTGCATATACACGGCGCAGCAGGCGACCCTCCCCTCACTCTTTATCCTCTCAATGCAAAGGACGCACGTCATTATATTTGTAATTTTTTTATAAACATTAAATGCATGTCAAATCAAAGGACTTGTACTACATTACTTCAAGACCCACGCCGTTCGTTATACCGTAAGACGCTCCAGTTCCAACAAAGCCACAAGTTAAATTGTGTATATTCTCTTATATTTGTGTGTCTTGCAAAAAAGGAATAAATTTCTTCTTTCTTTCTTTTCTTTCTTAAGTTAAAGTTAGTGTTATACCATAACAAAACGTCTTAAAATTGTTTAGGATTTTATCAGCTGTTGGGTTTGTTGGATTGAATACTCTTGTATAGGTTTTTCATCTTAATTTTTTTATTCAAAATTAAGTCACACCGCACACATTGAACATCGACCATTGCATGAAAAGTATTTTACGGTGATGATTAGTTAAACTCACTGAACCACCTGGGGCCCGATTTTTGAAACCACGTGTGTGAAAATACCACTGGATTTGAAATACGAGTACCTTCGAAGATAATTACGGCTCTCATTAATCTTGTGAACTAGTCAACAATTTTACTAGAGCTGTAGTTCTGAAGATGTAAACAGATTTATACCACTTTCGAGTGACGTGCTTTAAAAAATTGGGCTCCTTATGCCGAAGTATTCCAGGTTAATTTCAAGACACAGTGTACCTATTTTCTACGCGACTTGTTAACCGCCGCATTTTCACGCACAGTGCGTCAAGACTTTCAAATTTGCATTGCGCGCCTCAAGGAAACCGGAGATTTTAAACTTAGTAAATTCACTAAATCTAGGCTGGTACTGATTCGACATGCCCAGACGCTGCCATAGATTAATGGAACAGGCACGCCAAGCGATACTGTAGCAAGTTTTGGGTTGATACTGTAGGTATTTATAATTTTAACTTCTCTCATGTGAGACGACGCAGTGTAAGGACTTTTAAATTTGTTTGGAGGATTTTACAAAAATGACGTGACGTGTTACATTTTTCTTTTGGTGAGACGTGTGTTTAAAAAATGTTACATTACCATAGTCACTAGATGGTAAAATGCGCTAGTTTTTGAAGGAAATTCAGAATATGACTATTACAAGATATGAGATATGGGCAGCTCAAAGTGAAAATAATCATTGCTTTAATAAGCTACCGTAGATTACACACACAAAGGTGTTTGAATAATTATGATATGTACAGTGACCAGAAAACTTTGTTCAACGTCACAAAATAAAAAATAGGTACAGAAAAAATCGACTTCAAGAAAATTACAGAGAAGTTAAAGCAAATATTCCTGATTTAATCTGAATGTCCTAGGGTTTAGAAGTCATGTCTGGTCTAATCTATTCTTTGTGAGTAAGCATTTGAGCATTTTACCTCAGTATTTGTTCAGTTGAAGGCGAATTGATTCGTAAATCCGATTTGGTTTTCGCTTCGTAAATGAGTGCTGTTTAGGATGGTTAGGAATACATTAGAATTGTTTGGAATGCATTAGAATGGTTAAAATTTGTTAGAATGGTTGCTTGTTGCTTGGTTTACATGCAGATACTACGGCAAAGTAAAGAGTTGTGGGTTCATGTAAAATATACCCATCTTAGGGATTTTCAAAAAACGAGTCTATTCTTTCCTTAAAAGGCCGGTGTCGATTGCTTTCCTTCAGGTGACCCGCATGCTCGTTAGCCCCGGCATGCAGAGAAAATTACAGGGAACAGCAACTAGCAAATAAAAGGCAAAATCTAAAGATTATGCATTCTTTAACAAACTCTTTATATTAATCCAACAATTTCTGCCAAGCTGGTCTGGGTGCAAAGTAAAAACATAGAATGTACCTACCAGTTGCTAACCTTCCGCAAATGGGAGAAGCCCATCGAAGGATGGGCGAAAATTATAGGAATCATGTCATAGGCGATGGGGCTAGCAACCTATCCCTATTTTGATTCCATTTATCATCTATACACCTGTAGGTCTTGTTATCTTAGGCATTGTCTACCCCGCAAGGGATAAAAATGTGATTTGTGTATGTGTGTACATGTATAATCTAGTCTAATATAATAAAATGACAACCACGCGCCGCGGGCGCGAGCAGAAATGAGATCAAAATAAAAATCAAATTATGTCGTTTATTGCATAAGGCGCCCTCTGGGGTATTTAATTATGGGTGGTTCTACTCGCAAGGGAATTTTCCGCGGCTCACCTTATTTTGTATAGTTTTTGTAGGAAAATTATATTGATTAACGATCGAAACCGTAGAACTAAATGGTTTCTAGTATGACACTAAAAATTAGCTCATCCCTTAATATAATATCTTCCAAAAATCGTACTTTAAAGTGCCAAATTCTCAGTCTCCAGGCATGTCTCTCGGACGAAATGAAAGCTTAAAGGCTGCATCATAACTTTATTTTGAGTATGTACGGTATATCTGCACTAAAATAGAAATCTATAATATATGTAATTTCAATCTGTTTGTCGAATTTCACCGTAAATGCGAAACTTATTAAAAAAAAAGTGCATTATATTTTGTCTCTCGGTTTTTACCTCAGTCTCCTGCTACATCAAAACACGTTAAAATCTGTTTGAATTACCGCGTCTAGCGCGTTGCTGTCCGGTCTGAATGAAAGATCGAAGTGAAGTTAGCTAACAACCACTCGCGTCCGTCTTGGCTCGCAGTTGGCTTAGTCGCTACGGCAAGTTGTGTGAGTGAGGTTGTGCTACGGCCAGTCAACTTAACAGTAACCTGGTACGTATTTATTTAAAATCCATTGTTTTCTGCATACTTTTTTTGCATTCATAGGTCGTAAATTCGTTACATTAGAGTACAGAATTGCATAATTTCAATATTAATGTTGCATTAACGTAGTTATTGGCTAAAAACATAAAATAATCTCAGTATCCTGTCCTCAGTCTCCTGGAAACATAATAGCCAGGAGACTGAGGATGAATCAGGAGACTGAGAGTCATTAAGGATCCGCACGAATAGTAATCCAGTTCATCATGATTGATATATTAATTATTAGTACATTTACGTATTATTTGATTAGTTACATATTATTGATCATAGTTATCATAAATTAATAAGCTGGGAATTACCTGAAGCAAAAACTCCGATTTATATATATAATAAAACTTCATTATTTATTGATTAAAAACAATATTTTTTTCTACATTTTCATCTGAAATTAAATAAGTACATTTTTAGATAGAAAATGTAAAATATGTGTAGGCAATGTAAAAAACCGTATATACATTTCATTATATTCTTTTACAGAAAAATGGCAAAATGGCAAAACCAAAAAATATTACTAAGGAAGAAAGATTAGAGAAAAAAAGGATAGCTGAAAGGCTTAGATATCAAAAAATTAAAAATGATCCTACTAAATTAGCGGCTCAAAAAGAAAAAAGTCGGCAAAAATATTTAACTAGAAAAGAAAAGGGCCAAAGAAAATTAGTATCAAATATGTCGGATCGTGAAAAACGTCAAGCCCGCAAAAAATGGAGAAACTATTCCAAAACTCATTATGATAAAAAAACTGCTCTGGAAAAGGCGGCAAGAAAGTTTGTAAGAGAAAACACGCCATCTAGTTGCGATGAAAATGTAAACTCAAATCAGCAGCAGCAAGTCGTAAATGCACAAAATGTGACACCTAGATTAGCACAGGCACGAAAAAGAGCGTTGAGGCAGCGTAAGAAGCGTAACCAAGAACTTCAAAAAAAGAATGATTTTATACGTTCACTAAAAACCAAGTTACAGAAGTATAGAAAAAGATACCACAGGCTGAAGAGAGAACGAAAAGAACAGCTCCCACAGGAACTAACGCCTTGTACCAAGATGAAAAAATTAGCTGAAAACCCAGACACACGAGTCGAAGTTGTTAAAAAAGCTTTGTTTGGTGACACTTTAGAAAAGCAATTATCAGAAAACATTACCAACTTGAGCACAAAGAGTGAGAAACGAGTTGCAAACAAATTGCTTA
The DNA here is from genome assembly GCA_932294345.1 of Pandemis cinnamomeana. Lineage (NCBI taxonomy): Eukaryota > Metazoa > Arthropoda > Insecta > Lepidoptera > Tortricidae > Pandemis > Pandemis cinnamomeana. Next base: position 6,108,116 of record OW028721.1, read on the forward strand.
TGGGACGTGTAGTTAAAAAAAGTAAAATTTGGAAATTAAAAAACAAACTCATCACGTACAAAAAGGTGTGGCACTCACAAAAACAAAACAAATTAAACGAAAAAACAAGAAAAACCTTCAAGAATGAGGTACAAAAATTTCTAGAAGATGATCAATACAGCAGATTGTGTGCCGGCAAAAAAGAATTCATCACTAAAAATAAAGTGAGAAAACAGAAACGCTATCAACTCGATACTCTCAGAAACTTGCATAAAGAGTTTTTAAAGTCTGGCAACGTTCTCATCAGTTACTCAATGTTTGCTAGGTTGAGGCCTTTCTGGATAGTGGCTCCAAAAGTAATTGACCGAGATACTTGCATGTGTACTCTACACAGCAACATACAATTAGTTGTCAGTGCTCTAAACACTGCAAAACTTCTGAAAGACACAAGCTACCAAAGTTTATTAACTTCTTTATGCTGCGACAGATATAATGAAAGGTGTTTAGAGAGAATTTGTGAATTATGCTCTGATAAAGCCATTTCATTTAGCGAAGACTTTGACGACACAAAACTGGTTACCTACCAACAGTGGGTTTCTTCAAAAGAAATGATTGTGGACCCTAAGACAAAAAGAGAACGACCTGTAACCAAACAAAAGAAAGAAAATATTGAAACATCAGCTCGAGACCTTAAAGTTAAACTGGAGAACGATTTGGTTAAACTTTTCAAACATGAATTGAATATTGTTCACCAGTATCAATCACTAAAAATGATAAAGCAATCTCTAACTGAAAAGGACGTTGTAGTCCACATGGACTTTTCGGAAAATTACTGCACAAAATATAATGAAGAAATTCAGTCTTTCCATTTTGGGGGCTCCCGGACACAACTCTCGCTTCATACAGTTGTTGTATATTTAAAAGAGTCGACTAGATCATACTGCACAGTGTCTACAAACTTGTCTCATAACGTGAACGCCATCTGGGCCCACCTTAAGCCGGTTTTAGAAGAGTTGCCAGAAAAAGTTGAAAATATACACTTTTTAAGTGATGGGCCTGTCACCCAATACAGAAATAAATATATGTTTTACGTTTTGGCCTGCAAAATTCCAGATTTGTGCCCTGGAATCATAAACTGGACCTGGAATTACACCGAAGCAGGTCATGGAAAAGGAGCACCTGACGGTGTTGGAGCGGTTTGTAAAAGAACAGCAGACAATATAGTGGCCTATGGAGGTAATATAACTAACCTCAACGAGTTTTGTGGAGCTATTCAAACCAGATGCCCCAATATAACACTGTTTGTTGTTAATGATAGTGATATAGATGACATGTCGCGATTGATTTCAGAAGATCAACGAAGTTTGATTCCTTTTACTGGCACATTAAAAGTCCACCAAGTGCAAGGAAATGCTTATTTACCTAAAAGGCTCATAATGAAGTCTCTTAGTTGTTTCTGCGATAATAACGGATGTGAACATTACCGACTGGGTTTACTAAAATACAGCTCAGAATCAAGGAATAGGGTCGATGCTGTCTATGGAAATTTAGACTCGGAACGAACTGAAGCTGATAGTCCCACTACCAGCATTATGGGACGTAGACCTTTTACCGAATCAGGTCGGGTGCAGTCTGGCATATCAGAATTAGATAACCTAAGCACTATGAGTAATCTCTCTCTCAATTTGGAGAATCCGGAAATATTAGCCGATATGCCAGACTTAGAAATTGACCCTACTGATCTCTTCCCAAATGAGACCATTGCTAGTCCAACAAAAGCCGAAAATTCTAAAAAGTTCGTTGATTCCCTAGATGAATCAAAAAAGGGCACACAAAAAAGCAAAATAAATACAGACAAAGACTCTTCACAAGCTGATAAAACAAATAAGATAAAGAAAATTACAACTAAGAAAAAACTCAAAAACAAACCAAACAAAACAGCCGAAAAAGACAAGAAAAAAAAATCGAAAGCTGGAAAAGCGAAGAGGGCAAATGACAAAGAATCGGATGATTGTTGTTGCCTTATCTGTGGTACTTTATATAGTGAAGATACCACGGGAAACGATTGGGTCCAGTGTATTTTATGTCGTCAGTGGGCACAAATTGGTTGCATCAAAAGTGACTCTATCTCATTTACATGTCCAGATTGCTCGTCGGACTCTGACTACAAAGAATACTGTCTTTAGACTGAAGATTGAGATGTTTTTCTTTTTAAAAGGATTGATTTTTGTTTACTTAAATACTAAAAATTTGATTTGAATGTTGCCATTTTGTAGTAGTTTAGAAAACTTGTTATTTTTCATAATTTTATGCAAAGTTCCTAATCTTATAATGATGAGACTGATTAAGTAGTACTTTTAAGTTTTAGATTTTTGAGTTTTTAACTCTGTAGTTGATGTTAATGAATAGTGAGATTACTGTTAAGTTACAAATAATGAAACTATTGAAGACTGATGTAACCTTAAAGGTTTTGTAATAAATGTAAGTTGATTTAATTTTCAATAATTATTTTACAAACTTTGACAATGTTTGTTGTGTAAAAAATACAAAAAAAAACTATTTGATTCATTTTTAAAATTCTCTAATTTTGTAATAAGGATACTAATTTGTGTCATTTTGTGATTACTTGTGAGTCAAGGTCTTACAATAAAAGTGTTCCATGGAAGACACTATTGTTATGCCAGTATTATAATAAACTATTTTTATTAATAAAACATAATTTTATTTCAATATTTACAACGGTTTTGAGTTTTTTTTGTATCAATACTCAGTATCCTGTTCATAGCCTCAGTCTCCTGGGCCCATATTTTTTTTAAATGGTCATAAATTTGGTATATTTAATTTTTTTGACTGGCCCGTTTGAGATCAGTAAAATAACGACCTAAGCTAGACGTCAAGCTACTTTTCTGACCTTAGATGCTAAAAAAATGTTGTGCCATAAATCACTTCATTTTCGTCCCTCCTGAGTAGAACCACCCTTATACTGAAAACTAAAGTATACATTTAGTCCTAAATACTTTTTAGTCGCCAAAACAGTACTTTAGTAGTTTTATAAATATATTGTAAACAGGCCGCCATCTATCGTCAATTAGAACAACTATTTTCAACGTACCAAATATCCAGAGCCGTAATTAGAATCAAATAATTTTACCGAATAACGCACGGCTATGGTCAGTAATGAAATAACAATACATCGCACCTCTATTGCAACAACGACGTAAATGCAAAATTTTCAATAAACGACTTAATGATAGGAAACGGTCCGAAATCGATCGAACTTTTTGGTACTACATTGACTTTCAAGTTTTTCCCGCAAAATTCCACCAGAGGGCGTTGCGTCATTATTCTTTTGAGCGGCTATTGAAACCAACAATGACTGATTGGTCAGTTGTTCGCGGGGAGTGGAGAAAGTCAGGCTGTACATCGACGCAAAGGTAATTACGCCTCACTTTTTTGCGATTTAAAGAACAACATTGACATAAAGGTCTTATACGTCATTTTTAGCGTGTCACTGATGTATATTTAGATAAAATATTCTTTGCAATATTGACGTTTGTCGCAATTAAGTCATTGTTGTTCCCAAGTAAAATGTATCTTTATTAATACGACATTGACTTAATTGTGTTATACGTCATTTTTGCATTTTACTAACATAAAAATTAGATCAAATATTTAGCGTAATATCGACGTTTTGTAGCAATAAGTCATTGTTGTTCCCAAGTAATGTATGTTTATCAATACGATATTGACTTATCTGTGTTAAACGTCACTTTTACATTTTACTGACATAAAATTAAGATCAAATATTTAGTGTAATATCGACGTTGTTCCCAAATAATATTGTGTCTGTTTTGTTATTTTGTTACACTTTATTCTTTGAAATCTACTATTTAGGTAGTTACTTTGATATGCCAATTAAAAGTGTTCCTTATGGTGACTGTTCGTTTTAAAATAAATAAAGAATATTAATGCAGAACTGAAGTTTTATTTCTCTATGAATTTATCGTTGGGTTGTTTTGCTTATAATTAGTTGGTAAAACTGCTGCTTATAATAAAAATATGTTACTTACGTTATATTTTAACTGCATATTTATTTAAACAATTTTATTACAATGCTGGTTTAATTTTTGATTTTAGTTAATAATAAGTATTAAGCATTTATGTCGTTATTGCTTCCCAAAAGTTGAATACTTTTAAATATGTTCGATGAACAACGACTTAAATGTAGGTACCTTCAAAATAAAATGGCAATAACCAAAAAAATAAAAGATTTAAAAAAATAAAATAAAACTATAAAAAAGGCTTATATAATAATGTACTATTTTATGATTCAAACTACATATTACTAAACACCTAACGAAAAAAATTTACAGTGATTACAGTGAAATAAAATTTTCAAATGCATTTTCTCAAAAAACACAAAACTTGCATTTACGTCGTTGTTGCAATAGAGGTGCGACATTTTAATAGCAAATATCGCACCTCTATTGCAACAACGACGTAAATGCAAATTTTGTGTTTTTTGAGAAAATGCATTTGAACATTTTATTTCACTGTAATTACCGTTTCCTATCATTAAGTCGTTTATTGAAAATTTTGCATTTACGTCGTTGTTGCAATAGAGGTGCGATATTTTGAAGTAACAAAGTTCTGAGTTGTACACATATTATTCTCCGTGACTGTTCATGAATTGAAAGAACTTCGAATATTATTAAATGAACATTTTATCCATATTAACATAATTTGCCACTTAGTTAATTTCATTTCTTTTTATATTTGTTTTAGATTTCCATCCGATGATAATTTAAAACAACAATGGATCACAAAAATTAATAGACCGGATTGGGCTCCGACAAAATATACAAAGATTTGTTCTTGCCATTTTAATAATGCAGACTTTATAGTGACAAAAAAAGGCTATAAAAGATTAAAGAAGGGCATTTTACCTAGTTTAAAACTGGATTTGTCGGTTGGTTTCGATATTGTTTGTATAATCAACTTTTAATTATTTTGGGAGAATAAGTACCTATTTCATTTTATTTCTTATATTACAGCTTAAAAGAAAATTACCAGAGCCAACTGTCAGCCCATACATATATTTATGACATCTTTAGATGGGAAAATAAGACCACCTTTATTTTTAGTTTTTATTAAATAAAGGTCATCATCGTCGTAGTTATTAGCATACAATGCTTTATGGCAGCTCTCGCATTTGATGTTGGAATGTAAATATTTCACTACGTACCCAGATATATATGCTACTATTTAACGGCGCAAATAATCACCTGTCATTGTATTTAGTTGCTCATCAAATTCTAACAACAAATCATCAGGCATGGGTTCGACATCCGTGTCATTCAATGACTCCAAGCTCGAATCATTTTGTAAAATCCGATAACGTTCTGATGTGATATTAATTTTTTGTACAGAGGATTCGTTCAATATGGAAATATCCTCTAAAGGAATGCAATTTCCTCTGAAACCCTCTTTCAGTTCTGTATTAATTAGAGTTTAGTAACCTACGGGTTATAATGAATTTCAGTACAATATTACTACCCGGCGAAAGCCAAGGGCTATAATGACTTACTTTGAGTAAGGTTTACATGATATATAATTAGCCATTGTCGAGCAGGTGGTGTGAAAAATAATTTATAACCTACTTAAACTGTCTCCAACTTATTTCTTGTATTGGTTGTCTGGAAGAGATCGCTATTAAACGATAAGACCGCCTATTGTCTACTTTGTTCTTTGTTTCTGTTATGTTTTGTACTGATTTGTGGTGTTCAATAAAGAGTATTTGTATTGTATTGTAATAATTTGTCTATTATTTTACATAAGTACAATATACATCTAAATCAGTAAAAATGGTTACCCTTATTTTATTCATTTTAACACAAACTTTTTGAAGCTTAAAGTTCTGAGTACGTCCCATTACTTTTACACTAATTGACATCTAGTATGAGATAGCTGAACTACGTAGTGACGTCAATGTATCGCTGTTAACTTGCTAGGCGAGTGGTTTTGCTACTAACCGACGGATGGAAAATTGAAAAGTGGGCGGAGTTTCACAACCCCTCACCCCGCAAAATGTCACGCAATGTTTCATAGGGAAATCTTATTACCACGCCTCCTCTTTGTTTTTGCTCTGTGATGTCAACGGTGTGCTCACGTGCATTCATTGTGCGCGAGGTTTCACCGCTAAGATCGGCTATATAAGCCATCTTCGGGCGCATGAGCGTCATACTAACTAGGAGTCGAAGTGGTCGCCATGGCCGAAATCGGTCGGAAGGATCATCATCATCATCATCACCTACCATGTAAAGGATAAAGACGTGATTTATGAAAATAGGTAGGAGTTTGTGTGTTTATTGTAAATGGTAAACTCTAGATTAATAAACCGACTATAAAAATCTGTGGCTGATAGAAAGCTATATAGCTAGGTAGGTACTCGTATAAAAAGGCAGCCAACTATGAAATTCCCTTGTCTGGTTTTGATCAGCAGCAGTAACCAGCATGGCCGATTTAGACAATTCAATCATAACTTAATCTATTTACTAAAAATACTCAGCGATTCCATTTTAATTCGACAAATGGGAATCCAGTAGTTTGAGGGACTTATATTTTCCAAGGATGTCTTTATACTGGAAACGTCTGAAATTTATGCAAATTCATTTTGGTACCTACTGAAGCTTTATGAATAAATCACGTCTTTATCCCTTACAGAATAAACAGAGCTTAAGGTAACAAGGCCTAAAGGCGACGTTTAGCATGATTGTGGGCTGGTAGGTGGAAAGGGGAATCCAAATAACGATGGGTTGCTAGCCGCATTGCCTATGGCATAATTCCTAAGATTTTGGCGGCCTCAAAGATCAGCTAATAAAATTCAGAGTTTTGTTTCTCCTGTTTACAAACTTATTTTTTTCCAAAAGTATGCTTGTTTGCTGAGATAACAGCTATGTTTTTCTAGCAATACCTCCGGACCTTAGTCAAGAGTGGCGCCAACTGGTGAACAAAGAAACAATAGTCCCCATTGCGAAGATGACTTTTGAATACCTAGTTCTTGACAGTTGACGCTAATAAATATTCTATTGTACCTATTAATATCGTAAGGGTTTATTTTGGTTTGTTTATAAAACGCATTTCGACAGCTTAGGTACGTGAAAAGTCGAATAAAATTCGAGGTACGGTCAAGTGCAAAAATAAATTGATAGGAACTTCTCAAAAATATGTCCCACGACCTTATTACGCCGGTGCTAGAGCGCGTGGTACTTATTTTTGAATCTTTGTCTAAATACATATTATTACACTTGACTGTACATAAACCATCGCCACATAAATTGACATCTACCAGGAACTTTTGTAGTAAGTTCGCGTGGTCGTGATTTTGTGTGGCGAATAGCAGTCCTGTCTTAATGTACGGCCTTTGGGGTAGAGTAGAGACGGGCAGAGTGACAGGAGGTGTCAAAGGGTTCTGTGCAGCGTGCACTCAGGATACTCACGTACATTTGCTTGTGTTTAACATGAACGCCGCACGCCCCGCCCCGCTGCACGCTCCGCTCGAGCGTCACTTGTTTGGTCCATGATTTCGCTGTCGTTTCCAGCATGAACTTTATAAGCCCCCCGCTGCCGAGGGGGTTAAAGACAACGTGGAACTAGCAGTTGTAATCAGGTTAGCGCACAATTTGCGTGTGCGCCGATGCGCGGTATATGGCGGCGTAATCCCGTCTGTTCTGTTCCACAATTGATTTTTATTCCCATTCGCCTGGAGAGCGATTTGATTTCGGTTTTTGTTGGCAATGCAATTGTTTGAATTTCCGTTTGGGTTTTCTGGTTTCGAAGCTATTTGCACAATTTCTAAGCTTGTACTCTAGTCAGAAGACTTGAAAATGTGTCGCCAATCTTGATGAAACATGGCGTACGCATTTTATTCCAATGCCTGAGTTCCTGTGTGATATGTTTCCTTCCGCTTTGCATTCATTATTATAATTAATAGGTATAAGCGAATAAAAACATGCTTTATCATTTTTTTTGACAGTTCCTCCATCAGAAAAGAATCAGTAAGGCTGATTGTCACATCGACTTGTAAGTGACAATAGGCTTTGATGTTTTAAGCCCCACTGAACCCTAGAGTGGGGGGTGCGAGTCGGGTTACCTTCGCGTGTGGTCCAGAGCTGCGGTTCGTTTTTGGATTCGTCCGGGGGGGAAGAGTAGTGCTTGGTCCGGTGCACCCTGAGCATCGGCTAATGATTTCCTGGTAGTTTCTGAGGGAAATCATTGACCGCTAGCTAAGAGCTCGACAGGGGGGAGGGGGGTCTTTGACCGTATCACCGTAAAACGTTGCCAACATTTTGTCACAAGATTTTTGAATTATATTTTTTACCGCACACTTGTCATTTAAACTGACATTGGCCCATGCCTTACGGCCGCCATTAAGGAGAAAAAAAAGAAAGACCCTAGAGTGGTAAGGAACTTTTTTGGTTGACCAGACGAAATCGCGGGCTGAAGCTAGTCGATTTATCGTCGTTATCACGTCAAAAGTTGTGTAGTTGTGTATCAAACATTCGGTAACTATTCGCAGTGTTTACGCAAACAAAAAAACCATCGCTTTCCTATGAGAACAACCGCCAATTTCACGTACCGTTTCATTCGACATACTTACCCTCATTATGTAGCGCTGTCACACTTCATTAGCTGTGAAACTGCGATTGAGACGTCAGATGCGCGCGCGCGGGATTACCGGCGACGCCCGACGCCGCCCGACGCAGCCCGACGCGTGCCGAACGCGTGCCGAAGGGCGCCGAAAGCTGGTCGTGCCGAATCGTGAACGATGAACATCATTAATTAAGACTGGACTTGACGTGGACTCTGTTTGAGATAGTTGACAAATAATCAGTAAATTAAACACAGTGAATCCTTAGTAAGACAAGTTCTGTACTTGTCATCCCACTATGTAATTTTTTTCCTAAAAAGTTTCAGTGAAATTCGTGTCCTATCAACAATTGCCACACGACCTCTGTGGTGAACACAGGCCGAAGAAGAAGTTCCTAATTGTATTTTCAAGCATTTTTTTTCCAAATACGAGGGCCGTTTGATAAGTTTTATTCATAATCAAATAATTCCCACTATCAAACCCGAGGCGGGTTAGCAGATGGCACTGTGAGTTCCCAATATCCAACCTGGGTTGGATAGCAAGGTTGGAAGATGGGAATCACACTTTACATACCTACTATTTTATACAGTCGATATTGAAGTTACAAATTGTATATTTAGAATGGACGGGCCTGATTATTGATTCTAACCCGCCGGCGTAGCACTTGTTTAGGAAGTTCGTAGCATTTACACGCGTAGAACGTTGAACAAACTGCGTCATAGAAAATACCTACACGTTAAAAGGTACAGTCGAGCTCTTAGAATATCATTCGAGTTAGTCTTGCTGTCTCACACAGGGACAAACCCAAAAGGCAATGAGTTCACGGACTACAGTTGCAGAGAGGTATCGGAGGTGTCAAGGTGCTCGAAAATGAACACATTTACACGTTTGACACAGTCGTGTAATCGTTGAGCAGTGCTCAAAAATATGACAGCAATATCAAAAATATGATTTATAATTATTTTCGCATGCTTACTAATTTTATTTCACCTACGTTGAGAATTAATTAACCTATTTAACGCCGGGAACACATAATATACGCTTTTTCTGAACTCTAGTTCTGGGGCCCGATTTTTGAAAGCACATCTGTGAAAGTACTACTCGAAAGTGATGAAGAATTGTGCTGAATTTGAAATACGAGTAGTATAGAAGACAATCACAGCTCTCATTAATCTCGTGAACTAATCAAAACTTTGATTAGAGCTGTGGTTTTGGATATATAAGCTGATTTATACCGCTTTCGAGTGGTACTTTCATAATTTTGGAGTCAGTTAGCACATGTGAATTTGCAGCATCTGAGAAAACCACGTTAGCATACTTTCTTTGACACAATCACAGACCAATAAAAAACAGAGCCAGCTCCCAAAGGACGCGTCAACGAGTTCCCAACATTTATACTAACAATATCAATACTACAACAATACTTTTATACGTATAATTTTTTTATTATGTCGCCACGCGACTCGTAATGGGTTAATATGTGTATTAACACAATGGTCATAAAAAAGTGAATGCGAGTGGGTGTCACTGATATCATAATCGAAATATGAAGGGTCGGGGGCGAATGTTTGTTCTAATGTTTGTGATATTGATAGAAAGGATTATGATTAAATTATCGTTGTAAAGTTAGTTTGTTAAATTGATTGTCAAGTCTGCTGTTTATTTTGCATGTGAGTCATAATGTGCATACTTAGCACTGTGCACTGTTTAAAGTTTTGATTTGTTTTTACCCGACCGCGCCAGAAGGCGTACTTATGTATCTTAAAAATAGTTTTATTGTATAAAACACATTGACCTAAGATTTTGATGATGATGAATCTGAGCTTAAGAGATTTGGAATCAGCGGTAACTAAACATGTACCTGCTTAATAAATACCTAATTGTAAATTCATCATTGCATGTAATCCGTCAAACAATATCATCCTTAAAAAAATTAAAATACATTCCAATGCCGCGGCGCCCATAAGACTCGTTTCCCATTTTTTTTTTGACACTGAATGGATTGAAATGACAGTTCTTGCATGAATGTGACGGCTAGCTGAATCTGATGCTAATTGTCAACCCATGCATGAACTGTCAAAATGAATACGACGGCGATTGCGAGCGAGTTAGACAATAAGACTACAGGCCAATAAAGGGTGTCTCTTCCTATTTTTTTTTATCAAAAAGTAGTCACACAGCTTCCAGCTTACCTAAAGAAATGTTGACTGATACCTACTAAATTAATACATCAATTAAACAGCAAAAAAAATTAATTAGGTGCCAATTACAGCCCCGTTTACCCAAATCACAAAAAAACCAGTTATACCAACAATAAAAAAATGGCATCCAATCCCACAAGCATAGCGCCAAACGCCACTTCTGCGTTCGCACGACGTAAAAGTTCGATAAAAAACGCTTTAGCCACGTGCCGAAGCATTATTCGATAACTGTCGGGGGCGGTATAAGACTATTGAGGGCAACCCTAGCAAAGTGCACTACACTATTCAACATAAAAACGACCATGCGCAAGTACCTTTACAGTTTAAATTAGAATGTTAGGATTTCGGGGATGGGTTAGGTTAGGTTACATTGAAAGAGAGTTTTGTTGCGTTTGAAATTGAGTGCGTTTTTGATGGTGCGGGATGAAGTAGGGTTGCTAGTTCTCTATTTATTGGTGGGAAAGGCCGCGTGTCAGTTCTAACACCAGTTATAATATTTTAGGTCACGTGTCAGGCACGCGTCGCGCTTTGATAAAAAACTGTAGGCCGAATAATTCGAATTATATTGTCATTCTCGTAAATGTTTAATTTTTTGCTAGGTTTCCTTTGTGGTTGATGGTAGATGGACTGTCATTACCAAATTGGATGGTAGCCTTTGTCGAGGGACACCGCTTTAAAATGCGACCGGGATGAAGTATTCATACGGTAAATTTTAGATTCTAAAGCGATGTAATTAGCCGCCTGATAATTTTCGTATGTACAAATCTAACTAACTATTGTTTGGAGTTCGCATGGAAACAAAAAAATGCCAGCAATTGACGTAAAGTAAGTGAAAATGTGAAATGTATTAGAATTATTCGTGCGATTATTTCAAGAATTAGCGAGATGCATATTTATTTACAAGTTACTGACCTAATTACTTTAAATCGTAAAGGTTTTTAACGGATTTTATACTGTTTGCGGACAGCTACCTAAATAAATGTAACGGAATGGTGAGAAAATGCTCAACTCTCGCAATTTTTTCGCTTATCCATAGAATTTAATCCGATGCGTTAACACCGTGAAACATAATCTAAGAAACTGTACGCCGATTTAAAGTCACTTTTTATAAAATACCATTCTAAACTGTTAAAATCTGTAGATATAGCACCAAAATTACCACTCGTACTATTTGGACAAACTACTTGAGAGAAATAGGTACCTAGGTAATTTTCTACTAGATACAAACACAACACACATATATAAACATGTCTAAATCCCTTAAGGTTAAATAGAGCCTAATGTAGAATACTTACTAGATACTTTACTTAAAACTCAGATTCAAAAAGCTCAAATGAGTAGAAAGCGTCAAACATCAGAAAAAGCCTAGTAACTTGCTCATAACTTTTGCCACTACTAACGCCATCTATCGCCCCCTAACCAAACTAACCACCCCGTCTTTATTTCCGTTCACGTGCCGATGCGAGCGATATTGCAACAATGGCGATGCCGGCGATACAATGGCGATGTCATCGCTGCGTCATAATAGAGGATTATTACGGACAACAGGAAATTGGCCCTCCGAGGGGTTGGAGTGATAGTTATGAAAAATATGCTGTTTTGTTAAAGTATAGAGATGTTCCATGATATTTGGAACAGTGAAGAATGTTTTAGAATACAACGTTGCTTGCATATTAAATAGAAACACTACCGTAAGACTTGGACATAATTAATGTAATAGTCTGGATTACTTTCGTATTGAGAATATCGTCCTAAAGTTCCGAACTGTTATGATTCCTCTCCTTTATTTCCCGTAGCACTACCTACTGTCCACAGATTTCTATTTCAAAATCAAGTTTAACATAGTCGACAGAGCTCCGCTTTCGCAGAGCCATTTCTAGGTATTTTTGGACCTTCGGGCCTGCTGGAGATTGAACCTAAACCTACCTCCCATTTATGATATTTATTTTGGGCAGTAGTGCCATGGGTAATACACAACTCCTCTGAGGTTTCAAACCACCCTGAGATTCTCAATCTTGAAGTAAGTCTGTAGGTTGTTTCTGTATTGTTTTGTACTGTGGTGTTCAATATACTTATATAAAAAAAACTTAAGATCACTACACACACAGCATCATACAATTCAAAATATCTGGGTTTATTGTCCACTTTGTAGTTAGTCACTTTTAATTACGTAAAAATGCATACTTACATTACCTAGTTCTCTAGATAGCGATAGAATTCAAACGCATTCAAAACTGCAAGAAACGGCTAGGAGAAAAAATAAAACAAGTTTTTTTTTAATAACATGCTAGGGTATATTTAAAATAAACGCCTAAGCTTATGCCAATAAACAACTAAAACTTGGTTTTCCTTATCACTATCTAAATCATAACTTCATTTTCGCGGTTAAACAAAACTAAATAAATAAACAAATCGTTTTCAATCCGAATCGGACAGGGGGATGCTTTCCTGAAAAAAAAGGCAATTTGTTGATATTTTGAATTGAAGTTTAAATGCAGTTAGCAAAATGAATTGCTAATGTGATTATTTTTATAACTAAGTTAGATAAATTAACGATCATTATTTTACAGAAAAAATACACCGATGCAGTAGTGAGACTAAGTATAAGTGTATTCTATATACATACTTATTTAATTCTATTAGTGAGTTCGTAGTTCTAATTAAATTTATTTATATTTTATTGAATTCAATTTAAATTTAATTCACTAAACAGTTTTTTTTTGTAATTCTTACCTCAAATTCTCCAATAAAGATATCAGAGTCGTCGGAATGAGGAGGCTCATCGATATTGTCCACAGCTGTTATTTGTGGCCCTGTACAAAAAATACCGTCTTTCAAGTGATTCGGATAGACCATTATCTGCTAAGAAAGAAGCGCCGCAAGAATCTTGGAGGAACATATTTTTTCAAAACAAAATCATACATATTACGTCCTCTTTCAGCTTGTATCTTGGTTATTGAAGAAAACTTCTTTAGCGGCGTTGTGCACTTTATTTTTGATGAAATTCGTCAGACGGAGGGAGAGTTGCTGCTGGGTCGCTTAAGCGGCGCTGGGAGCTTGCGCGAGTGTGCGTGTGTCGTTATCACTTCTGCCGGCACTCCCGCAGTGCTACCCGTTTTTTTATAGTTATTTCAAGAAATATTCTTAATATTGTTTTGTACATAAATGAGTTTTTATTAAATCATGAATATTCCCTATTTCGTACAAATTGCCGTCATTGCGTTCTGTGCGAGCGCGAACGCAAATCCCGCCAGCGACAGAGTCACATATTGAAACTTACGAGAACACAGGTCTTTAAAAAAATAGTGCTCTGCGACCGTACTTAACAAGTAAATTTAACAAAGAGTAATGGCTCACCCAGGGGAATGCACTCCATAGGCTCGAACAGATCCATGGAGATGAGGTCTAGAGTCGGTGACGGCGCCGGCGGCGGCAGCGCGCATGACGAAGAGATCCTGCCTCCTGCAATGACATCACATCACACTAATATTATAAAAGCGAAAGTTTGTGAGAGTGTGTGTGTGTGTATGTTTGTTACTCCTTCACGCGCAAACGGCTAGACGGCTGCAAAAAAGCTGCTAGATCATTCAATAGCTATCTTGCAGCTCACTTCTCTCACTCATAGAATGGGTACAAGCATATACACGTATTCTCTATCCGCTATACCAGGTCTGACGTCATCAAAGATGCCCCGCTCCAGATGTCGCTCCTAGCGTGTTAGGAGACGATCCAAGCAGGGCTCTTGACGCTTCAGATGAGGCAGAGACCGAAGTAACCTCGACTGTGATGGTTCACAACTGCACGCTGACTTCTCTCATTGATAGAATGGGTACAAACATATTCTATATTCAATATACCGGGTTTAACGTCGTTAAAGGTGCTCTGCTTCAGATGGCGCTCCAGGTTGGCGGTGAGAGTCCAAGCAGGGCTCTTGTCGCGGCTTCAGACGAGGCAGGACCAAGGGTAGACTCCTCATTGATGACGTACAGCTGCACGCTCGCTTCTCTTTTTGAATAAATGGGTACAAACGTTCTATATCCAACATCCAACGTACTAGGTCTGACATCTTCAAAGGTGCTCCGCTTCAGATGGCTCTCCAAGGGTGGCAGGTGAGGGTCCAAGCAGGGCTCTAGACCTGGCTTCAGACGAGGCAGGACCAAGGGTAGACTCCTCATTGATGGCATACAGCTGCACGCTCGCTTCTCTTGTTGAATAAATGGGTACAAACATTCTATATCCAACATACCAGGTCTGACATCGTCAAAGGTGCTCCGATCCAGATGGCGCTCCAAGGGTGGCAGGTGAGGGTCCAAGCAGGGCTCTAGGCGCGGCTTCAGACGAGGCAGGACCGAGGGAGGCTCCTCTTTGATGGTGCAGGGTTCCACGTTCACTTCTCCCACTGCGAGAGTAAGTGTGGTGCTACAGTCCTCATACGACGTAGGTAAATACATGATCAAGTTTTTAATTTAATTAACAGTAAAATAGATCATTGTCTTTCATTTGTCTGTAAATATTGCAGTATAGCAGTGATTTTCAACCTCATTCAATACGCGACCCCCTTTAGTGGAAAAAAACTTTCAAGGAGGGCTTGAAGAAGATGTGGCTCACACCTTCTCCTTAAATATTGTATGTGTATTGTAGGTATACATTAGTGTGTATGTATGCACGAGTTTAATGATAGTTAGTAGTTTATTTATGAATTGTTTGTTGTATTTTGAGATGTACGCTCTATTGTGGCTTTCACTATATGGATATTTTAAACTCACTCTTTGTCGGTCTCTCGCTTAATGCTCCTCTCATTTACTCAAAGGTTAACTGGTAGAGATCCCTTATAGGGATAAGTTCGCCTTTGTGCATATATTTAAGGTCTTTTTTTTTGTGATTTGTCTCTACTTCTCTATATTTGTACAATAAAGCATTTACTTACTTACTTACTTACTTACTTACTTACTTTCAGGAACTCCTACTTACCCTCGCTTTTCGTATTTTATGTTTCATTAAGTTAAACCCAAAATGTACTTAGTTACATATAAATCATTCTAGTCATGCAAATTTTGTTGAAGTAACTGCGATCTCCAAAGAAATTCTGTGTGATAATAAATAAAAGCGATACATAGGATGAAACAGAGTTCAGTAAGTAAGAGTATCATGTTCAAAGATCCTGCCTAAAAGCGATCTTCACTGATCTGATAACCGGATAAAAACTATTTTATAACAAAGAATGCGTTTCAAATTAAGTGACCATATTTTTCAGGCAATGACCCATTCGCAAAATTACATTATCAGATTGGCGAAGGCTGCCCTTCTGCGGGACTACTAATAGTCGTCTTACCATCAGCTGACAGCGCAGTGTGGAAGGCATGGTGTGGTTCCTCCACGGCCAGATGCAGGCGACCGCCGGGTTTGATGCGCGGCACCACTGTGGCTACCACTGGTACTCGAATCTGCACCGCACCTTCTGCAGCGGGAGCTAGACGACCAGCCTCCTAGATAGTACCAGCTATTAGGACTCCAGTATACAATGGACTGCTAGAGGCCAGCTGTATAGTGGGCTATTGCGTATGATGGCGGACAACTCGCAGTAATCGTAAGTGCAATGGATCGTGTTGCTATTGTACAATTTGAAACGCCAGCAAACGCTGAACTACTTAACCCCCTTTATCAAGATAAATGCAAGGTTTGGCAAGGTTCAGAGTTACCAAATAACAAGAAAAATAACCGTAAGTTAAATAAACTTGAAATACCATTTTACACATTAAAGCTTGTTACCTGCAGCCCTCATTATATGACTATCAAAATTTATAGTCATCTACCGAATTTCCTATCAAACCAGTCGGAATATAATTTATTTATTTCATATACAGTTAAAAACTTTCCCAGTGAATATGCTACTATAGTTTAAACGAGTTTTTTGACGAAGATTGTTAGCACAGTAATATTATTAAATGTATAATTCAGAGAATGTTTTTTTTTATAATATACATACATACAAAAACATACATGCAAAGCATACGCATTATGTGCAGTTATTTCACACAAGTCAAACATTTAGCAATTTTTGATTTCCTGACGACGAGATTTCTTATTTTACCTGAGATCGCGAGTCTTCGGAATTCACTACGATTTTCCCACCAATTCTCAAGTCTTCAGCAGTAGCTGGTACCAGCATCTAAAACATAGTATCATTAGGTATCCAGTTTTAAATTACTTCTGGTTTAATAAAACCGTATTAATTAAGATTCTGACGAGGTATGTTTAAAAACTCTACTCACCTGCTTTCCACCTGGCAGTTTAGTATCAATCACTTTCACCAGCACCGGAGTACTATTGTCTGGCTTCAACAAAGCAAATGGCGTCTGCCTTGTGGCCAAAGCCACTCCCATGTGGTAAGTCTTTATAGGGTCCACTATGACCCCATTGCTCATGGAACTCCAGGGCAAGTCGCTGCTCCAGCTGTCTCGGGAATCCACGCTTGGAGACGACTTAGGGGTCCAAGTCGATGAGGTTCCTTCCATTGTTGGTCCAAGGTAAGGACCCACCGAAGAGGACACTTCGCAGTGGTCGACAGATGATCTAAATATGAAGAAGGCACACTACATTAATAATATTAATATTCTGAATTTTATGAAGAAATAACAAAAGGCATTTTGCCATGAGGTCGTCAGCGTCACGTCACTGGAAAATTGGCCTCCAAACCTCTTTTGTTCCTGACCAAGTGTGACTAAATTATGACAAATCGACTACGGCTACCATGCGCGAGACCTACTCTTCGCTTGTGGCCTCTTCATTTTCCACTAAGTATCTATGTGCCTTCATAAGACAACCATCCATCATCAAGCATGTTTGAAACACCCCTATCACCCAAATTGAAAAGCTAACATTATCACCATTCGAAAAAAGTTTAATCTTCTGCTAC
The DNA here is from genome assembly GCA_932294345.1 of Pandemis cinnamomeana. NCBI lineage: Eukaryota > Metazoa > Arthropoda > Insecta > Lepidoptera > Tortricidae > Pandemis > Pandemis cinnamomeana. The sequence continues at coordinate 6,125,862 of OW028721.1, forward strand.
TTCTATAGTTTACCTGTTGGCTTCTGGTTGAGCCTCAGGCGCCGGGCGAGCGATGCGAGGAGTGGTGCGGCCACGGGGAACAGGTACGCAACCGTCTTCTGGATGAGCCTGACACGAATAAACATGATTATCAAATAAGGAAAGTATTATACCTGTTAAGGACTTAACCTGTAGATGTCGTCATACGTTGTTGTTGTCGGTAGAGCAATTAACTTGGTCCTGCGTTTAGGATCACGGCCGCAAGGTGGCGAATAGAATAACATGGTGACACTTCAGCAAAGAAAAGGGAATAGTGTTTTCAGAAAAGTTCGTTATCCTTAAATGTAAAAAAAAAACTGTTTGAAAAGCCGACAGTCCTCAGACAATGTTTCGCTTTACAAAGGTAAATTTTAGTAATAGCTTACCTTATTCTTGTGGCACACGAGGTTCGACTGCTGATTGAATCCCTTGAAGCAGATGTTGCAGCGGTAAGGCCTCTCGTTGGTGTGTGTGAATAGATGGTTCCGTAAGTTACCTAAGCAATAAATGGGATATGACCACTAGAAAATGAGTGATTAAGCATTTAAAAAAAATCAATAATTCATTACGTCTTTAGGTCAGTTTAATTGAACACTCCTGTGGTTTATCGTAGTAATTTTTTATTCAAAATTACACCGTATACTTAGAGCGTTGACTAACGTACCGAAACAGTTTTCAACGACAATTAAAACATTCTCCTAAACAATAAATAGTACTGTTCAGTTTAACTGATCCAAACCGTCTAATGGTTCGTGGTCTATCTACAGTTTGTCCACCTGATTTTCAACAGAGCTCCGCCCTTGGGCGGAACCTCCTTTTCCGGGTATTTTGCCCTTCGGGCAAATGAAGATACCTAACTAACCTAACCTACCTATTTTTGTACTAAAATAATAATCAATGATTCGAAATAGTGGCAGAATTTTTCCGGGTGGACCAAATTTGGTGGACCACGACCCTTAGCCAATTGAAGGTACTACGGTAACAGGCATTATGAGGGGTTCATAAATGTGAAGTCCAAGTCTCATATTTTTAATGATTAAAACATCTTAAGAAAATCTTATTGGATATCCATTGGAACGTTGGTCGCTAACAAGTTATAATTGATCAACTCAGTGCCACAAACCAGCGCAACATAACCTGTTTGTTCTTAAATTATAATATAAATAGACAAATCCATTCCTTCAACAGATAGACAACATCCTTAGCGTGAAAGATAAGCCTATAATAATAATGGCACTGACGTAGATAAAGCTGAAAAGTAAAGGCAGGGTAAGGAGTAAGGAAGGGTAACCTTTCTGGTGGAATCCTTTAGGGCAGATGTGACAGCGGTACGGTTTCTCGTTGGAGTGCGTCTTCCGATGGGAGATCAGAGTGGAGACGCGGTTGAACGTCTTGCTACAGACCTGGATCAACATTTACATTTTAAGACTTATTTCTATCGATTAAATAAGTTTGGTACTTGAGGTGTTTCTTGTTTTATTTTTACTCATTTTCCCTCAGAAGACTACGTGCAATTGCAAACAAACTATGTTATCACACACAATCAGATAGTTACAATTATTTTACGTCGCCCCTGGCTGTAATTAGAAATTTACCGCCCGCTACGCGAGCGGAAATTTCACTTCCTTCCCAGGGGAAGACGTAACATTGTGTACACACCTCGGGCGGTGATAAAGAAAGCCTCAGGCAGTATGTTTATCGCCCTCCCATATGGCTCGTGCGACAAGTTCCTGCGATCTGAGACAGTCTTTATTTCACCACTCTGAATGTAATGTACCTATTACTTATAATTACCATAAATAACTTGAAAATGTCTTAAACAATTCTCAAAATATAGTTTTCTATGAACATGCTCAACGGATGTCTAAAGTTTTCCTAGTAACATGAAGACAGTTTAGAATGATATTTAACTTACCTACCCTACAAAATTAACTGACGACCGGATGGCCTAGTGGTTAAATCTACTATGAAGCTTGAGGTCCCAGGTTCGATCCCTGGTCGGGGCAGAGTAAGTATGTTTATCCGTTGTCTAGTACCCATATTACAAGCTTTGCTTAGTTTGGGACTAGGTCAATTTGTATAACTATATTTATTCAACTAACTTCATCAATCATCAAGCATAAAACTTTACAATAAGTTACGCCAAAACCGAAACATTCCATCGACACGTTTCTCTACAAATTGCCCTTTAGGGGAACGCAATCACTACACAATACAATCACCCCTTTGGCGCAAATTTGTCGCAAAGGGGTAGTTCAAATGTCAAATCATCAATCGTTCTAATAATGAGTTTGTAATGATGTCTTTAACAAATGTGGTAGTTTCCCCTGCCTCTGTATTCATGTTCCTGCGATCTGAGACATTATTTATTTCAAAACCTTCTGAATGTAATGTAGTATTGATGATGCTGAATATCGTATTAATCTCGATTTCTTTACTGGATCAAATTTGGAACGGAGATAGCTGGTACTCTATATTAAAACATAGGCTACTTGTTATCCCGGAAAATTGTATAGTTCCCGCGGGATAGCGATAAACATGTCAATTGCTAATTCTACGCGAAGTCGCGAACAGGAGCTAGTCCTACTAATATTATAAATGTCAAAGTTTGTGAATATGTTTGGATGTTTGTTACTCTTTCACGCAAAAACTACTGAATGGATTTGGATAACATTTGGAACGGAGATAGCTGATACCCTAGATTAACGCATAGGCTATTTTTAATCCCGGAAAATTGCACAGTTCCCGCGGGATAGTGAAAAACTATTTTTTTGCAGACGAAGTCGCGGGCAGCATCTAGTTAAGTTATATAAGTCCTAAAACTAGGTTAATAATGATTTTGTTACTATACCTCGCAAGCATAGGGCCTCTCAGCCGAGTGTATGGCTCGGTGCTGGCTGAGCGTGGAAAGCTGGCGAAAGCTCTTCCCGCAAGCGTCACAGTGGAAGTTCCGCTCGTCCGTGTGCGTGGGGAGGTGACGCATCAAGGTATACTGATGCTGGAACTCTCTGCTACCTGTTCGCATAAATGATACAATGAAAAGTAAGTATGATACTGGATATTAAAAATGACATTAATAATAATAATAATATCTTGGGACAATTGACACCAATTGCGACCCAGCCCCAAACTAAGCAAAGCTTGTAATATGGGCACTAGACAACGGATAAACATACTTATATATATAAATACATACTTAAATACATATTAAACATCCAAGACTCGAGAACAAACGTTCGTATTTTTCATACAAATATCTGCCCCGACCGGGAATCGAACCCGGGACCTCAAGCTTCATAGTCAGGTTCACTAACCACTAGGCTATCCGGTCGTCATTGGAGATAGTCTTGTTTATAACTAGGCCTAAAACAAAAATATGTTACATACGCATATATACATAAATCACGTATTTATCCCTTACGGGGTAGACACAGCCTAAGCTAACAACACCTAAAGGCGACATTTAGCATGATTGTGGGCGTACAGGCAGAAAGGGGAATCAAAATAGTGATGGGTTGCTTGTGTTGAAAGCAATACGGTCCACAATCGGCAAATACAGATAGGTTTACACGAAAACAGCCTACAGTCGAATTGAATACCTCCCAGGGCCGTTTGGCCCAGTCATTTAAGGTTAGATTAGGTAAGAATCTCGGAATTCGAGATACCCAGCTGTAAGTCTGTAAATACTTGTATATTGACACCCTAAAAGTTGTCTCAAAACCTACATATGGTAGGGTGTGCGCAACTATTAAATTTCAAGGTCAAAGGTCACAAAAATCGGTTTGTTGCGCTTTTTTTGTAAATATCTCATTTCCTACGGGTTTTTGCTATTTGTTATTATTGACAATATTGTAGAATACAAAATTCCCTACAAATTTTGTTCAAAAATTTTTTTTATACGGTGAACCGTTTTCGAGATAGAGGGCGGAGAGCGCGCGGTCACAGCAACCGGTGCCTCCGGTCGAAAACGCGCCATATATAGTTGATGAACTATCGATATATCAATTATATTATATTTTATCATTTTTTTTCCCAACCTATTCACTTTTTATTCAGTACTAGCTGACCCGGCGAACTTTGTTCCGCCTTAAATTTGAAAAATTCCAGTGGTTTGGGCTGTGCTATCCCGCGGGAACTATGCAATTTTCCGGGATAAAAACTATCCTATGTCCTTTCCCGGGACTCAAACTATCTGTATTCCAAATTTCAACTAAATCGGCCCAGCGGTTTAAGCGGTTTAGTAAAAATAAATGTATTGAATGATATATTTTAATAAAAAGATTAATTTCATAATTTATTTGTTTTTTTTTTCATCATGTATGAAGTTATTAATATTAATTAGGTTAAAATTTAAATATAATTCCGATATTTTCATTAACAGTTCTGCAATTACATGGGCAGGTAAGTGTTGTTAATTAATACGGAATAAAAAGTGTATAAATGCGAAAGTAACTCTGTCTGTCTGTTACCTTTTCACGCTTAAACCGCTGGGCCGATTTAGTTGAAATTTGGAATACAGATAGTTTGAGTCCCGGGAAAGGACATAGGATAGTTTTTATCCCGGAAAATTGCATAGTTCCCGCGGGATAGCACAGCCCAAACCACTGGAATTTTTCAAATTTAAGGCGGAACAAAGTTCGCCGGGTCAGCTAGTACTGAATAAAAAGTGAATAGGTTGGGAAAAAAAATGATAAAATATAATATAATTGATATATCGATAGTTCATCAACTATATATGGCGCGTTTTCGACCGGAGGCACCGGTTGCTGTGACCGCGCGCTCTCCGCCCTCTATCTCGAAAACGGTTCACCGTATAAAAAAAATTTTTGAACAAAATTTGTAGGGAATTTTGTATTCTACAATATTGTCAATAATAACAAATAGCAAAAACCCGTAGGAAATGAGATATTTACAAAAAAAGCGCAAAAAACCGATTTTTGTGACCTTTGACCTTGAAATTTAATAGTTGCGCATACCCTACCATATGTAGGTTTTGAGACAACTTTTAGGGTGTCAATATACAAGTATTTACCGATTTACAGCCGGGTATCTCGAATTCCGAGGTGAACTTGCTATAATGACTGGGCCATTTTTCTATGAGTTTGAACCCTGGGGCACACAGTAATCTAGGGTCCTATTCAGGATTTAAGAAATTAAGATTTGTCAGACTTTTGGGGCCTCTGGACACGGGCACCGCGTGCTTATGTAGTAAAGACTGAACTGGAACTTCCTCCTCTTTTTTTTAAAACTCAAACATAAGACTAAGTTGCGGGAAACCGATGGATGCAGGTGGCGAGTTGTCGTGCATTATGGTGTGCTAGGGGGGAGGCCTTTGTTCAACAGTGGACGTCTTCAGCCTGATGATGATGACTAAGATGACAGAAAATAATTCGAGAAGCAAAACTAGAAATAAACGTCGTTTTTGTTTTAAAAAGGGACTAAGCCGCGGGTACAACATGGAACATAGTTAGGTATACTCACAAATGCCACATTCCCATAGTTTCACAGTACGTCCATGCCTCTTCACGTATTTGACGAAGTGAAACCGCGATCGCGGATCAGTCTTGTCCACTTTGCATGCGCCTTGGCTGCCTCGCGATCGCTCATTCAGATGAACTGTAAACGGCAAAACCGAATAACTATAGACCGACCGCTTAAATGAGTCCTTGTTAGCGCGGTGCAGGGGCGCGGGGTAGGACGACAAAGGGGGCCGAGAGAGGTGCGGGTAGTGCGCCTGCCGCCCGCACCTCTCTCGATCCCCTTTGTCGTCCTATAATTACAAGCCGAATTTAGAATTTTCGATGTTCTTATTGAGCCGTTCTGTTCACACTTGTAGGTTTCTCGAAGTTGCAAGTGAAAATTTTAAAAGTCCAACTTAGCAACATAGTTTGATTCAACCAACCCGGGTTATGATTTAGGTAAAAACAAACCCCCTTATTCATAAACGCTCTATAGGTTTCTGCTAACTTAGTAATCGTTTGTCCTTATCTGTCACTTTGACATTTACCTTTCACAGATAAGGACAAACGATTACTAAGTTAGCAGAAGCCTATAGAGCGTTTATGAATAAGGGGGTTAACTATAGACCGTCCACTTAAATGAGTCCTCGGGTAGTGTGCCTGCCGCCCGCACCTCTCTCGGCCCCCGCGGTCGTCCCACCCCGCGTCCCTGCACCGCACGAGCGTGGACTCATTTAATCGGTAGGTCTATAAGTAATACTTATTTTAATTTTAACGAAGTAACTAGTATTTTTTGTCATGTCATTTCCACAGTGCTACATTAAATTAGCATTACTGCATTATCATTACTATAGTTAATGTAATAATGTGAAACCTATTTCCCTGAATTCATATCCGAGTAAGTATAATACAGTCATAGTGATGGATGAACATAAAAGGCGTGCCCCATAAAACATGTTGAAACGAGTTCCATTTGTGAGATTAAAACACGAAGGCCTATCGGAGAATACGCAGTACATTCGTTTCTTTTATAAGGATACTTTATAGATTTGCGGGTGGGTAGGACATTGTGCAAGATCCATCCGGGTTGCTCATTAATCAGCAGTGCTTGCGATGCTGTGTTCCGGGATTGAGAGGAATTCCAGTGAAATTACAGGCACAGAGATTCTCTATCTCTACGTGCAATCTTTTGGGGTTTGAGGGTTTCCAAGGGTGGTGGTGATACGCTCGTTTTCCAGACTATTTCACAAAAATAAAATTGACTTCTAAAATTTGGTAGGTAATGCAATCTGCAAAGGTAAATGTTTCTAAATCGCTCCATACTGGACAGAACAACTTGAGGATTTATACCTTCAAGACAAATTTCTTGGGAAGACAGTTCCCATAGAAGACAGACCTCCGTGGAATAATCCTACTAATATTATAAACGCGAAAGTTTGTAAGTATGGATGGATGGATGTTTGTTTCTCTTTCACGCCAGAACGGCTGGACAGATCTGGATAAAATTAGGAACATAGATAGATTATAGTCTGGAATAAACAGATACTTTTTATCCTGGAAAATTGGGTAATTCCTGCGGGATAGCGAAAAACGAATTTTATGAAGACGAAGTTGCGGGCAACAGCTAGTAATTAATTTATTCCAGTTCCGATCCAGCGAGAATTTAAAACACTCTTCTTAGTGCACTTTTATGATCAGCAAGGAGTATGTCTGCCAAATTTCAGGTCTTATCGATAGATTGACCAATCACGTTTGTAAGTATGGAAGAAACAAAAACTTAACAGCTAATAGTTAGAGATTAAATGAAATCATTACCAGCTGAGGTGGAGCTGACGAGGTGTGGTTCCGTCGTGGTCTTCCGAAGGTACCCTCGGCTGTTCTGCTGGAATGCGGCGCTCGATGTATCAGCTTCTTGCTATAAATAAAGTCAGTCAATAATCGAACTAAAATTAAAAAAGGTCTCTTAAAAATGTTCTGGAATATTTCAGCCGGTGGTTGAGTAACATACATATAAATCCCTTACGCGGTAGACAGAGCCTAAGGTACATACATACATACATACATACACAAATCACGTCTTTGTCCCTTACGCGGTAGACAGAGCCTAAGGTACATACATACATACACAAATCACGTCTTTGTCCCTTACGGGGTAGACAGGGCCTAAGGTAACAAGACCTACAGGCCACGTTTAGCAAGACACTGAGGGCGTAGAGGTGGAAAGTGGAGTCAAAATAGTGATGGGTTGCTAGCCGCATCGCCTATAACATGATTCCTATGATTTTCGCCCATTCCCTCGATGGGTTTTTACCAGCCTAAGGTAACAAGACCTAAAGGCCACGTTTAGCATGATTGTAGGCGTATACGTGGGAAGCGGAATCAAAATAGTGATGGATTGCTAGCCGCAATGGTTGAGTTAGTTTGTCTAAATAGCCCTGTGGGTTGTTTTTCAGGATTTTTGAATAATAGTTGACAAATATTTCCAGGGTGAGACTAAATAAATCTTGAATAAAAAATTTAAGTGAGAAATCTTTGTTATGCCTCTTATTCACTAAAGGCAGCCTCAGGTCTAGCGGCTGTCTCGCCCAGAGGCCGCGCAAGCGGAGACGTTGCCTAAGACGTTGAGGCAGCGTTGAGGCAGCGTTGAGGCAGCGTTGAGGCAGCGTTGAGGCAGCGTCGACGAGGCAGCATCTCCACTTGCGCGGCCTCGGTTCGAGGCAGCCGCTCGACCCGAGGCTGCCTCTAGTTGGATAAGCACCTCTCAGAGGTGTTCAGTTCAACTAATCCAACCACAAGCTGAAATAGTACGGAAAATTCAAGAGACATTGTATGAGAGTGTGTATAAACCTAGACGTGTTGAACTTTACCATGAGATTTGCGACGAATGAAAATCGTGAGAAAACCTACACAAATTCGTACTGGGCCCGCGTAACATCTACAGCCTCTCGTTCTGAGAGGAGGTCTGTGCCCACAGACGTACCTACCTATATAGGCTAAGTAGATGATAATAAACCTGGCTACCTTTATTTCCCCACTGAGTGCCGCATCCAAATCCTTCCCGAATGTAGTTTGGCCAGTGGTGCCAAACCCCGGTTCGGAGACGAGCGACGCGATGTTGCCATCCTCCTCTGTCCATGCGAACCGCGCTTGGTCCATGCTGTCGGGGAACAAGCCTTCGCGGAAGAGGGATCTTGACACGTCGAGCTGGCAACACCGAGTCAATTGTAAGCTAAGTAAGTTTATTTAAATACTAGCGACCCGCCCCGGCTTCGCACGGTCTATTATGCATGTATTATACATATAAACCTTCCTCTTGAATCACTCTATCTTTTAAAAAAACCGCATCAAAATCCGTAGAGTAGTTTTGAAGATATAAGCATACATAGGGACATAGGGACACAGGGACAGAGAAAGCTACTTTATTTTATATGTACCTATTGATGTAGTGAAGTGAAGCGATACCTACTGAATTAAAACCCAAACATTTGAATGAAAGTCCAAAAACATAATTTATGTGACCATTTACTAAATCTTGTCATGAATTTAATTACTTTGGACACGGTGGCTGAATAACTTCTGGATCCTTGCTTGGTACAATAAAAAAAAGTGTTTGTGTTTTGCAAGCTGTGTCAAAAAAGTTTTAAATTAAAACTATCTGATTGCTAATAGTGATCCTAAAATAAAAGCCAAAATTATTGCTGGAAAGAAAAATATAAAGTTTCCGACTTACATCATTGCGACTCGAATTTGATAGTAACGGCTCCTTGTAACTAAAATCTCGTTTGTCATATTTGTCACTCAAACAAACTTTACGAATACTGAAATAAAACACAACACGAATTAAAACAATCCATCTTTGTTATAAATATCACTAAAACATAAAACACACGCGTAAAATAACGTTAAATCAACATGGTCGCGCCTCAGTTATAATTTACAACGCGAAAATAATCGAAGATCGGACCTTATTATTTCATCACCGGGTCTCATGAAGCTACTTTCTGATATTTCTTTTATTTCATCGTCAGAAAACATCATTTATTTTTGCAATATTCAACTTTTTAACAAAATCACAACAAATTTTCTTTCACTCGCGACGTTTTCTATTGTTATTTTTGTTTCTATGACGATCCGCGTTCGAAATTTCGTAATTTGATTTATTTTTCTATTTTTTAATGGCGCGCGCTTCTCTCTGTGGCTAGAAGTTGGTCATGGAATGCGACCTTTTTTTAAATCGTTTCGCGGTCGCCGTAGAAGGTCCTTCACCTTTTTAAATTGAAATTACCGGCATTAAAAAAGAATAACGTGATAAAATTTAGTAAGATTAAAACTAAATAAATCTCATTACGATTTCAAATTTGGTAGTACATACTTACATTATTATTTAAATAATAATATTCGAATACGAGACCTTTTTATCTTTCCGTTAGAATGAAAACCAAGTAAATAAAACATTTCCCTCCTTATCAAGAGGGTTATTTTGTAACTGTAAGTGGTCTGCTCATTTCAAGCCACTCCAATACTTAACGATGCTCCCGGGTTAAAAAAACATCTTTAGGAAAAGAAAATTCGAGAACGTCCGAGTCGGACTTCGCGAAGTTAGATTTCATAATGTTGTTACGTTGGTATTTACTAATACGGATTTGTTTTTTTTTTAAATTTCTTTCTGGCGCTGGGTGCATAGCCCTTCAGCCGATACGGATTTGAATAAAGGCATTACTGCCATTTGGGTGAATTTATTTACCGTGGCGAGTAATAAAAGGATCGAAGCCATAATTTAAAAAAAAAGTGTTTTTTTTTTTAATTATGTTAGACAGTGGGGCTGTGCCGTTGTCAGATGTTTTTCATCTTCGTACATTTTTTATTTATTGCTAGTTTTCGGAAATGGGTTGTTGAAAATTTTGTTTTCTATTTGTTGCCAGTATTTAATTTCTTTGACTGGCAAGGCAACAGTAATTCGAGAAAGATCTCTTGTGGAATGTCTTTGATTGAGGGACGTGTGATCTAATTGAAATACCTCGAATACTGGCTGATAATTTTCTTGTATGCGGCCATGAAAAATACTGCAGCGGATCAGTAAAAAAATATCATGAGTAGTTAAATTTCTAAACAACACTGAAAATTAGAGCACATAGAAAAATCCGAAAAGTAAAGCTATATGGCTGGGAATCGAACCCAGATCCTCATCATTCCGTAATGCGTGCTATACTATACCGTTAAACTTCAGTAAAATTCTTGCTTCATTTGATAGTATTTATAGTACATAAAACATACACAAATCACGCCTTGATCCCTTACGGGGTAGACAGAGCCCAATAAGGCAAGGTAACAAGACCTACAGGCCATGTTCAGCAAGACAGTATTAAATAACTCTTTTATATTTTATATTACTATTTCTGTTGCCTACTTGTTAATTTTATTAGCTTTGAAACCAAAACTGTATCACTATTTAGGTCCTGTCTGTCTATGTAAGTAACCAATATAAAATGATCTGACACTACCTACGTTTTGCTTAGGAGGTAGGGGCTCTGCTAACACTGGATATCATATTTCATATTCACTTGCCGAATTTGTACGGAATCCTCGATGCGCGAGTCGGATTCGTAATTGGTGACGATGATGATGATGATGTTGATGTGGTCCCAACCGTTTTCGACCATGGCGACCGCATAAACTCCTGAACATGCCTTAACCTCTAGTTTCGTGGCCCAACGTGTATAGGCGTCGCTTATTGGTGCCGGCGGAATGCGAGGCACGTGTCAGGACACATGGACACTTCACTTACGTGCTGGGACAACGCTGCTAGATTAAAGATTAAAAAAAAGTTTGGAAGCCACGTCTCTATGGTTTTCGTAAGGGCACGGGGGTGAAAATAAAAAAGTATTTTCAATCAAAATTCGCAATTGTGTATAAAATTGAGTTGTACGCAAAACAAACACAAATCACGTCTTCATGTCTTACGGGGTAGACAGAGCCCAAGGTAACAAGACCCAAAGGCCGCGCTTAGGTGGCCACCTTAGGGCGAATAAAAGTAATGATGGGTTGCTAGCCGCATCACCTATAACGTGATTCTTAAGATTTTGGCTCATTCCCTCGATGGGCTTTTGCCATCTGCGCGGGAAGAGAAGCAATTGGTACATTCTATGTTTTTTCCTTGCTCCCAGACCAGCATGGAAGTGAAATCGAGTTGTAAGATGTTTTAAGTAAGTAACAAGTAAAGTGACCAACAGAACGAATTAGTTATTTTAATTCTAGAGTTTTAATTAGGTATCTATTATATACATTTTTTAATAAATACCTAACTATAATTTTACTAACCATAGTAAATTATTTACTAAACTGGTAAAAACTTAACCATAACGAAATGTTTAATTTAACATTATCTCAACTATAATATTTAACGATGCCAATGTGTCATGTGGTGCCATCTTTATAATCACAAATGACGTGAGTCACTATTGTGTTGTAAAACAGCGCCATCTAGTTGTAGTACGATAAACGAACTAGCGGACCAGGTGACCTGCTAAAACCACGAACTGTAGCAACTGACTGGTGCGACGGACAGCTATTTAGTTTAAAGCAATTTAACTAGATGGCGCTCACATTCGTTTTGTTTTAGCGCCATCTACCGGATTGTAGAAATATGACCTGCTCTACTGAGAAAGCTAACAATCTTTTTCGTAGCCACACTGCGTGCTTTTAAAATACAGCGCTAGATGTCACTTTACTTTATTTTTCTTTCAGATATCTCGTGAAGAGGTCCGTGAGAAGAAAATACTGAAAATTTCCGACAGAAAAGAAAAATTAAAATGGCGTTTCACCATTTCACTTAGTCATTTCACGACAGTTAGAAAAATAAATAATAGGAAAGCTGGGCTTTACAAAATAAACAAGTAGGTAGGTAAATTAAAATGACCGATCCTAATCCAAAACTGAATGTCGCCAAAATAATAGCCGTGGTAGCCTAGTGGTTTCAGTGGCCTCTCAAGCAGAGGGTAGTTGGTTCGAATCCCGGAGTTTTCTCGTTTATCTGCTAAAGTACATTTCAAATTTACCATGAGCTTTTCGGTGAAGGAAAACATCGTGCGGAAAGCTGCACATCTTTGGAGCAATTCAATGGTGTACGTGAAGTTCCCAATCCCCACTGTGCCTAACAGTGGGACGTAATTATAGGCTGGAGATGATGATGATGATGAAAACTGAATGTTGAAGACGAATTTGCTTAAATATTACCTACTTAACTTAAAATTATGTAGGTAAGTATAACAATGGACCAACTGCCCATGGACCTCCGCAATACCATTGAAAAATGTATAAAAACTTTGGGACACTTTTTGCCTTAAACTAAAATGAAGTGCTTCTGAGCGTTTTCCAAAAAAAAGTCACAACATGATCCTTATACAAGAAAAAAGGTGTCCCAAAATTTCCATTCCAGTTCGTCACTTTTTTTAATATAGGTATAGAACGTGACGAACAGGAAAAAAACCCATTGTAAAATCTGGGACACATTTTTAGTTGAATGAGAATCAATAGGGAAAACGATTCTGAGTAAGAAAAACCCAAAATATTTAACATCTGGAAAAAATGTTCATGTACTCGTAGGTAGACTTTTTTTTGGAAAACGCTCTTCTGATTCTGAGCAGAACTGCCGTCAAAGTTGTATAATTCGAGAAAAAAGGTTGAATGAATTTATTAAAAAAAAAATGCCCACCTCCCACCTCCTTAGTACCCGTGGGACTAGATCTTTTATCTAGCCTGCCAGCCTGCCAGCCTGTCATACAGACTAAGACCGAGCACACCGATATTGATAATGACTGGTAATCTGTCAGGTTATCTGTACTGTCTTGCGTACCGCGGATCCGACGGGTGGATTGTGAATGAAGTTGGTTTTAGTATAGTCGAATTAAGGAAAAGTATGGAAGTAATTCGTGTAGTCGTGTTTTTTTGTGGAATCGTTAGAGGGCACGACTAGATGGTTTCCCTCGGTTTGCACCTTTCTATCATGTACGGAACACTTTAAAATATTAGGTATAAACTTCAAATGCCGTTATTTTGGAGTATGATAAAAGGTATTAGGCGCAAGTTTAGCCACGTGAAGGGTCCCCTTTGGTACATAATGTATGTTAATTAAAAAGGTGTACGATGTATAGAATCTTGGTAAAATATTTTTTTCTGATTGCGGCTCGAGGATAATTCAGACGGTTGGTGCAAACTTAGATTAAGCTTTTCAAAGTATTATAAACACCCAGGTAACTTTGCACCCCCGTGCAAAGTATGGAACATGTTTTTTTTCACTCTTTTGTAGATTGTACTTCGGGGGAAATTAAGGTAGTCGTGAAAATTTATAAATAACACATATTTAAAAGATACTACATTCGCACTCAATAAAAAAAAGAAAATTTTAACCGGAAGTTTGGTAAACATAGTTCTATCTAAACGCAAGGAATAGCAGCGAACGCTAGGTAGCGGGTAGTATTACAGAACCGCATGTTCCGTGTAGAAATGTCAATTTTTTATGGGGTGCGAATGTAAATCAAACCAAGTTAAGACGATTGTGACGATTTTTCTTAATTCCAAAATTTCCCCCGAAGTACAAAGACAGTAAAACATAGAAAACTACTTTCCGGGTGTCGCACCCTGGTGCAAATTTGGTATTGTGTTTTGATATATATTCTCATCATTTCCTCAATTTGCACCGCGTTCTGTATTTTTCCCGGGGCCGCAATGCCAAAAAGTATATTTTTAGTTGTATGATTTTTTTTTTGTATGTTCCGTAGCTTGAATTGAGCTAAATAACGGGTGCAAATATAGATTAAGATGTAATAAAACGTATGGCAAATTGCACAGACTACACCTATTTTTTCTTCTTAGTTATTACTATTACACCATTTTCAACCAATTCCACCCCTTTCCGGGGGGGGTGAATATATCAAGTGATGTATTAAATTCCATTTCTAACCCATACAAATCAAAAACAATTGTTTTTATCAGTTCTTAGAATTATTTCCTGACTTAAGGGAAATTTCACGTATTTTGCCTCCACTATTTGTTGAATTAACTGTGGTCCGTTTCTCTAAAATACAAGTAACTTTATGGGACTGTTTCATCAATCTCTGTTTCGTAGTAATATAAATAGATACGGAATCATAGATAACTGACATTTAAGATAGCTGAAACTTAACAAAGAGTGTTGAAAGGCCCTTAACTGTGAACTAGCAACATTGGTATCATAAAATGAATAAAGAATGTTTACTTCTTGATTTTAAACGACACTGAAAATCAGACAGAACACACTAACCCATTCACAATACAATACAATACAATACAAATATTCTCTATTGAACACCACAAATGGGGATATTTAATTTTATGGTAATTATTACAATTGTATAATTTCAAATTGTAATGTTGACGGGGAGGGGGGGGGGGGGGTGTTGGCATTCTGAACTGTCCCAATAATTAAGATATGAACTAGACAGTATTCCAATTTTATTTACAGCAAAAAAATACAAAAAATATTACCATTTGACATAACCATAATCTGATCAATCTGTCTGCAATCTAATACGTGCCGAACAAATTCCTCAGTAACAAAGTAAGAATAAGTATTATAACATTACTATAATACGCGTATACTTAGTATTATTTCACATGATCGCGTCACTGATTGTCGCTTGTACCTGTAACAATCATTGCAGTAACTAGGTATTATTACTGACGGGGATGGCGACGTGTAAGAGGGAACCAGCGGCATTTTTTAAAAATACATTTTGTCTTACCTCTACCTTTTTTTATGGTGTAGAAAATGAGCCTTATGTATCCAAAAAAATATATTGAAAAACCTTAAAAGAAGTGTTCAAATAACTAACCCAATTAACTGCTGGAGTATTTAGAGTGTGTAAATCACACTAATTAACTTAAAAATATGTGTAGCAGAAACATTAGTTGAATTTTACTTTTCTTGCTATTTAATTTAGCAAGCAATGTATCACACAATTCGTCGATTAAATTAACGTCCATTACGTAAACGTCATAACACTTATGTCAATTGAAATTGTACCTACCACGTGTTACATAGCTCTTAAGTCAACTTAAAAAAAAATGACGCTTCAATAATAAAAGTTACTAACAAAATATTATCATTCTCACATGATTTGTATAATCGTTAACTACATGTGGATAAAATTCGTTAATTAAATACAAAACAGACGCATTCCAAAATCATTGCCATTGCGTCTAAAAACAAAAGTGAACGACTTATAAGGTTTCAAAATAAATGCAACAGTGTCTGATTTTGAAATGTGTCGCTTTTGTATTCAATCAGCTATTAATATACGTCAGTATGAAATTGACACACTGTTGAACAACTCTAAGACATAATTTTATATTGGTTTGTTGTCTTACCTCGTGCATAACCTAATCCTCAATGGGGACACATTTCAGACTCCGCAAAGCGACTCAGACGCCGGCCGGCTAGTGACGTTTTCTCATGAAGTTTATGTAATCGCGTATGCACTTGCGTGCAAAAGAATGGCAGCTTTAAAAAACGTAAATTAAATTTTAAAAATTGAAAAATTTATGAAATACCGAGAAAAGACTAGTTCGAAAATAAAAATGCTGAATACTTGATACCCATCTGACACTGTCTGTTTTCATCTACAAGTCGCATTTCTCAAGCGATACGCATGCCATTTTGTAAGCAGGTTCAATTTGAGTGCTTACAATTTTTCATCGGTTCAGTTATTGGAAATTATTCAAAATTGCGACCCACAGGATTGGAAAAAAAAAAGATTAAAAATGACACAAAATGATCAAGATGCAAATTTTTTCTTTCCTTTTTGTTGTTTTTGTTTCGTGTGTTTATTGTTTGGTTTGTTTCTTTTCTTAGTTATTTGCTCGTTAGCCTTCTAACATAGTCATAAACCAATAAACTTATTATTACTAACGAACGGTCTACACTTTTGTTTGCCACGCACTGCACACACACGTCACGTACAAATCATACCGTCATTACCTCTCCGTGACGTCATCAGTTCGGTTTACCACTCTGTCACACCAAATGGCATGACATGTGGACATGTAGGCATCCTAATTGGCCCATCTTGCCCATTAGATGGACCATTGGTTATGAGAACAAAATGATCTATCTTGTAAGCAATGGTCAAGATGATTTGTGCGAATTGGAAGAAAATACGTGATTAGTTATTTTACTAGCTGTTGCCCGCAACTTCGTCTGCGAAGAATTCGGTTGTCGCTACTCGTATCCCTCGGGAACTAAGCGACTTTTCGGGATAGAAAGTGACCTAGGTATATGTTATGAACTTGGTACGAAGTTAAGTTACGTTAATTAAATAAATATTGTAATCATTTTTTTTAATAAGGGGGGTGGTGTGGTGTAGAGATACCATCTCCAATATTTAGGCTAAATGATTCTTTATATGTAGAGACATTAATCATCATTATACTTAATGTAACCTATGAATATTTAATACAGATCTAGACGTAACAGTAAAGGTGTGTTTTATTAAAGACTCCTCGACGACTACCCATCACCCATGTAGGAAGACCTCAGATATTATAATACATCCAGACTACAATCCGTCTTTGAGACACATTTGGATCTCATCAGCCGTTCTAGCGTGAAAGAGTAGCAAAAAGCAATACAATCCCCAAAAACTACAAAGTTGTTTAATAAATAGATCGTCTACATACAAAAGTAAAATTCCGGAAAAATATTCGAAATAATTGTTTGAAGAACACATCATTGAAAAACTTCACCATGCTAATCGTTCGAAAATTGTAATGTTGCATCTCAGAACGACGAGGAACCGGGTTCGATTCCCGATCCAAGCTTTACTTTTCTGTTTTTTCTTTGTGCAATACTTTGTTTAATTTAAAAAATAACATTCTCTGACGGGATGTTTATTTGTTTAAAAATGTTTTTTTTAATACAGGGCACATTTTGATGATAGAATTTATAGGTTAGATTATATTGTAGACGTGCATAAAACGTCCCAAAGCCGTCACTAATATTTACAATGACCTTTTGATCTAGTTCTTTACCTATCAACACAACAAGTTTTTCTGTGTATCTACTCTTGCTTAATACTTATATCCTGTCAATCGTTCAAAGGATAACTGGAAGAGATCCCTTTTAGGGATAAGTTCGCCTTTGTGCATGTGTGTTGTCCTGTATTCATCTTTTTCTTGTGTTTTATGTACAATGAAGAGTTATACATACATACATACATACAAGTCTTGAGTCTTAACACTGCGTCAGTCTTAACAACAAAAAAAACAATGCCCCACTCGAAATAACCTCTACATTATCATATTTGTTTTCTCAAAAGCATCTAATCTCACAAAACAAGCATACAATTACAAATCAGCCTCCCATGGTACAAGTTATTAAACATCGCATTCTAAGCGCAGGTTTTACAGACAATTTAGTAGAACAAATTATATCGGGACGACGCAAGTTATGAGCTGTCAGCGTTTGAAAAATGTAATACGTACCTTTTGCAATACTATTGTACATAAAAATACAATACAATACACTACAATTTATTTATTTGTTAAACATAGGTGTACAGAAAAGGTGTTACAATAAGTAGGTATAGGATCGTCCATGTTTTGCCTGATAGGGCGTGCAAATAGTTAGTACTTATTTTACTTAAATTAAGTACCTAGATTTAAACAATATAAAACAACAACAGCTTCTGTACATTTTCTTACCCATGCTTCTTTCCCACAGTGGTAGGCAGAGACTACTTTGTTCCACTTGCTACGATCCTGACAACTCTTTCGCTTCATCCATATTCATCAATCTCGTCATACATATTCGCCGGGTTGGAGTACTCCTGTTCTGACCTGATCGCTTTTCAAGACGTCTCCTACTTGGCCACATTGGTACAATTTACGTACTTTGCAATATGCGTTATGTACATTATTTATTACCACACTTGGTATAGATTTATCTGCAGTAAAAAAAGACGTCGAAAAAAGACGGCGTTGAGCATTTTTTGGGATGGGTAAAAATGTTAAACACGCGTCAGGTAAGACGGAGGGAATGTTGCTGCAGGGTCGTGATAATACGTACGTTGATTTCGTCACTCACTCGTAAGCTACGTTTAGTCTAGTGGTAAAAGGTGTGGAATAACAGTGCGTTCGCTCTGGCGACCGTTTTTTTTATTTCTTTTTGAAGTGCGTTGTGCACTTTTTTGGTAGATATGTTTTTTTGCGTAGTGTGTAGTTTTAATTTTTGCCGGCACTCCCGGATTGCAACCCGTCTTTTTTCTGTTCCCGATTTAAGTGTCACCGTGTAGTTTCCAACTTTTCTACCCCGCTACCGCTTAAGCTTCCGTCGCCGTTCTCTCTCCTCCCGCGCACGGGCAATAGAAGATGCGCAGCCTCCGCTCAGCGGGGCGCGATCTCTGACAGTAACAGACACACAGTTAACCTTTAGATTGAGATGTGAACCGGGCTATAATAGCTACGGTATGAATAGTGATGCGTTTGAAAAAAGCTAGGAACAAATGTACTAAGTATATTAATTTTACAATGGAGCGTCATTTCGCAATGACGGCTGAACTGAATTAGCGTTACTGACCAAGTCTATTTCGTATTGCGCCTCATACCTTAAGTTTAGTGTCAACATTATCCGATAGATGTCGCTGTACCGTCGACAAACATGCTAACGGTATGTCGATGTAGAATAGATTAACCAGGTGTTTTGTTGCTTTTTTGTAGATTAGACTACAGTTCAAATTAAATGCATTTCAAGTTTAGTGGTACTGCTACATCTTGTGTTTGATTTAATTCTCCCCTGAGAAAGACGCGTGCAGTTACTGACGTTCTAGAAATTATCCACAGAAGATATCAGATATACCTGACCGCGACCAAGCGTCGAGGGTTGTTCCATACTTGAAAATACGTTCATTGAAGGGGGGCGGCTCCGAATGAATCGTTTGAATCGGGGCGGAGGGTATCGGTGGTTTTGCTGCGATGTTACTTACATACACATACACAAATCATGTCTTGACCTGTAGGTCTTGTTACCTTAGGCTCTGTCTACCCCCATTACCTACCTGCATTGCACGATCTTATTGTCTAAGGGAAGACGGGCCCAGCGTACGGGCCCTCCGCGCGGTCCTGGCGGAAGCCGGGGCCACCGGGGGGGCTTTGTGGTGAAACCCTAGTGGCATCCCACAGCTTCCCCATCACACCGGATTGAGGCAACGCCGGAGAGTTTTTAGTTCGGGTATACCCCTTCGGGGGGGAGTCCCACAACTCTAGGCATCCCCGTGCCTAAGGCACCCATAAAGATTTCCTCTCTGTTAAAAAAAAAGACTCTGTCTACCCAGTAAGGGATATAGACGTGATTTGTGTTTTTGTATTTTTTTTTATCAATACAGAAATCTGTAGGTAATGAAAGTGCAACTTCACACATACTTTCTCGTGAAAAGTATATCATGTTCCACATAATTAGACCGCGCTGACGAATAAATCATGTGAATATATTTATGAAGGACCTGTCGGGTGGTCGGGCCTGTGACACAGTGGCCGAGCTAAGCTATGCGATAATATTTTATGTATAAAGCGGGTTCAAAACGCTACCATTCTGGGGTGGCATAACGTTCTACTAATATTATAAACGCGAAAGTTTGTAAGTATGGATGTTTGTTACTCTTTCACACCAGAACGGCTGGACAGATCTGGATGAAATTTGGAACACAGATAGATTATAGTCTAGAATAACACATAGACTACTTTTTATCACGGAAAAATGCGCAATTGCTGCGGGATAGCGATAAACGAATTCTATGTAGACGAAGTTGCGGGCAACAGCTAGTATAACAATAATATTGCCTTTAACTTTAAACTCGCTCTTTGTCGGTGCGCAGTTTAATGCTCCTCTAATCTATTCAAAGGTCAACTAGAGATCCCTTATAGGGATAAGTTCACCTCTTACATCTCTAATCTATTTTTGTGAATCGTTCGTTTCTTTACATTTGTACAATAACTTACTTAACAGAGCGCTGATTAAATACAAAAGCGACACATTTCAAAATCGGACACTGTTGCATTTGAAACCTTATAACGACCGACTTTTGTTTTTAGATGCAATGGCGAATGATTTTGGAATGCGTCCGTTTTGTATTTAATCACCGAGAGGTTCAAAGTGTCGTGAACAAATTTTAGCCAGTCGCAAGAGAGAGAGAGAGAGAGAGAGAGAGAGAGAGAGAGAAACATTTATTTACACACATTCGATACACGTAGAATTATAATAGGAAGAAATACAATATACTTAACACAACACTGTGCAACACTGTGCCACAAGCCTTACCAATTATCGTGGTTAAAATCACCTGTACAATCAGCACGTACCTTGTTTTCGTTTCTCTCCCCGTCACTCTGTTCCTGTTACGCTAAAGATAAATCGCCTTTTCGCACCCTTCGTGGAAGAAAGACGTAAGTCCCATGGTAAGTCAATAGGACTTACGTCTTTCTTCCACGAAGGGTGCGTTTTGTTGTGTACCAATTTTTGATCTTTTTTCGATTGACAGAGGATTAATATTTAATTTTATTGTGCCCTTGGTTCTGTACCAGCTTTTTATATGCTACTTGAATTGAGTACAGTTTTTGCGAGGTTCGAGGAATAGTATACATGCGAATTAGTTCTGTTTGTATGTCTGTTACATCTTGGCTTTTACACTGCTGACAGATTAAGATGAAATTGTGTATCGTTTCGTGAGTCATAGACGGTTCTGGCTGAAAATCAGTGCTGCAGGTGTCTAACGCCTCAGCGTAATGCTGAGCCAGCGACCGTTTCACTTTTGCGAAGACACACAACGGTGATGATCTATTTTTTATGTCGTATGTTTTTTTATTGTTTTACCTTGTTTATTTTCTATAAAATGGTGTATATTATCTTATATTTGTGTGTCTTCCGAAAAGGAATAAATTTCTTCTTTCTTTCTTTCTTTCTTAAATTTACTGTGGAGATGGATTGAGTGCCTGGGATGGACGTAGGATAGTTTTTATCCCGGAAAGTCGCGTAGTCGCAGATGAAATCGCAAATAACTGGTGGTTTACTGTAATAAAGGGGGGTTACAATTATTTGTATTTTTTCAGATTTTCAGAAGTTTTTTATTTATATAAAGTCAATGATTGATACACGCTTAAAACTTAAATTGAGAGAAACGAAAACTCAGGTCCCTGCTTAGGTACTATCTGATTCAATACAAAATACATACATACGTACATAAATCACGCCTTTATCTCCTACAGATACCTCTAGACCTCTGTCTGCCTAGCTAGGGTAACAAGACCCTAACACGCTTAGCACGATTGTAGGTATAGGTGGAATAGGGGGGATTTAAATAGCGATGTGTTGCTAGCCGCATCGCTATTTATATGCTACTTGAATTGAGTACAGTTTTTGCGAGGTTCGAGGAATAGTATACATGCGAATTAGTTCTGTTTGTATGTCTGTTACATCTTGGCTTTTACACTGCTGACAGATTAAGATGAAATTGTGTATCGTTTCGTGAGTCATAGACGGTTCTGGCTGAAAATCAGTGCTGCAGGTGTCTAACGCCTCAGCGTAATGCTGAGCCAGCGACCGTTTCACTTTTGCGAAGACACACAACGGTGATGATCTATTTTTTATGTCGTATGTTTTTTTATTGTTTTACCTTGTTTATTTTCTATAAAATGGTGTATATTATCTTATATTTGTGTGTCTTCCGAAAAGGAATAAATTTCTTCTTTCTTTCTTTCTTTCTTAAATTTACTGTGGAGATGGATTGAGTGCCTGGGATGGACGTAGGATAGTTTTTATCCCGGAAAGTCGCGTAGTCGCAGATGAAATCGCAAATAACTGGTGGTTTACTGTAATAAAGGGGGGTTACAATTATTTGTATTTTTTCAGATTTTCAGAAGTTTTTTATTTATATAAAGTCAATGATTGATACACGCTTAAAACTTAAATTGAGAGAAACGAAAACTCAGGTCCCTGCTTAGGTACTATCTGATTCAATACAAAATACATACATACGTACATAAATCACGCCTTTATCTCCTACAGATACCTCTAGACCTCTGTCTGCCTAGCTAGGGTAACAAGACCCTAACACGCTTAGCACGATTGTAGGTATAGGTGGAATAGGGGGGATTTAAATAGCGATGTGTTGCTAGCCGCATCGCCTATAACATGGTTCCCAAGATTTGCGCGGGAAGAGAAGCAACGGTAAGCACATTCTATTTTTTACATACATACACAAATCACGTCTTTATCCCTTACGGGGTAGACAGAGCCTAAAGTGGCAAGACCTACAGGCCGCGGTTAGCAAGATTGTGGGCGTATAGGCAAAACGAAATCAAAATAGTGATGGGTTGCTAGCCGCATCGCCTATTCTTAAGATTTTGCTCGATGGGCTTTTACCATCTGTGCGGGAAGAGAAGCAACTGGTACATTCTGTTTTTTATTTGCTCCCAGACCAGCATGGAAGGACCTGGTTTTTTTTTTTTAATAAACAATTGCTTTGATAAAAAAGAACCACTGCCGGCGGATTCCTAATCTGCGCAAGCATTGTGTGAGGTTCTGATGCTTACACTCGGGCTAATTATTTTTTAAAACAAACGAACCGTCCATAACTAACCGAGGATGACAGACGGACGGATTTGCGACCCGCACTTGTTATAAGTTTCTTTCGAGGCATGGATTTGCATATAACGCCTTCGTATGAGGAGTTAAGAATGTCTAGATAGAGACGTAAGTATTTAGCTTTGTCGCTCGCGAGATACATTACCCGTCTCTTTCTTACTGTTCGGTCCAGATAGAAATGGGTAGTCTTTTTTACGCGCTCTCGTACTAGCCGTGCTGATGCCGTAGAGTATGCTTAAAAATAACGTTCAAAATGTATACTAATGTGCATAAAATCATGTGTAATCCATTTTTTTATGTAGGTTTTCAACATAGGTAGTGTAAGAGTTAAGTGCTAAATAGTTAGCAAGTGGTACTTTACTTAATACACACAAACAAAACCATCAAGCGAGAAGCCGCCACAAGTACAAAAAAGTAGTTATTTTTAAATAGGTTGGCGAACGAGCAAGCGAGTCAGCTGATGATAAGTCAGCACCTCCAACCCACACCCCCAACTTCAAAGGATTGCCAGGTTAAATGTGCCAGTAATATCACCAGAATTCTTACTCTCCACGCTGGTACACAGCAGGGCAAACACTGCTGCTTAGCAGCAAGATCAGCTAGACGGTAAACATTGTACAAGGTCCTACTTTCCGAATGAAAACTGGAATAGACTCATTAGAATTTAAAATCGGCCCTGTCTGTAACTTCTAAAGACTGAACCAATCTTGATTTAGGTAGGGCGCACTGACAACAGAACTGTCGTAATTCTGACTTGCAGCGGGTCGTTACCATGCTTTACGAGCGTTAAACAAACACCGGATTGTTCTCAGTGATTTAACTGGGCGGTGTAAGCTGTGGCACTGAAGTGCCTTGGTGTTACGCGTCATGTTGTATTATTATTTATTACAATTTATAGACATTTAATTAAGTTTGATACAGGGTGTCTTATAATAAATCGCTATTAATATCATAAACGTCGGTCTGTCTGTCTGTTACGCCTAAACAACTGAACCGATTTTTATGAAATTTTGTACAGAGATAGATTCAGTTCCGGGGATGGATATAGGACGATTTTTATCCCGGAAAATCGTAAAACTCCCACGGTATAGCGACTGGAATACTTCAGCTGGTGATTGGGTGGTTTGTACGAGGGGAAGAGCAGTGCTTGGTCTGGTGCACCCTGGGCATCGGTTAATGATTTCCTGGCGGTCTCCGGGGGATATCATTATCCGTTGGCTAAGAGCCCGACAGGGGGGGTCTTTTGACCGTGTGCTACCGTACTACGTAGCCGACATTTTTGTCACAACACTTTTGAATAGGTACTGTATTTATTACTTTGACATTGGCGAAATCATCGCATCGGTCGATGGGGCCATATTAAAAAAAAGAAGAAGAAGAAGACCGCAACACAAGTCCTTTAGTAGGTACCTGAGTTATCACTATCACTAAATAGTATAAAACAAAGTCGCTTTCTCTGTCCCTATGTCCCTATGTATGCTTATATGTTCAAAACTACACAACGGATTTTGATGCGGTTTTTTTTATAGATAGAGTGATTCAAGACGAAGGTTTTTATGTATAATTCTACGCAGACGAAGTCGCGGGCAGAAGCTAGTTTATAATAATAATAAAATGACAATAAAAAAAATGGTGTCCACATAAAATACTTCGTCACACGTCAGCTTAGAAATCGTCATTTCCCACGACGCTTAGTAAATAAATAATAAAATAATGTCACCAACTCATTTCGGCCGAATATTGAGTAATATCACACATTACCATAATTTATTAAGTATCTATTGAGACTTAATTACTTTTCATTGATTTATTGTTAGTTTGTTAAAGTGTCATTTGAATAATATTCACATTATAATACAACTGACTTTGTGCGTTTCTTTCTGATTGGGTTAGGCAGACAAGGATGCAAAATGCCAAAACAATCACGCCCACTTGTGCTAGCAATTTAGAAACTTACTTGAACATATTTTACGTTATTTTGGCCAAATGGTATGTCGTGACATATTGGTAGAAACATGACGGTAGAAATTAAAAAGAAATACATACACAGATCACGTCTTTATCCCTTACGGGGTAGATAGAGCCTAAGGTAACAGGTACCTATAGGCCACATTTAGCAAGATTGTGGGCGTATAGGTGGAAAATGGATTCAAAATAGTGATCGGTTGATTCCTATGATTTTCGCCCATTCCCTCGATGGGCTTTTACCATCTGCGCGGGTAGACAAGCAACTGGTACATTCTATGTTTTCCTTGCTCCCAGACCAGCATGGAAGTTACAACAAAGACAAAGAAATACTTTTATCTATTATCTAATTGGTGTGGAAATCACATCGAGAGAATGGACGAAAATAGGAATCGTGTTATAGGCGATGCGGCTAGCATCACTATTTTGATTCCCCTTTCTACCTATGCCCACAATCATGCTAAACGTGGCCTTTAGGACTTGTTACCTTAGGTTCTGTCTACCCAAGGGATAAAGACGTGATTTATGTATGTATGTATTGGAAATCAGGGCCTCTATTCGGCACTGACACGCGAGCGATATTACCAACCGTTTGCGGAGGAGAACGTTGAATTTGCTGTTCGGCGTCGCCAAAATTACAGTTTGCTGAGCATAACTGATAAGAACGCGAGTTCCTAGGACATTATTTATTAAATAGAATTTTTATTTATAACTAGCTTCTGCCCGCGACTTCGTCTGCGTAGAATTATACATAAAAACCTTCCTCTTGAATCACTCTATCTATTAAAAAAAACCGCATCAAAATTCGTTGTGTAGTTTTGAAGATATAAGCATACATAGGGACATAGGGACAGAGAAAGCGACTTTATTTTACACTATGTAGTGACTATGTAGTAGTGATAAAAGCAATAAAAAAGACAGACTAACTGCACTCCAAGACAAGAAACCATATCTAAAATAAAATTTCTTAAGAATTTGCTGCGGATATTTTTTTATAACAATCCCCGCCTACGTGTGTACTAGTTATATAGCACAAGCCCTCTAATTCTTAGAGGAGGCCTGTGCCCAGCAGTAAGACATATATAAGCTGAAGATGATGATAATTATGAACGTGAAGACTAGGATAAGACACTATTGTAAGTTAGAGTAAGCTTTGTATTTTCATCTCGCTCTATCTTATAACCGCGTCCCTTAGGCATGTAGATTCTCCAACTACATTGTAAAGAAGCCATCTGTTACCGTAAATTGACGTCTCTGATAACCTACGGTCATAGATGAATTAACCAACAGAATTAACACGAGCAAATAAATTTTGCAACACATTAGTAATTTTTTCACTTATAACGTATTAAATATTAGCATTAGTCTTTTCCGATTTCTTTTTGTCTACTTCATGGAACAAAACTGGTTTGTTTTATTAGACTTTATTATTACAAATTTTATTTGGAAAATCTCTAATTACAGGACAGTACAGTAAATACAATATAATCTGTCTCATCATCATTCTTCATTCAACTTTCACTGCTGCTGGGCATATGCCTTATCCCCAAGAATCCCCACGACGATCAGTTTTACGCTACCCCACCAAATGGTTTCCCTCAATCTTTACCAGATCGTCTATCAGAATAACCTATCAATGTACCTTTTTTCCTAAAAATATCAGTGGCTTATTCGCTATGGCACGTAATAATACAATTTATTATCGACCTATATTGATCATTATTATATTAGCTTGTCCAACTTTAAGTAGAGTCCTGTTTGACATTATTCCGGCCAATCAGAGAGCTGTGAATGGTTCAACATTTTTTTTATGCTAATAATAGTCATCATCATCTCCAGCCTATATACGTCCCACTACTGGGCACAGGCCTCCTCTCAGAATAAGAGGGCTTGAGCTATATTCAGTTCCCACGACGGCCTATGGTAAATTTAAAATGTAATATCTCAGATAAATTCCGAAAAACTCAGAGGTGCGAGTCAAGGCTCGAACCCACGACACTGCTTGAGAGGCCACAAGTCAAACCACTAGACTACCACGGCTATACCACGGCTAATAATAGTAATAGAACATTTTTACTCTATTGGTTAATTCCAGTAGGTATGCCTACGATAAATTTGTTCGTACAGCGACGCTGACACGTTTAATATGAAACCTATGTAAACTGGGCCAATTAGGTTCAGAATATTTCTTGAATATACCCTTTACGACGTCTCTATCAGTGTTACAGACACCTCAGCAGTGGCCATGTCATGGGCATGTCTGATATACATGAAACTCTTCAAACTTTAGATAACCGGATGGCTTACAATACAATACAATACAAATACTCTTTATTGAACACCACAAATCAGTACAAAACAATACAGAATCAAAGAACAAAGTAGACAATAGGCTTAGTGGTTGGAGAACCTGAGGAAGCTTGAAATATTTGCATGAAAAATACTAATGTTCATCTCGAGTTTTTTTATATTATATATTAAAACCGACAAACGGGCATGCGGTACACCTGATGGTAAGTGATCACCGCCACCCATGGACAACTGCCCTGCGCAGTCGCTTGAAGGCGTATTGGCTCGATGGATCCTCTTAAATGAATGTGATGTGTTTTGTAACTTGTGTGTGTATGTATATATTTATATATTATGTAGTATATTGTATTTATTGTGTATTAGTTTATCGTATTTATCTATTATGTGTACTTTATTATATATCTTACATTATTTAAAATTTAGACATTTAGGATTATTTTAGGTTTCTATCGGTTCTTTTACTTTTTCTGTGTGTCTACTCTTGCTTAATACTTATGTCCTGTCAATCGTTCAAAGGTTAACTGGAAGAGATCCCTTTTAGGGATAAGTTCGCCTTTTCGCATGTGTGTTGTCCTGTATTCATCTTTTTCTTGTGTTTTATGTACAATAAAGAGTTATACATACATACAACTACAGCACCAATGGGACTGCTAGCGCGTTGCCAGCTTTGCAAGAAATGGTACACTCGCCTCTTAAAGGTACCCATATCGTAGCCAGTTGGAAAAACCCCACCAGCCCTGCGCCACAGGACCTGGTACAGCGCCAGTCTTGGATGTTTAATGTGTATATACACACATATATGCATGCTGGTCTGGAAGCAAAATAAACACAATGTACCAGTTGCTTCTCGTCCCGCGCAGATGGTAAAGCCTACGAATAATAATAAGACGTTTTGGAAAAGGTCAGATCAGGAGTACTTGAAACCAACGAGCATCTATGAAGAGATTGATGAAAGTGGATGAAGCGAAAGAAGTAGGTATGCCAGGATCGTAGCAAGTGGAACAAAATAGTCTCTGCCTACCCCTGTGGCATTAGGCGTGACGGTATGTATGTATATAGAAATTAAGAAGTTGTTGATGCCAATTGCCATAGTACCAGTAGGTACATAGAACATGTTACTCCTAACAATCAAGTGTAGTAAATTCCAATACGTTTGTTCGTTCAGTGGATTTCCTTGGCTTCCGATTTGGAATTACCCAACATCGGGGGGCGGAAATCGACAATCGAATACTTTCGATTGATAGCCAAATTGACTGACGGGATTGTTGGAACCCTAGTTGAAAGAAAGAAAGAAGACATTTATTCCTTTTTGCAAGACACACAAATAGGTATAAGAGAATATATACAATTGCACAGTTTGCAAAATTGCAGTTGGTTTACAGACTTTTGGCATTGTATATATTCTTCCATGTTGGTCTGGGAGTAAAAAAAAAACACAGAATGTAGCAGTTGCTTCTCTTCCTGCGCTAATGGTAAAAGCAGTAATCAGCAACTTTACACATGTTTCTTCATAAGAATTTCGTTCACCGAAATCTCATAACCTGGTCTTTCTTTGTATGGACAAAGGCAACGATTGCTATTTAGTTATTACTGGACATGTTTACAGATTTATCGCACAACTTCTCGAGCATAAATCTAAGCGCTTGAGACTTAATCTTGCTGTAGGAAGCAACACTGGTTCCGTGGTGGACAGAGCATTTGACTAACAATAAGTTAAACCCTACTCATCATTGGCTTATGTGCTGCGTTTAGTTGCTTGCTGGGACTTGCTTAGTTTAGTGCCTACTTGCTACTTTGCCACCAGAAGTTGCACAAGTGCAAAATGTCCCGCCCTTCATGATGTGTCAATTCTGCAAAGACCAGAAGCCTTACCATGACGTCTTAATGCGATTAAATTCCGATTCAATTTTGCGTCTTAGCTGTCAATTTTGACACTTCTAGCATGGCTCTGACAGTGAGCGATCCAGCTTTGGTTCGTAATTGAATCGCATTAAGACGTCATGGTAAGGCCTCTGTAGTGTTATGCTCGGCTTTTATAATTAAGCTTGCTACGATCCTGACATACTTCTTTCGCTTCATCTACATTCATCAATCTCTTCATACATCCTCGTCGGTTTCGGGTACTGACCTGACTTTTTTCATAAACCCAAGATAGTTATTTATTTATTACTTTCGCTGATAAATAAAGGAGTATGTATAGTAGTCAAGTAAACTGCATGATCCAAACGACTCCCCAGGCAAGCCGTTAACTTATCTCAGAGACTCGTTGATTTATCCAGACTCCAGGCTACATAGTGGATGGTAAAAACCTATTACAGCTATTGTATTTTGTAACCATCTTTTTTTTGCCAGAGCACGTAATGTTTCAAACATAATGAAATTACAAACATGCTAGACTTTTTATATTTTACATATTGTCGATAATCGCGATATGCATTATTGCCACAGCTACCTACTGGTTTATTTTGGATTACCAGTTGGTACAGCCTCAGAGTGTAGGTACCTACGGCCTGGAATGCATAATCTTACAAAGTACGTCCTGTAATTCTTTGTGTCCCCCATCTTGCTCAGTGTTGGTTTCTTCAGTTCAAACGTCAGTCATGTGAAAAGCGATGCTTGCCGATTTACATTTAGAAAATACATGCGCATACATGAATTATGAGAGGCAGGATCATCTTTACTTTCATGCTGGTCTGGGAGCAAAGAAAAAACATAGAATGAACCAGTTGCTTCTCTTCTGTTTCCGCGCAGATGGTAAAAGTCCACCGAGACAATGGGCGAAAATCTTAAGAGCGACCCTTTGCAATCATGCTAAACGTGGCCTTTAGGTCTTGTTAGCTTAGGTTCTGTCTACCCCGTAGTGAATAGAGGCGTGATTTATGTATGTATGTTGGTCACGCATTCCTAGCCGTACACACTTCGGGACGTACCTTGCCCGCGCCAATTTTTCTTCGGTAGATTTTTAGTTTCACTTTTATTTCGCCATTTACGCCCTAGATGGCGCTGCAGCTTATAAGTGCGCCGGAGAATGGCAATCCGGGCAATATCCGGGAACACCCACAATCACGCGCCGATCAAACAATTACCGCCCCATACCGAAACGGGGCGTTCATACCGTCTCAAATTTTCGCTTTTTCATTTTTTAGATAAGATTGTCTTCAGGGGTCTATTCCGAATTAGGAGCATGCTAACACTATTGAAGTAAACCAATGACCGAGCAGCGAGTAATTTACTCCCTCGACAGAATTTATAATTGACAAGTTTTAAAAACAAAGGAGACAGACGTCATGTTTTTTTTTTGATGGCACGGATATCTTGTCAGCTTGTCACTGCGGAATCACTCAAACAATCCCAATGGAAATTGGCAGAATCGATTATCGAACGCAATAACGTGTGTAAATAATTTTAGTGCCAGCGTGATTATTTAAAAATGGTAATAGTTTTAAACGTCCCACCTACTTTCTGTTGAATCGAAAAAAAACAATTTCTTACAACACATTCACTAGCAAGACAGAAAGCAACCAATTTTTAAACCGGCTACTTCATAGTTCCCAATTTGTAAACCTACTTATTATTAATTCAAAACACGCCTAAAATTCTATAACCATTTATAAAAGCCACCGACAAATAGTTTCGAACACGACATGTATTAAAAACTGTTCCAATACGGCGTAAAAATAAATGGTAATCCTAAAGAATGTACTTCAGAACACCTGTACTAGAGTTCCCAGGCCGACTAGCAATTTATCAATGAAGTAATAACGGTTACATTCATAAATATTGCGCGGGAAAAATGAAAAAAGAAGATGGCGCCCGCGCGAGGCCACAGATAACATAGAGTGATACAATAAAAAAAAAACTTGCGTACCTAGTAGCGTGCGGGGATGTTAGGGAGTATAATGATTTTTGATTTTGCTATTGTACAATGAGAATGTGCTTACCTTAGTATTCAGGGATGAAATGAAGTGCTAAAATCACATAATTTGGGTATAATTGTGTTTTATTTGCTTCGACACTCTTTCTGCAATCTTTTATTTAAGTAATGTTCACTGGTATAAAATTCGTAAACTTTATTCGATAATTTTCATTGTGTAAATTAAGTGACAATGAAAAGTAAAGTCGGAAAAAAAAGCTTGTATTTAATACATTTTTATGGGGTTATTATAGCTTACTTTAATCTCTCCTTATAAAATATAGAACTATTTTGTATTATTCTTCTTTATTTCAAGAGAGCAATTGACTTTTTAGGACGTACTCCTTCCCTCCCAGCCACTGCACTTATTTCTTTCCAACAGAAGGTTCCATCGGAACATCCATTTCGAAAAGAGAAAAAAGATCTCTCGGCCGTAATTTGTCTAACTAAACAGACCTAAGTTTAGAAAAAAACTCAAATAACTATCTCCCTGTACTAAGTCCTAAACGACCAGCAATTAAAACCAGTTTAAAATCTCGTTCCACTGACAAATTGCAATAAACAAGAATACTTAAATCCAAAGTGCATGTGATTTAGACTTTTCTACTAGTTTTTTACAAAGCACCATACAAGAACAAGCCTTGTTTTAAAGCTCTAGTGTTTAATATCCTCTGAAACATAAAGGGCAGGTGTAGGAGTCTAGTTTGTTGCGAGTCGCCGGCGCAGCCTTATAAAGGCGCTACCACAAGTCATACTAATGTGTGTGTATTTTATTCAAACTCAATTTATAAACGTTGTACATAACTTTGACCTGTGTGTGGGGTTATCTTTATTTTGAGACATGACATGTGAAATGATAAACACTTTGTGCGTAAAAAGGGACGAAAGATTATTTTTAATTTTGACAGATTGGATCACGCGCCAATCCGCATTGGGCCCGCTCGGGAATTATGACCCAAGCTCTGTCACTGTGCCCGCTATAATGGGACATAGTTTTGGTTGGTGATGAGAATTAGGGAAGGTTTTTGGTACTAGTTGTAGAACTGAGACGGATGTGTTATAATTATTACCTTTTTATTTGATAAACATAACAGTAGGTACAATATTCTGAACGAACATTGGTATTTTTACTATATCGTTATAGATTATGCATTTGACTATGACGGAAAGACAAACGCGTCTGTTTTTACGATATCTACGCGGAGAAATAAATGAACAAAAATCAAATCCGTCAAAATAAAAATATGGCTATTGTAACCCGATAATTAAAATAAACAAAGCCAAGTATTATGAACGGCTTTTAGAAAAAAAAATATGGTACCGTCGCTGTACGACCATGACTTAGTCACGAGATTAGGTTTACGAATGGTTAGTTCAGTACTTACTCGTCATAAGAAAGCTCCAGAGCCAACCAGGAACTACACAAGTAGGATTATAACTTACATAAAATAAACAACCAATTATTTAACGTCTTCATTAACCGCAAGCATTCACCTCATCAATTCCAGTCACATTGTCGGACAAGAGTAAAAAAGCGTATACAGCGAACTGTATCAAACTGCTAATAAATCAAGTTGACCCCGAAACGACTCGCTTTCGGCAAATTTCGACCATTATCGAGATCGTGATTTGGGCCCGTTTGGGCACTTTCGCGATTCAACACTCTTCAATTTTCAAGCAAAACGCGTTCACAAAAAGAAACGTCGTAAACCTTCCTTCAACACACAACTCCGTGGGTCAATTGTAGCCTTGCAACCGCGCCTTCAAAACCAAATTTGGTTTCGCCGGTCATTTTCGCTCTCACCTCCAGAGCTAGCAGGGTTTGCCGTTGACAAACACGTCATCCTTAACCTTCTGGATATTAAATGATTTAAATTCGTATTGTGGTATTGTGACTTCCACACCACGAGGTAGCCGTAAATTCTCCTTCAAAAGGTGTTGACGATCTGTCTCTCTTACTTAAAAAGTCTGGCTCATGTCGGTGGCGTCGTGGCCAGCCATTCCTGTAAGTACTCTTTGGTCTGCGTCTCCCCCTTCTTCCTATCTTTCCCTCTATAATATTCTTAAAGAAGTAGTCATAATCCCTCTTCTGTTTTCTATGGACGCCAGAAAACTCCTTTCCTCGTTTTATACCATCTGGCACTTCGTCTTTTGTTACTGTATCCGTGTTGTGTGTTGATGATAGCCAATCTTTATCCTCCGAATAAAAAAAACCACTGAAACCACTTTTCTAGAATCTTTAACAAACACACAACCAAACCTTTGCTCTCCTACACTACTCAAGTATCAAGTGTCGTAAAATGACGTTTGGGAATTGGAGGAGGTGAGGTAGGTGGGGGTGACGTTTTGACACTTGGAACTGATAGTGGAGGAGCGCCAATACCAAGAATAAATGCTTCCCTGCCGAATCGTAAAGTGGCCAAACGGCAACAGCCCACCTCCGCGGCGGCGTGCAAAAAGACCAATCTGGGTCGCTGCGTTTTTTCGCCGGTCCCGTAACTCTGTAATTGTTGTTTTCATTGTTCCTTCGATAAGGGCGGTGTTTAATTAAAATTTCGAACGAATAATGCAGAAAAATCAGAAATTTTATTGTGAAATCGTGTGCGCGCTTTTGTTCCTGAATTATTTTGTGTCGCTGTGGATTTTACGGTGATCTCTCCTATTTTGAGCCAGTTTCATAGAAAATGCTTCTCTGTAGTTAGGTACTTGATGTTTTTTAATGAAAAAAAAAACCAAATAGGATTGTAATTGACACCAATTCGTCTATGCAGTTCCAAACTAAGCAAAGCCACATAATTCACAGTCAGGCCATCCGATCGGCATGATCCGTTAGTCTACTAATTGGAACAGACCACCGATGAGACTTCAATCAAAGACTAATGTTTCGTCTATTGGCAACCACTTGGCATATTGCTTTACTTTAAATGCACAAAAATTAAATGTAAGAAATAAGACGCTTTACCTTTAAAATTACAGTTACGTCGCTCGCTAAATTCATAGTTTTCAAATGATAAAAAACATTTTTATTCAATGTATCCGAAAATATTACGAAATTTAAAGGGAAATAAATTATTCCGTGCTGGTCTGGGAGCAAAGAAAAACATAGAACCAGTTGCTTCTCTACCCGTGCAAATGGTAAAATCCCATCGAGGGAATGGACGAAAATCATAAGAATCATGTTATAGGCGATGAGACTAGCAACCCATCACTATTTTGATTCCATTTTCCACTTATACGCCCACAATTAATATAAATGTGGCCTATACCTGTTACCTTAGGCTCTGTCTACCCCGTAAGGGATAAAGACGTAATTTGTGTTTGTACGTATGCATGTAAATTCCCACGAGTGATCAAATAGTCAACGTAAGTTCACACATTAAAAATAACTTGTACTGACATAAACACACGG
Source organism: Pandemis cinnamomeana (assembly GCA_932294345.1). NCBI lineage: Eukaryota > Metazoa > Arthropoda > Insecta > Lepidoptera > Tortricidae > Pandemis > Pandemis cinnamomeana. The sequence goes on from OW028721.1 coordinate 6,160,604, forward strand.
GTTAGGTTCGTAAGGACTAGATTACATAACGACTCTATAAGCAAAACGTCTTAGTTACATAAGGTCTTGGTAGCTAAATGACTAATTGTACAAACGTCTTAATAGTAGAATGCCCGGGTTTAAGATTGGACTTAGTTCTATTACGTCTTGTTTGTATAACGCCCTAATATCAAAATGTTGTAATAGCAAAACGACTAGGTAGGCATATCGTCAAACATTAATAACGTCTAAATGGCATTACGACTAGATGGTTGAATGACAAGAAAAACTCAAACGTAGTTTGTGAAGGAACTCTTTGATAAAGAAACTTCAAAGTCGGTATGCAATCATGACGTTTTGCTACCAAGACCATATGCTATCCAGACACTTTTGCTTATGCGTCGTTTTACAATCAAGACTTATTAATAACTTGGACGTAAAGTCTATTAGTCATTTTGCAACTTCGGGCGTTATGCTATAGTTGTCGATCGAACAACTAAGACATTCTACTCACTAGGGCACTCTGCAAAAAAGACATTGTGCTTACCAAGACCTTATGCAACTAAGACGTTTTGCTTATAGAGTCGTTATGCAATCTAGTCCTTACGAACCTAACCCAAACACACATTATTACAAAAAAACAGTACCAGTTGCGAATAGACGCTCCAAATATGTAAAATTATGAACGGTTCTTAGGATTGCTTAGACGGAAAAGTGTGCAGTTACACTGTGACTAAATACCAATATCTAAATAGGTACAGTCAAATGCAAAAATATGTGCTGTTTCTAATCAGTCTTCTTTTACGTAAGAATGGATCGCTAATCCTGCCGCTAAGTAGCAGTGCTTGCACTGCTGTGTTCCGGTGGTGCGGAGAGTAAGACAGCCGGGGAAATTACGGGCACAAGAGGCACTTCATCTTAATCCTCTAGGTTGGCAACGCATCTGCAATCCCTCCGGGGTTGCGGGTGTCTATGGGCAGTGGTGATCACTACCATTAGGTGACCCACTTGCTCGTTTGCCTTCCTATTCATATATAAAAAAAATAAAAAAAATGGATGTTACTGCATACACAAGGTACATCAGAGCCTCTAGTGTAAGTTTTCGCATATAAAAACGTTTCGAACGCGTTCACGTGAACTTCTCAATTACTATGGAAATATTGGCAGCGCCACTTGCGGATCGAAACTTCTATCGGTCTTGTCTATTCATGACTCCTTTGTCCCAATTTTTTAAATATCTATGGTGGTTTGGAGGTCTTGCAGGGAAAAACTAATCTCAATACCTTACCTACCTAGGGGGCGTTCATGTATTACGTAAGCGCTTGAGGGGGGCGGGGGGGTCTTTGCTTTGCTTATTTTTGATGACATGGTGGGTGGGGGGGTCGATATGGTGATTATATCAGCAGTTTCGATTCGAACTGCTGTTCACGAATCAAAAAAAATACAGAATCCATTAAAAGAAAAGTGCATATAGGTACCAATGATTACGTAAGCATGGGAGGGGGGGGGTAAATAATTGTAAAAAATCTGCTTACGTAATACTTGAATGGCCCCCTACCTACGTACCTACGTACCTTAAAATTTACCTTTAAAACAAAGGCGACTAAAACGATATTTATTTTTTACTGCCAGAACGTATAAAACCTATTTTTTTTAGCATCCATGTAATCACCTCGGACTGTACGCGAAGCATGTAAACCTTTATTAAAATTCCCTACAAATCAGACGGGGTACGTGTTGTGACGTAATTGTAGGCGAGCCGTTGCCCCGGGCGACGCGACATCGGCCCACGGTGCGCTTGCGCAGCTGACGGGGGACGTTCGACGTCCATTTTCATCATCATCAGCCAAAAGAAATACACTGGAAAACTTCAAAGTCAAAGTCAAAGTTATTTATTGCCAGAACATAGTGTGAATAACAAAGATCTTATGAGTAGTGGAATAGGATGTGCTTATGTTCTACCTACACTAGGCATGCAACATTCTAGTTAATGCACTTCTTGTCACAATTAATTGATTTCAATTTATATTCAAACAATCAATAATTAATAATAATAACACTATAACAATAATTATAATCTTCATCATCAATTACTTGGGGTAATTGCAACTTATCACAATTTTTTACCGTACACATCTAAGTCTATCACACCGTCTGGCTGATATTGCAAGAAATTAAGTTTGTCTTCAATATTGTGATAATATTGATCTTAATATCTTACAATAGGTATCGGCCAGATGTTCCGATCGACTTATGTACAGTAGATATTATTTCAATATTATAATATGCAGTGGGGTTAGTAAAGCCAGGGTTAAGGGGTTTGATTTTTCCTTGGATCTGATAACTTCATCCACATTCATCAATCTCTTCATACATGCTCGTCGGTTTCAGGTACTCCTGACCTGACCTTTTCTCAAAACGTCTCCTATTTAGTCTCGGAAAGTCCGTCTAGGCCTTTCTCTCCCTACGTTACCATTCACACTCCCCATATAGATCTGTTTAGTTAGTCTACTTTCATCCATCCGCTTTACGTGACCAAACCAACTAAGCATAGTTTTTTCTATCCTGGTCACTATATCCTCTTTCACACCAGCACGTTCCCTCATCACACTATTCCTTATTCTATCTTTCAGTGATACACCTTCCATACTTTTTAACGCCCCCATTTCTACTGCATTTATTCCACTTTCATGCTTCTTTTGCCATACCCAAGTCTGGCTATCTTACATTAATCCCACCGCCGGCGTCCCACGTCTATAAAAAATAGCTTGTAAAAAAATTTAAAGTTAAAATTAAAATAGACACATTAACCCGGTAGCAAAGCAAGCATACCATGAGAGTTGCAGCCGATCAACGACACTGAGAGGTTCTATGAATAAATTAGTGGTCGCATGTGGAAATTACCTATTTCTCATTCTTTGCTTTCGACATATACGCTATAAGGACCGCTCTTGCCAACTGGTTGTACTTTCTTTTAGTAAAACGGTTGAAGTGCTAATTACATTATTGAACGGATTTAATACACTGCTGAGCAAAAATAACGGGTCAACTTTCATACAACTTTGTTTGGGAAGTGACCTGTAGTTTTTCCTCGGCAGTGTAGTTAGTTAGGATAAAGCTTAGGATTTGTAGATTAGTAGAAAGATGAAAGGTCCTATAGTAGCCTTTGCTTAGCTAGGGATTTTTTTAAAGTTCAATTTTTGGATACTATTGTTAAGCAAACTAGCATGCGGGTCACTTGATGGTAAGTTAACACCGCCACCCATGGATCCCCCAACACTTGAGGATTGCAGACACATTGTCAGCGTAAAAGGCTAGTAGAGTACCTCATGTTTTTCTTCTATGCTGGTCTGAAAGTAAAGAAAAAACAAAAAATGTACCAGTTGCTTCTCTTCCCGCGCAGATGGTAAAAGCCATCGAGGGAATGGGTGAAAATGTTAGCAATCATGTCATAGGCGATGCGGCTTGCGACCCATCACTATTTTGATTCCCTTTTCCTTTCCAATACGTCCACAATCATGCTAAACGTGGCCTTTAGGTCTTGTTACCTTAGGCTCTGTCTACCCCTTAAAGGATAAAGACGTGATTTATGTATGTATGAGTATGCCATGTGCCAGTAATTTTACCGGCTGTCTGACTCTCCATACCGGTATCAAACAGCATTATTAACCTACCAAACGGGTAGCCAAGTAGGCGTACTGAACTACCCAGAAAAATCACTTTTTAATCTAAACAAACCTCCAATAACATAATGAGACAGGTCAAATTGTTTTTCCATTCAATGTAACAAATAGTTCCAGTAGTTACGGTAGCGTCGCTCTCGGCGCTGCGCAGGCGATTACCGACGACTACCGAGGACTTCCGAATACTTCCGAGGATTCCCGAGCGCGCCCGAGCGCGAGCCTCGGGGTATAGTTTGATAGACGTTAATTTGTTAAAGGATCGCCTTTATTAACTAAGTTTGCTGTGTGGTTTTTGATTTCGCTTTAGTCAATTTGTTTAATTAATCCTAGCCGTAGGTACCAATAAAATGTTCACTTACGTAAAAAGTACTATCTTTTTCCAAATTTCATAATCGACTTCGATGAAATTTGCTTTAAAAAAAAAACAATATTTTTAAAGTTCCGAACCAAAAACAACAAAACAACAATATTTTTTGTATATGAGTCCGTCACTGACATACATATTTAAAACTAGCCTTCCGTCCGCAGCTTCGCCCGCGATAAATAAATTTTCCCGTAGGAAAAGGTATTTTCCCGCGGTAAAAAGTAGCCTATGTCACTCAGTGATAATGTAGCTTTCTAACGGCAAAAGAATTTTTGGAATCGGTCCAGTAGTTTCGGAGCCTATTCAATGCAAACAAACAATCAAATTTTTCCTCTTTATTAGTATATATAGATAGATAACTAGTAAACACACTTCAATTCAAATAAAGGTGATGATTTTCCATATCATTAAATAGACAATCTTCATTATCATCTCCAGGCTATAACCGTCCAACTACTGGGCACAGGCCTCCTCTCAGAACGAGAGGGCTTGGGCTATAGTTCCCACGCGGGCCCAGTGCAGATGATTAGACAATCGTCAAATTCAATTGGATTCAGTTCTATCGAGATTTAACGATGGTCCAAGACCATCTCAATTTTTATTTGGTAAAAATATACAATCTAAATCTGAATCTCTATGGAATTTATGTTGAAAGTAATCTAAGGCAAAAGAGACATTAAAAAGCTGTAAAAAAGAATTCGTCAATTCCCATGATCGATCAATATCTAAATCACGGCTATGTAATTCCATCAGTTGCCTCTTGTATCAATCTGGAATCTAAAAATCGACAAATGTTTAGGGATCCATATAGAAGATGAAATCATTCTGTACTATTTCTTCTTAAACATAAAAGCTATGGTCTTGTCGGTGGAGAAATTTCCATATGGTCCTTTCCAGGGCCTTTTCTTTGCCTTCTTGATACGACACGACTTCTACCCTGTCTTATGTAGGTACTACTACATGAAAGAAATAAGTACTAGGTAAATAATATTTTCTTTAAAAATAGTTTTTGTTCACCATTTTTCGCTCATTTATTCCGTCACAAAACAACAAAATTATATTATAATACAAAAAGTAATGAAATGTAATGTAAAATAAAATAAAGATGCCTAAATCATGAGATGTCAAACATTACGAATTAGACGTAAAAGCCGTTTTCTCTTTCAGTTTCAAGCTTATGTCTCATCTCTCGAAACACTTCAACAACACGACCAGGAAATCATTAGCAAACCATTATAATAATACTTAATGTAAAATAATAGTACTTAATGTAATGAATATCATAGTATAAATATTATAGAGCACACCGGTCTAAGCACTACTCTTCCTAAAAAACGTAAAAAAACCAAGGGACAGGGCGGAACCCTTTTTATGACGAAGTTTTATTTGCTTCCTATTTAAAACTAAGTTTATTTAACTCTGTGTATTGCAGTATCAAATAAACGTTTTATCTATCTATCTATCTATCTATCTACTGGATTATTTAGAAAAGTAACTAACAAACAAAACTATAAAAGGAAATCTCGGTAACATTATATAATACTAACATTAAACAAAATAATAAGCATTTCAAGTAACAAACAAGAATATAAAGAAAAGAGGCTAACTACAGAAGATGAAATTACAATGGATATAAAATTATAGCATTCATAACAAACATATTTTATTTATCTATAAAATGTTTGTACAGTTTTGTAGTAGAGAAAAATAATAATAGAATTATTATACATAAATCACGTCTTTATCCCTTAGACAAGAGCCTAATGTAACATACCTAAAGGCCATGTTTAGCATGATTGTGGGCGTATATCTGGAACGGGAAATCAAGATCACTAATTATTAAGTACCTGTTATATTAACCTGTTCCTAGATACTGGTGACAAAGTCAAAGTATTTTATACCCCAACAAATACGTACTTACTTGATTTTACGACTAACTGCGTGAATTTGTTACGCATGGAGTATCAAGTGTTACGTTTTATCATTTTATCTTAGATTGCAAATGTTCATTGTAAATATAATAACGGTTCGCAATTTCAGACAAAAATATCTAGTAAATCGGTTTTCTCTGCTAATTTCAGCTTAGCAGAGCGCTGTCTCACTCTAACTTACGTGACGCCAATTATTATTGTCTCTTTCCGAAGGCCGAAGTGCAATCTTTATGGCCAGCTACACATTTATTGAGCATCACAACAGTCGAGGAGTAGAAAGTTTATGCTAAATGAATTATCCGTGACTGTTTAGAATAAAATGAGAAGTGTTCATAATTATTAGAATAAACTGAGAAGTGCACTTATATAAAACAAAGTCGGGCTATTTATAGCATTGATAACAAATATATTTAATATTCGGATATATCACCTATTTGATTTTTATTATTATTATTCATGATCATTTTCTCTTTTTTGTATTGTTATGAAATTATTTGACTTCTTAATATTATTATGACATGAAATTTAATTTAGTCTTTCAGAGTTTACTGATCTAAATTGTAACTATATTATGATTGTGTGCCCTTACAAGTAGAGATTAGCCCTTACGGGTAGAGAAGCAACTAGTACATTTCATGTTTTTTATTTGCTCCCAGACCAGCATGGGAAAAATAATAATCACTACATAGTATAAAACAGAGTCGCCTTCTCTGTCCCTATATCCCTATAGTAGCAAATCTGTAAAACTACGCAACGGATTTTGATGCGGTTTTTTTAAAGATAGAGCGATTCAAGAGGAAGGTTTATATGTATAATACATGCATAATATACCGTGCGAAGCCGGGCCGGGTCGCTAGTCTATACTAATATTATAAAGAGGAAATTTTTTATTGTTTGTTTGCATTGGATAGGCTCCGAAACTACTGGACCGTTTTCAAAAATTCTTTTGCCGCTAGTAAGCTACATTATCACTGAGTGACATAGGCTACTTTTTACCGCGGGAAAATACCTTTTCCTAAGGGAAAGTTAATTTATCGCGGGCGAAGCTGCGGACGGAAGGCTAGTAATTTATAATTTGTTGTTTAATACAGAACTACGTACACCAACATACTATTAAGTGGCGAATCAAGTCCATTTAAATACCAAAAGCTTTTTAAGCCTCTAAAGTACAATGATACATCAGACAGGCCGCCAGTACAAAGACGGTTTTAATTTATGCGCAAGCGATCCTCGCGAAGAGGGGAATTTTTCAAAATGCCACGCGACATCCATCGTCGGAGAAAAAGGTATGTTTTATAGTTATAAATCGGCTGGGCTAAGAAGGTTCTGTGGCCTTACCATGACGTCTTAATGCGATTCAATTCAGACTCAGTTCAGGTTTTAGATGTCATTTAATATGGATCTGACAGCGAGCGAACCTAAACTGAATCGGAATTGGATCGCATTAAGACGTCAAGACCCCCTGTTTTTAAAATGACTGAACGAATGACTGAACTATGAACTGGCTCTTTGGTTTGAATAATAATAGAATATTACAAGGTAATAATAGGCGGCCTTATCGCTACAGAGCGATCTCTACCAATCAACCATAGTGGACTGGAGAAAAGAACAGATCTGAGCAGGTGGTGCAATTTAGAATATATATTAATAGGTATAATAAGTAGTTACATTACATAAATACATGAAACACACATTTATAATAAATGGAGATATAAATAGGCACATACCCAAAAAAGCTAGCTACAAGATTCATGCACACACAAGATGCATGCACAAGATGATAGATAGCGCTCCTTCAACATAGTTTTAAATATGGGTAAAGATTTAGCGCGCCTTATGACTATAGGCAAGGAATTCCACAGCAGTAAAGCCTGAACAGTATAAGAATATTCATAGAATTTGGAAGTAGAGAGTGAATTGAGAGTTGAGTTTGATATATCAATATACTGAGTAGTACATTATATATGAAACACCCATTTATAATAAATGGAGATATAAATAGACACATACACATATACCTAAAAAAGCCAGCTACAAGACTCGTGCACAAGATGACAGATAGTGCTCCTTCAACATAGCTTTAAATATGAGTAAAGTTTTAGCGCGCCTTGTAAAAAATTGAAAAATTACACTGACCATACAGAAAACCCTAAGCAAACATCACAAAACCTACTACACTCTGCTTAAACGCGACCAAGTTAATACTTACAAAAACCATAACGGTTTAACAGCCGCATAAAACAAGCCACCCAACAGAGTCATAAACGTAAAAATACCAAGTATTTAACAATTGAAGGTAATTCAATAATACCGAGTACGTACACCGAGTACTTAGAGCAATTAACCAACTGGAGGTGCCAAAATATTTGCTACGCGATATACCGCGATTATCTCTATGAGTAGGTACACCCGTGATCATGACGCATGCTACTGCGATAGATCATCAAAAGCCACTGTGTATCCCGACGGAAATTTGTATAATGCAATTACGAATTATTTAAAACCAGGGTGCAAATGACTACTCTTTTGCCAAAAGTGAAAAAATATTTTGCGAGTGTGGTTATTAAGTTTTTTTTTAAAGAACATAAAGTAAAAAGTGCACGTGGATTAGCTCATGGTAAATGATCACCGCCAAAGGGATTGCAGAAGGGTTGCCAAACTCTCCATGTCCATATTTTATGTAACATCTCTTGCCCTCGTTTTCCTTGGCTGTTTTATTCCAAAATAATAGTCTTCAAAAGCTAACTTTCGTTAATTTCACAATAAATGTAGATTAGATTACCAGTGCACCGAAACCTACATTTTCATTCCGAAAAATCCGAAAATAAAGCTATGACTTTACTTTTAAAGGTATAAGTTGCCATTTCATAATGCGTTCTATGTGTCTAATATTTTTGTTTATTTTCTAAATTAGTTCGCCTGGCTCCTCCTTAGTTTAATGCTCAAATACAGAGTACAAATACCGAGTACAAATACCAATAAAGCGACAATGGATGACAATGGCTGCGTCAATTGTCGTTGGATTTATGGCTCGTCACTTAGACAATAAATAGTGATTTTCGCTTTTCTCTTAGGCTTGGGGACATAGGACGTAAAATGTTGCGTTCTCTGTGATTTTATGAGACAAATTTAACTTTAACAAGCTAAAGTTGGTAAAAACTGGTATTAGCTATGGGGTTACTCTATATCTCGAATGGGAATAACCTAAAATAATGGGTAAAGTAGGTACATACATACAAACACATATCACGTCTGTATTCTCAAACCTGTTCTTTTTTCCAGTCCATTATGGTAGCCTGGTAGAGATCGCTCTATAGCGATCAGGCCACCTATTGTTACCTTGTAATATTATGTATAGCTTTTTTCAGTTTTGGTTGTTCTATGTGGTGTTCAGTAAAGAGTTATTGTATTGTATTGTATTGTATCCTTTACGGGGTAGAGGAAAGCTAAGGTAACAAGACTGTAATGCCACGTTTAGCATAGTTTGTGGGCATGTAAGTGGAAAGGGTAATAAAAATAGTGATAGTTTGCCAGCCGCATCGCCTATAACATGATTCCTAAGATTTTCGTCCCGCGATGGGCTTTTACCATCTGCGCAGAGAAGCAACTGGTACGTTCTAAGTTATTTCTTTGCTCTCAGACCAGCAGTGTGTAATTATTTCAATAAATTTATATGTATATAAAACAGCTTGCAAGTAAATATAGTAAATTTCCTACTGTACTACGAAAAATGCTAAGTACAAAAAAAAAGAAAACAAAAAAGTAGTAATTATTAAACAAAACGTTTTAGTTGCGGCCACATCACGCTTAACATAACTAGCTGATGCGCGCGACTTCGTCCGCACAGAATTAAATACTATATAGCCTATGACACTCACTAATAATGTGACTTTATATCGGTAAAAGAATTTTCTAAATCAGTTCTGTAGATTCAGACATTTACAACGTCACAAACTTCACCTGTTTTTAAACGACTTCAAAAAAAGGAGGAAGTTTGGAGGAGGCTCTAAATTAAAATGTTTTTTTTTAAAGTGTGTTACCTCTAAAAACTTCGTCAGTTGTGGACCGATTTCGAAAAATATTTATTTGTTGGAAAGGGAATACTTCCAGTTTGGTCCCATTAGGGTAAGGCCGAAAAGCGTTGCAACCGCCTTATCTTTATGCCAAAATCTGTGATTTTGTCTACTAAAATCAATCAAGTATCTCCCTACTTTGCGACAAGTGTGTGCGGTTGTCTTCGTCGCAAGTTAATTGCTTCAAATCCATGGGCATATTTGCCAATTTTTGTAACATAAAAATGGGGCGGTTGAAACGCTTGGTAGCTTTACCCATAGCACCGAATTTCCACCGAATTCAAACGTATAAGTAAAGGTAGCGCACACCGAAAAATAATTTTAATTCGACATTTCTAAAGTAGCGTAAAAAATTAACACAATTTATGATGAAATATAGGCGGATTTAGGCTACATTTGAAGGCGGTTTTTTTTCTTTTTTAAATATTAGTGTAGATTTTTTTAAGCAGTGCTCTTATACCACTTTTAAAGCACCTAGACACCATTTACCTTCTACATTCGTAATCTCGCAAAGCACGTCCCCATTGTACGGCATATAAGGCTCAGAGACGACTCGATATTTTTATACGGACCTTTGTACTGGAACAGGTATCTTAACTGTTCTTCAGTTCCGTGTCAGCAATTGAGACCGCACCTTTATGAGGCAGTGTAGATACGGCTTTATACTTGCGCAGTGTGAGTTGCACTGGGTTACTTTAACAATGACTTTAAGCATAACCAACGATTTTGATTTACATTTGACAGAAAATTTAAGAAATATTTGTTTAAATCTGATAAACCTACATAATGTATACCTACATAGTGTAGGATGGATTGGGAACTTCACACACACCATTGAAATACTTCGCAGATGTGTGAAGATACCTCACGATGTTTTTTTTCACCGAAAAGCGCATGGTAAATTGCAACCATGGTGCGAACCCGGGATTCAAACCCACTAGGCTACCACGGCTTGTCCGCACTTGGCCCGCGTGGGAGCTAAAGCCCAAGCCCTCTCGTTCTGAGAGGAGGCCTGTGCCCTGCAGCGAAACATATACAGGCTAAAGATGATGATGATGACACTACAAGTACAGTTAGCAAAAAAGCTAAAGTGCTAAGCTAAGCATGTGTTTAGTAGTTTTTGTTAAAAAAATACTGAATGTGGTACTTACTGATTTTGTCTCCGTACGATTTCTCTGGCAAAGAAAAACAATTTAAGTTATATGTTTTTACGCCATTACTCTGTAGACATGGGTAATAACTCAACATGGTTGAAACATAAAAGGCGTATTTCAATTGTTGAAACAAACGCCTTCTGCGTTGAGCAATAAATAATTTTAATGTGTAAATGCTCACTTAGATGATTTATCTGACCGTCTTATTTACATTACGAGGTAAAATAATGTTTTCTGTTACCTATGGGGTTTCGTGTCTATAAATTGTGTTCCAAAGATATTTGACAACATAATATAAGACGTGGCAGCTTAGTGTTTCAGGCGTTACCTTGCAGAAACTAAATGGATAACTTTACTTTGCTACTCCCCTTTGCTTTGTTATATCGCGGAGTAGCAAAGCGAAGTTATCCATTTTTTTTTATCAGTGTGTTGTACGACTATCTGTTATGGCAACACTGTTGATGGCGACAATACAACTATTAAATTGTAACTATAATATTATAAAGCACTAGATGTTGCCCGCGACTCCGTCCGCGCAGAATTCGCTTATCGCCATCCCGCGGGAACTATGCTGTTTTCCTGAATTTGCTTTGCTGTAAACCTCACGGAGCCCGAGACCTTTCCAACGAATGCAAAACCGTGGAAATCGGTTCGTGCGTTCTGGAGTTATAGCGTCAGGAAGGAAAACCCGACTTATTTTTATATAGTAGATGACATAAAATTTCATTTTATAAACACACAATTAATTAAAATAAATGATAAATAGAAATGTATTATAAGATAAATTAATTGAACTAAAACCAAAATAAATCTAAAAAGGTACCTACTCCCCCGCGGCACTGAGCCAAAGATGCTGGCAGCATTTTCCCGCTGTATTGCAATATTAATTTGCTGTGCGAGGAAGCTGCCAGCTCTTTGGTCTCCGTTGCAGTCGATCAGCCTCTTAAACAGTAATTAAAAACGAATAAATAAATAAATAAACAGTCAGAACAAAACAAAAATCATTTTACGCTAATATACACAGTGTACGAAAATTTACCGCTAACGTATTCAAAACGTTCACTCAGACTAAAACTTACACTAAAACTACAGAAAAAATCCCAGTAGATAGCAACGCCATCTGTGCCAAAGTCTCAAAATTAGTTAGCTCCATTTTGGATCGCCTAAAATCTCAGCGTAAACCAAAATCCCATTAAGTCAAAGCTCAATTAAAATAAAGGCTGCGTTAAAGGCCCCTATTCTTCAACTTCATCGTTAATTGTTGGTCAATTAAAAGCCAGCTGTCTTCCTTATTTTACCTCGGCGTACCTCGCAAATGAGACACATAAATTAAACAATCGTATTTGAATGAAACGATTGACCGTTTATGCCGGCGACAATTCTCTTTTGTGGCGGAAATGGGTATGTGTGCGTTTGTCTATCGGCTTAGAATACACGCCTCGAGGTACATGGAAAGAGTTATTGTAATTGTTTTGCTTGGTGATGTTGTTCATTTATTTCTATTTTGCATAAAGAAACCAGACTTCTCAAGCTAAAACTTTACGCTAACTGTTCCTAATATTATAATTTTGTACGTCAACTTTTACTTCCTTTTCATCAGTTTTCTCTAATATTGTGTTGTACCGTACCTACTCTATGAAATAATCTCCAGTTCAAACTGGCCAGTATGAAAAAGCGACCATTTTATAGGCAACCTCCCAAATGCAAATTCCAAACAAATAAAAGGAAACAAAACGGCTAAATTCAAATTTCGAACTCCTCGCACAGATTATGCAAACGCGCACAAACAGGCGTACCAACATAACGCAACGTAATAAGCGGCGAGTAGCAAAGGCCCTTGCCGGTGTTAATTCGCGAGCCGCGGCATGACAGGCCGTGGATGCGGAGTACAAAAGATACAAGCGGGCTTGCTGTTGGATTTGTATGGAGCTGACTAATCCTTGATTAAGTGTTAAAATCGTTTTTTTCTTCATCAGTTCCTATTACCCTCAGGTTCAAGTGGGGTTTAGAGCTAGCCATTGCATGTATGTCGTGTTTATATTAGAGGGTTAAAACTAACAAAAATTTTGAATGAGTTTACGTTTAAGTGTAAAACACGGGAACTGTTTACTACTGACACGCTAGAAGCACTATCAATATTCCCATTGTAATTGAAGCCTTAACGCAAACGTGAAAAGTCACACTGAACGTCTTCCAGTGGCAGATGAATTCGTTTTTTCTTTCTACGGCAGAAGTCTTGACATTAACTTTCCTAAATTACCTAAGCGATACTCATATAGAACATATTTAACAGAAAAATTTAAGAAATAAGAAGAAGCGTTTATTGTATAAAACATGATTTTTGTAAGTTTCAACAGCTTATCCATTTCGGACGTACAATATTTATTCACAATTTGTGTACAATTTTCAAACTTTGAACCCATTTCCATTGGCCGGATCCACTTCTGATTTGGTACTAACACGCGTACGTACACTCAATAAAAAACCTCGTGTTAAGTTTGTTTTTGAGATCGCTCTAAAGCGATAAAGCCGCCAATTGGTTACCTTGTAATTTTCGTTATGTACTCGTATCTGTTTTCTGTATTGTTAATTATGTGGTGTTCAATAAAGAGTCGTATTGTATTGTAATGTAGTTTTTATGCAAAAAAATAAACGCAACCGCATCCCCCCTAATCCAACGCCGGAGCGACGTGCGTGCGACGGGCTATAATAGTCTTGATATTTTCTTTATCTCGGTTCTCAGTCCCGGGATACTATTACCAGTTTGAGGATTATTCACAAATATTACGATACCAGCGTTGCCAGGCACACCGAGGGTTTAGCACGGTGTTTACATATATATGACTAGCAGTTGCCCGCGACTCCGTCTGCGCAGAATTAGTTTATCGGTAGCGCGAGGGAACAATACAATACAATAAAAATACTCCTTATTGAACACCACAAATCAGTGCAAAACAATACAGAAACAAAGAAAAAGGCAGACAATAAGCGGTATTATCAGGGGTAGGCAGAGACTACTTTGTTCCACTTGCTACGATCCTGACATACCTCTTTCGCTTCATCCACATTCATCAATCTATTCATACTCGCTCGCCGGTTTCGGGTACTCCTTGACCTAGGGCTCTAACATGACATCTTAATGCGCTTCAATACCGACTCAGTTCAGGTTTTAGCTGTAATTTTTAGTATGGATCTGAGTGAGCGAACCTAAATTGAATAGGAATTGAATCGTATTAAGACGTCATGGTAACCGCCCAGCCGTGACATTCTAAGAAGTCTAAGCCCAACAGTGGACCCTACACAGACTATTATACTATACTATTATTATAAAACTCAGCATGCTAGCCCCGCAGGGGCGTGTAGACTAACTAAAGCTTATTTCGCATAGGAAATGTTGGAATAGAAATTATCTAGTCAGCCTAATTATGAGCGGAATAAAATAATGTTAAAATCTAAGTAAGTTGAGTATGTTTCCCACGGCTTTTCGTCGATTAATTTTACCGCAATTTTGACATCGGTGGCTCATACGCATTTTATTCTCGTTTTTCCTGTGGACGTGGGCATTTTCAAAAAAGCATGTGCCCTTGACTTTTTTTTCCAAAATGATGACATTTTGGGTTTTTCTGAATCAGAATTAGGTATTAGCACTATTTATTTTTGTAAAGAAAAAAATGACCATTGGTTTTTTTTCAGTTTTGTGACACTATTTTCATACGATTTACATGGGGCGTCACAAAACTGACACGAAAAAGTTGTATGGGAAATTAAGGTAATCTTAGTGGAAAAAGGGTTTTGAAAATGCCCACGTGACAGAATTAACTTACTTATACCCATAGCTAATAAAGCTATGATTTATTGGTGTTTAAAAAAAAACAATGCCGACTCCCAGTGTATCTCCGCCCTTAATCTCGTCACTTTGTCGCGTAATCTCCATACAGACAAAGATACCACTAAGTGTGCGATTTCACTCCGTGCCCTTTACTCGGCTATCTTGTATTGCATATGTCATAAACTAGACAAGTTAGTAAGCGTAGGATTATCTAGAAAAATAAAATGGTATGATTGTATGCAAGGGAGGAGCGGTGCGCCCTGGCACAGGCTTTCTTAAGCCTAAAAGGGTGTTCCAGCCACTAAAATAGTTGTGTTAAAATGTTGTGAAAATAAATCATTTTTGTTTTTTTTTTTTTTTTCATTTTTTTGTTTAAGAAGATTCCCTAGGTCTACAGGACCTTGTCCACTTATTAACTTAGTAGCTTCTGTACGCGACTTTGTACACGTTTTTTTTATTTTTTTTTACTACGAACTGACTAGTGATTGACCTCTATCTCACTTGGTGGAAGGTGCAGATGAGGCCAAAGGTGTAACTCACTGGTTCAGTAATAGGCTATTCACTCTAACCTTAAAGAGTCCCAGGCCATGTAGAATTAGACTTAAGAGCTGATGATGATAGTATATTCTGAAATAGGTAGTTATTAACGTCGCGACTCAAGCAGCTACGACGTTTGACATGTTTATCGCTATCCCGAAGGAACTATGCAATTTTTTAGGATAAAAAGTAGCTTATGTGATAATCTAGGGTACCAGCTATCTCCGTTCCAAATTTTATTCAAATCCGTCCAGTCGTTTCAGAGTGAAGAAGGAACAAACATGCACACTCACATCGTCCATCCTCACAACCTTTTGCATTTATTATATCAGTATGATTCATGAAGACTTCTTCAGCATAACAGTTTACACCTAGTAATGTGCGTGGGCCGTCCACCCACAAGGTGGACCGATGACCTCATTAAGATCGGAGGATCGCGCTGGATGCAAGCCGCTTCCAACCTGTCTTATTGGAGATCTAAAGGAGAGGCCTATGTCCAGCAGTGGACTTGTAATGGCTGAGATGATGATGATGAATGTGCAAGTTGCAGAATTTTTCTGAGAACATTTTATTAGAAAATTTTGTGACTTTGGTAACATGTTTTTGGTGGTGTTTACACCAAAGCACTGAGTAAGGCAAAAAGAAACAAGAGGTAAAAATACATAATGTAATCACGAAAACTAGCATGACAATACATATATACAAACATATATCAAAACATAGATCAAAATGAAATCTGTTAAAAAATATCTGAACACACAGTTATGTCAAGGGTGAGGCACCAGTGGCGTGGCGTCCATAAAACTCGATTCCCACCGGCTGGCCTATTTTAAGGCAGTTGGGCACTTTTATTGTGCAGAATTCTCTTCGGCTTGCCTTCTGATATACTTGACGCCACGCCACTGATAGGTACTTAAACATTAACAGCAAATAAAGCAATCAAAACTTTTATTTACACTCAGATCAAATAATCAGACCAATAAATAAAGTCAAAATGATAAATGATTTAACTCGTCTTTTATGAATCTTAAGCTCAAGAGTTGCCGCGAATAAGTAACATGTTTATTTTTATGTTCAACACAATTATCAAGCGTAATCATCAGCTGATAATGGCAGGAGATCGCCAGTGTGATCCATTTATCGGGCCCCAGCAACGAACTATGGATGTAGCGTTGACAAGATAATCAATACTATGAAAGAATCCAGAATTTTACTTCTTGATTTTTTATATTTATTTTGTCTGTTCTAATTTTCAGTGTCACTTAGAAATTAAATTTCAAACGGGTAAAACCGTAAAAATAAATATAAAGAAATTCTTGATTCATTTGATACTCATAGTACCCTATCATTTGAAAAATAGGACTTTCTCTCGTCTTGTTCCTCCTTCACACTAGAACGACTGGACGGATTTGGATAAAATTTGAAACGAATATAGCAGATACCCTAAATTAAAATATAAGCTACTTTTTATCCCGGAAACATATCAATTGCTAATTCTACGCGGGCAGAAGCTAGTCAAGAAATATGTAAGGTAAATTTGCAATCTGCTAACGTTACGAGCAATCTTCAGCGGGTAATCTACCCATAAATTTCAAAGAGCAGATCGAGAGTAAATGAAAACGTCTTAATTATAACATAAAATAATGTGCATTAATCTCACCAGCTAATCAATTCTATGGCTTGCTGGATTAAATTGATTTTGATTTATTTTCTCAGTTAATAACGGGGGAACTAATGCATTAGTTTATCTATTTTAATTGTAACATACAGATTGCTAATTGCAATCGTGAATGCTTAGATAATACAGTTATTAAACAGGAAGTGTCTGTTACCAAAATGGGAAGAGGTCGAAGAAAAGGGTGAACTAATCATCTAAAACAATATTAGTCTAAATAGATTTCTAATTAATAATACTACAGTCAATTAATTTAATTCCTTACCTACGATGGAATCTTTTATAGTAAGCGTCGGTACGATTTTCCTTGTTAATGCGATGCGATGTCACTATGATGTTTCTCATGTGAAGAGGTTCCTAGATGGGTCAGGAATTAAATTCCTTGGCTGTAAGTTACTTTCACTTGAAATTCGGGACATATATTTACGAGTATTAAAGCGAATGACAAATACGATGAAATGTACGAGAATTTAACATGGCGACTTTTGCATTCATCATCAGCACCTTTGCATACTTAAATACATAAATCACGTCTTTATCCTTTAAGTGCCTTCAGAGCCAAAGGTAACATCTAAAAGCTACTTTTAGCATTATTGTCGGAATATGGGTTGAAAAGGGAATCAAGATAGTGATTGGTTGCTAGCCGCATCGCCTATAGCATGATCCCTAAAATTGTCGCCCTTTCTCTCGGAGGGCTTTTGCCATCTGCGCGGGAAGAGAGCAACTGGTACGTTTATGTTTTTCATTGCTACCAGACCAACATGGGCGCATCAAAATTCAACCACGAAAAATAGGACGTTAACCTCTTATACTACAGGTCCATGTTAGACGATATAATAAATTCATTACGCATAGGATTTGGGAGTAATAAAATAGAATAACATAACCTCAATATTTCGTGTAATTAAGAGCTTTGAACGTGTTTCGAATCAACGGTCACAACATTTTTTATAGTAAAATAATCACGATAAGAGCACCGTTAAAAATATCATGAGCATTATTTACTTATTCTAATGTATCCAATTAAAATTTTCCCAGAACAACGTGTGCGTTTTTGAGCTGCGCGTACGCATTCAGATCATTATACATTTAATTAGGCCTCACGCTGCGACGCTGATTGAAAAATCTCGTCTACAAGCCTTATGTTACGGATTGTGCAAGATTAGTTACACGTTACGCTTTTTGTTTTAAATATCGATGTTACAATGATGAATCAGACGAGACAGTGGCAGTTACGCGATATATCAAAGTCTGGCAAACAAATCAAACAAGAACCAAATCATTAGAATCCACTTGAACTCATAGAGCTTGTCTAGTTCGAAAACAATTAAACAGAAGAAACGATTGAACAAACACAAATAAATGAGCTTAATGAAAACTGACACCACGAAGCTCACGCGAACAAAAAACAGAAATCCATTATTGAACTACAAATAAAAACAATCGCTGAACTAATCACGCACACAGGCGTAACTGTTTCACGCATACATAAATAAATAAATGAAGACAGGACGGCAGGTGGAGTCACTGATTCTTCGCAGATAATTTGCCTAACTGGTTCTTACTCTGACACGTTGCCGTACCAAGACACAAATCTGCAACTACACTCTACCACGGGTCCAAGTGCATTGCTGCTTCAATTAGATAATAATTCCGAGTTGCATCCCAAAACCCGCAATGATTGTTTATGTTTTCTGATAAACGTTGGGTCACTTTGGTAGTGTAATGAAAATGATGTTCACTGGTCAGTAGCCCCATGCGTCCGGTGATAAGGGAGTGCCTTGCGACATTTAATTATTATGATTATGGTTATTTCAGGGAACATTGTGGTCTTTGTTTCTTACTGGAACATATTACGCAGGCTGTTATAATGTAAGGAGTTTATGGTACAGGATTCTGAATCACGAATGATAACATTTACATAATTATGTTCATAGAACTTGAAAGAACATGAGCGCAATATAGCAGTAGTGTTTTCTTAACAGTTGAACCAACTCATAACCATATAAATAAACAACTATTCAGTCAAAAAGTGCCAGATATAGATTCCTTTTGTTTGCAAATCATAACATCATCAATAAACAAAAGCGCTCAGTAGAGGCACATGAGGTTGCTGCTATTGTTTTCTTAATTTCTAATTCTTCTATATCATGAACACCTTTGATAACTTAATACGCACAATTAATAAGTGTAGTATCTCAGGGTCTTGGAGACAATGGGCATGGTGAACAGCGAAGGGCAGCCAATACACCGGACAATGGCCAATTAACGCTGGCCACAATTAAATCAGGCGAACTTGCTATTACAAAGGCTTCTTGGGACGTTTATATAAAAGGAGATGATAAAACCTCTGTTGGAAAGCTATTTTAATTTTTCGTGTAATAAAGATAAAAGGTATATCTGACCAAATCGGCAACTAAAGCGAAATTAACCACTAACTCGCGTTACTCGGGTACGTCGGGGTTATTTTTGATGGTCGATCAATTGTAAATACATCACACGCGTTTTATTGTGGTACGATATTCCTTTTTCCAATTTTAACTCTATATTTTATGAATAGCCAAGAGTTTAACTGCTGTTCTTAAAACATTATTGCAATTACTCAAATCAATTCACTGTCTTACTTTCATACTGGTCTGGGAGCAAAGAAATAACATAGAATGTGCCAGTTGCTTCTCTGCCCGCGCACATGGTAAAAGCCCATCGTGGGGATTGGGCGAAAATCTTAGGAATCATGCGGCTAGCAACCCATCACTAATACTTATATGATTCCCCTTTCCACCTATATGCTCACAATTATGTTAACCGTGGCCTTTAGGTCTTGTTACCATAGGCTCTGTCTACCCCTTAAAGGATATAGACGTGATATGTGATATGTATTCACTATTATTTATTTTTGTTTCAACATGGCTTATCTACATCCGCTCAATCAAGAGCATCAGCTTGTTAAATTTGCTCTTTTCTTTGCGTTGCGGCATTTTGGATCTTATTGATTGTAAGGTAATATCATCTCTTGCAATATCTTCTCAGCTACTCGCCCACACGTCCGCTCGCATTGTTCCGTTCAATCGAACCAAGTTATTATTGCAGATAATGCTTTATTTATTAAACCACGTGGGAACATTGTTCGGGTTGTTAATGAAATTTGCCTCATTGTTTGCGTATGATACGAAAAAGGACCAGAGAGATAACGTTAAGCAAAATTATGTAAGGTATTATTAAATCTAGGAGGTAACTAGTAAAAAAAGGACTGCAAACTTGGAGCAATGTCTAAGTGTAATGAGTGAGTTTGCAATAGAAGGTTTGACTGTGGGAAAAAACCGAGAAGTTCAAGTTGAATTATAACAAAAATGGGCCAAAAAAAACACGTATCTTGTATGAGGACTCTCATCCTTCCCCTAGGATCTGTAGGACGATGGGTTTTGTGATGCCTATGGCCAATAACTTCCCGCGATCTTTACGAGTACCAGTTCGTCCGTCTAACCTCCCGGCCACACCAACATTTTGCCTTCCGGTACTAAAATGATCATAATGAGATATCCGTTAGCAAAGAAATCTGAAACAAATAAACTTCTCGCAAAGATCTTCGTTGTATTACCGTTGACAATGTAGATTGTATACAAAGTTAAAATGGGTTACACAGATAAAACGATCAAGTACCGGTTAATAGCATCCGGGAAAGTTAACCTTTGATATTGGCTTCTAATTATTATGGCTCCTTATAATGTATTTGGCATCTTTAACATGGCTTAGTGCGTTGACAATTTCAAAGTTAACGGTCGCGGTTAGTTTCAATTTATTGTCATAATAAATAAACATTTGTTGTGCGTTTTATGCTTAAGACTAGCTTTTGCCTTTTGCCCGCGACTTCGTACGCGTAGACAATACCTACTGGGATAATGCTAAGTTCTTGCAGGATAAGAATATGTATGTATCTAGCTAGAAGACAGCTGCCGTCGCATATTGCAATTTCTCTATCAAATGGTTTTAAATTTATGAATACAGAATACAGAATATCAGTGGCGTGGCGTCAAGTATATCAGAAGGCAAGCCAAAGGGCATTTAACTAGCATTTTTCTCTGATTCTTCGCAATAAAAGTGCTCAACTACCTTAAAATAGGCAAGCCGGGTGGGAATCGAGCTTCATGGACGCCACGCCAGTGGTATGTACGAGTAGGTAGGTATGCTTCTTTTCCGGAAAAGCGCAAAATTACCGCGGTATAGAAATAGCTCTTCAGATCAATTAAACAAATCACTAATACACATATATATAGCTACATTGTTTCCGATTGTCATAGGCCATTTTCACGAGAAAGGA
This sequence comes from Pandemis cinnamomeana, assembly GCA_932294345.1. Taxonomy (NCBI): domain Eukaryota; kingdom Metazoa; phylum Arthropoda; class Insecta; order Lepidoptera; family Tortricidae; genus Pandemis; species Pandemis cinnamomeana. The sequence continues at coordinate 6,182,147 of OW028721.1, forward strand.
TAAAGTTCCCACGGGATAGAAATAACTGTTTTGACATATTTTATTTAAAAAAATCTATTCATGTTTAAAAAATACGTGATCGCCTAGTGGTTAAAAGTAATTGAAATTTACCACGAACTGTAGGGTGAAGGAAAACATTTATTGCAGATAAATTCATGAAATTTCTACATGTCAGTGAAAATTAGAACACATAGAAAAATCCGAAAGTAAAGCTATGGGCGGGAATCGAACCCGGATCCTCGCATTTTTCATGCCTGTGTTTTTTTCTTATTTTTTTCTATAAAATTGTGTAAATTATTTTACATTTGTGTGTCTTGCAAAAAGGAATAAACGTCTTCTATCTTTCTTTCTTTATTTCTATGTTTCTGGCTGGTATAATGTTCTAAGCTAAATGCATAGATCTACCCTACATAGTTAAATACTTATTTTCGCCGACCCTATACTGGTAAAAAAAAGAATTAAAAACAATTAACCCCCGGTCAGGGTTGGCACAAATTCAAAGCCGCCGCCTAATGAGTTGTTAGAGCCGCTGCGCCCGCTGAAAAACCGCACGAGCTGATGATAGGGTTGGGAAAAAGCATCGATAAAAATGGCGTTTAACTTTTTTTCTAAACTAGATTATGATTACCGTCAAAAGTACCGTGAGATTCAAGAATCTTCTAGTGCTAACTTCTGATTACTGAAATGAAGTTTATGAATTTTCGGTTTTACACAAAATAAATATACCTAAGTGTAGAAAAACTTAAGAAATTGCCGCTGTTTTTGAGCAAATTGACATAAATGGCACAATGATGTATGAGAATTTTATCTAAAGTTAAAAATTCCACAACAAGTGCATTGCATTATTTTTCTATAGGTACTCTTATTCGGCTGGGTATTATCATTATGATTTTTTTTTCTTTTTACCTTCAACTTTAATGCGAAAATCTATAATAGTAACGTGTTCCATTTATTTATTTTTCATAAAATTTAAGACTACAAAACTTTTTGACTAGGTTAATTGGTATTCGTCCACATTTGACATTTCACGAGCAAGACGACGCATAGTTTCAACGGCTTATATGTCCTAGCTCTTGTTTGCACGATGTTTATTTATCGACACAATCTTAACTTATCGATAAGCAGCCCATCCCTAGCACACGTCCACAGCTCGGATGCATAGTGCCACACAGTACAGTAATTGGTCCCCGCCGCTGATTTTTATCTTCAATTATTGAGTTTTCACGCCAATTAAAATATTATCTCGCTTCCGTTGAACCGTTTGTATTAGCCGATCTGTCGTTGCATCCAAGATGTGTTATCGTAGTAATAGGGCAGGTGGCGTGATTTTGTACATACAAATGGACTGTAATTGAAGATAACGTTGCATCCTTCGTCCTTTTGTACTTATTCGTGTTATGTATTTTATTTTATTAATATTTTTAATCGATCGCCTTCCCGCGCACGCGGTAAAAGCTCATGGAAAGAATGGGCGGAAATCTTAGGAATCATTGTTATAGGCGAAGGCGTCCGCTAGCACTATTTTGATTCCCCTTTCTACCTATACGAGCACAATCAAGCTTAACGTGGCCTTTAAGTCTTGTTACCCGGCCGGAAATAAAGACGTGCTTTATGTACATATGTATGTGTGTTATCTATTACATAGAGATCCTTGAGAAAAAAATCAGGCACTTTGTCAGGCGCTTAGATACACCTGTTTTCAAAGCGGTGTCTGAATTTCATACACAATTGATTGAACTATCCGAGTGCTTGAGATAATGTAATAAAGTAAAATATTCATCGAGTATCTCTTTTACTGGTGAAATTGCGAATAAATTCGAAAGTAGAAAATTCCAAAATATTTTTTCCCAATTAAACGTGAAATGACAGCTATCCGCGCGAAGAGGAGCAATTGGGTATTTTATCGCGGTATTGCTGACAAGTTTTGTCGAATGCGACAAAATATTCCGTCGTGTATCGATACAATCGCTGCTGTTTCGTGTATCGAGTCCTCATCTGCCGCGGTACTACAGTTTCTCGACAAGGATTCAAAATGGGCGCAGATCAAAATACATGAAGTTAGATAATTTTGCATAAAATGGGTCTAAATACTTATACGAAGAAATTTTGGTGAAACTATTAGCTATTTAGACGAACTTTATTGATTGCGCAACTATAAATTGGTTTAGGTTGCTGTTTTCTGAGAAAATTGCATTATACATAATATTTTGAACCATTATGTATTTTGAAGCATTTTGTACTTCAAACTTTATGTATTTGAATACGTACCCGTTATAGCATGGAATTTAGTTTTGGCTTGATAGAATTCCGCACGGGTTCGGTTTGGTTAAAATTATGGTACAGTCCGTGAGCTCTTAGAATACCATTGGGGATATTCTTGCTGTCTCACTCATTCTTGTGGATTCGATACTTGAATCAGCTGAATGAGGGAGACAGCAAGACAAACCCGAATAGCATTAACTTTAACACGGTGACAGCTTGTGTTCTCTAGTTATTCTGCAACCACGACCGTTTTTTAAGTTTTTTTGGGAATTAGTAGCTAAAGGTCCTGACACAATGGTAAAGTAATTTCAATTTGGTCTACCTACTTTAGTCAGTTTGTAGTCAGGTTGGTTCGTGTGGTGAATGCCTATATTTAAGCGGAAGCAGTTGGTGGAGGCATACTTCTCTCACACGTGCAATTATGTGACAAGGTAATAAGTTTCAGTATGCTTAGTGTAAGTTTTTGATCACAAAATACGTATCGAAAGTCAAAAATGTCAAATTCTATGAGAACAGTTTGTTGCCGTTTCGCTCCGCTAGTGGCGTTGCCAATTTTTCCATAGTAATTGAGACGTTTACGTGAACGCGTTCGAGACGTTTTTATATGCGAACACGTACACTAGAGTTCTTTATTTCCATTCGAGTTCCACTGGTAACCCCGAAACGTCGGCTAACATTCGAAGCTCGCGTGAACGATGCCATCGACTCGCTCGGAATCGAATACATTATCTCGAGCGAAAGAATCCTGCCGTATAATTTGTACCATTTGTGCCGATACATACCGAGCCGTGCGATATGGTAAGTCGATTTGAAATGAGAACAAATAGTTAGTGCTTTAGAATATGTTTGTAAACATTGCGGCATTGATATGAAAATAGTAGAAAGATATGTCGAATTACTTTATTCACTACTGTAACTTAGAGTAGAGATTACAGTTTTGAATGATTCATGTTTTCATTTTTTTTTAGTAGACATTGTTGTCTACGCTATGTCAACCCAGTCAGCTTATTTTTACGAGTAACTTATTTTTTATTCTTTTAATCGTTTCGTGAGTCATAGACGGTTCTGGCTGAAAATCAGTGCTGCAGGTGTCTAACACCTCAGCGTAATGCTGAGCCAGCGACAGTTTCACTTTTGCGAAGACACACAACGCTGATGATCTGTTTTTCATGTCTATGGTTTTTATTTGTTATACCTTGTTTATTTTCTATAAAATTGTGTATATTATCTTATATTTGTGTGTCTTGCAAAAATGAATAAATGTCTTCTTTCTTTCTTTCATTTCTAGGTGACAGTGATATTATCTTTAGATGTCTTTGGTCTGTATTCTTTCTCAATATCTTCTCTTTATTCCATGGAAGCTATTCTAAAGTCGCGAAATTCGATTTAGTTTACGATCACGCCATATTCAATCAAGGGAACCTCAAAGCCTACAATAGTGGTGTTAGAATGGCAACATCACATTAACACTTCCTTTTGCGCGTTCAACACCATTTTCATCTTTATTTAAATTGTGATAGGCATCATCGACGAAGATTTCAACGGTGTTAAAAGTTTGTTTTTCTCTTATGGTGATGGCAACTATAAAATTGACGTCAATGCCGTGTATCAGTAGCATTATAATGTGAATATGCTTTAAGATGTACAATGCACTTTCATAGCTGATGTTGGTTGTCAAAGCATGTACCGACAATTCGAGGAGAATCGTAAAATAGTTGATGTGTTCCCGGAAAATTGGAACTATGAGTTATGTGGCACGATTTGAGCCGCGCGCCATTTTTGTACTCGAATTGAGTTGGACAAAAGATCTGGGGATTTTTGAAATCCATTGACTTACAATAAACAACTAGACTCTCAGTCGCTAACAAAGGTTCCTCAAGAAACGTCCGAGTTGCTTTGTCTATGTGTTGTTTGTGTCAACACATCGACTTAGACAGATAACATTAACATATTCGTTCAAATTGACACCTTATTTCGTGGCAGTAATGTTTAATATCAATGGCGTAGGATCGTGAGAAGTAATGACACGACGCCACGCGCTGGAAACCTGCCTGTCTCTTTTGTTCTCAATAGTAAGACTACGGTGCGAAAGAGACATATACATTGTTATCAAAGCGCGGTCGAAACACAACTGAACCAAAACTCTGAACAATAGACGCGTCGTTCAGACTTTTGCTTCGGACAGTTTTTGAGCGTGGTTGGGAGTCTAGTTGTTTATTGTACGTCAATGTTGAAATCACATTGTGTGAAAATGCCATTTGAAAGTGGTGAAAAATTGTGCTGACTTATTGGCTCTCAAATTGACCTTGGGAACTAGTAAAAAATTGATTAGAGCTGTAGTTTTGAAGATATAAACAGATTCATACCACTTAAGAGTTACGTGCTTTCAAAAATCAGACCCCTAGAGCCTAAGTTGTAAAAGCACCACTCGAAAGTACCATTCGATACATACACATACAAATCACGTCTTCGGGGTAGATAGAGCCTAAGTTAACAAGACCTACAGGCCGCGTTTAGCAAGCGTTTAACTGTAGGCGTATAGGTGGAAAATGGGATCAAAATGGTGATGGATTGCTAGCCGCATCGTCTATAACATAATTACTATGATTTTCACCCATTACCTCGATAGGCTTTTTCCATCTGCGCGGAAACAGAAGCAACTGGTACATGCTATGATTTTTCTTCACTGCGCGAAAACTATGAAACTGGCCAAATCATTATAATTGCTCTGGGGTTCAGGAATTACATAGAGCGAGATAGATAGCCCCTTCGCTCTAGTGCTATGGTACTCTGGGGCAGAGGGAACAAGGAAGTGTAGCGTCGGGGCTAGTACACCCTGGGCTCATTGTGGTCCGTCTTTCCTTCCCGTATAGTTGAATGTTATATTAGATTTATTTTTAGTCTTAGTTTTAGTAGCCCTTAAGGCTAAGGTTCTGGTAGAATATCAGCGTCTCGAAGCAATTCGGGACATAGTGCTGAGCCAGCTTCCCTTTTTGTGTCCATTTTGCTTCATTTCGTAGGTACCGGTGAAGTTTATTATACTGTAATAATGTGACCAAATAAATATATTTTCTTTCTTCTTTCTTTCTTTCTTTAAATATATTTTTAGGACTCTGTATAAAGACCAAAGCCTGTCTTAAAATTGAACAACTAAAATTTGTGTCAGTTGAATGAAAACGCCGAAAGGCAATGTGATACTAATTATGAAAAGTTATACTGAAGGGAACCATTTAAATTATTGTTTCAAAAAGGAATAATTTAAACCTTACGTACCTAAATAACTATAGAAAATAGGCCTACATACATTGTTATCTTGTTAATTTACCTATTGTCCTTAAGGTGTACCTACTACATCTGCTAAATATACTTTTACCCCCTTATTCATAAACGCTCTATACGCTTCTGCTAACTTAGCAATCGTTTGTCCTTATGTATGTAATGTATGTATGTAAACTCTTTATTGCACATAAAAATTAAAAAATACAAAAATACACAGAAAATAGTACAAAGGCGAACTTATCCCTAAGAAGGGATTAGTATCTTATCTGTGAAAGGTAAATGTCAAAGAGACAGATAAGGACAAACGATTGTTAAGTTAGCAGAAGCCTACAGAGCGTTTGTGAATAAGGGGGTTAGTGTCTAATACCAGTGGTTTTAAGCTGTGCATTGTCTCTCAGCCAATCGCCTGAACCCTTAATATTTGTAAGTATACTGGCTTATGACGTGGAAAACTCTATCTATTTAAAAAAACGCATCAAAATCCATTGCGTAGATAGATTTAAGCATACATAGGGACAGACAGCGGAAAGCGACTTTGTTTTGTACTATGTAGTCATGGAAATTTTAATCTTTTTTTATACCTACACCTTGATCCTCAAAGTATGTCTGGCAAATCAGCTTATAGCTGTACATAGTTTTGGTAAATCGAAGCGGTCCCATTAAATTTTTGAATAATATTTTTTTATGCACCTTTATACTTAAAGTATGTCCTGCAAATCAGCTACTACATAGTATATTGGGTAAATAAATGCGGTAAAATTCTTGTTTGTGAAACAGCTATTAAAAATAATGAATTTCTTAAAAAAAAAACGAAACTAGAAAAATAATAATTTTAAACTGCTGCCATGCCGCATAACGTCATCCATACTTAATCAATCACTATTAACATAGCATTAGAGTTAAGTATAGTAACGCATTATCTTAGTATTTATGAGTTTCCAATTTCACCGGAGAACTATCGACATACTGTGGGAAAATTATATGTGAGATTAACATATGGTAATAAACGCTTCAAAACACGGGAAGCGCTACTTTTATTATGTTCCTAATAACTGGTCCTGAACAATTAACATAATTATTAAGTAGGAAGTATAAATTTGTGGGACAGTATAATTTTTAGGGTTCCATGCCTTTAAGGGATCAAAAACGTTGTTAGTCTATCGCTGAAACCCATTTCCTAAGGATGCCAAGGGTTACTAAATCAGTATCACTACATAGTATAAAATAAAGTCGCTTTCTCTGTCCCTATGTCCCTATGTATGCTATGTATATATCTTAAAACTACATAACGGATTTTGATGTATTTTTTTTTAATAGATAGAGTGATTCAAGAGGAAGGTTTTTATGTATAACTCTACGCAGACGAAGTCGCAGGCAGAAGCTAGTTACTAATAAGATATATTCCTCCTTCTTATTTGTGGCGTATCAAGTCGTTATAGCGACAACTTCGCCAATGTCAAAGTAACAAAAATATAATTCAAAAATCTTGTGACAAAATGTCGGCAACGTTGTACGGTAATCCGGTCAAAAGACCCCCTGTCGGGTTCTTAGCCAACGGTCAATGATATCCCTCAGAAACTGCCAGGACACCATGAGCCGATGCGCAGGGTGCACCGGACCAAGCACTGCTCTTCCCCGGATCGAAAAACGAACCGCAGCTATTGACCACACGCGGAGGTAACCCGACTCGCACCCCAAGATATACTTATCTTCTGTTGTCGTTCATAAGTCATTCTATTTTAGTTCTCTAGGCTGGCAAAGCATCTGCTATTCTCAGGTGTTGCGAGCGAGGAAGGTGGTTCTCACTTATTTAAGTAACCCACTCGGCCGTTTGCCAAAGAAATTTGCGTACCTGCGTGAAGCGTACGATGTGGACTGTATGAAGATTATAGGGGAAAATGAGAAGCAGTTCCTCAGCTCAAGACTTGTACTATCTGAACAGCAAAATAATAACAACTGAAATACATGTGACAAATAGACTTCAAAAACAAAATAATTAAAAAAGATATAAAAAAGTATCAAAAGAAAGGAGTTCGCGACACTGCGACATAAAAACGTTATACTAACGACTTCAACATGCATACATTTCTAGCCTATTTTATTTTAAACGCGTTAAGCATTCAAATAGAGCAGTTCCTCTAAAGAACTCATTTCTCGTCCCATACATATGCAAATGGCGCCATTGCTCACTAAATCGATTCCATTCGGTCAATCCATTCGTTCGTTCGGTCATCAATCACTGGGTAAGATTGAGCGGGTCTTCTTCGGCCAGGCGGTAGTCACAATTTTTAGCTATAAGTAGATTCTTTAGTAGTGTATCGGTTACTTTCTGCCAAGTTTCTTGCGGCGCATTCTTGGCAATGATGGTCTTTCCGAATGCGCTGGTAGTTTCAAAAAGACGTGTAAAAGAGCCCTTGGCGGCCAATTTGCAAAAATAAAATTTTCATTCTCATTTTCATTTTCACTGGTATCTTATACTTATTGTACTATCAGCCAAATAGCTAGGTTTCACAGAATTTCCTATTTCAGCAATTCGACAATGTCGATGACAAATAAAGATTCGAATCGCAAAGAGTGGTCAATATGAAGCCAACCGGCATTGATTCTCGTCGAGTATGTAATGTAAACAGAATTGTCACATGTCACCGACAATTGTCGCGTTGGTGAAATAGAGGTTGGTTAGGTTAGTAGGTAAGTAAGTAAATGCTTTTTTTTATGTTAGAGAGGCCAGACAAACGAACTAGTGGGTCACCTGATGTTAAATGATCACCACTGTCCATAGACACCCGCAGCCCTTTACGCGATTAAAGAAAGAAAGAAAGAAAGAAGACAGTTTATTCCTTTTGGCAAGACACACAAATATAAGATAATATACACAATTTATAAGATAATATGCACGATGCCAGTGCGTTGTAGGGGGGAGGGGAAGAGCTTGTCCAGTGCACCCTGGGCATCGGTCAACGATTTCCTGGCAGGTTCTGAGGGATATCGTTATCCGTTTGCTATGAGCCCGACAGGGGGTCTTTTGACCGTGTTCTACCGTACAACGTTGCCGACATTTTTGTCACCAGATTTTTGAATACTGTATTTAAATAATGTTTAGCTTTGAATGTAAACAACTAATTCGTGTTTCCTCGCTCAAGCAAACACACCGACCACACAAATCGAAGGCAATCTATATTGATTGCAGACGCACGTGACCGTCCGTCCGTCCGTCGATTGTCTTAGTATATTGTTCAACTGTATGTTTGTACGCGACTGAATTACGCGCGAATCGATCGGCGGACGAAAGAATTGAGTGGACATGACTATTTCCAACAAAGGAAATGTTCTTTCAGTGTGTTCGATATTTATTTGCTTTTCTTATTATACATAGTATAATAATAAAGTCGCTTTCTCTGTCCCTATGTCCCTATCTATGTATTCTTATATCTTCAAAACTACACAACGGATTTAGATACAGTTTTAATAGATAGAGTGATTCAAGAGGAAGGTTTTTATGTATAATTCTACGCAGACGATATCGCGGGCAGAAGCTAGTATTTGAATAATTTTCGGTTTCAACGGAGACGAGAAAGTTTAACATCATTTGGCATACTTTATTAACAGTTTGATAATGTAAAATTATTAAATTCCGATGAGATCAAATGAAATACAATGGAAAAATAAGGCAGAGTTTGGCATTAAGATGACAATCTTTCATCTGTCTTCTTCGCGTTCTCGTCACAAAGAAATGGACAGCATTACTGTTTTATAGTTAGAATTTTTTGTGTCCCTACAATGTTCTACTGTTTACACAAAATGGCCACTATCATCCAAACGTAACGTAACAAATGGCTCTAACGCCAAGAACCAGTCACAGCGTCATTAGCACATTAAAATCAACGAAAGGCATGTCCACGTTTCCTATCGCTAAGCATCCGCATCAGGCATGATAGCCGATCATTACCGCGGCTCCCGTACGCTAACAGACGCTTGCGCAGCGATTGTTCTGTGCACCTTTACTTTGTATATACGTGGTTATACAATTATTCAGAAGTTGTATTCGTAGCAGAGAGTTATGTGTAATTATTTAGACGTAACCAGCGATTATAGTATAGAACGTAACTGTTACATGTAAATGATAATTTTATACAGCAATGCGTTTGTTGGACGTATATTTTGACGCGTTTTTGTATGTTACAAAAAGGACAGACTTTCTGAAAAAAGTTAAACCTAGATTTTGTATTAAATTCTATTTAGTAGCGTCAAGATTTTAACCAGATTGGCGGCTATATCGAGATTTATTTTTACAGGGTAGACAGGGCCTGGGGTAACAGATCTAATCGGGGTAAAATTCTATATAGTAGAGATGTATAAAGTCTCTACTAGTCAAAGTAAAACAAAGTAGGTAGTTATGGAAAAAAAGAAAGAGAAAAAAAAAACTAATAAAAATTATTTAAGTTCAGTGATGGTGTAAAACGCCTCCACCGTCAAATAAATAAACTGGAAACATCTCCAATGTCCAAGAGAAAAAAACAAAATTATGAAAATACACATTTCTTGTCAGGTAAGTGACCGATAAGCTTTTGGGTTCCGAAGGCAAGCTTACGTCTGCCGCCCCCAATGTTGGCTCTCACGCACTCACGCTGCTCTGAAAGCAGAGCGGTACCGAGGGCAATCGCTTCCATCTCCACAGGCTCACTATGGAAACGTTTTAGGAACTTCGTAAAAGAAAAAAAAAAGAAAAAAAAACGGAAATCCATAACCTTAAAAATATACCCACCTAATACCTAGCTCAAAGGAGGCTTAAAGGAGCAAATATAACTTAATGTGTACTACTGTATTTAGTGAAAATCGATACAAAAACCAATTAACCAGCTACTACATTACGCACCCAAGATACTTATACAAGTTAATATATCATTTTACCATACAAAAGGAAAATACCATATAAAATGTCACCTAACCCGTCGAACCGCTAAAATCGCGAAGAAAGCTGCAATCTCATAATTATACCTAACGTTTCTTAACCGCAGCCCAGCAGGTCCGCGACACTTGTCCACTGACAATCTAATTGCAATAGATTACATCAATATAGAGCTGATATTACCGACGTCATTTTATTCCATAATAGTTTTTCTCAACTTCGTCTGCGACTTTGCGAGAATAAGGCTCGTTCCGGGGTAACATTTTACTGATGTGCCGTTCCAAAAAATCTATCTGTGGCAAATTTCATGCGGATGTGTTTAGCCGTTTTCGGGTGAAAGACTAAATCTATACCTAGATCCTCACAAACTTTAATTTGGTTTATAATATTAGTAGGATTAGTAGAATTTTTAATTGTTTTTTTCATAGTCTGCGTGATTGAGTGTCATTTTACACCTTTGCATTTTTAAGTGTCACTTTTACGTTTACATTGCACGGCAAGAAATTAACCTGTGGCCCCCAGTTGACCAGTTTTCAAAAAAAAATTGTTAATCGTTGTTGCCCATGGTGCACCGCAAACGCTAATCTTCCTCCATAGAGATCACCTACCAGTTTGATAAGGAAATAATAGTTTTCGTGACAGCTCTATAGGGGACTTAATAGCGCTAACCAACTACTGGTGGTTAATTGTGCACTAGCGCGACAACGGCAAAGTAAACAGGGCACGTGACGTCATCGGACACAAGCGTATAGGAAACCCCTACTAATATTATAAATGCGTAAGTGACTCTGTCTGTCTGTCACGCTTTCACGGCTAAACCACTGAACCAATTGTAACGAAATTTGGTACAGAGATAGTTTCGTTCTCTAGGAAGGGCATAGGATAGTTTTTATACCTGAAAATTGCTTAGTTCCCGCAGGATAGCGATATGCGAATTTCGCGCAGACGAATTTGCAGACAACCGCTAGTAACTTAATAATAGAGTGAAAATGTCATACAATTTCACAGATAAGATATACTTATATATTCGTGACAGCTCTATAGGAGTACTTAATAGCGCTGACAACCGGAGGTTATTGTGCACTAGCGCGACAACGGCAAAGTAAACAGGGCACGTGACGTCATCGGACACAAGCGTAGAGGAAATACTAATAGAGGAAAACTGACATACAATTTCACAGATGTCACCAGTGTTGGACACTTTAAGCTGACACGCACCAGTAATGGACTCTTCATTCTTGATTTAAAGATAATTATGGTTGTAAAATAAATGACTATCAGCGATGCGGCCCCATCACTATTTTGATTCATCTTTCCACCTATACGCCCGCAACCACGCTAAACGTGGCCTTTATCTTAATTACACATAAACGGATAACTCACGTATAAAAAGTCGAGTGATGCTCGACATGTTTCGGACTATTTCGTAGTCCTTCTTCCTGTAGCGCTCGCCCCGGCGGCACTACGAAATAGTTCAAAACATGTCGAGCATCACTCGACTTTTTATACGCGAGTTATCCGTTTATGTGTAATTATGATTAAGTCTCACGGTAGTTTCATGTTGAAAGTGGCCTTTATCTTGTTACCCTAGGCCCTGTCGACCCCGTAGAGGATAAATACGTGATTTATGTATGTAAGTATTGGTTAGAACCGGGTATAATGTGCTGACCCAATGAAAACCTCTCACCGCATATCGCTATATAAGATTTAACGACTATTTTCTCACTTCACCATTTTCGTGCTATATCGAGGCACTACCGCTAGCACATGGGGGTCATAAATCATTGGCGCCATTACTCGGCGCGGGTCTTTAGCAGGTGCTAGATTTAGTATTGGTTAGTAGTTTAATTGTGGTGGGTAGTTGTTTATAACGGGTTCTATCGGCTTGGCTAGTTGAAGATTTTCCATAGCTTAGAATCTACACAAGAAAGAGTTGAGTGTGCTGATGCGCCACTCCGTAGAATGTATAATAAATATATCAAAAGGAAATGGTATAATTACAATAAATGAACGTAAGAAAAAAAAAAACTAAACGATACTGAATATTAGAATACAGAAAAATCCGAAAAGTAAAGCTATGGCCGGGAATCGTCATTCCGTGACGAGGTGGCACCCATAGCTGTCACGTGACCTTGTTACTATGCGAATTCTTGTCGCCAAGCGTCATCTGTTTCAATGATATATCTGTACGACACAACTACAAACTCCCGTGGAACATCTACTGCTCATTTGGCATTTGATAGTACGTAAGAAAACAGTATAAATACTTAGCGCCTATTATCTACTTTGTTCTTTGTTTCTGTATTGTTTTGTACTGATTTGTGGTGTTCAATAAAGAGTATTTGTATTGTATTGTATAAAGAGCATCAAGCTGATGCGTGGTATGAGGATCGGCTGCAGCAAGGTGCTGGTACGAGACCGTCTGTGTCGCTGGATCGAAGACGAATGAGGGTCCTCAGCATTTCAAACAGCCGCGCAGTTCCACGCGCCGGTCGGCAGATGTTTCGACACTAGACTGCCATCTCACTTAACCGACTGCGTCCAGAGGGGTAATAAATGTATCTGGCACGACGATCTTACTCCCTGATCCGCCACCAAGCAGCAGTGCTCGCGTTGCTGTGTTCCGGCGTGGAGAGTAAAACAACCGCTGAAATTGATATACATGCAAACGTGAATCACGAAAAACACATGGTAAATTTCAAATGTAATTTCGCACATACATTCCGAAAACTCAAAGGTATGATCCCGGGATTAGAACCCACGGCCCTCTTGAAAGACCACAATTTTCACCAAAATTTTCCCATAGTATTTGATACCCGTTTGATACCAAAAGAGAACCTACACTGTTGTCAAGTAACTAACTACCACGGTTAATCCATAATAGTATTCTGCCAGTGATTATCTCAAGGAAACCAGTAATACGTGCTCTGATGCTGTGATAGGGATGTGCAATCTTTGGTTAGAATGGACCAATTATCTCGTTGCGTGCCTCAACAACTGTGCGTAAATCTAGAAATTCAACAGAAAACTCTGTGATGCGTATGATCATTGGGAAAACCGCGCAGGTATTTTCCAAAAGACGAAGAAAGAGAAGACTGATGGCTGACCTGATTAAAGTCGCGGATGAAAGCCACTTCCAACCGAGGCAACAGGAGGTCCCTGGGGGAGGCCTATGTCCAACAGTGGACGTCCTAGGGCTGATTATTATAAAGATTATTATTATTTTAGAGTCCTTGAAAAAAATAGATTAGTGGACGTCCTATGGTATGATGATTTGTTTTTTATTACATACATACATATCACGTCTTTCTCCCTTGCAGGGTAGACAGAGCCTAAGGTAACAAAACCTTAAGGCCACGTTTAGCATGATTAAGGGCGTATTGATGGAAAGGGATATCAAAATAGTGATGGGTTGCTCCGTATCGCCTATAACATGATTCCTAAGACTTTCGCTCATTCCCTCGATGGGCTTTTACCATCTGCGCGGGAAGAGAAGCAACTGGTAAATTCTATGTTTTTCTTTGCTACCAGACCAGCATAGAAGTGAGAGATGGGAGAGTTTTTTAAATTGAACCTTCATAAGTACCTACCTATGAGTGAATTTGTGTAATTTTTCCATGGTTTTACTGCCCCGATCGGGGATCGAACCTAGAATCTCAATCTTCAAAGTCAGGTCCTCCAAACAGTCACCAGTGACCACACTTACAGCGTTCAGACGTCAGTAAAATCTAACAACATCATGCAATATGTAAATTCCTCACCATCTCGTATCACGTTACGACATTAATTACATTTACATACCGATAAAATAACAATAAAACCGACTTTGAAACTGTACCAATTATTGAACCAATTGTGTTCTGCTGCTTAATTGCTGTACATAAGCACTTATGTACTAATCTAGCGTTGTGACCGGCAATACGTACATAATAAGAGTGATTACCTAAGCCTGCCTCAGGCGGTAGCTGAGATGTGCCAATCTTTGCCTTGTTTGATCTCGGCTTACACGGCGTCTTGTTAACAAATAAAATATTTCATGGAAATTGCGGGGTTTGCCCAAATTAGAGAGAGAGAGAGAGAGAGAGAGAGAGAGAGAGAGAGAGAGAGAGAGAGAGAGAGAGAGTAGGTACATTTGGAAAAATGAAACATGCAGACCAACATTGTTTACTAAACTATTTTTATTACGTACTCGCTAATCGGCAGAGCTTGCTCTGTTGTGTTTTGGTGCACGAGTTAGATATCGGGGGAAATTACGAGCGCTAGAGGCATCTTAGTGCAAATTTTCGGTCACAGAACACGTTTCGATCGCGTTTTCGTTAAAATGTCAAATTACCATGACGTCTTTATGCGATTCAATTCCGACTCAGTTCAGGTAGCAAGATCTTAAGGACACGTTTAGCATGATATTGAAACAGGCTCTGTTTACCCCGTAAGAAATAAACGTGATTTATATATGTATCAGTTCAGGTTTTAGCTGTCATTTTTAGTATGGATCTGACAGCGAGCGAATCTAAACTGAATCGGAACTGAATCGCACTAAGACGTCATGGTAAGACTCATGACCATTTGAATAAACGTGATAGAATTAACCATAAGAACAAACTGTCTTTAACACTATACTTACTTATTAAGAACAAAACTCCGCTACTCACGTGCAAGATCTGCCTGTGTGAAATATATAATAATATGTTTTCCATGCAACCGTCCCTCCACTACTGCGACATGTAACACATATAAATCCCACAAACTGAATTATCCCTTACACCACACAAACACTGACACATTTTGATGAGCACAACTGTTACACATGCAAACCGACCCAATGCCAGCAAGGCTTGGTTATCCTGCACGTGAGTAGCGGAGTAGAATGGTAAATATTTTTTCTTCATTGAAATGGACCTCCGCAAAGTAACGCCTGATTCAATAAAATTACTTAGTTCGATCTAAATTCTGAATATGATCTAAATATCATTAAAGTTAGCTATAGTGCCCTAACAGTTACCTAATTATTCAACATTTTATTTCACTTAACGTAACTATAATTCCGTATACGTAATTGTTCAAACCACAGCCTTTTGCCATATAAGAAACTGTCACCGCATACAAAAACCGTGATCCATGTAAACCCGGCTGGACCTGCGCGTACGCAGGCTACTATTAAAAGGAGTCAACGCACCCGTATGTGTGGCGACAGAGAAATACAGAGGGAGCACTAGTAGGAAGTGAGATTTGCAAACTAGCTGCTCGGCTAGTACAAGTAGGCGCGAGAACTGTGCCGCACGCGAG
Source organism: Pandemis cinnamomeana (assembly GCA_932294345.1). NCBI lineage: Eukaryota > Metazoa > Arthropoda > Insecta > Lepidoptera > Tortricidae > Pandemis > Pandemis cinnamomeana. The sequence goes on from OW028721.1 coordinate 6,197,883, forward strand.
ACAGTCTAAACGTCTTTTTCTTACTGCTCGTTCTAGAAAGAGACGGGTAGAGTACATGTTCTCTCCAGCCAGTGGCGTAACTATAACGTCTGGGGCCCATGGCAAATTACTCAAATGGGGTTCCTTCCTCAATATAAAGATGTACATCAGCGTCCCTTCTGTGCTCTAACCCAAGCCAGTTCGGGGCCCGTGGCATTTTGCCATTCCTGCCACCCTATAGTTACGCCACTGTCTCCAGCTAGCTGATGAACTAAACTTAATATAAAGCGAGCTACTTTCGACATTACCACAAAGAACGAGCAGTAAGAAAGAGACAGGTCTATCTCGCGCGCGACACAGCTCTCACGCGCACTTGTGCTATCCGCGATCACAGACTTAGATCTTTCAAAGGCTGTTTTAAGTCCTTACGAGCTATTTTTCCGATTTGATTCTACGAGATTGCAACAAATTTAATGCCATACTCAAGTTCGCTAAACTGTCAGCAGTGTGTGAGCTGCTATAGATGTCAATATTAATGGTTGGAAACGGTAGCTGGCTGCGTCAATTTGGTTAGCTGGAAGAGATCCCTTTTTAGGCACAAGTTCGCCTCTGTACTTTCTGATTGCTGTTGCGCTATTTTCTTAATGCGCAATACAGTGTACATACATACACACATACGTCGCCGAGGCTTCCAAGTCGTTCAGTAGATTTACTGCTGGAACATGCTCTCCACAAGGAAGGCTGGTGGATGAGAAGGCCTTAATCTAGTAAGGACACTTAAATAAGTTGAAAAAAAAACTGTACTCCATAACAGCATTTCTTAAAAACATCTGTGAAAGAAACAAAAGCACATTAGAGGTAGCTAAAGCAGCAATGTTGGAATTCCCGTGTTCCAGCGTGGAGTGGAATTTTTATTTTGGTCCCTAGAAATAATTAAAGTGCACAATCTTTCCCGATGTTCTGTGGCCCTGGTATGTGGCATGTAATAATAACAACAGCTACTGTTTACCAGCTCGACCGGCTAACCACTACTCGCGGAACTGCACAGAGCGGTCACTTTATAGAGCTGGTAATACCACTTAGTGAAGCGGAATCTAGAGTGGCTAAAACAATGTATGCGTGTGGTAATTGTGGATACTCGGAAATTAAGTTGTGATTTGACTTTTTAATAGTTGGTAAATGATGTATCAATAACCATGACGAATGAATATTCTTTAAGTGTGTTTCTTTAAATAAATCACAATCAATCCATTGAGTATTGTACGTTATACATTTATTATAAATAAAACATATTGCATTTACGTAATAAAAATAAAATTCTTTCTTGAAGTCATATTTTCTATGTTTCTCAAACAAGAATGTATTTCACCGTAATTTTTTTGCTATAGCAAATGTACGATGAGTAACTTTTCATCATTCATGGTTTTTTTTAATTTAAAAATTGCACTTTTACTGCATGTTAGAATTTTTCAAAAAAATTGCCACATAAAAAAAATGTTTTCCCTAACAAATTTATATTGTTCCTACTCAGAATCACTCTTTCAATGTTAATGGGACAAAAAAAACCCAAGTTTTTTTCCTATTATATTACTATTTTCCTTACACGTATGACGTAACAAACAGGAAGAACATAAAAAATGTATGAAAAATTCGGAACACTGCTCTCCTACAGGGTATTTAAATAATAATGAAGTAGTTATCAAGCACACTCACAAACTGTCAGACATTTTCCTATTCGTTACCCTTATCACAGTTTTGAAATCAATTTCAAATTTATTCATACATCAATGTAAAACAGTGGCAAGCTGCAATCCTGTTCCCAACACGCTGACACCGGATCATTTACAAAATTGATAATGTCAAGATTGCTGCCTCACCTTATAGGCATTTCGCATACATTTCCTAACAGAACTCGTCTCATTATTCCGCTGAGCGGCGCCTGCGCTGCTACTGTTTTATGGTCACCACACGTCAAATTTTCGAGGATATTATTAGCACAGTCCACGCGCGAGCACTTTAGAATAGGGGGAGGGGGAGCGTCGCAGCATACCCCGCACTCGCCTAGTGAGTGTTAGAATGTATATAACTATCTAGAGGTAGGTATCGATCGTTGTTACTGTTAATTAGTTAATTAAGATTCATCGTATACGCAGACCTTTGTAATGGTATTGTTATTTCTTGAAGTAGTAGTATGAAACGAAGTCGCTCTGCGTTATTTGTTTGCAAAACTACGCAACAGATTTGAATGTAGTTTTCATTTATAGGTTAAATGATTCAAGTAGACAATTTATAATACGGATAATTTGACGTGGAAGGCTTGGTCACTAGTTTATAATGATTATTAAAATATAATACACCGCTTACTCACGTCTTTGTAGAGTACCAACCTCCTCGGTTGTCTATCATTTCCAACGCATCATACAAGGAACCACGTTTTGATTATAAACGTCAAGTGTACATTACACGTGACACAAATACTTGAGTGACCTGTGTACCCTGTTTTCATAATTATCTATCTCCGTTTTATATCAAGTAAAGAGTAGTAAAATTAGTTTGATTTGGATGCTTTATATATATGTGTTTCCGGCGTGGAGAGTAAGACAGCCTCTGTAATTACTGGCACAATAGGTATTCTATCTTAGCCCCCTAGGCTAGCAACGCATGTGCAATCCTCTAGTGTTACGGGTGTTCATAAGACAAGTGGTGGTGCTTGCTTACCATCAAGTGCGCTACTTTGCCTTTCCTATCGTATAAAAATGTGTCATAAAGACGTTGTGGCAAATGTCGTAGAGCAAGGATCTTTTAGTTTAAAGATTATCCTGCTTCAAATTTAAACTTGGTCACCCTACGTGTCATAACGATGGTATCTCCTCAGTTTGTTTGTTGCTCGGTTTATTGTTATGCTTCCGCAACTTTATGTTAACTGACTGAAACAACTGATTTGTGTTTACACATTCTTTACTGGGAATCGCGTGTCATACAATTATGTTTTTCTGCATAATTGCTTATTTATCTTTTTGTTATCCTGTAAAAGAGTCACATATTGACCCACACACAACGCTCAGCTTAGATTTGAAAATTGTCAGAAATAATTTCTTCAGGATCATAATCACGTAAATCACCTCATGTAAAAGGGAAGACAAAAGGTTAAATTAAAAGTGATATCAATCAACGTGGGGCACAGAGTCTCCACGTTAAAATGGGCGTGGGCGCGTGGACCGACCACGTGTGCCGACGACACGACAAACGGTGGAGCATATGCGTTGTGGACTGGAGACCCCGGCTAGGCAGACGAAGTGTAGGCAGACCACTTGCCCGATGGTCCGATGACATGAGGGAGACAGCAGGACCAGGTTGGAAGAGGGAAACGGGCAACCGTTCAGGATGGAGACGCTGAAGAAGAAGATCGGTCAAGAACTAATTAGTCAGCTAAGTCATAATGTCACAACGCCCATAAATTCTCCGTATGCATTAAAATTCCACTTGTCTAGAAAGAGACAGAGACAAATCTTTGATAGCTTGAGTTATTATCTCAGTTATTTTTATTAATATTTGAAAAATATTGCTTCCATGCAGGTCTTGGGAGCTTAGGCAATGCGTCTAGCAACCCATCACTATTTTGATTCCACTTTCCACCTGTACGCCCTCAGTGTCTTGCTAAACGTGGCCTGTAGGTCTTAGGCTCTGTGTACCCCGTCAGGGATAAAGACGTGATTTGTGTGTATGTATGTATGAAAAAAAATCATGATTACCTATTGTTACGTTGGTGAAATAAGGGCCAAGTCTGATTTCGCCTTATTATTAGGTAACTCCTTTTCTATTATAACTTTGAGACAGGTCGTTTCAAACGTCTATTGCCACTCAATCGTACCATAAAATAATGGAACAAACAGATAATTTATACAAATTCAAACGTTTTCACAACACAAAGCAGTTTAACGCAATATCTACCAACTTAAGTGCCCGGGGCGTCAAATTTGTATGTAACAACGACTCCCCGCGGAGCCAGAGGCATTGTTGGGGTTAATAAAATCTAATAAACGCTCTGCTATGCAAATCAATCGGTTGCATAAGCTTGCAGCTTTGTCAGACTGCACAATGCAGGAAATTATCGAGTTTTACTAGGGTTGACAGATTGACTAATTAGGGAACATGAAGTTATCTAAAAGCTAAAAACTGAAACGATAATTCTGACATAGGGGCCTTCAAGAAAAGAGTTAGTGTCCTCTTAAAAGCCGGCAATTCTCTCGGTGTTGCTGGTTCTCATGGCTGGTGGTGATCGCTCACCATCAGGTGGCCGACTGCTCGTATGCCTCTATTTTTAATCTTATCTTATCTTTTTTAGGATAATATGGCCCCATCGATAGATGCGATGATTTCGCCAGTGTCAAAGTATTAAAGATATATTCCAAAACCTTGTGACAAAATGTCGGCAACGTTGTACGGTAGAACACGGTCAAAATACCCCTCCCCCCTGTCGGGCTCTTAGCCATCGGATAATGATATCCCTCGGAGAACGCCAAGAATCATTAACCGATGCCCAGGGTGCACCGGGCCAAGCACTGCTCTTCCCCGCGGACGGATCCAAAAACGAACCGCAGTTCTTGGCCACACGCGGAGGTAACCCGACTCGCATCCCAATATTCCCTCTATTTTTAATTAATATTAATATTTTTAAAGAATGTAACAGGGTGTTAAATTAAACTATTGACGTTTAGTTATTCTGTTGTCATAACTATAATTAGAAATGTCATACAGTCAAGGCGATGAATACCTGTACTTACGTTACCAAGACGTCCAAAACATCTGTACACTTAATGCCTAAAACATAGTCGGTGACATATTATATTTCACATGATGGCCGTATCGATAAGCCTTCGACTGTAGATAAGACTTAAAGATTATTGTTATCCTTCAGTTAATTAACCAACAATTCGTGTCATTCATAAGAACCATCATCATTCTTTGGAATTGAAATTGACCGCACGAGGCGGTCATAAATAAGAATACCACGCAATAATTAGCATGGTGTAAAAATTTGGTGTGTTAACGCGATTTATGCCACGATAAATTAATTGAAAAAAGCCCTCAATCATCACCACAATTATATTCGCATCAAGTTCTTGAGAAACGATAAATTCACTCAACAATTCCAATCCATGAAACGCCCGGAGCATTAAGATATTCGCTTTAAGCTCGTCAAGACGTGAACTCGAACATAAAGAAACAAATTTCTCATAAGACCTCGTAAATCAAGAATCATTAAACCGAAGAAAATCAGAGGCGCAGCCCTGCGTTGTAAAGTATGTCAGAATCTACCAGATGGAAGATAGTGAATGATTCCGAGCGAATAACGCTACCAGGCAATAAGTAAAACGCTATTCCCCGCCGGCCATGGAACCTGCTGATTCCATTGTGGCCATAAATCGAGACCTAACTTACAAGTTTACAGTAGCCTTAAAAACAAAAGACGTGAAATAGTGAGATGAATGTCGAGCTTTATGAGTTGAAATTACGCAGGGCGATAGGAGTCAAGTAATGGGTGCGTTTGAAATATGTGAAGATGTTAATGGTGCAATAGACACTGCACTTAGTTATCTTGGTGTTAAAGTTACAATTGGAGCTGAAGATGTTGGTGCGAGAGAAAACAACAGCTTATACGTATGGCCTAGGGCATCGTCATTTAGTGCAGGTGAGCTCCTTGGAGTTTATGTGGCATTAGGTTTCCACGCGCAACGCACTTGACTTATATATTAATATTTATGATCTTTTAGATAATATTTGTGTAGATTATTGAAATGGAAGTCATTTTCACTACTCCTACTGCCTGAGATTAGAAATGAGATTAGCTTTTCTTTATGGTACGCGTAGGTCGTCGTGACCAGTACAATATAGTTTGTTTCGTATCTGTTGAAACAAAGAGAATGCTTTGGATAACAGGTGGTGTAAGGAAGGCTTTTATCGCTCTAATGCTATTACGGCTGATAACAAAGTCAATATTGTAGATTTTAATACAATAGCAACAATTTTATTAGGCAACAAGAACGTTTGATGATTATCTATGAAAATAGCCAAGTTTCTTGTGGTCTGAGGAGAAAATGGTGGTGTTAATATGGTAATACAGTCACGTTTCTTACCAATATGTTTTAAAAAGCTATATTCTGTAGATTAAGAGAATCGATTTAACATAAAAACACATGACCGAGCTAAGCTCATCGAAGCTCTGTTAATCGTTGCACATACAACATTCGAATTGTGCATCCCTATAGTTATATCCCATTCGAAAAAATGACAGTTTGCAAAAAAAAACACGGAATGTGGGGAGTTTTGTAACGTAGTATAGTTTTTTAAACGCATTTTTTTTCCTATGCTTCTTTACGTCCTTATCTTTTACGGGGTAGACAGAGCCTAAGGTGACAAGACCTACAGGCCACGTTTGGAAAGATTATGGGCTTATAGATGGTAAATGCAATCAAAATAATGATGGATCGCTGGCCGCATCGCCTATAACATGACTTCTATGATTTTCGCCCATTCTCTCGATGGGATTTTACCATCTGCGCGGGAAGAGAAGCAACTGGTCCATTTTATGTTTTTCTTTGCTTCCAGACCAGTATGCATGTTTCCTACAAAGTTCATGGTAAATAATTTTCAAATGTTTTTTTTTCAGAACGGGATCGAATCCACGACACGGTTGACAGGCAATAGCTCAAGTCACTAGGCCACCATGGCTTTTGTTCGCTGACATCTAGTTCGGTCACAACATTTTCCATGTTTTCGTATACCTACCTGCAAAGCAATTCAATGGTGTGTGTGAAAATTCCCAATTCCCAGTAAGTTTGTGTAAGAAATATAGCCCAAGCCCTCTCATTCTGAGAGTAGGCCTCTGCCCAGCAGTGGGATCCTGCTGGATTAAGATTATGGTTATAATGATTCTCCATGTAAAGAAGACGTTAAAGTCCACCGATTTTATTGTCCACATTTCGACAACGTAATACTTTAAATTCACCTGATTAAAGCACACATAAAGCCTGACAATTGCATCTCCGAAACATAAAGTTTTATAATAAATGTTAACCCGTTTAACGCTCGCTTCAAACTGCAGTTTGGCGTGCCTACACCACCTTTACACAGCTATTGTACTGAAACAGGGTCGTTAAGGGTTATCTTGGGGCTTTATTTAAATTATAAAGACATTGAGGCATGAGAACGAGTTTTTTTAACAGAATGTAGTGTGCTGTTACTTTGTAGTCTTTGCGAATAATTTTTAGATTTAGGTATTCATTGCACGTATAAGTTATATGGGAGAATATTGTATCCATCATTTGTGTCTTGCCACACCCAGTGTTGGGCACCAGAAGGTGCCTGCTACGATTCTTTAGTAAATAAAATCAGTTTTTAGCATTTTAAGCTATTTAATCGAAACTGATACAGTGACGTACAAATCATAACTCTGACATAACACAAAACAAAATTGAAACAATAAAAAAAAGAATAAAAACCATAAATCCATAAAAAGGTCGGCTGTCGCCAACACCCAGTATAGATAGAACAAGCTTTATTTCATTTGATTTCACTTCATTTTTAATTTATTTTGTAATATTTTTGTGTCTTTATTAAGAAAAAGTTTTAGCGGCCATAGTATTACAAACCGACTAACAGCAACTTAAGCAACGTTGGCAACCTAAAAAACCAAATTCAAAAACTTATTTCTCGCGCGAGCCCGTCTAAACACCTTAATACCACCTTACTAACCCAGCAAAAACTTCAAGCGCTATCAAAAAGCGGTCACGCTAAAACAAAGACATAACTCCCATTATTGTTTACTAAGTAATTGCAAGTTTTTATAACGTCTCCGTTTAAGCTGTTATTCGCGTCGTTGGCGATATTATTCGCAATTATACGAGCACCTGTGTTTTAAATCACGTGCATGGACGAGTCCATTACTTTGGGTGGTGCGTAATTTAAAAACGTTTTACTTTTGTAACTCGAAGCTAAAATGTAACCACGACAGCCATAAATATATGAACGTTACCAAGACGTCAAATACATCAATACACCTTTATGCCAAAAACAATAAGGTCGGTCACACATATATATTTGACAAGATTACTGTCCCTCGACTGTGGACAATTTTTCGTTTATCACTTCTATAAATATTCCTTACAGGGATACCTAAGGTAGCAAGATCTAAAGGCTACGTTTAGCATGATTGTGGGCGTATAGGTGGAAAGGGGAATCAAAATAGTGTTGGGTTGCTAGTTGCGCCGCCTATAAACATGATTCCTAAGATTTTTACCTTTGCTCTCTCTCTCTCTTTCATCGTCATCGGTCACTGCTGGACATAGGCCTCCTAAATCGCGCCATTTTGCCCTGTCTTCGACTTGTCGCGTCCAATAGGTAGGTAGGTACTTTTCGCTTATCATCTCTTATCTTATTCTATCCTACCTTATCGTATCTTATCTTATCTTATGTTATCATATCTTATCTTACTATATTTCTTACTAATATTATAAAGGCGAAAGTTTGTAAGTTTGGATCTTTTGATTGTTGTTGGTATTTCATGGCAAAACGGGCGAACCGATTTTATTAAAAATTGGTACGGAGATAGTTTCAGTCCCAGGTAAGGACATAGGATAGTTTTTATCCCGGAAAATAGCATAGTTACCACGGGATAGCAGACGCAGTTGCGAGCAACAGCTAGTACTTGTAATCAAGTTATGAGTCGAGTATACATAGTACCGGCCTTAATTTCGAAACGATCGCCCCCGGTTCAGATTCAAAATAACAATAATTTGGCAAATTTATTCTGATGATCACCCTTTTGTTCCCCGTAATGAGCGGGTACAGTCGGCCGAATTTAAAATGCCATTAACTTCATAATGTACGGGGAACGGTCGATAAATTTATCGAGCGCGCTTATACACGATTAAAGTGTCTATAATTTGTCGGATTACTTAACGTATTGTGTCGTTAATTGTAGTGTTAAGGTTTACGAGTTAGTGTTTTGTTTTGGGGTCGAGTTGCTTTCGTGTTTTTTTCGAGGTACCTACCTACACTATGCTGCAAACGCTTCTACCAAAGTATTTATTGCGTTATCTTATCTTAAGCGCACAATATATTATTATTGTTTGTGTATAATAATCTTATTTTTGCATGGTTTTCATAGATGAGGCTAGCAACCCATCACTATTTTGATCCCATTTTCCACCTATACGCCCACGATCTTGCTAAATGTGGCCTGTAGGTACCTGTTACCTTAGGCTCTGTCTACCCCGTAAGGGATGAAGACGTGATTTGTGTGTGTGTGTGTGTGTGTGTGTGTGTGTTTCATAGAGAAATGAGTCAACAATTTTGCGACTTCGAAAACGGCTCTAACGATTTTGATTCTACTTTCCACCTATACGCCAGCAATCATGCTAAGCGTGGCCTTTAGGTCTTGTTACCTCAGGTTCTGTCTACATCGTAAGGGATGGAGACGTCATTCACGTATATACGTTTTTGGGTGTGAAAAATCGGTTCAGCCAAGTTTTATCCCTGTTCTTTTTTAATATTTTTATCTTAATGAGTGGCGCCATCTTTCGGCTACCTACTGACTGAACTATCCCGAGAGATACCAGCTCTCTTTCTCTTTCTTTTCGCGCTACCCTGCATGTGTGTGTGCGTGTATGTTTAGCACACATGGGCCATAATAGGCCAACTGTACACCACCATAAAGTAGTAAACTACGTAGCTATGCTAGATAATGACAAGACTCAGCTACAATAATAATTAAGTAAAAGGCAAATCTCTTTAATTTACATTTCGTGGGAGAAAATTCGATAGCAAAGTAAAAGCTGCTAAAACATATCCATATGCATTATGAATAGGTAAATACACCTGTTGTCTGCTTTGGCCAGTTCTATGTTTAATTCATACGATAGCAAACTATAGATGAACATAATTATGTGAGACAGCTTAGAACAGCGAAAGCACTAAAAGAATCAATATCACTACATAGTATAAAACAAAGTCGCTTTCTCTGTCCCTATGTCCCTATGTATGCTTATATGTTCAAAACAACACAACGGATTTTGATGCGGTTCTTTTAATAGATAGAGTGATTGAAGAGGAAGGTTTTTATGTATAATTCTACGCAGACGAAGTCGCGGGCAGAAGCTAGTACTACAATAAATTGACGGTCGGATAGGCTAGTGGTTAGAGAACCTGACTATGAAGCTTAAGATCCCGGGTTTAAACCCCGGTCAGGGCAGATATACATACGTATATCACGGCTTTATCCCTTACGAGGTAAACAGAGCCTAAGGTAACAATACCTTAAGGTCACGTTTTGCATGACTAAGGGCGTATAGGTGGAAAGGGAAATCGAAATATTGGTGGGTTACTAGCCGCATCGCTTATAACATGATTCCTAAGACTTCACACATTCCCTCGATGGGCTTTTACCATCAGCGCGGGAAGAGAAGCAACTCTGCTCTCTCTCGTGCTGCAGGTGTCTAACACATCAGCGCAATCCTGAGCCAGCGACCGTTTCACTTTTGCGAAGACACGCACAACGCTCATGATCTATTTTTCATGTCTTGATTATCTACTATATAAAAATAAGTCGTGTTTTCCTTCCTGACGCTATAACTCCAGAACGCACGAACCGATTTCCACGGGTTTGCATTCGTTGGAAAGGTCTCGGGCTCCGTGAGGTGTACAGCAAAGAAAATTCAGGAAAACAGCATAGTTCCCGCGGGATGGCGATAAGCGAATTCTGCGCGGACGGAGTCGCGGGCCACAGCTAGTTTTCTATAAAATGGTGTGTATTCTCTTATATTTGTGCGTCTTGCAAAAATAAATAAATGTCCTCTTTCTTTCTTTCTTTCAACTGGTAAATGGCCCAGTCATTATAGCAAGTTCACCTCGGAATTCGAGATACCCGGCTGTAAATCGGTAAATACTTGTATATTGACACCCTAAAACTTGTCTCAAAACCTACATATGGTAGGGTGTGCGCAACTATTAAATTTCAAGGTCAAAGGTCACAAAAATCGGTTTTTTGCGCTTTTTTTGTAAATATCTCATTTCCTACGGGTTTTTGCTATTTGTTATTATTGACAATATTGTAGAATACAAAATTCCCTACAAATTTTGTTCAAAAAAATTTTTTATACGGTGAACCGTTTTCGAGATAGAGGGCGGAGAGCGCGCGGTCACAGCAACCGGTGCCTCCGGTCGAAAACGCGCCATATATAGTTGATGAACTATCGATATATCAATTATATTATATTTTATCATTTTTTTTCCTAACCTATCCACTATTTATTCAGTACTAGCTAACCCGGCGAACTTTATTCCGCCTTAAATTTGAAAAATTCCAGTGGTTTGGGCTGTGCTATCCCGCGGGAACTATGCAATTTTCCGGGATAAAAACTATCCTATGTCCTTTTCCGGGACTCAAACTATCTGTATACCAAATTTCAACTAAATCGGCCCGGCGGTTTAAGCGTGAAAAGGTAACAGACAGACAGAGTTACTTTCGCATTTATACACTTTTTATTCAGTATTAATTAACAACACTTACCTGCCCATGTAATTGCGCTGGGCCGATTTAGTTGAAATTTGGTATACAGATAGGTTAAGTTCCGGGAAAGGACATAGGATGGTTTTTATCCCGGAAATTTGCATAGTTCCCGCGGGATAGCACAGCCCAAACCACTGGAATTTTTCAAATTTAAGGCGGAACAAAGTTCGCCGGGTCAGCTAGTACTGAATAAAAAGTGAATAGGTTGGGAAAAAAAATGATAAAATATAATATAATTGATATATCGATAGTTCATCAACTATATATGGCGCGTTTTCGACCGGAGGCACCGGTTGCTGTGACCGCGCGCTCTCCGCCCTCTATCTCGAAAACGGTTCACCGTATAAAAAAAATTTTTGAACAAAATTTGTAGGGAATTTTGTATTCTACAATATTGTCAATAATAACAAATCGCAAAAACCCGTAGGAAATGAGATATTTACAAAAAAAGCGCAAAAAACCGATTTTTGTGACCTTTGACCTTGAAATTTAATAGTTGCGCACACCCTACCATATGTAGGTTTTGAGACAACTTTTAGGGTGTCAATATACAGGTATTTACAGACTTACAGCTGGGTATCTCGAATTCCGAGATTCTTACCTAATCTAACCTTAAATGACTGGGCAAAAATTCTATGTTTTTTCTTTACTCCCAGACCAGCAATAAACATTTTGTATACTTATACAAAATGTATACTTATACAAAATGTTTATTAAGTGAACCATCTGTCTCACCTACCTCTACAAGCTCGGTCACGTCCCGCCCATTATAATTCGATTTTATTATTATGGGAAACCGAGTATTAAAGCTATAATATGCGCGTACGCATGGTACGCGTTATAAGAGTATTCTTTACGACATTGTTCTTTAATTGCGATTTATAACACTGTTGATAGCTACATTTAAGTTCGGTATTAGTGACAGTAATTATTGTTATTTAGTAAGGCTAATAAAGATATGGTTTTATAATTAGTAGTTGAATCCATTTAGGTAGAGTAGGTCATTATCATATACGAAGGGTTCAGCGAACAAAAAGGAGTGCATTAAGAACCATTTTTAATAATACTCGAAAAATATAATGCACTCACTTGCATACATACGCAAATCACGGGGTAGGCAGAGTCTGAGTTAGCAAGACCTAAAAGCCACGTTTAGCATGAATGGCGTATAGTTGGAAAGAGGAATCAAAATAGTGATGGGTTACTAGCATCGCCTGTAACTTGATTACTAATAATTTTGCCCATTCCCTCGATGGGCTCGTAACATATGCGGAGGACGAGAAGTAACTGGTGCATTCTATGCTTTTCCTTTGCTCCCAGACCAGCATGGAAGCTGGAACTCACTTGCAACTAAAAAGGGTTATTCTTCTCAAAAAAAAATACAAACAAAGTCAAAATAAGTTTTTAAATAAAAAAAATACAAGATTTTTTGTTGACCGCACTTGAATGGTCATCCATCCTAAATTGAAAATCAAGCCAATTCTCCCTCTAGAAATTATTAAAATTTGACCTGCAATTACTCAAAAACATACAGTGCAGGTCAAATAAAAACTTGTTAATAACCAAACCACCAAATAAAACTACCCAATGTACACGTAACCAGTTTAAAAAGCACCATTAAAACAATTGAACCATAACCGCGGCCGTAGTGACGCACGCCGCGCAGCACACAAATGTTTATGATGTCGGGAAAAAGTAGCCATTGTACCTCGCCCCGGGCGCCTCCACTGAAGGAGTCAGGCCCGTGAAATGCGCAGAGAGACGCATGGAGTCGGTATTACACGCTTTTACAATTGCCCAAAAACATACAGTGCAAGTCAAATAATTTTTTTTTAATAATCAAATCACCAAATAAACAAAACTGCCCAATGTACACCTAACCAGTTTAAAAAGCACAATTAAAACAATTGAACCATAACCGCGGCCTTAGTGACGCACGCCGCGCAGCACACAAATGTTTATGATGTCGGGAAAAAGTAGCCATTGTACCTCGCCCCGGGCGCCTCCACTGAAGGAGTCAGGCCCGTGAAATGCGCAGAGAGACGCGTGGAGTCGGTATTACACGCTTTTATAAATAGTTAAGACAAGATTTTTGGCTGATTGTACTTTTTGTTGACTGTACTTGTTACAAGTTCACGTTCAAGTTCAGTTGTAGTAACAATGTCACGTGACAGCTAGTAACAGATACAAAAATTCGTAGCCTGCTATGGGTGGTGTAGGGGTACAGCACGCGTCACGGAATGACAAGGGGCCGGGTTCGATTTCACTTATGTTTCAGTTCATCATAATCGCTATCTCCAGCCTATATGCGTCCCACAGCTGGGCACAGGCGTCATCTCATAATGAGAGGGATTGGGCTATAGTTTCCACGTGCGGATGGAGTGTGAAAGCTGTGTAGCAGTGGCGTGGCGTTCATAAAACTCGTTTCCCACCGGCTTGTCTATTTTAAGGCAGTTGGGCACTTTTATTGAAAGAAAATACATTTATTTGACGCATAGGACAACAACAGCTCCAACTAAAAATAAACAAAACAAAAAAAGGAAAAATAACAATTAGTGTGTCGCTGTCCAGCGTCAAAAAGGTAGCAGCTCAGCATAATGCTGCGATGGGAGTCACAACGCTGGTTTTCTGCCGCAACACAGAACATTGAACATTGCGCAGAATTAGAGAAAAAGGCTAGTTAAATTCCTTGATTCGCTACGCCACTGGTGTGTAGTGGGATTTTTCAGTTGTTACACCAATTTTTTTACAACTCGTCTCCACAGCAAGCCCTGTTCACCTGTCTCAGCGCGCTTTGGGCCGGCATTGTGGCACAAATGTGATCAAATTATAAAGAGTGGCGGTGCCGGCGGCGCTCCTTGCTCGCAGCCGAAGCGCAGCCGATGCATTCTTAGCTATAAATACTTATTTAGCAATAATATATTTAAGTTTAACTTTCGCTATTATGTTGTGTTGTTATACATACATACATACACAAATCACGTCTTTATCCCTTACGGGGTAGACAGAGCCTAAGGTAACAGGTACCTACAGACCAAATTTAGCAAGATTGTGGGCGTATTGGTGGAAAATGGAATCAAAATAGTGATGGGTTGCAAGCCTCATTGTATTGTTATGTAGGTAGGTATTAAGACTCTTATAAAATACAATTTCGACTATCGACCTATTCTCCATTTAAATCTATTTAAACGCCTTTACTCATTGTAGGTATGGAATTATTGGCATCACACGGTGGAATATTGGAGGATCATTGGTCTGACGACATTTTATATCAATTATAATTGTATTTCTAGACGACACTGAAAATTAGAACACAGAAAAATTCGAAAAGTAAAGCCATGGCCGGGAAGTGAACCCGGATCCTCGTCATTCCGTGACGCGTGCTATACCCCTACACCACCCATAGAAAGTCGGTAAGCCTTCGAATGAAAATATCTGTTACTAGCTGTCATGTGACCTTGTTACTAAGCGAATTTTACGGTTTTTAAAAGTGAACATAATAAATCAAGTAGGTAGTAAAAATTCTTGATTCATTTTAAAAATAAATAAAAAGGGGTCAAAGCTTATTGTATTGGGAGTGATCTAACTATAGAACGATCGGGTTCGATTCCCGGCCAAGCTTTACTTTTCGGATTTTTCAGTGTCAATTAGAAAATTTACTATTTAATTTTATACTTCCATGCTGGTCTGGGAGCAAAGAGAAAAAATAGAATGTACAATTTGCTTCTCTTCCCGCGCAAATGGTAAAAACCCATTGAGGGAATGGGCGAAAATCATTAGGAATCATGTTATAGGGATGCGGCCAGCAACCCCATCACTATTTTGATTCCACTTGCCACCTCTACGCCCTCAGTGTCTTGCTAAACGTGGCCTGTAGGTCTTGTTACCTTAAGCTCTGTCTACCCCATAAGGGATAAAGACGTGATTTGTGTGTGTATGTGTAATTTTATACTGACTAATTAAAAAAAACCGTCTTTATTTAACCGCATTGAGGTAGCTGCCGTATTAGGCTATACTTGTGCCAGGCGCGAAGAATTGCAATACGAGAATTATAAACGTATTATCTCGGTTTTATCGAGTTTTTCGGTTATAGGTTTATCATACGCCACCGAGGGCAACCACGGACAATGGAGTGGAGAGCTTTCTTTTTTTTGGACAAGAGTACCAATTACGTTATGGTGTTATAAAGGTTTTGTTGCTTGCAATTTTTTATGGAGTAGCGATTGTTCATTCTGATTGACTTTTTTTGGTGTTGCTGGGTGGGCGAAATGCGTAAGTCCATTTTTGTAAATTGAGATGCATTTTTTTTCTATGAAACAAGGCGATCGTGAGTTACCTGATGGTAAGTGAGTCTATGGACCCAATTAACCAAAGAACTGCAGATGCGTTGCTAGCCTAGAGGGCCATGGGTATGTCTCTCCTCGACTGAACACAGCAGCGTACCTACTGCTGCTCCGCGGTAGGATTAGCGAGCAAGTTGATAGCGATCCAGGTGGACCTTGTACAAGGTCTTCCTACCCACAAGTTTTATTATTATTATTACATCGACCGAGTAAATAGGTCAATATAGTAGTAGTAAGGTATTGTTGTGTAAGACACTTCTGCCAACGTAAATACGCACATACATATATCACGTCTTTATCCCATACAGGGTAGACAGAGCCTAAGGTAACAAAACATTTAGCATGATTAAGGGCGTATAGGTGGAAAAGGAAATGAAAATAGTGATGGGTTGCTAGCCGCTTCGCCTATAACATGATTCCTAAAACTTTCGCCCATTCCCTCGATGGGCTTTTACGTCTGCGCGGGAAGAGAAGCAACTGTTAAATTCTATGTTTTTTCTTTTCTCCCAGAGCAGCATGGAAGTACGTAAATACACTCTATAATTGTAACTTTTATTCCTTTTTTTGTGAATGGAGGACATTAACCTTACATACTAAAAACAAAACCGTCTATCAATTCTGTTGGCCACATCAGGGTCCAATAAACCCAATTTACTTAGCATCTATACGTTATATACGTAATTTAAAATAACTCTTTCTCTAGCGTTACTTAACCCCAAAAATAGATTTAATTAAGAATTAACATTCACTTCACTTCGTAGCAATAAACCGAATGGCACTATAAACAATGTTGCACAGAAACTGGCTTTTCGGAGTTAGCCACTTTCCCATGCGGCCGGCCCAATAAATGTAATTATCTGAGTTACATTAACACACCTTATGGGATTCTCTGGCATTATGGTGATTACAGAAGCTATGATGAATTAATTTACATTTTATTAAGTCGGTTTCCCATGCTTTATTAGTGTTAGCGGTATTTGGTGATAAGAAAAACAATATTATTTAACACGGGAGTGTTATTTTGGGAGTCCATAAAACTTGGGGTCAGGATGATAGTGAGAAAGTTCAAATCTGCGCATCTCAGCTTGTAAATCAAACTAGCTTGCGTTTACGGATTTGCCCCCGTCATACAACGTGGATTTGGAGTAAGGGCGTTAAGTCTAGGCCCGAAGGAGTTAATTAAGTTATAGTGCATTGGGGTAAATTCGGAATTGGGGGAATTCAAAAACTCGTGGATATCCACTAAACGGGGAACAATTCCATAATTTGGCAACGTTTGTCTAGAAGCCAAAGACATTGGAGCTTCTAGGTAAGCGTTGCTAGATTATGTAATTGTAACCCGTTTAGTGGATATCCACAAGTTTCGAAATTCCCCCAATTTCGAATTTACCCCCATGCACTTTGCCTCTTATTAAACATGTCGAAAATAAACCATACAAAATTATTCAGCCCGCAGTGTACAGTAAACAATGCAGTTAAGATAATAAAGTTTGACATTGTGACAACCAAAATAAAAGAAAATTGGACTGGAAATTGAAAAATTGTGAAGTATAATTAAAAAGGCAAGATGCATTTTCATATTTAACGAAGTTATAGAATTACATTCTTAACTCAGGCGGCAAAGCGGAATGGTGTCAGTCACCCATAAAAATAACATTAAGTAGCTTACATGCTGTAACAATATTATCATTAATTTACTCTAATGGTATCGAATATAATATCCAAATTGCGGTTCTCTAACGAAGGCCGGTCTCACATTATAATTTAATATTAAAAATATAATTCTTTTGTATATTTCTTAATTAGTGAAAAATGGTTCTTCGCATCACGCCGCGAGCTCATAAAATGTTAATTTGGACTAAATCAGTCTATAATATAGCTTAAAGCTGTATATTTCAATCCATATAGCGGTAGTCAAATTTTACACGACCGGATACCCTAGTGGTTAGTGACCCTGACTATGAAGCTAGAGGTCCTGGGTTCGAATCCCGGTAGGGACAGACAGTTGTATTATGAATACCAATGTTTGTGCCCGAGTCATGGATGTTGTATGTATTTAAGTATGTATTTATCTACATTATATAAGTATGTTTATCCGTTGCCTGGTACCCATAGTACAAGCTTTGCTTAGGTTGGGGCTGGGACAATTGGTGTAATTTGTCCCAAGATATTTATTTATTTATTTATTTTATTTACACGAGCGGTATTATACTTAAGGCTGTACTACACGGGCGGTTCTGCCGCCGCGGGAAACTGCCCTAAGAAGCTGCTGCAGGCCATCAAACTGTCTGCGGTCTTTTGTTCATTTCAACATCGATCCGATATGATAACAGCGCTTTCAGCTCTATTAATGCCCGCGCAACAGCGGGAACCGCCCGTGTAGTTTAAAGCGGCGGTTTGATAACCTAACGCTGATGCGGTAGTTTGACGCTGCATGCGGCGGCCGAATTTCGCCCGCCCGTGAACAGCAACGGGAAACCACGCAGTGTAGTATGCAGCATACAACTTCCATATAAAATTGTTTCGAGTGCGGTACAGAAGCGGATTCCCACGGCGGGAGAACCGCCTGTGTTGTAAAGCCCTTAGGTTCCTGGTCAAAGAAACGCTCACAGTCTTTCAAAGTAGTTCAGCCATTTTTCGATAGATGGCGCCACATATTAAAATTCGAATATCCATTGTTGAAATGCGACCTTGTTAGATCTATTTTTTCGTCCCCAGAAATTCCTATTGTACCCATAAAGAGTGGGTGAGACAGCAAGATAGACCTTCGGGTCTTTTTAATACTGCACTGTATGTTTAAAGAATCGCACCCCAGTTGCAGAATACGCGATTTCTCGTGTCTTTGTATATTAGTATCTGGAATTGAATATAGAGAATGAGCTAGAGAGCTTTAGTTGTATTAGTGCATGATATAGTTATATGATCGGCGGTATATTAATGTGATGTATGTGTTTGGACGGATGCTAGTGATGTCTCAGTTAATGTGGGAACAGGACTAGTCAGCATCGCTAATAGAATAAGGTGGGTACGTACAGTGGGTTTAGTCATTTGCAAATTTACAACACGGAAAATCTTAACTTTTGCCTCTGAAATATAAGATATTTCAATTAAAACCTTGTCATTTCTACATACATAAATCACGTATTTATCCCTTACGGGGTAGACAGAACATAAGGTAACAATACCTAATGGCCACGTTTAGCATAGCGTATAGCATGGCGTATAGGTGGAAAGGGGATTCAAAATAGTGATGGGTTTCTAGCCGCATCCCCTATGACATGATTCCCAAGATTTTCGCCCATACCTGCTCGATGGGCTTTTACCTTTTTGGTAGGAAAAGAAGCAACTGGTACATTCTGTGTTATTCATTGTCCATTTCCATTTTCTATCGCGAATAAAATTTAGATGAAACGAGGTCAACACCAAAATATGTTTGAGACCTAAGCTTAGGTACTTTAGGACAGAAAATTTTTCGAAAGTAATATATTTTAAAAGTAAAGACCAATTTTCTATTGGCCTATTTTTACATTCACATTTTGAACAAGAATAAAATAAGTGCATGGTTGTTTCAAGTTGATTGCTTGCAAATACACAAAACATGCGAACGAACAAGGACACAAAAGGTTTAGGTGTTTGGGGTTTGTTACTTGGGTCGTAGTAGTTATGTAGATGTCAACTAGGTGGCGCTAAGGTCGCTACAGGTGCCTAGTAAACACATTTTTTATTTATTAAATAAATAAATAAATAGAAACCGTCAGTGGACGTTCGCCCTTCCCAAACCGGGCGCGCTAACGGCCCACAATGATGTATTGTGCCTCTGAGTCAAAGGTTCTATTCCATTAACATTTTATAATTTGTTTATCCGCTTACCAACTCTGCTGGGAAGCCAGCATGTTGGCCACACATGGCCAATGTTTGACGCAATATTTGAACACAATTACATGCATTAAAGGCGTTTTTCTCAGCGCTCTAGGTTGGCAAAGCAATTTGTTTGTTATTTCGCTCATGCTGCAAAAACATGATTGTAAAAAAAAATTAAAAAACATTTTTATTTACATTCATTTAAATTGTAGTAAAAATAATAACAATTTTGTATTGACATTTTTTAAGGAATGTTGTTGTACCTTTAACACAGCTTCACACATTTTTGTTATTTGTAAACTAAGATGGTAAATGACTTTTTAAACTACCTACTTTTTAAATTTTATTTCCAAAAAATAGTGTGTATGTAGAATGGGTGCAGGAATTACTCTTAAAGAGCTGCCAGTTGGTCCAAACGTTGGAGCAAATATGCTAATGACGTTGGCGCGTTGGCCCCAACATTTAATCAAACATAGTTTAGGTAACACGAAACAATCAATTTGTCAAGTCGATGCGTCGTCTCTAATGCTTTTTTTATTTATTAATACTTTATAACGTAATGTTGAGTTTGACACGAAATTACACGAAGTCAAATCGTATGTCAGAACTATTAAGATACTTTGGCTTGCCATCCATTAGAAAGCCCCAATGCGTTTACGATGGCTATTATTTTTTTAAACTTTGTTATTTTTTATCAATGCCTGATTTTACTTCACACGCTCTTACGTAAGCGACTTTTTTTTCTGACACAACAGAAGAATTACATAGATCTTTTACTGTAGAGAAACTCAAGCCCTGTGACCTAATTCATGCAAATTTTAATTTCATACATGTGTCTATTTCAGAATGAGACATCGTTTTGGTTAGTTTATGAAGGATTTTCATTAGATTTTCATTAGGATGAAATGAAGAGGTGTGCCAGGATCGAAGCAAGTGGAAGAAAGTAGTCTCTGCCTACCCCTGTGGGAAAGAGGCGTGTTGGTATGTATGTGTGTGCATATATTTTAGAGATGGGCCAACTACTTGCCGACTAGTCGGCGACTAGTCGGCGACTAGTCGGCGACTATTCGGCAAAAAATGACGTCTAGTCGTTTAACATTTAAATTAAAAAAGGGTGCACAAATAAAACCACGGTGACTAAATTAAATGTCTTATAAAGCAATGAACAAGGCAACATGTCACCTAGAATATTTTGCAAAAACAATACATTACACAACAAAATTAGCTACATTTGATACACAAGTATGCGTGAGTGCTGTCAATTAGCCGAAGGCGGACTATTTTATCCGAACGGCTGAAAAAACAAAGTGAGTTGACGAGCGCCCAAAATGATCGGCAATGCCGTCTAGTCGGCTGACTATTTGGCATTTTTGAAACCGACTAGTCGGGTAGTCGGCAAAACTCGTAGTCGGCCCATCACTAAAGTATTTTCGCTAGCCCAATGTTATTTAATTATTATTTAATTTAATACCTATATTATGAACTTAATGACCAATATTGTACATATACAGACCTGGGGCCCGATTTTTGAAAGCACATCACTCGAAAGTGGTATAAATCTGTTTATATAGAAAGAAAGAAGACATTTATTCCTTTTTGCAAGACACACAATATCTTCAAAACTACAGCTCTAATCAAATTGTTCACTAGTTCACAATATTAATGAGAGCCGTAATTATCTTCTAAGCTACTCGTATTTCAAAACCAGCTTAATTTTTCACCACATTCGAGTAGTATTTTCACACATGTGCTTTCAGAAATCGGGCCCCAGCTCGTAGTAAATACTATCGGATGGCAATAACTTCTTACCATTAAAAGCTGACTTCCGTGTTAATATTTCGCGTATTTTCTTTCCCCATAGTTCCCGATGTTTTTATTTTTAACGTCACATTAGATCAGGCTCAAATTGTTAAATTCTTCCTTCCTCCCTCCTTTCTATTTCCTCCATGTTCTACTTTCCTCGATCGCTGTATAATTTTTGAAATTGATTTTCAGAGTGGAAGAGAAATATATAAACAAATAAATGAAGACTGGTATAAAGAAAAAAAGATGAACGTCCCTTTTTGTTAAATTACGAACATTCAATAAGTTTATTTCATCTTCAAAACAACACTATCAAACCTTTTATCGATTAAAAAACGAATAAACAAGTCCAAAATAATAATAAATAAATTGCGTCAAAATACCTGTTTCGCGGTCCATTTATTAAAAGTAGCATTTCTTTTAACACATTTATATCGATTTAATACAGTCATCACACGGCGGCTGAATCGAATGAAAAAATCGATCCACAATTGATTGGAGATCGGCTTAATCGATTCGGTAAAACAATTTCATCGAACGACATGCGACTGTATATATGCAGATGAGTTTCTCACAGGAAACAACTTGAATATGTGCGATTCAATACATACAAACATACATAAATATATCACGTCTTTATCCCTTACGGGGTAGACAGAGCCTTAGGTAACAAAACCTTAAGGTCACGTTTAGCATGATTAAGAGCGTATACGTATTTAATATATACATACATACATACATAAATCACGTCTTTATCCCTTACGGGGTCGACAGAGCCTAAGGTGACAAGACCTAAAGACCACGTTTAGCATGATCGTGGGCGTATGGATGGAAAGGGGAATCAAAACAGTGATGGGTTGCTAGCCACATCGCCTATATAACATGATCCCAAAGATTTTTACCCAATCCCTCGATGGGCTTTTACCATCTGCGCGGGAAGAGAAGCAACTGGTACATTCTATGTTTTTTCTTTGCTCCCAGACCAGCATGAAAGAGCTATGATTTAATATATGTATGAAATAAATGCTTTTGGTGACATAGGTACGTGACTTACGTATCTGCAGCTAAATTTAAAACGATAACAACAAAATACAAAGTTACAGTGAACTTGCGTTAGTCAAGTTTTTGTAACAGATATCCAAATAAATCAAGATATATTATTTATGTATACTGGCCAGTAGGTCAGTTATGTTTTGAACAAACAGTTTTGTTGTTTGACCCTCGATACTCTTAAATTTAGAATGCCCGTTAAGCTGCTCCTCTTCCCGCGCAGATGGTATAAGCCCACCGAGAAAATGGGCGAAAATCTTAGAAATCATGTTAGCTAACATCCCATCACTATTCTGTAGCTCTAAATCTCTGTCTACCCCGTAAGTGTGTGACTGAAACCATAGGTAATCTCACTCTAAATACCTTCTATTTTTTTCTTATATGAATAGGAAGGCAAACGAGCAAGTGGGTCACCTGATGGTAAGTGATCACCACTGCCCATAGACACCCGCAACCCTGGAGGGATTGCAGATGCGTTGCCAACCTAGAGGACTAAGATGAAATGCCTCTAGTGCCCGTAATTTCCCCGGCTGTCTTACTCTCCACACCGGAACACACTGCAGCAAGCACTGCTACTTAGCGGCAAGATTAGCCTTCTAATACCGGTTAACAAAAAGAAATGGTAAATTTGAAATGAAAATCGCGCGATACACAAAAGCCGTTTACTTCCAACTGCCGTATCTACGCAAGACTTATACAAAATTGTGACTACAAACATTTTCAATAAAATAACTATCTCGTAAACATATCGCTGCGTTCGCTAACTGCAAAATATGTCCCTATTTGAGCCACTAACAAACCTTGCTTCCATCATAACGTCGATAGTATACTCTATACCATTCCAGTGTAATTGGCCAACAATATTTATTGTTGAGATGAACATATCACTGGGAGAGTCGGGACATAAGTCAGCTTCCGTACATCGTGATCCTCCATTTTGTATCGGGAATACGATAAGTGGAGTTTCGGCACGTGTGGAGAGGATTATACTTCATTTATTTTAGGACGAGAAACCACACAAACATTAAATTGCGTCTGGTCAACTATTTCTTACCTAGCAAATAGTACAGTGCAATAGTCTGGGAGCCGCAAAATAAAATTGTTTTAATGCCACTTTATTTTCGTGTCGCCTACAATTACTCTAGTACAAATTGCAAAGAGAGCAACACTTCACGAGCCGCAATATGTTGTTGTGGTTTCTCATCCTAAATTAAATGAAGTATAGCGTGAATTTATTTTTGTATGTGGACACCAAACGTCGCTAAGAAATATACGCTGGTATAGCTTCCTTCGCACACTCACAAAGCCAAGGCGCAGCTTAAGTTGGCCTCACTTCGCCATTCGTGGAACTTCCTTTACTCTTTATAGGTGACTTATAATATATAGAGAATATTTTAGCAGGTGCTTACGTTAGTTTGATTAATACAAACACACATACTAAAATCACGGCTTTATCCCTTACCGGATAGACAGAGCCTAAGGTAACAAAACCTTAAGGCCACGTTTAGCATGATTAAGGGCGTATAGGTGGAAAGGGAAATCAAAATAGTGATGGGTTGCTAACCGCATCGCCTATAACTTTACTCTCAGTCCAGCATGGAAACTACAGTAAAAAAAAAACTTTAAAAATATTTACAGAAGTCGTTGGTTAAACTAACCCAAACTGATGCAAAACTACATATTCTGGATTATTTTTGAGACACTGAGTATATTTTAAAGTTTAGAATAAATTTTTAAACCGGTGGTGGATTCTAAAATCTTTTAATTCATACAACGTCTCCATTATGGAACAGAAACAAGATAGCAATTTAACGAACCCACATCGGAACGTCTTCATTTATTCAGATGAAAAGAACAAAACATCACGGATTACAATATCAATTTAGGAAAGTGAAGCGAATGATTTATTTAAGCGCTGCATGTAAATAGCTTTGTTTTGTTCTGCTAATTGCTTAATGGTATATAGGTAGCTATTACTGATTATCATACCGAAATATTGAATGTGTATGCATACATACCTACATACCGTCACACCTCTTCCCATAGGAGTAGACAGATACTATTTTGTTCCACTTGTTTGCAACAATCCTGATATACCTACTCTTTCGCTTGACCATACCTGACCTGGGGCTCTATTTTTGAAAGTGCATCACTCGAAAGTACCACTCGAAAGTGGTATAAATCTTCAAAACTACAGCTCTAATTAACTTTGTGACTAGTTCACAAGAGTAGTGAGAGCTATGATTGTCTTCTAAGCTACCTACTTGTATTTCAAATTCAACACAATTTTTCACCACTTTCGATTGGTATTTTCGCACATGTGCTTTTCAAAAATCAGGCCCTTGACGTGACTTTTTAAAAACGTCCGCAATTTGGTCACGGAACGTCGGAATTTTACAATAACTCGAATTTGTAGGATATGTATCTTCATATACATAAAGTGTCGTTTACGTCTTGGTTAAAATAATATACAGTATTTTCATATCTCCTAAATTGTGAGATCTGTGTTCGAACCTAGTTTCGCACTCGGATTAACCACACATACTCGTACAAACAAAGTAGTTAAGTTAGCTTACTGTCTGTATTAGTAGGTATTAGTGATGTAACGAATGTCATTTTTTAAACATTCGCGAATGCGAATGCGAATGCAAATGTCTGCTACTGACATTCGCGGATGCGAATGCGAATGCGAATGTAGAAGTGTTCAAATTTGGCGCCCATTGTCTATGGCTTTGCTGGCAGTTACGAGGTGCGTTCCGTTTGTATTTTGTTCCGAGAATAGCCGAGTTGATACGAACTCATCCGACTGAATTGTCATTCCGCTCGCGCTGGTCTTTTCGTAAACAAAACAAGTGAATTTTGAGGTTAGAGTTTTTTCTTGCATTAAAAACATAAGAAATCAATGGGTTTTTGATTTTAATAACTACCATTATCTTCAAATCGTTTGTTTTTTCTGATATTCATATTCGCAAAACATTCGCAGAAATTTTGCGGATGCGAATGCGAATATCCAAAAATATGCGAATATCCGCGAATGCGAATGCGAATGCGAATAATCGTTACATCACTAGTAGGTATATACGTTTATGTAGTTATAATATCGAATTATTATTTTATTACTCATTAGTCTAAGATTATGTCGTCGCGATATAATTGACCTCAGATTCTAGATTTTATTTAAGTGTCAATGAACTCGGTAGTATCGTGTCATATTTTTATTATGTTAACACTTAATGTCGAATAAGAAAATGCTAAGTTATGCTTAGACTTTAGCAAAACTTTATAATTCGCAGATTTGGTTACGACTTCGTAAATGCATTATTTTAGAATCCTTGTCGCATTAAAAAAAAAACGCGGATTATATTAGTTCTTAAGTGGGTGACAGACGGGCGAGTAAGTTCGTGTACTTAGACTGACACACAGGCGAGTAAGTCGTCGAGCCGTAAGTAGGCGAACTTACACACCCGTCTGTCTGGGTCTTTAGAGATACTGCATTTTCTTTCTGTTCACTACTCTAAGTTCTATGTACTTACACTTACTGTCAATGTCAATATCCAGCCATAATTACTTCTCAACTGGATACAGGCTTATAAGATCATAAGTACTAAATAAACATCATTATTGACGGTTATGTTCGTCGCAGCTTATGTAAATCTTTTTTTTAAATGATAATTTGTTTCAGGAGCTTGGCGCAATTATATCAAGAACGAATATAATTACACATAAGCGGATAACTCACGTATAAAAAGTCTAGTGATGCTTGACATGTTTCGGACTATTTCGTGCGCGAACCTTTACGGAGTGACGTGATCAGTGTTGTGTGCTGCCCTACATTTGACAATAATAAAAATGACGATGAAAACGAGGGTAGTTGTGCGCCGCTGTCAGTTGCGTCGAACAGCCGCGCGAACAGAGCGCTGGCGCGCAGTGTTCGTTTCGCTGCCGCCGGGGCGAGCGCTCCGAGAGGAAGGACTACGAAATAGTCCGAAACATGTCAAGCATCACTCGACTATGAGGTCTCTACTGATGATTGAGAATGTAAGAGGAAACATAATTCCCTGGGGCACCTTCGACTTGACGGTTTGATAACTTTAGAGCTAAATACGAAAAATAAACGGAGCAAATTTTGGTTTGATGTTTCTATATTGAAGGTTTACCACAGACGAAAATAAAAGAGTACAAAAACAGAAGTATAGAGGTTGATGTTCCAAATTTAAATTCAAATATTCAACACTCTCACCAAATTTGAACCCTATCAACTCACATATAAGGTACATAAAGCAAGAGCAATAAAAATATCAAGTAACATAAGTAGCTCTCACCTAAACTGAACACCCTGTAGGTATATAACAACATAATAGTCACTAAGACAATATAATCCTAACATTAAATCAATTAATTAAACTTCTGAACACCAATTTTAGTTCTGAGATAATGAAACTTGTCTCTAGGAAGAGCTTTAGTAAATAAGTCAGCATATTGCTCTTTAGTACCTACATACTTTAAGTCTATTATCTTATCAACATATTTCTCTTTTATAAAGTTATATTTCACATCTATATGTTTGCAACGTTTGTGGTAGTCCACATTTTTAATTAAACATATAGCACTTTGATTGTCAATATTTAAACAAATAGAGTTTTGATTAAATTCACCTATATCCGTTAATAATCGCTTCAGCCAAATAGCTTCCTTAGTAGCAGAACATGCAGCCATAAATTCCGATTCAGTAGTAGACAGAGCAACACTTTGCTGGCGCTGAGTTGCCCAAGTTATGGCAGCACCGTTCTTTATGAAGACATACCCAGTCAAGGATCGCCGTGTACATATATCTGTGGCGTAATCTGCGTCACTATATGCCTCAAGTATGTTATTCTGTGACGTAGTGTAACGCAAGCCATAGTCCTTGGTTTCTTTCAAATAACGAATTATCTTCTTGACAACATTCCAATGAGTATAATTAAAACAATTGAGGTATCTACTCACCAGACTGACGCCATACATTATGTCAGGCCTGCTTACCACCGCTAGATGGATGCATCTACGTGACCCAACTGCCTCTCTGTACTGGATGTTCTTGTCAGGTGTCTCAGTACTCTTCTCCAATGTAGTGTGAGGGTCAACTGGAATGTTATTTCCATTAGCATCTTGCATATTAAATTTAGACAGCAACCTGTCAACATACTTAGACTGGTGTATGAAAATAGATCCTTCTGTTCTCTCAATCTGTAAACCTACGAAATTCTTAGGATCACACTGTTTCATTTCAAAACTTTTTCTAAGTTCACACAAAACTTTGTTTAATGAGTCTCTTGACTTTGACATAAGGAGCCCATCGTCAACATATAGTAGTAAGTACACTTTATTGTCATCAACATTTCCAATGTATACACATCTATCAGCATGACTACTTATAAAACCGAATTTCTTTAGTAAACTGTCAAACTTTTGATTCCAGCACCTTGGTGCTTGCTTCAGACCATAAAGTGAGCGATTAAGTTTACATACCAGATTAGGTTGAGCATCCAATCCTTCAGGCGGTGTCATGTAGATGTCTTCTTTTACATCACCATATAAAAATGCTGTTTTGACATCAAACTGAGCAATTTCTAAATTATGTTGAGCAGCTTCTGAAAGTAAAACTCTAACAGAGTCATACCTCACTGTAGGCGAGTATACTTCAGTGTAGTCAACGCCTTGCTTCTGACCACATCCTTTGGCACAAAGTCTTGACTTATAGAGCGGGCCGGATGGCTCATCTTTTATTCTGAACACCCATTTGCAGCCAATTACCCTCGCTCCATCTGGTTTCTCTATTAAGTGCCAAGTATCATTCTTCTCATGTGATTTCAATTCATCTTCTATTGACAGTTTCCACTTTGCTGCGTCTTCATTATTTGGTGATATTGCTTCACTATATGTTTGTGGGACCTCCTTCTGACCTGTAACTTCATTGTCACAAATGTAAGAATTTCCAAGCATTTTAGATTTAGATCTTGTTATTATTTCTCGTGTTAATTCTGTTAAGTCTAACTTTTCAGCAGGTTCATATATAGAACTTTCATCAGAGTGATATGAATCGTCAGATGTTTCACTTTGTTCAGTTACATTCTCTGGAGTTGTACTAATATCCTCAGTAGTACTTGTTGTTGGGTCAGACTCTGATAATGGTAATAATGCATAGTCTCTTTTGACTGAACTTTCAAGAAAGACCACATCTCTACTTATCAATACTTTTCTTGTCTTTGGATCTAGAAGCCTGTATCCTTTGGTTTGTTCGCTATAGCCAATAAAAATCATTTTACTTGCCTTTGAGTCCCACTTCTTCGCTTTTTCCTTAGGAACATGCACCATAGCTTCACAACCAAAAATTTTCATGTGCGTTATGTCAGGCTTCTTACCACTCCACATCTCTTCAGGGGTTGAGTATGCTATTGCTCTCGTTGGACATCGGTTTGTGATGTAAGCTGCAGTTGACACAGCTTCTGCCCAGTACTGCTTCTGGTAAAATCATCGATGAAGGTTACAAAGTAGCGGGCTCCTCCAAGGGATGGTTCCTCCATTGGCCCACAGACATCCGAGTGAATAAGCTCCAACTTGCCTTGCGCTCGGGTACCTTCTGAAGGAAACGGAGTTCTTGTTTGCTTTCCTTCAAGACATGAAATGCAGATCACTTTCTCTTTATTTTCTAACTGAACTCCTGCACTTACTGAAAGTTTCTTCAAGTCTTCAAAGTTCAAATGTGCCATTCTTTGATGCCATAAGTAGGAGTCATTATCTCGTGATGCGGATATGTATGCTGGAATACTGTGAGTATTTAGCCGGTACATATTATTTATCATTTTGGCTGCTGCAACTTGTTCACTTCGTCCATTAAAAATCTTGCAGCCTTGCTTGTCAAACTTCACTTGACAGCCACTGTTTATTATCTGACTGACAGAAAGAAGATTGGTGGCTAACCCAGGAACATAGAGAACATTCACTACCTTAATAGTATTTATCTTGCCACTTTCATCGACTACTTTCAGATCGACCTTTCCACAAGACTTCACAAAAAGTTTCTTGTCATCAGCTACTTTAATAGTGCTTATCGGAGGTGCGATTTCATCATACAGCCATTCATGATGCTTAGTTAAATGCATGGATGACCCTGAGTCGATGAACCAGCCACTGTCATTGTTTGTTGTTGCAGAAAACACAGCGGCATAGCCAGAGTTCTCTTTCTCTTTCTCACTTGACTTTTGTTCCTTCTTTCTGTTTCGACAATACTTGCTGATGTGCCCAAACTTGTTACACACAAAACACCTTGGGCCTCTTGGTTTTGTTTTCTCCTTATCTGGAGCTTGTTTGGCATACTGTTGCTGACTACCGGTGCCTTTGTTGACATATAGTGCAGTTGACCCAGAGCTTCTAACATCTTGTAGAAGCTTAGTCTTCACAGAATCGGCTGTGACCGCCAAACCGGAGCTCTCAAGCGCCATTATCATGGGCTGATAGGCCTCTGGTAAACCGGAGAGTAACAATGTTCCGAGCCACTCATCGTTTACGTCAAAACCAATGTTTCGTAATTTATGGGCTGTGGACATAATTTTATTTACGTAGTCCTCAATATTCTGACAGCCCTCCAGGGTCGTGGTTATCAGATCCCTCAATAAACCAACTCGGCGCGTCAAACCTTTGTCGTCGAAAGCTTTTGCAAGATTGTCCCACACTTCTTTTGCTGTTCCAGCTTCTTGAATGTGCACATAAATTGTCGGGTGCACGAGCAAAATCAATTTGGACTTCGCTTTTATATCGAGTTTGACGTCGATCGTCTTCGCTTGAACGTCACTTTGTTCAATGCAACACCACATATCTTCATGTTCTAAGTACGATCGAACCGCGAACTTCCACGTAGGATAGTTTTCTCTCCCGGTTAATTTTTCAATTAGCGCCATGGGATTATTCGACATCCTGGGCCCTTAACCTGATAACTTTAGAGCTAAATACGAAAAATAAACGGAGCAAATTTTGGTTTGATGTTTCTATATTGAAGGTTTACCACAGACGAAAATAAAAGAGTACAAAAACAGAAGTATAGAGGTTGATGTTCCAAATTTAAATTCAAATATTCAACACGGTTACACACAAACTTTGACAGAAGGGAAAATAGAACAAAGAAGAGGCAGAAAAAGGCTACAAAAAGGTTGCCTTCGACTTGCCTTCTGATATATATACTTGACGCCACGCCACTGAGACATACTTACATACACAATTGCTTGAACACCATTTTTATTTAATTTACAGTAAATGTCTAATTTCGAATCAGACAGTCTTTTTATCCAAGTAGCTCCCGCCCCTCTTTAGGCGCGTACATCTCCAACAACAATAACAATAAAAACAATCATGTTCTTATTTAGTCAGCGCCATCTACCGGTCTTACGGCCTAGCTATCTACACGACCGGCGGCGCGGCGAGCGATTTCACTGTTCATTGCGTCGTGGACACGCTGGCACCTAAGTTGTTAGCTAACATCTCGCGTAATGTATTACAAAAATGATTTGCCGTCGCATTATCGTGGCCGGTCTGACAGACATGGTGCGCAAAAACGCGCCGATTGTGCGGTAACGAGCAACCGTTGTTCGCGCTTGACGTTTTTGCGCTTGCGCATCCTGGTTTGCCATAAGTCTGGCGGACTGCAGGGTTCCGTTGTCATTCTTTTAGTGCCGTGTATTAGTTCAAGTGCTCCAGTTCGATGACCTTCAGTGACTTGGTTTTGATGTAAAGTACCGTCATTAAACGCAAAAATTTTTTGCCCAAAATTATGACAGTTAAAAAAAATGCGGCCATAGTAGACGAATCTAAGTAAAGGTAAGTAGCAATTTACAGACCGCCACGCGAGTGGAAATTTCCACATTCTGGCAAAGGGAAGACATAATTGTGTACACTCCTCAGACGGCGATAAAGAAAGCCTCAGGTTGCATCTTTATTGCCCTTGCCTTTAGCTCGTGCGACAAGTTCCGGCGACTGAGACCTTTTATATTCATCTACGGGGTGTAGTGTACCATAGAGACATAGTTCTTCATAGACGAACCACGCACAGCATTCAAAGCGACAATTCTTTCGCTGACACACTTTCAAGCGGCTAAATGTTATTAGTCCTTGATTAAAATGATTGATGTATTTAAAATGAATAAAAATTATGATGACTAAATATTTAATTGGTTTTACTCCACACTTATTAAAGTCAAAGCATTTAAATGAAATAGCACACAGACATTTAATAAATAAATACTATAAAACAGATAGACGCAATTAACAACTGCGCGAAACAAGCACCCGCGTAAAAGGCCGTTTAGATTTCCTGTTCTGCCAACGCTGAATTGAATATTCCTCGCGGTAGCTTTATGTCATCACAAAACCATGATTGCAAAGAACTGTAAAAGTGTGTAACGTCCTACATTAAATCAAATGGCGTTCAATTATACCGTTTAAAAGGCGTTCAGAGTTTAAATTGATACGAGACAGGTTTCTATTAATAATCATCTAAGCACAGTACACGCAACAGTGCCTGTACAGAAGGGTCACTACCCGCCCCCCGCAGCATCGGCTCCCCCCGCAGGCGTCGGCTGAGCGTATTTTGGAGGCCTCTGATTGGTTAGATTAGCGCTGCGATGCACACATCCACAAAATTGGTGAATGAGTGATTCAAACGTCATTTCGTTTGTTTTTGAGAGTCGTAACCGTTGATTACAGGAACACTGTTGGTGAACAAAATAGGTAAGATAACAAATGAATACCTACTAGGCTAAATTTTCTTTTCATTTAGAGGGTAGTTAATCTTAAAACCTACTGAAGCGCTTCTATAAATAACTAGCTGTTGCCCGCGACTCTATCTGCGATTTTCCGGGATTTTCCTGGGACTTAAATTATCTGTATACCAAATTTCGACTGAATCGGTCCAGTGGTTTAAGTGAAAAGTTAACAGACAGATAAACAGACAGAGTTACTTTTGCATTTAATAGGGACTAAAACTGGTATCGCTGATGATAGGCCACTTTTTACATACATAAATCACGTTTTTTTTACACGTTACAGGGTAGACAGAGCCTAAGTTAAAAAAGCCTAAAGACCACGTTTAGCAGCCCACAATCTGTGGACGTCCAGGTGGAAAGAGAAATCAAAATAGTGATGGGTTGCTACCCGCATCGCCTACAGCACGATTTCTATTTTCACCCATTCCCTCGATGGATTTTTACTATCTGCGCGGAAAGAGAAGCAATGTAAAAATGAAAAGTTTTATGGGGCGCAGACAAAGTTGCGGGCAACAACTAACGTAATGATACTTAGTGTAGAGGACGCCTAAAGCAAAGCTAATGAAGCAAAAAGAAAACTCATACATAAAGAGCAGTGTGTAGTTTTGATACATATCGAAGCGCTACTTTGTAGTACCTAATTGAAGAAACATAGTTGTACACAAAGTGAATTCAGAAGTTGATTTGATGCCCTACCTAAACTAGCAAAGTATGGCAGGAAAATGAGTTTAAAGCAAAAGCGGCAGCGACTTTCTCTAATACCTAAGCTTCATAACAGTAAAAAGCGCAATTTATACATCGTATTTCAAAAGCAAGCAAATTGTTGTTCATCAAATGTATTGGAACTTTATTTAACATTAAAAAACTGAGGATGATGTTCTTGTATAGTTAACATTTTTTTTAGTTATAATTTGTCGAGGAAGTTTTATATACCTACTTAAGTAAGTGTACATGCTATTGTCTAAATCTAGAATGATGATGACGGTTATTATAAATGCTGCAGACATTCATACTTTCAAGTTTACTCACTTGCAACCATGTAGATAGTAGAGTCTAAAAATAGTCTTTTAAATGTAAACCCTCTTTTAGATGTAAGTAGTTAATAAAATAAAATATAAATCACTACATAGTATAAAACACGATTTCTCTGTCCCTATATCCCTATGTATGCTTAAATCTTACGCAACGGATTTTGATGCGGTTTTTTTTAATAGATAGAGTGATTCAAGAGGAAGGTTTTTATGTATAATTCTACGCAGACGAAGTCGCGGGCAGAAGCTAGTAATTAAAAAATGTAATATTTGCGGTGGCCTTACAGGGTAGATCTTGTATTAAAGCAAATAAATGTTTGAGTTTGAATCCCTTAAGCTTATTGCCAACAAATTAAACTCTACCTCTTTAGTTACCTGTCATTCATTTCGTAGTATACGCGTTGAAGAGTATTTAGAATAGTTCACCTGGGAGCTTATGGCTTAGACCGCAAGTGTTTTAACAACTAGCCTCTCTGACATCACATAGATCAGGTTGTCGGTATGCGGTCGTTGCACTGTCGCGCGTTTGGCAATACGCTGTATTTACTATGGCAAGCGGTTTGTATTTACTTATTTCAAAGGAAGACCTAGTTTAGAGCGTAATTATCCCGTGGTCTTAAGGTGTTGACTGACTGGTTCTTTCTAGCGAATATTACGATACACAACTGTAAAATGACAGTTGTGTTAATATCAAATGAATGAATTTTTACTTCTTGATTTTTTATGTTTACTTTTACCTGCAAACTTAAAAGATGAAGAAGTAAAAATTCTTGATTCATTTGATAGTATCTATCATTTGAAAAACAGCGCCTTCTCTTGTCCCTGGTGAGCAGTAGATGTTCTACGGGAGTTTGTAATTGTGTCGTACAGTAAAATAAATAGATGACGCTTAGCGGCAAAAATTGCATAGTAACAAGGTCACGTGTCAGCTAGTAACAGATAGAAAAATTCGAAGGCTTACCCACCTGTTGTAGGGTTATGTAGGGGTATATCACGCTTCACGGAATGACGAGGGTCCGGGTTCGATTCCCGGCCATTGCTTTAATTTTCGGATTCGAAGTATCTTTTGACAATTAGGTACCTACGTTTAACTCTGAAATGTGTTGATTTATTACAGCAATTGTTAGATATGTCTGTGGCGATATGTTTCTACGCCCAGCTGTTCGTTGTTCAGTTTGACATATTAAAATCAGCGAATTCTCGATGTCTGTGTTAGTGACAGTCTGTCAGCACCTTTAGATATTTTTAAATGAGTTTCTACGGATGTTGTTAGTTGATACAGTAATCATTTGTCTACAGTAGGCTTGTTTAATTGGGATTGTCTATTTTTTTACAATGTATAGTAAATCGAAAACCATTTCGAGATAAATGCTTTTTAAATCGTTTTCTGTATTTACTTTATTTTATTTTACTATAATGAATTTATTACATGAAAAATAAGCAATGACCTTCATTTGACATTCCCAGACATGACGTAGACGGTCCAAAATGTACTTTATTTGCAAAGGTTACAAATTCTATGCTATTTACGCGTGGATTATACTACGGAGTTCAATTTGGACCCGCAATCTGACATTTCATTCATCTTATGACAGATGACAAGCAAAATGGGCAATCTTGTTACTGTCATTCTTGTTTTTTCCACTGTTTCCTTCCAAATGTTTGTATTATAGTTTAGGTTTAGAAGCACTTTCGGTAGATAATTAGGCAAGAGTGTAAGCGCACAGCGATGTGCTTCGATCACATGAAAGATTTTCTGCTAAATATTTTAATGAAGAGCGAAAATATTACGTTTTCGGTTTACTTTCGCCTACTGAGTTTACTGACTTATTTCCGGGTCCTGTTTTGTCTCGATCATACCTGGTATGTGTTTAAGGACCTTTCTGCTTCGCGCAGAATGTTACGGTATGTGTAACGGTTGTGAAAATATAAAGTTCATAGGAGAAGATCGCGTGAATCTTCCCGTGTTATTGTTGAATCATGTTGACATTGATACTAATGACAGTTTGCCAACTTCACCACAGATAGAAAAGACGTTAATGGCGGCGCTTCACATACGTTTTATGATCAATTTATCCAATAAGCAGATGTGTGGCACCGGCAATGGAAACTCTGACGTCATCAACCAAAATACTTTCAATAATTAATAGTAAAAAAAATACCGAGTTATATGAGAAAATATTGAAATTGGTTTCTTATAATTGACTATTCTGCACAAAAAAAATATAAAAAGGATAGGTATTTTTTTTTAGACAATCCCAATTACGATGTCGCAAAGCTCGTGTTGGCTAAGCATTTACAGAAAACATTGCGTCAATAAGGATTCAATTCAAGTGTTTTTTTAGGTCAGCTCCTGTTTATTTCAATAATTGTTTAGCAGTATTTAGCACGGATGGAGAAATAATCAGAGTATTATAGCGGAGAATTAATTTACATACACATACACAAATCACGTCTTTATCCCTTACGGGGTAGACAGAGCCTAAGATAACAAGACCAAGAATTAATTTAATTGTTCCTTATTGTTTCATTATTATTATTGTTCATGTCATGTTTTTGATTTTGTCATTTTTGTAATATTCAATTGATTTGTATTATTTAATTTAATTTAATTTACTCTTGACGATTTCAATCTAAATTCTTCAAAATTGACAATGTACAATATGATGTAATTTTTATTGAATGAATAAATAATCTAATCTAATCTAATCTATCTTTATCTTTATCTTCAAAGTCCTTTTAAGCCTTCGGTTTATTAGTGATACCGGGCTAAGCTAATTTCAACTCATACATGCCCGAAGTCTTTTTAAAAGTAAGTACTTCAACCAAGTAAGTATTCCAATGAAGTTCGAGTTTCTATACATATAAAAATGAATTTTCCGATTTCGCTAATTCTTTATTTTTTGTTGTTGTTATATTATTGTTAAAAGAAAGTTCTTATGAAACAACATTAAAAAAAAACTAAAACAAGAGCGAAGCCTCGGGCAACAGCTATAGGTATTACTCTTCATTGAACAGCATCCATATACTAACACAACGCTAGCAATAGGCATAATTAATGTACTCCATAGTTCCAAAGTTCAATACAACAAAACAGTAACTTATTACATTACCTTTCTTATTAGCTACTCCAATAAGAGTCGTAAATCGTGACCAATATCTTAAATTCCTACTGTAAAAGGTTCGGCGGCACAAAAGAACAATATCACGGGCTCACGAAAGCAATCAGCCAACACGACAAGCTCTTAAATGATAAATAAACCCTTAAAGAATTAAAAAGGAGGATTAAACGGCCCGCCATTTGCATTTTTCGCTACTGACGGTCGCGTCAGACGTTTTTTAAATACGTCATTACTGTACGCGAGTACATTATTCTTTTGTTAAGAGATTATGAAGTTTGAACTGGTTGATTTTTTAATCATCAGATGAACAGGGTAGGCAGAGGTAGGCAGCGGGAGGAGGCACTGACTGCAAGCCCCAGCTTATATATTTATGTATTATAATGTACTGTACTTCTTGTTTTTATAAACTGTCACACTCTATTATGTCTGACTCATTTTCAGCTTGTTAAAAGGGCATTTCTCATTTTTGTGCACGTTCACTTCTATGGACAAAGATATGATATGCTAAAGTGGATGCAATTACTTTGTCTAATACATCAAAACAACGTTAATCTTATCATACATATTTTTTAAATCCATCACATGACATCAGCATTTTCTCAAAACATCTGAAAGAGTAATTACATCCATGTGAGTGACAGTGTGCATAAAAATAAAAATGACTCAAAACTATTCTCATTTAGTGACCTTCAGGTTTTAGCTGTGATTTTTAGTTTGGAACCGACAGCGAGCGAACCTAAACTGAACCGTAATTAAATCTCATTAAGACATCATGGTCAGGTCCCTGGTGGAGAGCGGCGCTGATTGGTTGACTTCGTTTGAGATCTGATCAAATCGTCTTGCTGCAGCCTCTGAATCTGGTCCTTAAGATTAGCACACAAGGTAAGGCTCCCTTGTGGCTGCCTGGTAACTCTTTTGCTCAGCTGCCCGTCTGGCAGCTTGCCCTCTCTCCGGTAAGCTGCAAAAGCGGCAAGAGTCCGATCGAAAAAACCTCTTGTGGCGTATAAGAGTACTGAGAATAGGGTTGCCAACTATACTGTTTTCAACAGTATTATACTGTTTTTCACTAAATTATACTTTTTACTGTTGAACAAAAAAAAGTATACAAAATACTGTTTTCAGCATGCAAACACATTATTATGTGTTATACTTAAACGGTCACACAAGTTTGTTTTTATTTAGTCAGAGGGCGCTGTTCTACTGTTCTGTTACTGTTCATTTTTCTAAAATACTGTTTAATATTCTTCACAGACCTGAATATACTTTATTTCTTGTAAAAAAAGTTGGCAACCCTAACTGAGAAGTACCCTGAGAAGTTCTGGAAGAAACTGGAGCCGTGGTGGCAAGCTAGTGCTAAATATTGTAAATTACCATGAGTTATCATTAGTTAGTAATTGTGAGAGGAGGCCTGTGGCCAGCAGTGCGACGTATATAGGCTGGAGATGACCATGAGTTAAGGGGCCTTACCATGATGTTTTAACGCGATTCAGTTTAGGTTCGCTTGCTGTCAGATACAATACCATTTACCATTTACCATAATATAAAACAAAGTCGCTTTCCGCTGTCTGTCCGTCCCTACGTATGCTTAGATCTTTAAAACTACCTACGCAACGGATTCTGATGCGGTGTTTTTAATAGATAGAGTGATTTGAGAGGAAGGTTTATATGTTTAAAATACGCAGACGGAGTCGCAGGCAGAAGCTAGTATAATAATATTTTATAGCAGCCGTCTGTACCTCACGCGAGTACTGCGATGAGCAACCATTGAAATAAAATATCAAGGCGTAAAAAAAGGCGTTTTTTTTTTTTTTTTTTTTTTTTTTTCTCTTTATTTAAAGAGCTTGGTCGCCGAGGCTTCCATGTCGCTCCATTATTTACAACACGCATATCTTACAGATTAATTTTTCTATTAACAATAGCCTGCCGCGCTAAGGCAAATAGTGCCCTTGCCGTATCCGACAGGGGGTACGCAAGAACACTATTGCATGCGCCGACGTTACAAAAAAAAACAAAATTAGTGAAGTACAGTTGTCTCCTATGGGACTCGTTTCGGACACACTCCATGATAATATGGTACACGTCTTCGGGGGCATCACAATCATCACAATTAGGGGAAGGTACTTTGCGCATCATAAAACCAAATTTATTTAATGGAATGTGTCCGGACCGCAGTCGCATAGCTAATAGAATTTCTTGCCTACTTAAGGAACAATCAATCCAAGGGGTATTTAACGGTTCTGGTTGGATCGTTCGGTACCATATGCCCTTTTCCTTTGATCTGCCATCGAAATATTCCTTCCAAATCAAGTGGCTGTGCCTTTTAGCCATGATGATATAATCCAAATAAAAGGGTAAGATGTTGCATTGGATCCCGTTATAGCATGCTTGTTTGGCCAAAATATCCACCTTTTCATTGCCGGCTAAACCTACGTGTGATGGTATCCACTGGAGAATTAGAGTCTTACCGTCTGAGCGTATTTGCTCGATAAGTTTCAAAATAGAATAGGCAATCGGGAGACCTCGAAAGCTCGAGGTGCAGCGAGCCACATGTTGAAGCGCACTCTTGGAGTCCGTCAGAATAATGTACTTATCGCATGTTAGTACGACGTATCTAAAGTATCAAAACCTGTTGACAACTCGTAGACAAGAACAACATCAACAGCGGCCATCTTTAAGTATTTTGCATTATTTTATTGTCAACTGTGTACAATTTATATGGAACCTTAGCTGAAGATAATAAAGTACGGTTTTAAATGGAACTGGTTGATTACGGGTTGCTTAAGATAACGCTTGCTTTGCGACTTAGGAATCATTTTAGTACACAGGATACGGTTTTATCTTTTTCATCACTTAAGCTCTGAAAGTAGGTTGCATTTAACTTGAAATCCGAGTTGTAAATTCGATTTACATCCTTAGGGATGTAAGTAAATTTAAAAATCGAATGCTGCTCTTTAATGCGTAATACTTACCTCCAAACCTCCATGCTGACATAATGCTGCTGCCCAGTGCTGGCTGTATGTGCCAAAGCCAAAGAGCGCGAGGCTATTAAAAAAAAAACAAAAGACGGTTTGGCGCGATAAATTTTCTTCCGCTCTATTACAAATTGCGTATTTTTTTTAACAATAATGACGAGTTCAAGTGACGATTTGGATTTTCCTCGCATTTGTGATGAAAAGTAGAGTGTTCAACTCGAGTGTAAATGATCAATTACACCCGCGAACTATAAGCACCCTCGCTCGCTTTGCTCGCTCGTGTGCCTAAATATCTTGGGTGTAATTGATCACTTACAACCCTTGTTTATCAATCTACTATTTTTACTGACGCCAGATTGTGAATCAAGCGTCTTTTGTATTTTTTTAATTGTTTACTGGATCGACCAAGAAAAGGTTTTTTGAGGTTAGGGTAGGAACTCATCTAGTTTCCCCACGCTTGTCTACGCGTCCGTCTTTCTACTTCTTAGCTTAGAGGATATTAGTATTTACTACATACATACATACATACATACACAAATCACGTATACATCCCTTACGGAGTAGACAGAGCCTACGGTAATACCTAAAGGCCACGTTTAGCATGAGGAATCAAAATTCATAAGATAGTAACTTAATTATTAAATATCCGTAATTTGACATGGATAACTTGAAACAGAAATAATTCGAATAAAATTTAATGACTTCTAATATCATTCTCGGCTGGCTCTCTATTTGAGCTCGATTTTAGTAAAAACGACGGATTGGTGCGAAACGAGTCGGGCATACCTCACCTACTTAAACCCATAAGTGACGTTTGTATCTTATCACACTAATATTATAAAGGCGAAAGATTGTGAATGTGTGTGTATGTTTGTTACTTCTTCACGCGCCAACGTCTCGACGGATTTGTATAAAATTTGGAACGGAGATAGCTGGTACCCTAGATTACCACGTAGACTACTTTTTGTCCCGGAAAAATGCATAGTTCCCGCGGGATAACGATAAACAATACATGTCAAAATTAGAGTCGTAATTATAGCAGAACATAAACTATCCACGTCTGTTCTTAAATCTTTATGGGCATTTAAAAAAAAATGTACCCTTGACTTTTTTTCCAAAATGACGACATTTTGGGTTTTTCTGAATCAGAATTATTAGCACTATTTATTTTTGTAAAGAAAAAAGTATCCATTGGTTTTTGTTAGTTTTGTGACACTATTTTCATACGATTTATATGGGGCGTCACAAAACTGACACGAAAAAGTTGTATGGGAAATTAAGGTAATCTCGTTAGAAAAAGGGTACACGTTTTTTTGAAAATGCCCTTATACTGTAATAATTACAATAGATTTTGTTTAAAACTTAAACTACGTCCACCTAATACCTAATTGTATTTCAGGCTGATTAGTAAAGACATAAAACAGACAACGGCCCAGTCCGTTTCGGACTTCAAATGAAAGCGAGATAAGCTCACATTGGACCTAAGAACCAGCCTGTGTACCTCTGTGTAGGGTCCAAATTACACTGGGCAAAGTTATCTCGTATCTTGAGGTAGGAAAGTGTTAAATCGCGGTGATTATTTTGATTGCACGGTGGCTGTCCTCGGTGGAATCTCGAATGCTTTAATTGCTTTCGAGCGAGATCTGTTTGCGTGATTGCGAAGTCGACTGACCATTAGTATCTGACCAGAAGGCTGGAATACCCCTTTGTCTTGAGTATTTTTAGTTTTTTTCACCGCCGCCATATTTGTTTAAGTCACAGTGAGACGTTTAATCGATCGGAGCATTTCGGTTAATTGAGATGATAAATAGACGTAGGTTTTTACTTGAACCGCGGAATTTGCGATCACCTTTAAAGGTCGGGTATGCTAGTTTAATGAGTGAGATAAAAAATTAAAATTTAATTAATAAAATGACCAATTAATGTGGCATAAGTATAACTATATTAGCTTGTTAACTCTACATTCTCTTGGTTATCATTATCTTAATCATCTTAATCAATAGGAAGACCGGATAACCCAGTTGTTAGAGAACCTGGCTAAGAAGCTTGAAGTCCCGGTTAAATACAAATGTTGGTTCTCGAGTATTGGATGTTTAATATATATTTTAGGTATGTATTCTATATAAGTATGTTTATCCGTTATCTACATGGCCGCTTTAAATTAGGCTGGGGCCCTTGGGCACATAAGAATTTGGGGCCCTTTAGGAAAGTAAAAAATGCAAATTATAATTTAAAAAAATCTAAGTATGACCGTTTATTATACAAATTGTCGATCCTTCGGGGGCCCCTGAGAATGGGGGCCCTGGGCACGGGCCCCGTGTGCTCTTATGGCAAAGACGGTATTGGTTGTCTAGTACCCATATTACAAGCTTTGCTTAATATTGTACTAAGAGGCGAGTGTCCCATTTCTTGCAAGGCCGGCAACGCGCTAGCAGTCCCATTGGCACTGTAGTTGTCCATGGGCGGCGGTGATAACTTACCATCAGGTGCACCACATGCCCGTTTGTCGGTTTTAATATAGGTAAAAAAAAGGTCAATTGGTATTAATCGTCTCAAGATATTTATTTATTATTTTTATTAATCAAATCTAGATAAACGTTTTGAATAAATTCCATTTGTATCAAAAACGTTGCGTTATATCACTTGTACCAAAAATCTCAAGTAACACGGTAAATTACGCAATAAGCATTTTCCGCTGACATAAAAAGAGCGTAACGACGTCCCCTAGGACGGGGGACCGCGT
The DNA here is from genome assembly GCA_932294345.1 of Pandemis cinnamomeana. NCBI lineage: Eukaryota > Metazoa > Arthropoda > Insecta > Lepidoptera > Tortricidae > Pandemis > Pandemis cinnamomeana. The sequence continues at coordinate 6,240,150 of OW028721.1, forward strand.
GGGACAGTGGATCCACCGGGGACACAGGGGACCGATATAGACAATGGAGCGAAATTACAACCGGCCAATTGAGCCGCTTGTGCACTTGATCCCCCTATTGTTTCCGCACTTAATAAGTGTAGAGGACCGAGCAGTCTTGATGGTTGAAGTCGAAGTATTTGAAAGGTGAAAAAAGCTCCACTTTGTTAAGCGACTGTGTGTTGTTAATAAATCTGCGAGTAGTAATGGACAGACATTAAAATCTCAAAAGTTATTGGACACTAGCTGTTGCCCGCAACTTCATCTGCAGAGAATTCGTTTATCACTATCCCGCACGAATTACGCAATTTTCCGAGATAAAAAGTAGCCGATGTGTTATTCCAGACTATAATCTATCTATGTTCCAAATTTCATCCAGATCTATCTAGCCGTTCAGGCGTGAAAGAGTAACAAACATCCATACATCCATACTCACAAACTTTCGCGTTTATAATATTAATAGGATTGTTCAATCAAATCTTTATCGAGAGTATTATAATGTTGTTTTGATACTCTATATATTGGTTTAATTACGTGGTAGCGTTCAGTATGATTTCAATCATTTTACCTAAAATTAAGCGAGGACATAAAATACCAAACGTAACAAAATGAAACTATGAGTCTTTGTATAGCTAATTCCTATTCCATCATAGTGGAAATTTCTTAAAATTTTCCTTACGGGCGCCTTGTAAGTTTTCTCAATGTATTTTTGTGACAAAAATAGTCATTGAGTCGTAGTATATTGTATTATTTAGTGTAGCCTGCAATTGTCGTCGTATAACAATCGCTCACGCCCACAATCACGCTAAGCGTGGTTTTTAGGTCTTGTCTACCCAGTAAGAGATAAAGACGTGATTTATGTATGTATAACAATGTACCTAAAACCAATGTACCATTCCCGGTTTCAAAGGAACTGTCAAGTATCAAGTAACATAAAGCAGTCTATAAAGGTGCGATTCGGCCCGTCAATTTGTCCGCGTCGCCGCGCGTCTATTTAGATCTCGTTTGTTGGGAGATACAACAGATACTGTAATTTATTCGTTTAGCCGTGTTTCAGTACAATAATGTAATTTCATTATTGTTTATGTCGTTCTGTTCAACGTGGGTTGCGTAGGCAGTTCTTGCGTCCATTTTGACGTGCGATTTCCGCGCATTATGTTTCATCAGGTGTTGTACGAGACTCCGTTTGCGCAGGATTCGCATCCCGCTATCCCGCGGGAAATATGCAGTTTTCGGGATTGACACTATCTCTATACCAAATTCCAGGTTCAGCGGTTTAAGCGTGAAGAGGTAACAGGCAGAGAGACATACACTTTCGCGTTTCACGGCAGGATTATACATCTGGCGCCTTACCATGACGTCTTAATGCGATTCAATACCGACTCAATTCAGGTTATAGCTGTCATTTAGTATGTATCTGACAGCGAGAGAACCTAAACTGAATCGGAATTGAATCGCATTAAGAAAGTAAACCCCTGGACAAGGTTCATATTTTACATTAAAACTGACAAACGGGCACGGAGTAGCCTGATGTTATGTGATCTCCTCCGCTCATAGACACCTACAGTACCATTAGGACTGCTGAGGCGTTGCGGACCTTGAAAAACGTGGTACACTCTCCTATAGCGAATTTAGAAAATCTGAGCCGCCAGTTCATTCCAAATCTTACACGTATGGCGCAATAAACACCGCTTAAACCTCACAGTAGATCACATTTACAATTTTATTACAAGCATTATATTACTTTGCAACGTATGTATGTGAGTGTATGTTTGTCCGGGTGGGATCTTGCGACTCCATTTTGAAGATATTTCCGACCGATTTAGCTTAAATTTGGAATACCTACTTGAGTGAGTCAGATGACAATACAATAGTAATGGAGTTCTGGTGACTCAGGCAGGATCGTCTCCGCAGGAGAGAACTCTTCAACGGTTGGTCCGATTGACTTGAAATTTGGTCCACATTATGTAGGACGACAATGCAAGTACAGTCAGCAAAAAAATAACCGATTTAGTTTTAGTTTTTAACGCGGATATTTTTAAATTTTCGCCACCTGGCAAGTTTTCCTCGTGTTTAGACTTTGAGTGTACAGAAATCTTCATGCTAGTTCCGAACTAATTATAGACTAAAGAAACCTACGTCACAGTATATATATAAGCTAAAGCAGTAAGGAAACTACGAACAAATCAGTTGAAACGAAACACGCACACAGGCGCGCGCTTTACACGGCCCCTAAGGGGACCTCGTCCACTCCGCTCAGGCTCAGGTCCGCTTAGGGGCCGTGTAAAGCGCGCGCCTGTGTGCGTGTTTCGTTTCAACCGATTTGTTCGTAGGTTCCTTACTGCTTTAGCTTATATATATACTGTGCCTACGCGAAGACTTAAGCCTAGACTGGACTTAATCCAGGATTATAATGACAGGAGATAAGTAAGTCCTAGAAATGCTATGCATATAATTAGTGCACTTAAGCTCAAGCAACTGGTTCTACGGTTTGTGATATTACATTTTACTTTATTAACTAAAAAAATGTGGTAGCCTAGTGGTGGTACCCATGGCCTCTCAGAGGATCGAGGTTTCAAAACTAAGTAAATTTAGATTTAAATTATTTCAATGGCTTAAGGACAAATTATTTTATTCAATCAAAGAATACTTAAAATTAAAAACTGTAATACTAATACCAAATTTATAGTAACATTAAAACTTTACAAAATGTGCTAATTCAAACTACCGAATACTACTTTAGGAAATAAGTTAATGTTTGCATGCCTATTTATTTGGTTAGACGTGTCGCACACCAACACTAAAGACTAGATCACTTTTTACGATGTCTATAATAGCAAAAAAAAAATTCATTTCATTACAAATCAGAGTTTGCTTCTAAGATTTTTGGAATTTATGTGCGAACGCACGTTTAATAATAACCATGAACTTTATGGTGAAGGCAAATGTGAGAAAACCTAAACACAACCATGGACCTATTCAGTGATGCAGGTGAAATTCTCATATCATAGTATTACCGAGCAGAAACGAATAAGCCCTCTAATTCTGAGAGGAGGCCTCTACCCAGTAGTGTGACGCATAAGACTAATGGTAGCTGACAAAAAATAATTCTGACTAGCGTCACGGTTTTTTTTCCAAAAAAACGTGACAAAAGACAATCATCTTTTTCAAATGAATTATTAAGCGTAAGTAATAACATTCACCGTAAAAAAAATACACCGTGCCACGCAAACAACAAAATTTTTGAAATCTAAATCGATCCTAATATTATCTACTTACCCAACTCACTCTACTTGACTCAAGACCTGCCAATTCTTTACAGCAATCTGCATTGTTCTTCTGTGCTATCCTTCGTGGTCAAAAACAGCTTGTTTTAGTAAAAGTGTCCTATGTATGTTGATAAGAGTGTTTAATAATCTACCCATAGAAATAAGGAATTCTGACATGCCAGAGTATAAATACAAAATACGTAATTTTTGTTTGGACAAATTATTTAAATCCAATAAAATGAATAACTAGTTAATATAGGTACTTCTGAATTTAACATAATGTAATATTTAAATCTGACTTAATATGGTATAGTTACAAATGTTATAATGATCTTGAAAAGTTTATAAGTAATATTTGCATGCGTGTTTAAGTAAAATGTACGCGCTCAAAAACGCTTCTTCATCTGTATTCACCACGACATTTTTGCTAATAAATAATCCTATTCTTATTCTCTTTCAAACAGCCCAAATTTCCGCTCCACACTTAGTCTATGCCACCACCCCCTAAGAAAGCAATAAACACATTTCCCATACGAAGCCCTAACAACCTGATAAATCCCGATTGACAATCCGCAGTGGAAACAAGGCTTAACGACTTCCACCGTTGTATAGCACAATTGCATCTACTAATTTAAGGTGCGGTACCATATAAAGCGGGTGGAGTGTTAAGAATCCACTCTTGATCGGCGTTTGTATGAGACTTTAGAGTACGCGCGGTGACGAGCATGTTAACCAAATAGGGATGGCAATGTGGTGAAAAATTTGCTCTTCAACCTCTTTAATTGGGTGTCGCCTTGTTGTATCTGTACAGTGTCGGGAAGGACGGCGAGCGGCTTATTCGTCCATACAGGGTAAACTGGGCCTAATGTAACAAGACCTAAAGGCAACGTTTAGCATGGTGGGCTTATAGAGGAATCCGCATCGCCTACATCATGAGTTTTCAACGATTCCCGACAAGGAGTTATACAATATACGCGGGCTGAGAAGATATTGGTGCATGCTATGCTTTTTCTTTGCTTCCAGACCAGCTTGGAAGCTACCTATGTTTCTATTCTATTCCACTTATTCTTGAACAAGTGGGAGGACTAATCACATTCGCGCGCATGTCAGGAATAGTTGACAGGGTGTAAGCGAATACGATATTGCTATATTGGCAGCTATAGAAAAAAATTGAACAAGCATTTCTTACGCCTTTCCAATGTAATTTGAAATGTAGTCGTGACTTGTACACAAGTTGCGATAGATGGCACCAAACGTCACTAATAGTCGCCATTCACTTATTTTTCTTGCCATTGCTTTGAGCTCCTGATACGACACTATATTAACCTTCTCCTTTGCTAGGTCCATAAATGCACGTCTTGGCCTTTCTCTACCTCTACTTCCTTCTATCAAAGTTTTTATGTAATCGTCATGTCGTATCAGGTGCCATAGCATACTTCCTCTTCTATTCTCAATCGTCCTCAGTCTCTTTTCCCCCACCAAACCCAAAACTAATGGTGTATGCAAGCGATAAAGTTTTTCGGAAGTCTCGTGGAGAGTATACATCGATGATTCAATTGGATCCCTTGTAGTGGAAGGTGCAGTTGTGAATAAAGCTGTCAAATAGCCCAGCGTCTCACTACAAGCGACCCAAAGTGACTTTTGAATATTTAAATAATTAAATGAAGTTCGCGCAACAGTTCGCCGAACGGCGCGGTCGTGAGTTGCACACTTTATAGGGTTGTCGCTGATTTGTTGCAGAGACGTTTCTTTTAGCACTGATGTGCCTCTGATTGGAATACACGAGGTGTTTGCGAGTACTTTTTCATTCTCCTACTAATGACTTGTTAGGGCTGTCGATTATTGTTTGTTTTATGAACTTGTAACTTTATAGAAACAATTGAACCGCTTTGAACCAAAATTAACCCCAGAGGTGTGCACATATATGCTTTCAAAGTCGTCGTTGAAAATGCTCCAATTATTGAGTTCTTCCATTTTGAATAAGTTACAAATCTGTTGCAAAAAAATGTATGTTCTTTTTCTAGCATAGGCAAAGTGAGAAACCGAACCACAAATACTTTAAATTGATACTTCTTCTTGGCGACAAAAAATCGCATAATAACAAGGTCACGTCACGTGACAGCTAGTAACAGATTGAAGAATTCGAAGGTGTAGCGGTATAGCACGCATCACGGAATGATGAGGATCTGGGTTCGATTCCCGGCCATAGTTTCACTTTTCGGATTTTTCTATGTATTCTAATTTTCAGTGTCGTGTAGAAATTTAAAAGGCAAATAATCATTTCTTAATAATCGGGTAAATACTATCTTTGAAATTATGTACAGTCGTTATCTTAAGCAGACAAACACGCAATAGGAAATTATCATGATCAATAGACGTTCTTAATTATATGGGTCTAACTGTACACATTTGACACATTGATTACGAAAGGAAATAAGCTTCATGTGATCTATTAATTTGAGATCTACTTGATGTTAAAAGATTAAATGTTTGATATGAACGTATGCGTAAGGATCAGTGACGACTGTAAGCGAAGATATCGCACAATATAGCGAGATACATTTTTCTTGAACATTTACGGTGGGTAACAGTCACAGACCAATTTCAGAATTTCAATAATGACATTCGAAGTAGACAGTGGGAATCAGTAATAAAGGTAATAAATTTTATTTTGTAAATTATTACTAAAGTATTGATAAAATTATAAATTAAGGCTACCTTAAAAATAAAACTTAGACTAAAAATTTAACATAAATTTGGACCCATAGGTCCCCTTCACGCAGGCAGTATTCCCGAGTTGTATCGCAAATGCGAGTCTTTGTCCGAGAAAGCTGCCGGCGCGAGGGTCGTCCGTTGCCTCTCTCATTTGCTTATAGCTCTAGTAATAAAGTGCTTTTTTTGGAGTTGACTTTTATATTTCAATATAATTAGGTATAACAGTGATGCAGACCCCTGGCACTCCTTTATGGACCCCTAGGGGGTCCGTGGCCTCGACTTCAAGAAACTTCTACACAATAAAACCAACTCAGCTACTCCGCGTGTTTCAGCGACACATACAGTACCACTATTTCTTGTTTCTCGGCAATCTTCGTTTTTCTTATGACTGGCGTCCGAATTGAAGAAATCCTCTACGTTCTTAGTCTTGTCGCATCATTGGTGACCCTGTGCTTTCTGGGAGACACCCTCTGGCTCTCCGCAGAGATGTCGGCTCTCTGCATTCTTTACCGGATTTATATTGGGGAGTGTTTTGACGAACTTTATAACCTTGTTCCATTATCGTACTTCTCAACAGGTAGCTTTCATCAACACCGTCTCGATGAATGACGGTCCACCGCTGCGCGGTTTAAGCGGCGTATCTTACCCCGTACGTGTAAGATTTGGAATGGACTGGCGGCTGAGGTTTTCCCGACTTGTTATAACATGCTGGCCTTTAAAAGGCGAGTGTACTGCTATTTGCAAGCCCGGCATCGCACCAGCAGTCCTAATGGTACTGTAAGCGGTGACCACTTAACATCAGATGGACCGCATTTCCGTTTATCGGCTTTCATACAAACTTTGCCGAGAGGTATTAGGAAACTAGAAACACTGTATCTTTTGGATGTATGGCCACATCCTAACGGGCTCGGGAAAGCGCGTCAACCGGCATGACTGATAGGGTGATATAGCCGATATAGCTTCCTCTATAACTGGCGCAACGCATGCGCCGTACACTGCACATCCGACGTGCAACTTTCATGTGGAAAATTAATGCTTGCGAAGTGTTTTGTGAATGATTATTATTACGTTTGAACTTCCATGCTCCTTCATGCTGGTCTAGGAGAAAAGAAAAACATAGAACGTACCAGCGGCTTCTCTTCCCGCGCAGATGGTTAAAAGCCCATCAAGGGAAAGGTCTAAAATCTTACGAATCATGTTATAGGCGATGCGGCTAGGCCCATTACTATTTTGATTCCCCTTACCACCTATACGCCCACAATGTTAAGCGTGGCCTTTGGGACTTGATACCCTAGACTCTGTATGAAGAAGTGGTTTATGTATGTATGTATGTATGTTCAAAGCTATAGCACGTCGTGTCATTCACGTCGACCAACATAATGAAGACATAACGCATATGTAAATGAGTATGCGTAACAGAATAGAGGCAAAAACATAGGAAGATTCCTAACAAACAAAGGTGAATTTGAATGAGAGCAAAAAGCGGCGCGAGCGCAGGTTGAGAAGATCTGGCCGGGGAAATTCCCACATCGATGATACTGGTGAGCGGTGCCACTGGTGTCGACACAAACTTACAAAACAGTATCGTGGCTGACTGATCGACAATGCATAGATTGACTTACCCACTCGTCCATCCCTAATATCCTTTCATCCACTCAAATGTTGACTGGAAGAGATCCCTTAAAGCGATAAGTCCACCTATGTGCATGTATCTCAGTGTTTGTCAATTGTATTTGTCTTGTTATTTACTAATTGTTATTTTTCCTTATTTTTTTTGTTTTGTTTATTTTTAGTTGAGGCTGTTGTTGTCCTATGCGTCAAATAAATGTATTTTCTTTCTTTCTTTCTTTCTTTTTTTTTCTTGTTTATGTTGCACAATAAAGAGTTTATATACATACATACTTACCTCATCATCTGTAAGCGGTTGTAAAGTTGAAATAGAAGACGAAGAAATACATTTACTTACAGAAATTCGACACAGACATCCAAAATGTAAATAACTGGCTGTTGCACGTGACTACGTCCGCGCAGAATTAAATATAGCCTAATACACTCACAAATGATGTGGCTTTCATTGGTAAAATAATTTTTAAAATTGGTACTGTTGATTTCTTCCATGCTGGTCTGGGAGCAAAAAAAACCTAGAAAGTTGCTTCTCTATCCGCGCAGATGGTAAAAACCCATCGAGGGAATGGGCGAAAATCATAGGAATCATGTTATAGACGATGAGGCTAGCAACCCATCACTATTTTGATTTCATTTTTCACCTAAGTATACGCCCACAATCTTGCTAATCTGTTACCTTAGGCTTTGGCTACCCCGTAAGGGATAAAGACGTGATTTGTGTATGTATGTGTGTACTGTTGATCTAGGGATTACCCCCTCTCTTTATAATATTAGTATAGGTAAAATAAATTACACAACTTAAAGACTAACACACAATAAACAAGTGCCGAATACTGCCAAAAGTGCCACATTCAGCACAATGGTGCGTCAAGCCGCAGCGCTGATTTTCAACATGATCCTTTTTTTTTACATACTCGTACTAAATACATTAAAATACTTAATAGGTACTTAATATTAAAATATTTCGAGTAATAAAAGGATTATCCAACTCACCACTATCACTTTGACATTTGCCCTTGCCAGACACAGTTTGTGTCATTTCTTTGCAGTGCTTCTTAATTATTGATTCAATCATCGGGTAAACGCCCATAATCAAAAGAATCATGTTATAGGCGATGCGGCAAGCAACCCATCACTATTTTGATTCCACTTTTTGCCATCTATGCGCCCACAATCTTGCTAAACATGGCCTGGGTCTTGCCACCTTAGACTCTGTCTACCCCGTAAGTGATAAAGACGTGATTTGTGTATGTGTATATCATCACAAGCTCTTCCACTGTGTCGATAACAATGGAAAGGGGCGACGTCGTGGTCCCATCCCAGTATCGGGATCGTCAGCGATCTATGTATGTAGATTCGCCCATTTACATACACGCCATTACTTCACAAATATACCAAGTATGGACCCTCAAATAGAGTTACTTGAAATAGATGAACTAGGCAAGTCTTAGCTTTTTGTTGTGTCCATGTTAGATTTTTAATGGGTTAAACTTCTTCCATGCTGGTCTGGGAGCAAAGAAACAACAAAGAATGTATCAGTTGCTTAACTTCCCGCGCAGATGGTAAAAAGCCATCGGGGGAATCGGTGAAAACCTTACAGGCGATACGGCTAGACACCTATCACTTTTGGTCCCTATTTCCACCTATACGCCCACAATCATGCTAAAAGTGGCCTTTAGGTCTTGTGGTACATTAGGCTCTGCCCACCCCGTAAGGGATAAAGACGTGATTTTATGTAGTATGTAAACTTGAAAGTTCCAAAATGGACGAGTACTATAAAACTTTAAAAGTTACCTGGGGACCCGACAGTGGCTCCATCGAGTTGAGGTAGAGACATCCAATGAGGCTGGCATAGTCACACAAGTGCACTTAAGCCTCGTAAAAATATTAGATTAAAAAAAAAAGAGTTGAGATCCACCATAGATAGGTATAGTACTATCAAATGAATCAAAAAAATTTATTTGTTGGTTTTAATGTTTTACTTTTTCGGTTATACCGTTAGAAATTAAATTTCTAAATGTCAGTGAAAATTAGAACATATAGAAAAATCCGAAAAGTAAAGCTATGGCCGGGAATCGAACCCGGATCCTCGTCATTCCGTGACGCAGCCTGCTATGGGTGGTGTAGGGGTATAGCACGCGCGCAATCGCGTTAGACGAAATAGCCTCCTCTGGTATTATTGACTATGTCATCTAACTGAAGGTTGAGAGACGACATAAAACTAAAATGCGGAACAAGTAATTTTTCACGTGATAATCATATAAAAGAAAATATTTCATCACCGGCAACACTAAAAACTTTTACGAAAGCATCGATGCCGAATCGATAAAGGCTGATTAATCGCTTCATTAATAAATCGGTTTTGATAAGGAACAGAGAATAAATAAACAATAAAGAATAATAAATACACAGATGCGATCAAGTGAGATCGTTACTCGGCTTAGGTGGAACAAAACAATGTACGTTGACAAGAAATGTCTTACTTAGAGCTGTTATTACCACTTTTGTTTTTGATGAGACTTATGAAAACTATGAAATATCATGACAAGACTCTCTACTACTTAAAATATTTATCACAGTCATTCTCTAGATTTGTGTGCTCCGTCAAATTAAAACGTTGCACTAATGGGAAAATATAGATAATTATTAAACGCGAAAACAACACAACGTTATAAAATGTTTTATGTTAACCCAGAGCGTTAATTTCCTATACATAATCAGTGTTTGTCAATTGTATTTGTTTTATGTTTGTTTTGCACAATTGAGAGTTTATTAGAGTATCTTCTTCGTACACCTAGTTCGATTAAAACAAAAACACAGAAACAAATGGAGGTATTAACTTCTCCCCATAAATCTCTTTTGAAACCCAAAAGTCAAGTCGCAAATGCCTTGAATTTTTAAGTCGAATTTTCGTCGAAATTGATTACGGCCTTTACCGACGCCCGATAGATTCCTTTAGATGTAGATACGTGTTCTTAATGACCACTGCTAAGCGTCAGAACGTCTACAGAAAATCACTTTTTTCTTTTAATAGCATAATTAACTTTTAAATATACAGTTTATATGGAATTAAAGCCGAAGATGTGAAGCTATGTTCGATAAATTGATGAAATAACTTAATATAATGCCTACTTATTTGAGACGGTAATTGTGGTATTTTCATAGAAATGTTGTTTTGTAAGATTCCGGTTGGAACAAGAACAATTAACATTTGGAAGCCGGGTTATCTTGATGTCGTGGTGTACGGTAAATAAAATTAAAGTATTTTGAAATCTGATTGGTATTAAATTGTAATAGATAACGGTAATTATCGGTCGGACCCAACGTTGACATCAAATCTTCAGGTACTTGCATTAAATGAACATTTACATATAAATCTCCTACATCAAGACTTCTGACTCATAAAAACTTATCTAACACTTCTGTTAGCAGTTGGACAATTCCGTTCGGGATAAAAAATAGCTTATGTGTTAAATCTGTGCCAAATTTCACCCAGATCTGCCCAGCCGCTCCGTGACAAACATCGATACACCATACATCCTCACAAACTTTCACATTTACAATATTAGTAGAATTAGTAGATTTACAAATTAACAGTCGTTATCTAGAAGCGTGCCATGCTGGTTTGGAAGTAAAAAAAAATCATAGAATGTACCAGTTGCTTCTCTCCCCGAGCATATGGTAAAAGCCCATCGAGGGATTGGGCGAAAATCTCAGAACAACCCATTCGATTCTCCTTTCCACCTATTCGCCCACAATCATGCTAAACGTGGCCTAGGTTTTGCCCCCTTAGGCTCTGTCTGCCCTGTCTTATTCGCACCACCTTACTGAAGAAACATTGAAATAATCATCTTCACTTATTCCATGTCACAACCGTTATGTAAGAAATTACAAACCTGCACCACTCCCAAAAGCCAATTAAAGCCTTTGTAATGATATCTCAGACCATTAATTCTAACCATACAACGGCCTGGGAAGTCAATTATTATCTAACACAGTAGCTCATAATTCCAACCTGTGGCAGGACGAAATAATAAATAATTCCTGTTATATAACAGGTTTCATTAAGACTGCAGTAAATCAGGCTACCTGGGATGCGCTCGCGCCGCGCTATGTAGCGTTGGGAAAACAAACTTAGCTTTATTCTATTTTATATAATACTAGCTTCTGCCCGCGACTTCGTCTGCGTAGAAATATACATAAAAATCTTCCTCTTAAATCACTCTATCTATTAAAACAACCGCATCAAAATCCGTTGTGTAGTTTTGAAGATATAAGCATACATAGGGACATAGGGACTGAGAAAGCGACTTTATTTTATACTATGTAGTGATAGTGATGACGAGGGACCAGCGTCGGCTTCGCGAAGATTCCTTAACTGTAGATTTAAATATAGTTTTACACTTTCCTCTAGGATCGTTTTATTTATTAATGAAGGCCACATTAAAATTCGTTGCGTAGTTTAAAAAGCAAAGTATACGCGGTATACATTTCAATCCATATTGACACTTTTGGCAAGCATAGGTACAAGTCTCTTAAGTTCATATAAAATTAAATATAATTAATCATAGCATGAGTGTCATATAATGCTTCAATTCAAGCTAGTGGTTATAAGAAACTGATTTAGGTTCGCGACTTTCTGTATAATATATGACAAATTATTTGATTTGAGTGAGTAAATTTTTCAGTTGAATTTATAACTAACAAAACGCATAGTGTTCAAGTTATCATAAAAAATAGTCTTTAAATAGCAAATTTCTTATCACGCGAAAGACAACTGTTCTTTTTAATTGCTTTCAACAAATAGTCCGTCATACAGGTATGAATGGGGGTAAATAAGGCCAAAAAGTCCTGTGGTGTGGTTTCATTTTTTGTATTACCTTATTTAAATTTAAATCCAATTTCTAAATGTCTATGAAAATTAGAACACATAGAAAAATCCGAAAAGTAAAGCTATGGCCGCGGGAATCGAACCCGGATCCTCGTCATTCCGTGACGCGTGCTATACCCCTACACCACCCATAGCAGGTGGGTGGTCTCCGAATTTTTCTACCTGTTACTAACTGTCACGTGACCTTTGTTACTATGCGAATTTTTTGTCGCTAAGCGTCATCTGTTTGAATGATGTGTCTGTACGACACAATTACAAACTCCCATGGAACATCTACTGCTCACCAGGGACGAGAGAAGGCGCTGTATTTAAATGTTTAATTTTTTATGTTTTTTCAGCAATAATACTTACGTCAAGTCATTTCATGCACATAATCCACCACCATCGTCCTCACAAGACTAACATCAGAGCGAAATATTAAATCCTCAATATTTATAGTTAGTAAAACTCTGCAACTTTCTAACAAGCCTCGAATCTTTCAGAATAGCTGAGTACTTCACTAATTGTTGAACCCGTCGCCTCTCGCAAACTCCTTTTATTGCCACAATTACTTGCCTTAAAATATTCCCTCAGACGCTAATTACTTCTCAAGTATGGGAGAAACTAATTATAGGAACTTAAAATTAAGTTTTACTGCAATATTGGATTTTATTTGGCATTTTGATAATTTTGATCTCTCTGGATTTACTGTAGAAAAAAGTGATAATGATGATGTTGTCTTTATGAACGCATTAAAACATAATAAGGTTTAGTTTCACTGCTGGGCACACGATGAGAGAGCTCGCTTAATAGTAAGTAAGTATGTAAGTAAATGCTTCATTGTACATAGGTATAAAGAAACAGATGTATGTATACACAAAAAAATAAAAAGAACATTAATATATGCACAAAGGCGAACTTATCCCAATAAGGGATTTCTACCAGTTAACCTTTGAGTAGATGAGAGGAGCATTAAATAGTTTCAACTTGGGGCATGTCATGTATATATTGCTACATTGGATGGATTAGCAGGTTCTAGATAACTATCCAAAAACTGTGTTCGTAACTTGATCTTGGATTTTCGTGGTGCAATCAATGTTATAAAGATGGCAAAAAATGGAATCAAACCAGTGTTGGGTTGCTAGCCGCATCGCCCATAACACGATTCCTAAGACTTTCGCCCATGCCCTCGATGGGCTTTTCCCATCTGCGCGGGAAGAGAAGCAACTGGTACATTCTATGTTCTTTCTTTACTCCCAGAGCAGCATGGAAGGTTATTATATTAAGTTTGTTTTTTGTTTACATTGGTTTCATTTTGCAGTCCCTACTTGATGTCTAATCTTTTTAGCTATTTGTGTTCGTAGTGAGTGGATGTGGTTATTAAAAGAAAATGTCTTTAGTGCTTTAGCTCAGGGCATAGAATAATATTACTAATAATATAAGCGAAGACTGATGACGGACATAGTGAAGTCAACGTCAGAAGTTGCTACTCACTTTTATATCTGTAGGCTTCTCGTCTAACTCGCTCGCAATCGCCATCGTGTTCATTTTGTCAGTTTTTATATGAATGTGACAGCTAGCTGATTCCGATGCCAACTGTCAGCCCATACATGAACTGTCAAAATGAACACGATGGCGATTGCGAGCGAGTTAGATAATAAGCCTACTGGTCGCTTTACGCACGGCATGTAAAATCATCATCATCACTATCACTACATAGTATAAAACAAAATCGCTTTCTCTGTCCCTATGTCCCTATGTATGTGAATAAGACACAGGCTTCGTATCCCAAGTGGTGTAATAGTTCAATGATTTAAAATTTGTACATGGAAGGTCATGTTTCCAAGAAAAATCTTAATAGCGCGATCTAGGATTCGCGCCGCCCCGTACAGCGCCATCTAACGGCGTCTTGGCAAACTACATATCTGAATGAATATGGATCTTACAACTATTTGTTTGTTAACATACGTTAATGAACAAAAATAACAAATTAAATGATATTATCGTCGTGGTGAATGGAACATTGACTTTAGTAGTACAATACGGTTGTACATTCCGCCCACCAAGGACAATAATTTTTTGTCCTTCACTTCACCGCCCACCATGGCGAAGTGAAAAACTGCAGCAGAAATGCGCAAAAACAGTTTCAGATTGCGACAATAAATTTTACTTAAACTATACAATGCATTCCCTTAAATTCTAGCAACAATACATAACAATTGATGTTTCAGTTACATATTAGAAATACTTATCTCTACTCACTTACTGGTAAAATACATAATTTAGAGGTGGGTCTTTTGATCACAGAAGTTTTTGTGCGCAATGTAACCACACGCGTAATTCCGTCCGCGCCAGGGTGCTTTTCAACCACTTTACCCATTAACCAACGACTAGGCGGTAGATCATCTTCCTTTACCAACACTACATCGTCTACATTCGGTTCAGGAGTTTGATTTGCCCACTTATATCGATGTAAGTATTTCATGAGATATTCGCGTGACCACCTGCGCCAGAAGTCTTGGACCATGCGCTGGGTCAGTTGCCATCTTCTTAGACTTCCGATATTTGTTTTAGTGAAGTCTTCGTCTGGTATTGTGATCAAAGGCTCACCGATCAGCCAATGACCGGGAGTCAAAACGTTGATGTTCTCGGGGTCATTGTCCAATCTCGACAGCGGTCTGGAGTTTAAGCACGCCTCAATTTGTGCTAGAACTGTAGCCATCTCTTCAAACGTCAATGTAGACTCTCCTATCACTCGTTTTAGATGATATTTAGTCGATCTAATCCCGGCTTCCCACAGTCCTCCGAAATTAGGAGCGTGAGGAGGAATGAAATGCCACGCCGTACCGTTAATTGCTAAGGACTCTGCAATCTCGGTCAAGAAAGTGGACTTTTCTGAGTTGAACATCGTCTTTAGCTCGTTTGAAGCTCCCACGAAGTTTGTCCCGTTATCACTCCACATTTCTTGACAATGCCCACGGCGAGCCACCATTCTCTTGAATGCCTGCAGAAAACCCTGGGATGTCAGGTCACTCACAACTTCAAGATGTATGGCTCTGGTAGCCATACAAATAAACAAACTTATGTAACCCTTGTATGCCTTGTGTCCACGCCCTCTTGCTGTTCTTAGCTGTATGGGTCCTGCGTAGTCAACGCCACATGATTTAAATGGTCTCGTTGGCGTGACTCTTGCTTGCGGCAGTTGGCCCATCAATTGGTTTTGTGTGGATGCATTTTGACGAACGCATGTTATGCATTTTCGGACATGGGCTTTAATGACGTCTCTCAACCCTAAAATCCAGTATTTGGAGTTGATAAAGTTTTGCATCAATTGAGTCCCACCATGTAAAGTTTTTAGGTGCGCATCGGAGACAATCAAAGCGGTGAACTTCGACTTCTTTGGTATCACAACAGGGTGTCTCCGATCATGACTCAGTTGAGCACTCTCCAATCGCCCTCCAACTCGCAGAAGATGTTGCTGGTCTAGGAAAGGATTCAACGATTTTAACTTTGAACCTTTTTGCACCTGCCCTCCCGTTTTTAGAATATCAATATCTTCGCCAAAATGTTGTGCTTGACATTGCCTTATGCACGTGTCAGTAGCTTCTTTGATTTCCAGGCTAGTCAGGAAGCTTGAGCAGTGTCTGTCTTTTACCTGTTTCTTGAAATTCAAGAAACGTCTGCAAAAAGCTACCACTCTGACTAATTTCGTAAGTGACGAAAACCTTTCCCATATGTCAGTGTAAGCTACTGTGTGAAAGACTTTAACTTCCTCGAGATCTGTGGTGACATTCTTCGGTTTATGGTATTTGATAAGACTTTCTTTCAAGAATTCAGGTCCATTTAGCCATATGTGAGTGTTCACCAACTCAGATGGACTTACTCCTCGTGATGCGCAATCTGCAGGATTGTTTTTTGACGTAACATGTGACCACTGATTTGACTCTAACGTCGTTAAAATTTCTGACACCCTATTGGCCACAAAAGTTTTCCATTTATTCGGGTGATTGTTCAGCCATGCCAGCACAATGGTCGAGTCGGTCCATGCGTGTATGTTACTCTTTTCAACTTTCAGAACATCAGCTAGCTCCACCAACAATCTTGCCAACAGGACTGCTCCACACAATTCTAGCCTGGGTATAGAAACCTGTTTTATTGGCGCAACCTTCGTTTTTGCAGTAATTAGGGTGACCGTTACGTTACCTGCCTCATCGACTACTCTGACGTAAACAACGGCCGCGTAAGCCATTTTGGATGCGTCGCAAAATCCGTGCAACTCTACCAGGCTGTCGCTCTCTCGTGTCCCCAGCCATCTCGGTATTCTTATGGATTTTAACAGAACCAATTCGTCGCGGTAAGTACACCATTGATTAAATAAATTGGTCGGTACACTTTCATCCCAGCTTAATCCAGTCAACCACAGCTTTTGTATCATGACCTTTGCTACAATTATGCTTGGTGCAAGCCATCCAATAGGATCGAATAGTCTCGCTATGTCTGAAGTAATTGTTCTTTTTGTTGCAGGGGTCTTCATGAGTGGCAGTGTCACCGAGTATTGAAATTCGTCCCGTTCCCGATTCCAGGTAAGACCTAGTATTTTTATAAATTCGTCTTCTTTTATTTTCAGCCCTTTGTCTTTATCTTCATCCGCCAGTTGCATTTCCTGTATGAGGTCCTCGCTGTTGGTTGACCATTTTTGAAGCACAAACCCGGCTCTGCCTAACATCTCGTTGGTCTGCCTGTAAATTTGCACTCCTTCCTCGATATTTTGGCAGCCGGTCATTAGGTCATCCATATAGAAATCCGTAAGTACTCTATGCGCCGCCATTGGATACTTGCTTCCTTCGTCTAGCGCTACCTGTTGTAGTGCTTTGACAGCAAGGTAAGGCGCACTCGCCGTTCCGAAGGTGACCGTTAGCAATCGGTATTCTCTTAATTCGGTTTCGTTATTGGTTCTCCACAGTATTCTCTGAAAGTCAACGTCCTCGGCTGCAACCTTGACTTGGCGGTACATTTTCACAATGTCTGCCACCAAACAAATTGGCCATGTCCTCCACCTCAACACCAGTTCCCGTAAATCTGGCTGCAACGTTGGTCCAACTAAAAGATTGTCGTTTAAGGACACTCCGTTTTTCCCTTTGCAGGACGCGTCAAAGACGACCCTCAATTTAGTGGTGTCTTTATCCTGCCTTATCACAGCGTGATGAGATAAGTACACTGACTCCAACTTCTTCTCGCTTTCAGGTACTTGTTCCATGTGGTTAAGCTGTAAGTATTCCTCTATCACCTCACTGTATTTTGCTTTAAATTCCTTATTTTTATTTAACCTTGTTTCTAATCCGTAAAATCTTTTTTCAGATACCTCACGTGATTGCCCATGCAAGCAGCTAGGATGATCATCCTTAAAAGGAAGTTTGACAACGTACCTGCCTGCGGAGTCTCTCGTCGTAGTTGCTGCAAATAACTCCTCACATCGTTTCTCTTCGTCTGTTAACGAATTTTGTTTGTTAACAATTGATGAATCTGCCTCCAATTCCCAGAATTTCTTGAGGATTTCGTCCTCCTTTATTTGGGAATGCAATACAACCACCTTGGATGACAAATCACCTGATGAATTTACTACCCCTGATAAAACCCAACCAAAGCTTGTAGATTGAGCTACCAGAGTGCCTAAACTATTTTTTCGGACCCCATCCTGAATTATCTGACCGAAAACCTCAGCACCCAGCAAAATATCGATTTTGTTGGGTGTGTGATAATTTGGATCTGCTAGCTGCATGTCCAATAATTCCACTCCATTTAATTTAACTACTTTCCTTGCCGGAAGCAAAGTAGTGATTGTTTTGAGGACATAAGCCTTGACTGAAAGTTTCATGTCTGGGAACACCAATGACTTCAGGTTCAAAGTTACCATAGATTTTGAAAGCACATTATTTTCTCCTCCAAGACCAGAGATGGTACCCTTGACTGATCTTTTTTGAAGCCCTAAATATTGGATCATGGCTTCCGTCACAAAAGAAGCCTGCGAGCCTTGATCCAGCAAAGCTCTGATGGTATAATATTCTCCATTTTTTGATTGAGCGCCTACCAAAGCCGTAGCTAAAAGCACTTCATCGTTACACCTTGATGCGAAATTGTTCGCGATTGAAGCCGATTCAGGGTTACTAGTAGGTTTACCGCTAGTTGATTGATTCCTACCCTGAGCCGTACCCGAACCAGTACAACTTCCTGCAGCGTTGGCAGAGGAAGTGCCCTCTTCCGAACTACTCTTGGGATGAAGCAACGAATGATGACGGCGTTTGCAAATCCTACATGTATTTGAATTCTTACAAAACCGAGCTGAATGATTTCCACCTAAGCAGTTGAAACATAAACCCTTGCTCTGAACAAAACTACGGCGCGTGTCTACATCTTGATCAATAAACTTCTTACAAAATATAATCTTGTGAGTATCAGAACACAATTGACATTGATTATTATTAACTACGTGCAAAACTCGAGGTTTCATATTATTTGTGGTATTGTTAGCATTATGAACCGGTTTCTTATTCTCTATAAACTCTAGAGCTCTAAAACGTTGCGTTAAAAATTCCTTAAATTGGTTATATGTTGGCAACTCATCGAAATTAGCGAATCCCGATGCACTCAACTCCCACTGTTTCCGTGACTCAGGATCCAGTTTGAGTGTAAGCAAGTGGATAACAATTACATCCCAGGTGCTCACATCTATTCCAATATTAGTCAGTGAATTTAAACAATCGTTACTGGTATCCATCAACTCCTTTAAAAATGTAGCCGACTCTGAAGTAGCATTTTTCTGTGACAAAAACCGCTTTAATATTGTATGACATATGAATTTCTTATTATTATACCGTTCTTTTAACAAGTCCCAGCATTTGTCATAATTTGACTCAGAAATTGGAATTTGCCTAAGAAGTTGTTCAGCCTCACCAGTAAGATACCCTTTAAGATAATGCATCTTTTGTACATTGTCTATTGATTTGTTATTATGCACTAAAGATTCGAACAAATCCCGAAATGTCACCCATTCGAGGTATTTACCAGAAAAAGTCGGAATTACAATTTTAGGTAACTTCACAGAAGTCGAAGCAGCTCCCGAAGGCTGTGAAGCCTCTTTTTTCATATCAGATTTAATTTGTTTAAGTGTAGAAGCAGCAGATTTTAAATCGACCTTATAATCAAAATACATTTCTTCTGTTACATTATAAATGTCATTCACGACGTAAACACTTGGCTCTAAAGCATCAGCATGTTTTTCAACTAATTTTTTATGATTTATACAAAAGTCAAGCCACAACGCTTCTAAATTTTCTAATCTGACATCTATGTATGGTTCTGTGATGCGTTCTTTAGGAGATTTCTTATAATTTTTCCAACCATTAGATATTCTATCCGAAAGATCTTTTTGCGATGTTATTAACGCATTCATCTTTTTAAACAATTACCGACAAACTTAATTAAACAACAAAATATCAACAAGTAAATTTCAAACCACTTATTCAAATTTCCTAAGTCCACTGAATAAACTTTTAAAATATTACAAGTCCTTAGAATAAAACTTTAAATTTTTACAAGTGTTTGAACAATGAAAATTTCTAAGTAAATTTGGGCATAGGTTCCCCGTAGCAGACACTTTCTTATAATTATTCTAAGTCTAAACCGAGCAACTATAAATTTTAGTCAAGTTATTTTACTAATACTAATAAAGTCCAATTTTGCTTGATTCTTCAATGCACCACTAATTTTACTAAGTTTAAAATCTTCTTGCAATAAGGTTCAATATTTATCACTTTTAACCACCGATTGTTGATGTTTTGATAAACAGTTAGATAGTTATTAAAATAAAATCACTCACAAATTGTCCTGTGTAAACACGTCACCTCTCTCTTTCTATCGCGTAGTGCTATCTCCCTCGCACCGTCCACTCCACCGTGATCGCCGCCGTTGTCCTTCCGGTACCTTCTCTGCTGGTTCCGGCTGTAGTTCGTCTCGTCTCGCACTTGACGCCTACTGCTCGTTCCCGGGGCTGATCCTCTGCTCGTAGACACGATGCAAACAATTCCCACGAATTGTTTTGATTTTGGATCCGCAAAAAACGCACTCGTAAACATCCGGTTCGAAGGACCAATGAATAAGACACAGGCTTCGTATCCCAAGTGGTGTAATAGTTCAATGATTTAAAATTTGTACATGGAAGGTCATGTTTCCAAGAAAAATCTTAATAGCGCGATCTAGGATTCGCGCCGCCCCGTACAGCGCCATCTAACGGCGTCTTGGCAAACTACATATCTGAATGAATATGGATCTTACAACTATTTGTTTGTTAACATACGTTAATGAACAAAAATAACAAATTAAATGATATTATCGTCGTGGTGAATGGAACATTGACTTTAGTAGTACAATACGGTTGTACAGTATGCTTATATCTTCAAAACTACACAATGGATTTTGATGCGGTTTTTTTTAATAGATAGAATGATTCAAGAGGAAGGTTTTTATGCATAATTCTACGCAGACGAAGTCGCGGGCAGAAGCTAGTAAGAAATACAAATATGTCTGACATGTCATAAACGAGACTGAGTGAAATGCAAGAGAGTGTTAAAGTAAAAAGAGTGTTTTGTTAGGTACATTTGATACCTACTAATTATACAAACTGAATAATTGTAAAAAGATTTTTCATTTCATTTTTTCATTCAAAATTTACTGCTACCTACCTGTTATAATTCAAAAATCCCAAAAAATAAATACCTTGCTACCCCGCTTACTTACGTGCAAGATAGCTAAACCTGTGCAAGATATAATATGTTTTTACATGCAACCCTCCCTCCACTACTGCCACACAAAACAAATAAATCCCACAAACTTAACTATCCCTTACACCACACAAAACACTGACGCGTTTCGATCCCTCTACGGGATCATTATCAAAGTAAGCACAAGCGTTAACCATGTATGCAAACTAGTACCTTTCCCAAGAAAAGTAAGTATACTAAATCCCTTCACTGTTATTTCTTGGATAGCCAATTAAAAATCTATGAAACAAGTAGCGGATTTGCATAGAGATGGAGCGCGGATAAATCATTCGTCGGCCATTTTGACGCGAAGCGCCATCTGTGTCAACTGCATGAGTTATTACAATACGCTAGGGTTGCCAGCAAAACTATATTTTATTAGTTATATTGTCAAGTCTGGCAGGGAAAAATAAATATCGATTTAGTTGCTAATTTTGCTTTGATTTTTGTAACTACCTATACCATTCACTAATGTATCTTTGTTAATGTACATATAACATATAACGAGCTCGTCACTGAATAAAACATATTTACAGTCTGGGGCATAAATATGTGTACATTACCAAGATGTCAAAATCATCTATACACTTTTAAACCACAGATAATAAGGTCGGGTCCACATATATTTGACATGATAGATGTATCTATATTTATGCCCTCGACTGTACATTGGCACACCATCCTTTAAGAGATCTCTCCTAGTTGACCTCCGAACGATTGACGAGTCATAGAACGGTAATGCAGAAGAAACAAAAAAAATAACACAACTTATTGGAGCATAATATTTGGCCAAATATCTAAATAATCCATTATGTAAATGATGAATGATGTGTAAGTAGAATTTGTTATTGATCCAAGATTAACACCATTACTTTATTGAAATAAAAATCGTGTCATAAAAATTACGAGAGACAACCCTAATAAAATAAAGTGCAACATGATTTATAGGGCTACCCCTGAGATTAACCCTTTGAGGTCACATCAAGGGGTCATAGAGACCCCACTGGCATATTTATTGTTTTGCGACACGCCAGCTATGAATTATCATCTCTAATTTGATTAATTTCTTTATCAAAATAAGGGCGAGATGTACTCCATAGGGCCTGTGAAGAAAAGGAAAATTATGTAAATTATGTAAGTTAAGAAAGAGCGGAACATTCCGATACAAGCATTTCTCATGCTGAAAGGAAGGTTCCAACCTACATGACTGTAAACTATAAATGTAAAAAAAAGCAAATAAACATTTTTGTTTTTTTTTATTTTTTTTTAAATAAATAATAAACAAATAAATAATAAACATCTTGGGACAAATTACACTAATTGACCCAGCCCCAAACTAAGCAAAGCTTGTACTATGGGCACCAGGCAACGGATAAACATACTTATTTAATGTAGATAAATACATACTTAAATACATATAACATCCATGAATCGAGCACAAACATTCGCATTCATCATACAAAATGTCTGCCCCTACCGGGATTCGAACCCAGGACCTCTAGCTTCATAGTCAGGGTCACTAACCACTAGGCAATCCAAATAAATGTCGTCGTCGTCGTAAGTTTAGTTATTCCCGTATCAAAACTGATGTGGAAACTTTCCACTTCAAAATGTATTGGTTTGTCAATCAAAAACTTTAGAAAATTGATCCCTTAGAATTTGAAACGCGTTAGAGTCTCATATTGTGTTGATTTTAATGTAAAAACGACAGTACCAGTGAGATTTAACATTCATAAAAAAAAAGCAAACGTAGTGTACAAAAAAAGGAGTTTTTTGGCAGGAATTGTATGTAGGTAGTATTGGCAGGAAGTGTATGTAAGGTATAAGAAAAAATATGTGTCGCACTGACGTAGCAGTCTTGCACGTGTAATAGCCTTTACTTTTCAGATTTTTCTATGTGTTCTAATTTACAGTGTCGTTTAGAAATAAAGTTTTTGAAACCGTAAAAATAAATATTAAAAAAAACGCATTCTCTCGTCCCGGGTGAGCAGTAGACGTTCCACGGGGGTTTGCAATAGTGTCGTACAGAAACATCATTGAGGATCCTGGTTTGAAATTTTACTCCCATCAATAAAAGTATATACATACATAAATCACGTCTTTATCCCTTACGGGGCAGACATAGCCTAAGGTGACAAGACCTAAAGACCACGTTTAGCATGATAGGGCGTATGGATGGAAAGGGGAATCAAAAAACATGTTCCCTAAGATTTTCGCCCAATCCCTCGATGGGCCTTTACCATCTGCGCGGGCAGAAGCAACTGGTACATTCTATGTTTTCTCTTTGCTCCCAGACCAGCACGGAAGAAATAAAAGTAACGACTGTATATTTGTATTGTATGATCAGTCAAGCATCATACATTTTCCTCCCTCATCAGTTATTCCCTCTGTCACTGCAGTAATTCATAAATTGAGCGGATTAATTGATATCATAAAGGGTTAAGCCCTCCGTAGGGGCATGTTGTGACAAACGTAGGGTTCAAGGTTTGTTGCGGAATGTATGGTTGTGTTCGATTTGTTTTCTATGATTAATGGACTGTGAGGGCTCATACATTTTTTACATTCAAATGTGAATGTCCTTTTTAGGGCTCTGTACTCAAAGGGTCAAAACGGGACCCCGTACTAAGACTTCACTGCCCGTCCGTCCGTGCGTGTGTCACTAGGCTGTATATCATGAACCTTGATATCTAGACAGTTGAAATTTTCACAGATGCTAAAGACAGAATATTTTTATGTATGTCTGTCTGTCTGCCATCATTACCATTCTCATACAAGAAAAAATGTGCCCCAGATTTTACAATGGCTTTTCCTGTTCGTCACCATACCTACCTATATTAAAAAAGTGACGAACTGGAATGGAAATTTGGGACACATTTTTTCTTGTATAAGGATCGATAGGGTAAAGGATTCTGAGTAAGAAAAACCCAAAATAGTTAAAATCTGGAAAAAATCCATACTCACACCAACTCATATAATTTATACTGTAAATATATAAATACATAATATAAATATAACTATACCTACTCTGACTCAAGTAAGCAAAACGCCCTTCTCATTGAATAATTGAACAGTTCACTTTGTTCAAATTAAAACTGAATTAAAACAAGCAAATTAGATATAATTCGTCGTAATGCGTTTCAGATGGGGTCACAGCATCACTGTTTAATAATGCATTTCATTACAGGGGTGAGTTGGTACAGCTACCAGAAATAAAGATGTTGCACTTTGAAAAAGAAACGCTGTGTACTCTAGGGCGCTATAGACGTACTTCCAGCCTCTAGCATTTGTCACTTGAATCTCTCAGTATCTCTTCGGCGACGACTGGCAACGTGGTGAGGAAATATTCTAGTATACCTAAGTTGACAAAAGAAAATCCAGTATGGAACAATTTACAACGTCACTAGTGGCAAGTGGTATTTGATTTGACACATCAACGCATTCGAGAAATTTCTGGCGACAAAAACTAAACGCTTTGATTAAATGCACCACAAATATCACTGTCACCTAGGTGTTACCTAACTCGCTCGCAATCGCTATCGTGTTCATTTTGACAGTCTTTGTATGAATGTGACAGCTAGCTGACTCTGATGCCAATTGTTAGCCCATACATGAACTTTCAAAATGAACACGATGGCGATTGCGAGCGAGTTAGGTGATAAGCCTACGGGTTCTACGTGAAATTTCTGTTTTAAAAGAGTCAAATTCTTTAGTCTCTTGACTATTTCTATGGTAGAAAAAAAAGTTTAAAATTGTACGAGAAAAACAGACATCAGTATTACTATCCTATTAGATTTTAGTAGTTAAACTACGTCTTCAGTTAAGCCTTGCATTGAACATTACTGATGCAATCAATTTGCCGACGTTTTTAAGCAAAGTGCACAACTTTAAGCCGCACTTATCTGTAACAGACAGATGAGTTTTAACTGGCGCAATGTTAAAGTCCAATCTGTTGTCGCAGGGTGGTCCTTGGAGACAAATCCCTTGATGGATAGCATGTCATATGATATGTTTAATTAAGAGCTGTGATTGTAATATAAGTATCAAATAATTTTGGGATTCAAATAAAAGGGCATAAAGATAATTTTATAATAGATTCTTTAAACTAGAAAATGAAAGTGTCGCAACGCAGTTCTTGTACTACAGAAGTGTTGAGATATATTATACTAAGTCGGTTAATTCGGTCAGTACCGGGGGTTTTCGCCAACTTGCCCATTTTATTTAAAACCGTGGATAAACGCTTTCTATAGGCAATTCTCAAACTTTATTTTTTTTAAACAAAATCCATTCTACTAATCATTATCATAGGATGTCCACGGTTGGGCATAGGCCTTCCCCATGGACTTCGAGTTGCCTCGTTGAAGTGGCAATCGGAAGGCCACATAGCACAGAGAGAACAGAAGGTCATTGGGGCTGAAAGGCTCTTGAGTAGAGACCGTGGATGGGCAAGCGCAGCGTAGGACGGCCAGCAACGAGGTGGATGTATGACCTGGTTAAAGTTGCGGGTTCACGGTGGGTGCAAGCCGCTTCCAAGCGAGTACTACATACTAAAAACTTAATAAAAATGTAACTTTAGAGCTATCTCGCGTAAAGACTTGCCATTGCAATATATATGTATACATCGCGGGAATGCTGCCTTCGCGATGGAGACCCTGCGTAAGGGTCGATGATGTTAGTTTTTAGCGTAAGTTTTATTTTTGTGAAGTTATTTTTAAGGTAGCTTTAGTTTATATTTTTGTTAATACTTTTGTAATTATTTACAAAATATACCTACCGAGTTAATGTACCGCGATAAAGATTTTTCTTGGAAAGTTTAAACTGGCCGAGTTTTAACAAACATTAGCTTATCATGCAAAACGAGACGTTTAGATCGTGTTACCTCAGGCGCTGTCTACCCCGTAAGAGATAAAGACGTGCTTTATGTTTGTATGCATGAGCTTATTAATTAAGCTACCGACGTAGAGATCAAAGGTAACCAATTTATTCTTAGCCTCAAAACCCAAGTCTGCTATAAAACCCGGAAGAATTGCCTAATAGAGTGGTAAGATGCTACCTAATTCTGCAACATATTAGTGACTCGTCACTTACACCGTACTTACACTGTCAATGGATATAAATCATTTTAGTTTTTTTCATAAACAAACAAGTTTTTATTGCATCTATTTCACTATGACACGCAATGACTTTACATTTAGCTACAATCGGTAGCAAGGGGTGCGAGTCGGGTTACCTCCACGTGTGGTCAAGAGCTGCGGTTCGTTTTTGGATCCGTCCGGGGGGAAGAGCAGTGCATGGTCCGGTGCACCCTGGTCATCAGCTAATGATTTTCTGGCAGTTTCAGAGGGATATCATTGACCGTTGGCTAAGAGCCCGACAGGGGGGGGAAGACCACCGTCTTTGACCATTACCGTACAACGTTGCCGACATTTTGTCATAAGATTTTTTAATTATATTTTTTTTACTTTGACATTGGCCAAGTGGTCGTTGCTATAACGACTTGATACGCCACAAATAAGAAGAAGAAGAATCGGTATCAATCACCTCATTGTCAAGTCTGCTTACCCAACTTTCACATCTCATGGGGTGGCCAATCAAAGTGCAGATACCGCCGCAATGGATTGTCAATTTGACACTGACATTTTCTACTCTATCCTTTCATACTCAGGAAGCAAAGAAAAAACATAGATTGCACCAGATGGTTCTTTTCACGCTCCGTTCGAGGGAATGGGCGAAAACCTTAGGAGTCACGTTATAAGCGATGCGGCTAGCAACTCATCACTATTTTGATTCCCCTTTCCACGTAAGCTTACGATTATGCTAAACGTGGCCTTTAGGTTTACCTTAGGCTCCGTCCACCTTGCAAGGGACATATACGTGATTTGTGTATGCGTTTCCACGCCCACGATCGCTCTTAACGTGGCCTTTAAGTTTTGTTACCTCAGACTCTGTCTACCCCGTAAGAGATAAAGTCGTATTTGTACTCTAGTGACCAATTCATCTATGACTGTAAATCACACGCTGATTAGAACTACTCTTTCAACCAGGAATGGCTTGCGATTACTACGCGCCCTTACCGAGCGGATTCCTTGCGGACCGAATATAATGATATCGCCATTTTGGTACGGTCATAGGCTTAGGAAAGTGGCAGATTGGTCACCGGAAAGTCATGAATAGAGTTGTGATGGCGTCATGACAAAATCAAATGACATGGTGGTCATTTTACACACTTTTTATTTAACTTGTTGGTATTGTTTATGTAAGTTTGTATGTAAGTTGTACGCTCTAAAAGTTGACATTTTAAAAGATGGATGTAATTTGCTAGCCGCATCGCCTATAACATGATTCTTAAGACTTTCGCCCATTCCCTCGATGGGTTTTTACCATCTGAGCGGGAAGAGAAGGAACTGGTAAATTCTATGTTTTTTCTTTACTCCCAGACCAGTATGGAAGAATTAGTCTGGTTTATCACCAATACAGTTTCGATAAAACACTAACCGTGAACAAAGAATACACACTTAAATCGTGTCCATACTTAATTGGTAACTCCACTAAAACCACATAGCCGCACACCTCTACAACATTTCAAACGCAACGTTATTAACCGTCTCCCAGCCAATCAGGAAGCACGCACACATGTCAATCACCAATTACAGCTCAGTTTGTCCCGCGTCACTTGCCGCTGACCAATCGCCTGTCTGAATTTCAATCAACGTTCGCAATTCGAATGCCGTTCGATTGTTTCACCGTTTCCCGTTAGCTTCAACGGCTGAATACAAATTGTTGGTAACCCTTTTTAAATTGATATCCTTAGTCGAGAATTCACTAAAACTCATGACTTATTTTGTTTCGCAATATTTCCAGTTCGTGAGCTCTTAGAATGCATTCGTGTTTGTCTCGCTGTCTTACTCACTCTTATGGCTTTGATACCTGAATCGGCTGAATAAAGGAGACATACTCGGACTATAGAGGTAGGTATTCTGAAAAAAAAAAACGAAATTTTCCACAGGATAGTGAACCTTAAGAGTGTCACCAACGTAGGGCCTCGGAATGCAACGATTAACCTGATAATTCCACACTTTAACTGCTTATTTAGAAAACGTAGATGATCAGGAGAGCTGTGAGATCCTTTCTTAGGAATAAGTTTGGTTCTATATTACTTTCTTTTTGGTATTCATAATATTTATAGAAGGAAGCGGTAAAAGTGTAGCATTCCAATGAAACAATTGGAAGGGTCATGCTCATTTCCGACCAGCTTTAATAGAAGTGTAACCTAAGCCACAGATCCAACTCTAATACGTCAATGACACTTAATATTTATGAATCACTACAAAGTAACAGCTTACACAATTCTAGACGGATTAATTAATTTCCTGTGGATTACAAGAAATTGTCTCCACGCCTTACGTGTTACCAACCTAATAGGCGCAGTATCGCCTACTTGGTATGCTAATGTTGGCCAACCGAGTACTTCCTGCGTTATTTACTATTATTTAGGCTATAATTAAGTACGTGTTTTGTTTAATAAGTTGGATTTATACAAATGCGGTTTGAACGCTTTAGTTTTTTTAGGGTACCTACTGTGCTTCAAAAGGGATAAAGGAACCCTTAGTATCGCATGTGCATCGGTCTGTTGCTTCGAATCTACTGAATACACATGTGTTTTTTGTGTAACAAACGTAAATAAACTTTCAGACGGAAATATAAGGAACAAAAATTGAAATGGTTCCAAACTGTATTGTAGACGAAATCAACATTAATATTTTTATCTTTAGATACAAATATCTTTTGTAATTTTGAACGCGCTTCACTTGTTCTTTTTCTTCTCATCTGTCTGCGAGAATAGAAGAGGAAATACGCTGGTGCACCTCATCCGACATGATTACATAAAAACTTTAATAGAAGGGAAAGTAGAAGGAAGAAGAGGCAGAGGAAGAAAGACGTGCGCTTATAGACCAAGCAAAGGAGAAGGTTAATGTATTGTATATCGGTACTATTCCTAAGTATATTGACGTGTATCGAATGTGTGTAAATAAATGTTTCTCTCTCTCTCTCTCTCTAGTGTCGTATCAGGAGCTCCAAGCAATGGCAGAAAAAAGAAGTGAATGGCGATTACTCCATCGTTAAGAGGGGGTTACCAGGGATACCACAATAATTTAACGCGTACCAAGTTCTATTCAGCGCAAGAGACACAGTTACACAGCCATATAGCTCTGTCCCTTACGGTGAATAGAACTCAAAACGCACAAAACAATTGTGGTAGCCTCCTGGGCTCTTAAAGAAGAGAAGAGAAGCTACCACGGGCGAGATAACCACCCGTCTCTTTTCTACTATTCGTTCTAGAAAGAGACAGGTATTCAATCTTGCGTGACACAGCTCTCGCGTGCTCTCGTGCTAGCTGTGCTGAGTACATATTCCCTCCGGCTAGCTGATTAACGGAACTAAATAAAGCATGCTCAAAGGAGCATCACTACAACCCTACATAGAAAACAAAGTCGGTGTCCACTGTCTGTCTGTCCCTATGTATACGTACACGTACACACGTACACAAATCACGTCTTTATCCCTAATAGGGTAGAAAGAGCCTAAGGTAACAAGACCTAAAGACCACGCTTAGCGTGACTGTGGGCATTTAGATGGAAAGGGGGAATCAAAATAGTGATGGGTTGCAAGCCGCATCGCCTGTAACATGACTCCTGAGATTTTCGCCTATTCCCTCGATGGGCTTTTACCATCTGCGCGGGAAGAGAAGCAACTGGTACATTCTATGTTTTTTCTTTACTCCCAGGCCAGCATGAAAGCAAGCCTATGTATGCTCCTCAAAAATCACGTCTTTATCCTTTATCCCTTCCAGGGTAGACAGGACTACAGTAACAAGTATGTAACAGCAATGATTGTGGGCGTACAGATGGAAAAGGGAATCAAAATATGGGTGACAAGCCACGTCACCTCTATAACACGATTCTTGAGATTTTCGGCTATTCACGCGGGAAGAGGAGTAACTAGTACATTCTATGTTGTTTCTTTGTTCCCAGACCAGCATCGAAGCATAGTACTATATTCGATAAGAGATAATGTTTTTTTTTTTTTTTATATGAATAGGAAGGCAAACGAGCAAATGGGTCACCTGATGGTAAGTAATCACCACTGCCCATAGACACCCGCAACCCCGGTGGGATTGCAGATGCGTTGCCAACCTAGAGGACTAAGATGAAATGCCTCTTGTGCCCGTAATTTCCCCGGCTGTCTTACTCTCCACACCGGAACACAGCAGTGCACGCACTGCTACTTAGCGGCAGGATTAGCGAGTAAGATGGTGGTAGCGATCCGGACGGACCTTGCTTTTTTCGTCTTCTTCAGCGCATTTAAACCCACCGTTGGGCATATGCCTCTTCAATTTTTCTCCACTGAGCTCGATTTGCCGTGACTCTCCCCAAAGATCGCCTGGCCACCTTGCTGGGGGCCTACCATCATCTTTTTGACCGAGGTCGCCACTCCACACACATGCTTCAAATTATAAATGCACATGCATTACTTCGCTCAAATTATAATTTAGCGCGTACGACGTCGCGGGCAACAGCTAGTATTATGTTGAACTACCGTCTCACTTAAAACCACTGGCTCTCGACATATAAATAAGTTAACAGGTTTCTGTTTTACCGCGGAAAATACCTCTTAGGGCTGCCAATAATTACCAACTGTTTCTACAAACGGGCCAAGTTACGTTTGCCGCTCTAAATGCGAGCTTAAGCCTAAACACTCGAAAATTAGAGTCCAATTTTGGTGAGCTTAGCTTTAAAAGCAGCAACGTTAAGTTGGTGCCGGTGTAATGAGAATCCGTCGGTTCCATCCATCAGTCGCTGCCAATTAGAAACGATCACGCGCTGGCAACCCTACGTTTTTTTCATGGAAGCGTGTGAAAACCGAAATTAATTATTGTTCCACTTTCTGTCACGAAGTCGTTCGGGGCTAGTTTTTTGACGTTTGACTTTAAGCCTAGCTTTCTGGAGTTCTGTATAATATGTATACATGGGTGCTGTTCAGACACTTACCTAATTAAACGACCGACTTGCTACGTTTGCCGCACGATTTCATAAGACTTGGAATCCACTAGTAGTTATGCTATCAGCAACATCATGTCCAGCATAGCTGTGTATAAATACATCCTATGCTGGGCAAATCCAATACACGGAGGAGGCCTATGCCATGAGGCACGCCGAATTACGCGACAATTTAATAATCATAATATTAAAAAAAAAAACAACATACTGAAATTGTAGCGAATTCGGAATAAAAAGGCTATAATAATAATAATGCTGGGCACAGGCTTCCTCTCAGAATGAGAGGGTTTGAGTGTGCTGCAGGTGTCTAACACCTCAGTGTAATACTGAGCCACCGACCGTTTCACTTTTGCGAAGACACAACGCTGATGATCTATTTTTCATGCCTGTGTTTATTTTTTATTTTTGTGTGTCTTGCAAAAAGGAATAAATGTATTCTTTCTTTCTTTCTTAGTTCCCACGCGAGCCCAGTGCGTATGGAAACTTCACATACGCCACAGAATTACTGCACAGGTGTGTTCCGCACGATGTTTTCTTCATCGGAAAGCTCATGGTAAATGTAATTTTGCACATAAATTCCGAAAAATCCAGAGATACATTCGAGGACATAGATATCGATACAACCTTATTGTTTGTGGCATAAAGACGTATATATGTTTTTGATGTCTTGGTGACGTATGCCCTTGCCTGTACGAGTCCGCGGATTTGAAGCCACGACGACTGTACTAAGCAAACCTGTGCTTCAGGCTGTGTTCCATAACACTGTTTTCCTATCCACATGTTACTTTGTTTGCACTTATAAACCTGATTAATATACGAGTAAGAACCCAGTAAAAGCTCATTACAGCACTTGTGCGATAAATAGAAAACAGTAGCAATTATTACGTCCGTCTGACAATGAAAGTGGACAAGGACTGCTTGCATTCTTATAATTTTATTTCGCCAATGCACTTTATTCATTCGAATTTAAACCGTTTACTGCTAGTAATAGAGCGTTCTGAAGAATTTTATAGTCAAGTAGAGTACCTGCAAACGTGCAGGTTTGCGTTAGCGGCAAAAACTTCAAACGCGGACTTGATCGGTTCTTTCCTGTAATCCATTGGCAGGTGGTAAGTTTCTGGCCAGATAGAAAAGTGGGTATTTAATAGGACGTTTTTCGTATCCATCATAATTTATTAGCTTCTGCGGAATCCTACTAATATTATAAATGCGAAAGTTGACGATGTGAGTGAGTGTGTGTTTGTTTCCTTCTTCCCGCTGAAGCGACTGGACGGATTTGGATAAAATTTAGAACAGAACATGTCAGGGGTTATAGCTGCCTAGAGTTGCAACGTAAACAATTATTGCAAAATATACTCTAATCACCAGTTCTTAAGTCTCATTCTACGCGGACGAAGTCGCGGACAGTAACTAGTTATACATAAAAAACCTTCCTCTCAAATCACTCTATCTATTAAAAAGACGGCGACAAAATCCGTTGCGTAATTTTAAAGATCTAAGCATAGGGACAGACAGCGGAAAGCAACTTTGTTTTACACTATGTAGTGAAAGAAAACGGTAACAGCGTAAAATTAAACTAGGCGGCTACTTAATAAACTTGCATATATTCTATGGCAATTTATTTTCTAAATCTCATTCGTATGTACCTTAGTCGTGGTCGTCAGCCACAATTACGTCAACGAATCTATAAAAAAGTTTTGGCGTAAAATTTTTTTACTTCTTATTTTTGTGGCCAGTATTTTATAATTTTAAGTAAAAAGTCTTTATTTATAATCTATGCAAAAGGTTACAACATGTTTGTTCGGCAGCCTGCGCACTAGACTCAGGGCCTGTGTCGCGGAGACTAGAGACTGTTATAACAATAAATAAAAATTCGAAATAATTTGTGTGCGTGTGTATGTGTGTGTGTGTGTGTGTCTGTGTGTGTGTCTGTGTGTGTGTGTGTGTGTGTGTGTGTGTGTGTATTTTCAGCCAGCGTTCAGTTTCTTTTTTCAGTTCTTTGCTTGTCAGATTTATAGATAAAAACTCCTTTTTCCAATGACAATCAATCAAACCCTAAGCTTTCAAGTTATTTGAAACACCAAATTATGCCAAAAACACCGGCCATGTGTCTCTTGCCCACGTTCCCACGGCGGGGCTGGCCATATATCACAATAGGCGCTGTAACTCTTTATCGACACCTTACCTGTGACATTCGGGTGCTGCCACACTGTTAACTTAGATTAACAAGCTGTCTTACAATTGTTCAAGAATATTTCTGCAAATGACAGCAACTAAGAGAGAGAGAGACAGAGAGAGACAAGGAGAGTAAGACAGCCGGGGAAATTACGAGCACAAGAGGCATTTCATCTTAGTCCTCTAAAAAAAAAAACTCACCTTATGACACCGTACGCTTTGAAGATCGACCAATGTTTGTCGACCACAATAAAAAAATCCAGTTAAACATTTAGAAGGGTGTTTATAATGTTTAGCCTAGATAACCGAACCATATATAAATCACGTATTTATCCCTTACGGGGTAGACAGGAACTAAGGTAACAACGCTTAAAGGCCACGTTTAGCATGATTGTTGATGTATGTGAAAGGGGAATCAAAAATAGTGATGGGGAGCTAGCCGCATAACATGATGTCTAAGATTTCCACCATATAATAAAACACAGAATTTACCAGTTGTTTTTCTTCCCGCGCAGATGGTAAAAGCCCATCGAGGGAATGGGCGAAATTCTTACGAATCATGTCATAGGCGATGCGGCTAGCAACCCATCACTATTTTGATTTCCCTTTCCACCTGTACGCCCTTAATCATGCTAAACGTGGCCTTAAGATTTTGTTACCTTAGGCTCTGTCTATCTCGTAAGGAATAAAGACGTGATGTATATGTATGTATGCGGTCGCTTTTTCTGTCACTAAGCCCTCCCCCTAAGGGTCGCAAGTCACCGCATGTAGCGTTACTCACATGTATTTTATCTCAATTGTTATCTTGTTAAGTGACTGTTTTAATGCTTTACAAGATATACGGCGTTATTCACTATCAATTTCCACATGTAACTGATTTAGTGCGCGCAAGATGCGCCTGCGCCTGATGGGAATACTCGGGCCGTGTTGATGGATCAATTTAAATTTATAATCGCTGGTTACTCGGTGATTTATGGGCGGGTAAGATGAGAGAAATGAGCGTCGTCCGTGTAATTTTTGTTTAATAGGTGTTTTAAAATTTTAAATAAGTAATTTTTCTATCCATGCCGTAAATAAAGAGCTTGATGATACCGCATCCCAATCGGTTGCTCACAGTTGCAATATTCTAAGGTACTTAGCAGTGGCGGCGCGTCAATTATATCAGACGGCAAGCCGAAGGGCATTTAACTAGCCTTTTCCTCCAACTCTGCACAATAAAAGCCCCATCTGCCTTAAAATGGGCAAGCCGGTGGGAATTGAGTTCTATGGACGTCACGCCTCTGGTACTTAGGTAGGTACTGATTTTATTCTGACTAAGCCCTTCTCCACAAACAAAAACAGTTGTCACAAGGGGGTCACAAAAAGTTGTTCGACGCTGATTTTACGTGGATCCTATTCTATGTTTTTTCTTTGCTCCCAGACCAGTATGGAAGTAACATAGACTAAGTCATCGGGGGCGCGATTTTTGAAAGCATATGTGTGAAAATACCACTCGAAAGTGGTGAAGAATTGTGCTGAATTTGAAATACGAGTAGCTTAGAAGATACTTACGGTTCTCATTAATAATTAGTAGTTTTGAAGATATAAACAGATTTATACCACCTTGGAATGGTACTTAGTCCATAGGCATGGATTAAATGATCAATAATATTGTGTGATCCACACATATCGCGATCCACGTATCGTATCGCACCGAGCCCGGTTGTTTTGAAATCCACGATCCTATATTGACATACCAGTCACGATAATTTTGACCAATCCATCTTAGAGTTGGGAAACAGGCCCTAAGTCTGTGTGTATGTTAAGATCATAGAAGATATACGCCATACAACACACAAGTCATACAAGTGAGGTGCGGCGTGATAAATGGTTTTGGTGATTAACACACGCACACTACTTCGTATTTCGCATGTAATAATTATATTTGACCCGCTGAGCTTACGATAAGGGAAGTGCTTTCGATTTGTGACCAGTCGATTTAGCATATCGCGCAAAAACAGTAAAAATGACAGGTCAAATGTGTTCGGGTAACAGCATGCGATTTGAAAGTGGTGAAAAATTGTGCTGAATTTTAAATACGAGTAGCTTGGAAGATACTTACGGCTCTCATTAATCTTGTGTTCTAGTCACAAATTTGATTAGAGCTGTAGTTTCGAAGATATTAACAGGTTTATACTACTTTCGATTGGTATTTTCACACATGTGCTTTCAAAAACGGGGCCCTAGGACCCCTATTTCACCCATGCGACATGTGACATTTCTGTTCACATTACAAACTCGACGAGAGGCTACCCCGGTTGGCTTCATATTGAATGCGCATTGTATTTCGTATTGTCACAATGTCGCCGACAATTGTCGAGTTGGTGAAATAGGGGGCAGGTCGAGTAAACAGAATTGTCACACGTCACCGACAATCGAATCGGCCAAGTATGGGAGAGAGCAAGACAAACGCGAATGGCATTCTAAGAGTTCACGGCCTGCACTAAAATCTCAGTTTTTAACTTAATTACTCTACAATACAATGCCTCTACATTGGACACTACAGAAAACAGGTACGTAGAGAAAATTATAAAGAACAATACAATCTAAACATAACCTGAGACGATCAAACTGGTTCAATCCAGATTAATCCGGTCATTAGCTCCGCAAACCTACCCTAAGCTATCACTCTTCCGACTACCCCTCGCATTGTCACACAAATGGCGCCCACCCCAGCGATTACAAACAATTCAAGGGCATTGCTCAAAGCTATCTGTCAACGGCTTAATGGCACCGAAACAATTTCTCAACAAAAAAAGAGGAAACACATCCAAACACACCACTTCCGAATCCGTAACAAAAAAAGTAACAAAACCGGCTAAAGGGAAAAGAAAATCTTGTGTCAACTTGGCGAACCTTTACCTTACTTTCGCAGCCGCATCCAAAATAAACCTTTTACGTCGGCTTCAAGCTTCAAATTTGCTAATGGCTTTCTGCGATGGTAACGACGTTTTGGTTGTATGCGGACGAAAGGAAACCATTATTTTGGGGGGTTATTCCGAAGGCATTTGTATTGAGAATTTGAAGAAGTTCGACAGTTTGTTTTCGAGTGCATTTCGTCATTAATCAATGTTTTGTTCCCGGTTCTCGGCTCGTTTTATATTATTTCTGTTTCGTGTTTCACCTGTTTTGCCGGAGTTTCTTTGACAGTTGCCTTGTAATTGATTGTGAGGGAAAACTTTGTGTTTGTGATTTATTTACACTCATATTTGGGTTGTTATTTCGGTTAGTTTGGCCGTATTTGTATGAATATAAAAGGCACTATGTTGTTGACTTGCTAAAAAATACTGGGCTATGAATATGTATCTGTGTTAATTTTATTCAAGATTATTTTAATCTTTGTTAATAGATGTTTTCATAAAATGATCGATGCTCGAACTATACGGTGTCAAACAAGTAACTTGATTTCTTATCCTTTACAAAAGTATTTTATTGAACTAATTATTCCAGAACATTTCAAAAAATGGGCGCAAATCGTAGGAATCATGTTATAGGCGATGCGGCTAGCAACTATACCCACACAATCTCTCTAAACGTGGGTCTTGTTACCCTAGGCTCTGTCTACCCCGTAAGGGATAAAGGCGTGATATGTATAAGTATGTAGGTAGTTTTTTGTTGTTTTGCTGAATTTATTTGCCATACTGATCGAGCAACAATAAGTCTTGAATAAAAAATATTATTATGACACTATTTTAAGTGTAAAACAGTTTTTTCTCAAACATTGTCTGTCGCAAATGTTGTCATTGTATTCTAAGTAACAGAACACGAAGGGCCTTATTGACAGCCGAATTACATTGCAGGCGCGATTGTCTGACCATAAATCGGATTACTGGACAGTTTTTCATTTGTTTTTAACTTTTAAAAAAGTCGAAGAGACTATGGAATAATGAACAACAATGTCATACAACCAAGTCGGTGGCCGAAGAGTGCGCGTTTTGTTCGAGTCTAACGTTTTTATCAATGTCTCAAATAGCTTACGGTGACAGATGACATAAATAAAAAACTTACGAAAAAAGGGAATGTGAAAACCACCTCAGTTGCGAGGAAGATTAGTGGAAAAATTATTTTCATTTCCTCTCAATGTTTGAGAAAAACATTATATCTGCCTCAGCTGGAGGAGCAATTGGCTACTGCCCAGGCTACTGCCATTAATACTATTATACGGTAAACAGATGGGTCACCACTAAACCCCAACCACCTTCTATATTATACATATATATAGCTTCACTAATCCTTACTCCTTACTATATTGTCTGTCTGTTACCTTTTCACGCTTAAACCGCTGGGCCGATTTAGTTGAAATTTGGTATACAGATAGTTTGAGTCCCGGAAAAGGACATAGGATAGTTTTTATCTCGGAAAATTGCATAGTTCCCGCGGGATAGCACAGCCCAAACCACTGGAATTTTTCAAATTTAAGGCGGAACAAAGTTCGCCGGGTCAGCTAGTAAAAACTAAATAAGCAGCATCTTGATCAAAATAATTTCCAAATGAAACTTGCAAACTTTGATAATATCCAAAATCCGAAGAAGCAAGTTATTACGGCCGGCTTTGGAGCGTCCGCGTCTGATGGTATTGAGTGATTTTCTATATCCGCCCGTTTTCCTTTATACTACGTGCAATTTTATCCGGTACTGCCGTTATGAACTTCACAAAGTTAACGTGGATACGACTTAAATGAACTAAAGATAATAAGGAAGAAATACATATTGTTGACACAAATTGGATTTGAACGGGAACGATAAAATGAATAAGAACTTTTTAGAAACAACTGTTACCTCAAAACAACTTGTAACAAACAAAATTTTAATTAATTTGAACAATTAATAAAATAAGAAATCAAACAAGAACGAATACAAGTATGTGTTAATATTAGGTAATATGTATGTAGGTAATATTAGGTGTTAATGTTAGGTATAGAAAAAATGATTATGAACGAAAATTCACGCGTCTCTTATGGATGAATGTATCAAGATTCCGTTATCTATTATAAGAGAAGAGGGAGGAAAAGAGGCAATGCTTCTGAATAAATGATTGATTGAGAGTAACACAAGACTCTGTGTCAACAATCAGACAGCGAAGCGGCTCTAGAGAAAAAAAGAAGTATAGATCATGTGGTTGAAGAGTTTTGGTTGAAATTATATGCCCAAAAAACTTACTCATTCAATAAAACATGTTAAGTTAACTCTGCTGCTTTAAAGAAACTGTAGGTAACAAAAAAAAACTTAACTTACTACAATTAAATAACCTATTACTAAATTGTTACTAAGATTCCTAAGTCGTATCCTTAATATCCTGAAGTATGATCGGACGTCATTTTCTTGGCTCTTTAAAGAAAATGCAGCTGACTGGTAGTCTGTAAGTTCCATTAATATATTTTTATTAATATCAAAGGAGCCTAAAGCTTTGATAGCAGCTCTGTCAGGCAATTACTAGACGTCCTTTAATATCCTTTTAACAAGTAAGTTATTAAAAGTGTTATAACTACTTCCTATAGTAGAAAATGTTTCAGCGTTTGAGGTTGAGGTTTGGTTATATTAATGAAAGATACGATTTGCGAGTATTGAAAAGTCAGTTTTTGTATACTTTGCGTTTTGCTCTAGAAGTGGTAAAAACACAATTTCCTCGTAAGTTACTCAATCATTCTAAGGAGCTTCTCCAAAATTCGATTTTCGAGCTTCGTATCATTCCCAAATGAACGTCCATTGGTATGAGCGAGACAGCTCGAAACGAATTTCGAAAATCGAACTTCAGAACGCCTGTATACGTTGGCGGTTGATAAGTATGAGTAAGTAAAACTCCAAAATGACGTTGCGATACGAGTTTTACACCCACTACGCCTTTCAAATCTTTTTTTCCTATTGTAGCAATACTTGGAACAAGTAAACGCAGATCGGAGGTTTTATTCTTAAGCAGTTTGCATAAAAGTTGCGTTTAGTGCGAACTATAAAGATGTCATTTACATGTAAACAAATGGCAAATTGGATCTAGGATGCGTCTCAGTTTCATCGGTTACTTCTCTAGAATATAAAAATCAGAAATAAGTTCTCGGCTCAATTTCTCAGCAATTTTTGTGCCTGGAGAGCTATAAATTGATAAGCCGACTCCAATAGGGGACTCCAATTTAACATGACACTCTACGGTACCAATTATTTTTATTTCTGAAAGATATGTTTAAAAAAACAATTTTGAGGGATAACGTTACTCCCATCTTGTTAACGATTATTTTTAAAAATAAAAATAAAGAATGTTGATGGCGGATAAGTGTCACTTTTTAATAATAATTTGATTGAGAATGATATGTAACTTTTTGTACTTTTAATATAAGCCCTTATATTGCAAATAATCTAACAACTGCAGGTCTGAACCAAAAATGATAATAGCTTGATCATTTTAACAGTTGTTTCCCATAAACCACCAGAAGGCGGCGCGCGCAGCGATCGGTGTTTGGTATCCTACAAGAACTACTGCGAGATAATGATCTGTCTGTCCATACTTCTGTGAAGACAAGGCTGTAATATGAGATGGTGTATGCTTTGTTGATACCTACGGACATGCTGCGTGAAGAGTAAAGCTTATTTCTATTATGGGTTTTTTTATAAAGTTATTAAAATGAATATGTTGGAACAGTGAGCAATGTTTATTTAGTTTAAGCATACATACTGAATGGGTAGAATTGATGATGAATATGATCAATAATAGCTTCCTTTGCAATTTCTTGTTGCATTTTTTCTAGTGTCTGAATTATTTTATTATATTTGACTTTAATTACCAGGCTGGACCAACTTAAATATTAACTTGATGGAATAGTGGCTTTTAGTAGTGACCTTTTAGTGTATGTTATGGAGACATAAATATGCCTGCAGTCATACATACATACAAAGATGAAGCTAACATGCCCTAACTTCTTAATGAACTTATTCTCCGTTCTTAACGCCCGTGCCTCTCTTACCAATGCAACACGTAACTCGAACACAAGCCACTATAAATCCCGGCGTACTCCATATTAATTAGCTTGCGTGCGCGCAGCTACTGTACACCCCGGAGATTTATAAGGGTAGGATATTTAAATTTTATGAAAAATTGTTTTTGTAAGATCGGAGTTGTGATCGCGTGCTGATCGATGATTGATTCTCGTCTAGAATGTTATATACATGCTCATTTTTATATGACGTCGTAAATCTTTGAGAAAACCTTTTACGTAGGCGTTGTAATCCTGACGTCTGGTAAAAGACCTGTCCACTGGATAGATAGTGTGCTACAACTAATTACGAAACTCTGAACTATGGGTTCCATTTTTGCTATTTTGAATAGACCCCGAAAAATGTTATCCAAAAAAAAGTAAACATGTACGAAAAATACTTCTGAAAGTATTTTACCGCCGGTGAAGAAAAAGGGCGAGAGATTTTGTTCCAAAGAGCTTTGCTATGCCATATCAAATGGACACTTCAGTAAGTTTGCGAAACGTATTGTACCACAATGACTCCTACAATATTTAAGTAAAAAAAAAATTAAAACCATTACATAACTGCTCTAGAAATACATTAAAATTGTCACTCCCATGATTATCTTGAATATTCACAGTAAACAAGTTTACTGGTTCATAATAGAAACAGATAGTGCATTACTTAGACATATACAATCAAAAACACCCGGAGGCTCTCCGGTAGCTGTTTCACATCACGCGAACGTATTTAAATATGGCCGACCAGGGGGCACAGACTTACCATTCGTATTTGTAACTTCAATTTTAGTATTCTTACATGCTGGTCTGTCAAAGAAAAAACAAAATGCACCAGTTGTTTTTTCCGAAGCAGGTGCTAAAACACCCATCGAATGGGCGAAAATCTTAGGAATCATAATGTAGGCGATGCAGCTAGCAACCCATCACTATTTTCATTCCCCTTTCCACCTAAACAATTATTTTTAATATTCCTTTTGGTCCTGTTACCTTTTGGTACTGTTTGGCAATTAAAAAATGCACTTCGCTACTTTTGAAGTTGTCATTTTTATGCAACTCAGTTTTATGGAAGAAAAGATTACCATCATGTATTAAGACAGTGATTGTTTTATCCCATTCTTGCATATTTAGACAACGTAACCTAAGTACCTACAACAAATTGCATCATTATTGTAAACTAAATTGCACTTTCCACCACATAAGTTTTTTTATGGAGGCAAACGAGCATGTGAGGCACCTTATATATTGAATCAGGCGTTACTTTGCGTAAGTTTATTTCAATTAACAAAAAACCTTTTTTCTTCCATGCTGGTCTGGGAGCAAAGTTCCTTCCACCAGTTGCATCTCTTCTCGCGCAGATGGTATAAGCCCATCGAGGGATTGGGTGAAAGAAAATCTTTGGGATCATGTAATATAGGCGATGTGGCTAGCATCACTGTTTTGATTCTTCTTTCCATCCTTATGCCCACAATCATGCTAAACGTGGTCTTAAGGACTTGTCACCTTATGCTCTGTCTACTCCGTAAGGGATGAAGACGTGATTTATGTATGTATTTACGTATGTAAAAATCTTGCTACTCCGCTACTCAAGTGCTTAAGGACATCGCAAAATTCATCCATATTCTTTGTCTAAGTAGGTACACACGGCAATATAATCAGGTAAGCACCTACGCACGCTCGCGCCGTATCTATCCTGCTTACCGAATAGCTTTGCTGTGTGTACATAACATATTAAAAACAATCCCATGGAAAATGACGATATTGGTCCTCTTGTTGAGTCAATCTGTCAGTTAAGCAAGTCAAGGCTTCTTTTTTTAGACAAACGCGCTTTTATATCCAAAGCAAACAGCCTGCTCCCTCGCTACCGTGAATAAAGTGATGTACGCTAGATTGAAATTTATTGTATCCTGTATTTAAGATCGTTTAATAACAGGTTTCTATTCCCCCACATTGTTTTATTTCTTTAAAAGCAATCAAACCGAGTCTAAGTAGTTAAATTCCGGACGCATAAAACAGTTTCAAATTGTTAAATGTTAATTATTTTGTAACATTTTTGCAGTAATATAGAAACAAAGAGATTCGCGATGGCCCTGTTAGTCAACTAAAAGGTATGGAACGAAACGAAATTAAATTAACTGAAGTGATAACAGTTATTTTGCCCAACTAGTCTTTTGGACTTACCCGTTATTTGGGTGAGTCTGACTATGTGCATAAGAAAGAAAGAAAGAAGATATTTATTCCTTTTTGCAAGACACACAAATTAATATATTATGAGAATAAACACAATTTTATAGAAAAAAAAACAAAAAAAAACACAGACGTGAAAAATAGATCATCAGCGTTGTGTGTGTCTTCGTAAAAGTGAAACGGTCGCTGGCTCAGTATTACACTGATTTTCAGCCAGAACCGTCTGTGACTCACGAAACGAAACACAGATAAAATATACTGCATAATACGTAATTTTTTACGTAAATAAAGTAATAAATAGATAGAACCCGACTTATGTAGTTTACAATAAACAGAAAATAAAAAGGAGGGAAAACTAACCTCAAATTCCTCCATTTTTGTCAATATGATTGCAAAGTAATGGGCTACTTAGCCTTCTTATTAATATTTAAGATTTCTTTGCATGGAAACTATGCATCTGATGCCTCCATTTGGTTTAGTTTAAACAAGTTTATAATATCAGTAGGAGACGACTAAGAAGTGGCAATGGTGGTTTCACACTGCTACACATTCTGTAGTAGTTTATCTTAATTTGATTGTGTCTTTTGATAGGTTTGAGTGTCGTGCCAGAACTGGATCTAAAATTACATAGGATGCATTATAAAATAAAGCCCACCGCCTTGTTTGTCTGTTTGCGATAAACTCAAAAATTACTGA
Organism: Pandemis cinnamomeana; assembly: GCA_932294345.1. NCBI lineage: Eukaryota > Metazoa > Arthropoda > Insecta > Lepidoptera > Tortricidae > Pandemis > Pandemis cinnamomeana. The sequence continues at coordinate 6,283,577 of OW028721.1, forward strand.
ACGTATTTTCATCTGGTTTCCGCCAAGACAGCATTCATAAGGAAAGTTGAGAATTCAGTCCACGCAGTGGCGTGCACAGAGTTTTGCAGAAAAAACGCTGCTTGTTTATTTTGTTGTCTAGTTGGTAAATATGACGTAAGAAATTAACCACCTCTGTGTTTTGTATTTATGAAGTGCACGCGACTAAATCCACAATCGAGCTCTTCACGCCACAGCGAATAGTTAGCAAAACAACAAACGTCTTTTTGCCACCGATTCTCCCGACAAAATGGAAGGCGTTCTCAACAACGCCAAGAAAACATTTAGATATCTTAATCAAAGATAACGTCGATAACTGTGAGACAATCTCATGCAGAATAATTACTCTCACGCCCGCTGCCTGTATATTATTGGATAGTGGATATGGTGGTGCGAATATATATGCAGGTGTGGATATGTTTATGTTAATTAGAGTGGTTCATGCCACTGTTGCGGGCCGGTGGCACTGGTGTGGTTAAACCACGGTTAGTGACACTGGTAGGTGGCTACTAGAAATAACAATAGGCGTTTTTCAATTAGTCTGCACCAAGTTTTTGAGAAGGTACTACGATTTTATATTCGTACATTTGGAGAAAAGTATAATTAATTAGCAACCCATCACTTTTTCATCCATACTCCCACAATTATGCTAAACGTGATCTTTAGGTTTTGCTACCTTAGGCTCTGTCTACCCCGTAAGGAATAAATACGTGATTTATGTATGTGCCTATGAATAATTAACGAACGTTCGGGATTCGCAAAGTATCTCTTTTAACTATCATAAGTGTCGCCAGTGTAGAGATCTTTTTTAACCAACCTCATAAAATGGAGGAGGTTTTTAATTCTATAGATTTTAGAAAAGAATCAAATGGCATTAATTTTCAGATTTTCAAGTTATCTAACATTAGCAACATGACTGTGGAAGTTGTTAATTTAAAACACTCATAATTTAATATGAATCATACACAAGAGAAAATTTGAGGCTGTACCTATAGTAACTTAAAATATACTTGGTAGTTTAAATGACACTTTCTAGTTTTGATTTTGAATCTGGATTAATCCCACGTTTAACTTAACCTATAAACAGTTGTTTAAGTTAACCGCCGCTTAGCTCGCCGAGCCACCAGCCCGTGGTCAAGGTATCCTTAGCGACCCCTGGAAGACTAATGTCGGGCCCGGCGCTGCTTGCATTGTGCTTTATTTGTATTAGCTAATGTATACAATCTCTAATTACACGCAACGCCTGGCGGTAGTTAGGGCTGGTAAGCGGTATTTAATCTTGGTTTAAAGATAATGTGAAACTTGAGTGTCATTTCTGCTTTATCAAAGGATACGGTGCGGAAGTGGGTGCCAAAAGAGCTAAGCTTAAACTGGACTAAGCTAGGCCCAAATCGCTGCCTATTAGAGTCCTTTGCTTGACGAAGGGACACATAGACGAAAAATAGTTGTGGGGTGGAGTTTTTATAAGTTTATAAGACCCAATTCCTTCCACGCTGGTCTGGTAGCAAAGGAAAAACATAGCATGTACCAGTTGCTTCTCGTCCCGCGCAGGTGGTAAAAGCGCATCAGGGGAATTTGCGAAATTCTTAGGAATCATGCTATCAGCTATATTCCTATCAGGAGGATATCGGCCCGACAGCTTGGTTTCAACGCCTCCTTGGACGCGGCAGCGCGGGGCAACCAAGAGTAGACCGACCGAGGTGCGGGCGGCAGGCGCACTACCCGCCCGCACCTCTCTCGGCCCCCTTTGTCGTCCTACCCCGCGAACATGCGGCCGAGGACTCATTTAAGCGGTCAGTCTATGATTTAATCTTGTTTATGACACATAATCAAGAACTAGCGGTAACCCTAGAACGCCGTGGCGTTAGTAGTGGGTTCCGTAGGTGTTCCTCTCCTAATTAGGTTCGGGAGGTGTTGGAATCCTTGTAGCTTTCTATTCTGGAACTGAACCTTTTGTTCAATTAAATGCCCAGTAATTTGTTGAAAGAATGGCTCACGATTCTGTTGTAGCATGCGCTATGGAATTTGGGTCGTACTTGTTGGCACGCAGAACTGAATCTCGCTTGAGTGAAAATTGTTCGGTTATTCTGACAAAAACTAAGTCTAATTATGGACGTAGGCACTGAGTTCATACGGAATGGTAAACAATGCTTGCTTCAGTAATTTTACTTCTGAGAAGGCATGTGGCTACCGCAGGTAGGTGTTCTCTGAACAAAATAATTTCTTGTAAATTCCAACACAAACACTCATTGTATCCAATTAGCATAACAACCACCGGAATGATGAAGGTCACGTATTTTTTAAATATATATTATGTACCTACTATGATTATAAACCATTGCAATTTTATATTAACTTGGGCGTACTCGTTTGTTTGTATATACATACATAAATATATCACGTCTTTATCCCTTGTGGCAGAGCCTACGGTAACAAAACCTTAAGGCCACGTTTAGCATGATGAAAAGGGAAATCAAAATAGTGATGGGTTGCTAGCCGCATCGCCTACAACATGATTAAGACTTTCGCCTATTCCCTCGATGGGCTTTTACCATTTGCGCGGGAAGAGAAGCAACTGGTAAATTCTGTTTATTCTTTACTCCCAGACCAGCATGGCATGTTGTTTGTTTATAAAAGCGTTCAAATGCATTGCATTGAATTCTTAATTAGTACTTTAAATATGCCAATTAACTTACAGTGCTTCTATGAGTGTTGTTTTACTGTCGGCTATCTTAGTTTTTCATGACTGACTAAAAACACTTAACTTAAATTATCCGCAGTCGTTGAAAATGTTCAATAGAATATTGTTTAAACAACAGATGGGAAGTGACTTTGTATTGTACCGTGTATGGAAGATGATCTTGAATAAAACACTGATGCAATTAATACATAAGGCATTTTACCTTACATCTATACTATAATTATCATACAATTAAAATTCCTTGAGACACCAACATAGTTTTTCCTCCAATTGCAACACAATAGCTATAACAGACCAATGGTAAATACCGTCTTCCAGTTAATAGTGAGACCACGAATTGTGATCACGCGCCGACGAGCGTGACGCATTTTTTATGTTCTATTGTTTTTCAAATGGCGCAATCCCATTGGCCGAGGTAATCAAAGGAGGCGCCACCGCTCACGCGATTGGTGGATATAGTGTATGCGAAAATGATGGCTGTTCAGATTGGTGTGACAAGAGTTATTGTGAATAAATTAGTTTTGGTATTTTTATTGAACTGGTTTTTTAATTGTGCGGCCTCTTAGTTGGACCGTTAGCAATTACATTGTGAGTAATTGGTCGGTTGATTTGTCTGTGTGATGATGGCCTACTGACCATGATTGCAACAGTGCACGAGTTGATGAACAATGGCATTATACTGGCACTTAAAGAAGAGCTTCCAGGCTGCTCAAGGAGTAAAGATATTCTCATAATGAGAATGCTTGTGCTATATCTAGTTCCCTGTAACTTCCATGCTGCTCTGGGAGCAAGGCAAAAACATAGAATGTACCAGTTGCTTGTCTACCCGCGCAGATGGTAAAAGCCCATCGAGGGAAAATCGTAGAAATCATGTTTTAGGCGATGAGGCTAGCAACCGATCACTATTTTGTTTCCATTTTCCACCTATACGCCCATAATCTTGCTAAATGTGGCCTGTAGGTACCTACCTTAAGCTCTGTCTATCCTGTAAGGGATAAAGACGTGATTTATGTATGTATGTATATCTAGTTCCCGCGTAGGCCCAGTGCGATCGTGAACTCCAAACACACTGTTGCATTTCTTCGCAAGTGTCCTCACGATGTGTTCCTGCGCCAAATACTCATGGTATTTTAAGTGTCGCAGATATATTCTGAAAAACTCCGAGACGCTAGCGCAGGGTTCGAACCCACGACCCTCTACTTGAGACACAGGTCAAAGGCAAACATTACCGTGTGATCCACGCATATGTCGACATACCAGTATCACGTGGCCTGTTAGGTCTGGTCACTTTAAGCACTATCTACCCCGTAAGGGATAAAGATGTATTATGTATCACGATAACATTGATCGTCTAATCCTTCTCATCAATTCTTCTATTTTTATTGAAATTAGAAACAATTACAATCTGTTTTTATTTGTTCGTATACTGGCTACATTTTATGCTAGGTACACCTAATGAATAACAGTTCAAAATTCATTCAAACACACGTGAAATTAACAAGTCCCACTTGAATTTCAAAGGTCATCAAGCTTAATTGAAAATCGATTCCGATCAACACTATTTCATACAAAAAGTTCATTAAATTTGTCAAAATATTGAGAATATATTAACTATTACGGCTCTGATTTATGGGAAACAATTATTTTCACCCATCCACTAAAACCCGTTGAGGTGGTATGGAATCGGTAGTAAAATTTAATTTATTATACCCACATGTCAATCAAAAATGCCGGTGCACACGCAATGTTTTATACACTTCACTTAAGAGAACATAAAAATAATTTAGTACCGTCAAACACTCCAACTTTGCCACCAGGGTATACTTTGCCCAAAACACAATTTCTAAGGAAATCTACTAATAATAAAAAAAGTTACAGAATTATGGCAACATTCATGACATTGGTAGATAATAAACTATACCTGTGGCAACTCAGAGTAGCGCGTGCGCTCCTGACTTCATCCAGTAACCTGTTGGCGCTTGTCGAGTACGGAGTATATTTTTGCGGGCCAATTACTGACGAAATTTAGTAGTCAATTGTGCGTCATGGGGAATACACAAGTCAATTTTATCGATTGTTTGTAATGCAAAACGATGTGCCGAGTATTTTGATGATTGTTTCGTTACTGTAACTCGTATATAACAAAAGTTATCATGATGGGCAAAATTACCCAGTGAAGTTTAGCTGTATGTCTGTCAACATTGCCCGCCAGCAAAAAACGCTTAGGGTTGGCACCTTTTCTTTTGTTTTTAACCGACTTCAAAAAAAGGAGGAGGTTCTCAAGACAAAGTATGTTTTTTTTAAAGTTTCAAGTAGGTAGATTGGTAAGTAGAAAAAAATATTTTCTCCCGAGAAAAATGTGAAGTTTCCTAGCAAAAGGGACCTTATGCCTGGTTCACATTAGTCCAGTAAAATTGTTCCAGTAGCATTACATCGCGAGGCTAACGATGTCAACTGATCCACCGCACGCCGCAATGTAATAAACAAATTTGCGTCTTAGAAACTGTTTTAATACTTACCTACTTACCGACTTTGTGCTAATTAATTTTATTTTTTTTAAATCCAAATTTGACAACCCTAATACTTTTAAATCGTTACATGTCGTTTGTATGGAGAAGAGGAAAAATGACAGGCTAACATTGCCCACACATTTTATTAAGAAAGTATGAATGATATTGAATTATTTTTTAGGTCGATCGCCTTCATTGCCAAAATACTTTCATTGGTGTTGATGTCATTTGTATAAGGTCCATAATTCGCTAAAAATCTACGTGGGCAATGTTGGCTAAAAGTCCAGATTATTTTGCCCGCCCTCTTGATTGGTGATATGATAAAGAAAACTTCTACTAATTTTAGATTTTGATAAATCAGTGCATACACACGATCTCAGAGTTGCCACAGATACGGAAATGTGTCCGGGGTTTCATACAAAAAACTTGAAAAAATTCAGTTTTTGTCTAAAAAGTGGGCAAAGTTGGAGTGTTTGACGGTACGGTAAGTAATTTTATTTTTATTTACCTAATTAATCGTTATTCAGTTAAAATTTCGACTGATACTTGATTAAGTTGCTCCGTGAGCAAAGAAAAAACATAGAATAAATCACCTTCTTGCTTGTTGCTTCTCTACCCGCGCAGATGGTAAAAGCCCATCGAGAGAAAGGGCGAAAATCATAGGAATCATGTTATAGGCGATGAGGCTAGCAACCCATCACTATTTTGATTTCATTTTTCACCTATACGCCCACAATCTTGCTAAATGTGGCCTGTAGGTATCTGTTACTTTAGGCTCTGTCTACCCCGTAAGGGATAAAGGCGTGATTTGTGTGTGTGTGTGTGTGTGTGTGTGTGTGTGTGTGTGTGTGTGTGTGTGTGTGTGTATGTGTGTGTGTAAGGTCGTACCGTACGCATTTCATAGGTACTGTCAAAACAATTGGGAGTTTAAAACAAATTTCTAAACGACATTGAAAATTGGAACACAGAAAAATCCAAAAAGTAAAGCTATGGCTGGGAACCCGGATCCTCATAATTCGGTGACGCGTGCTATACCGCTACCACCATCCATAGCAGGTGAGTAAGCCTCCGAATTCTTCCATCTGTTACCAGTCGTCACGTGACCTTGTTACTATGCGAATTTATGCGTCATCTTCTTGAATGATGTGTCTGTACGACACAATTACAAACATCAACAACAAATTGTTGTATTAATCAGAGTTTTTTAGGCAGAGGGTCTTTCTCAGACATGCAGTTGAAATAAATATCAACCGTGGCATACGTTCCCACGTGCGATAGTAAATAAATAAAAGATGGCGGAGCGCAACCGATGCCAATGTCTAGCGGAAGATATCGGCGCCGCGGCCAACTGTAGTAACTGAAATAAAACAAATTATCGGTGCAACTTAGGGATTTTCAGGAAACGAGCGTAGGTATTATTTTCTTAAAGGGCCGGCAATGCACTCTTGACACTTCTGTGTTTATGGGTGGTGGTGCTCCCTTGTCATCAGGTGACCCACTTGCTGGTTTATTTCCCTGTTTCATGAAAATCACCAGTCTAAACTTTTTTTTGGGTGAAAAAATGTTCAACTCGCGTCAGGTCTCGTGACCGTCAGGAAACGTGACCTGATCGAAAATTCGTAAGACGGAGGGAGAGTTGCTGCTGGGTCGTTTAAGCGGCGCTGGGCGCGTGTGCGACGTGTGTGTAGTTTTCACTTCAGCCGGCACTCCTGGAGTGCAACCCTTTTTTTTTAATCAAAGTTCATGCTGATGTAAAGAGAAATATTGCGCCTTACTGCATTTTAGCACTTAGCCGTCGCAATGATATATTGACAGCTACAGACGGACAGATACACCGTTTCTATGAGTTACTAATATGTAGCGATGCAGTGTTGCTTGTGATTCATTGTGATGGGTGTTGATTGTTCCAGGGTTCAATTCTACGCTGCTAATTATTTATCCTATACTTATCTACAGTTCCTATTTATTCAGACCCTTGTAAACTTGAACTCTCGTAGTGATTAAATGTTAGGGACTCATAATGATAAAATAATGTTTTTTTCCGACATGCAGAGGTAGATTTTAAGGTAATAAACAAAGATAGATGAATGTTGTACACACACTAACAGGAATAAGACTTTAGTAAATGTTTTTGAGAATGGGGGGATTTTTCAAATGTCCAAATGAAAAATCTACTGCCTCAGAGCAAAATAAATAAAATGTCAGGACAGCGCTCTGTTTGTTAGGAAAATTACGATTTGTGATAAAAAAATGATGTATGGTTTTAAACCATACATTTTTAGATTCAACGTGAACTGGCCCGTATTAATGACTACCAGAAATGTGGATTTTGCTAATGTCTATCAAACTAGGGCGGTTACCATGACGTATTAACGGGAGTCAATTCCGATTCAGTCTAGGTTCGCTAGCTGTCAGATCCATACTAAAAATGTCAGCTAAAACCTGAACTGAGTCAGAATTGAATCGCATTAAGACGTCATGGTAAATCATGGGAATCATTTAAGCTGATGAGATTCCCCTTTCCAACTACGCCCACAATCATGCTAAACCTGGCCTTTACGTCTTGTTATCCTAGGCTCTGGCTAACCCGTAAGGGATAAACACGTGACTTATGTATGTAGGGGAGACCGAGGCGAGTTGAGACAGAGGTAAGTTGATACAAAGCCGATTTCTCTGAACTGTGACAGTTTATCGGGCTGGTAACTTCGCTAATTCGTTGCTCTTTCTACACTCCACAGTTTGTGCGAAGTTGTGACCTCGCTAACTGTCATAGGTGCAGAGAAAAAGGCTTTGTATCAACTCACCTCCGTCTCAATTTGCCTCGGTCTCCCCTATACTAGCTATTAATTTCAAAGACCCTCACTCACTACTAAATCACTAAATCACTGGCACTGGAAAGGGCAAGTCTACTCGACCCCGTACACGCTGCAATTATTGACAATTCAATTTTAAATTTTATCAGATCCTTTCGCTGCGTGCCTGTTCCGTAATTAATTGTGTTGTAATAATTACTATAATACTGGATTTAGATAATTATTTCTGTAGTTTATTGAGATGCAGGGGAAATTAACTTTGAAGTAACTTTACTGGCCGTTTGTGTTGCCAACCGATTTTACAAAATTAATCAAAATGAAATAGCAGAGACAGACCAAAAAGAAGATGGCTGGAAAATTTGGAGCTTTAAGAACCGGACTGGGGAAATGTTGCAATAGACAAGGGTGGAAAGAATAAGCCTTTCGCGAGCCATGAGACACCAAAAATGTTTTATTCAAGTCTCGCCTATCTGGCAAAGATTGCAGGAAGCACAAAAGCGATCGTTTTGGACACCCTTGGGGAAGACCTATGTTCAGCAGTGGCCGACTTTTGGCTAATATGACATTGACTTGGAAAGGAGGACCAAAACAGTGATGGGATGCTAGTCACATCGCCCATTTAACATGATCTCTAAGATTTTCGCCTAATCCCTCGGTGGGCTTTTAACATCTGCGCGGGAAGAAAAGTAAGTACATTCTATGTTTTTTCTTTACTCCCAGACCAGCATGGAAGATGAACTTAAGCATAAGTATCTACATACCTAAGTTAGGAAATCGACTTTACAATGTCACGCTCATAAAGGAAGCTATTTGTTACATAAATAAAATAATTACAACGTTTCGCGTCGGATGCGGCGCGGGCGCAGGCATCGCTCATGCCAGTGAATGATTAAAGAAGCGGTGGGGGAGAAAATTACAGCACGCACAGTCGATTGTTGAGCCATTTGGCATTGTTCGCAATTTGGCCGTGTAATCAATGACTGATATTACCGACTCTGACAGCTATTGGATTTGCATTACACGGCCAAGTTACATAGGTAAGTGGCTCAACAATCCCGGTTCACGACTGGACCGGAGCAGAAATGAAATGAGGGCACCACTATCTTCGTCAAGCTCGAGATTTTATGCTCGTATCTTACCCTCAGAGGGACGGAGAATACTCTCTCATTAAACATCATTAGTGTGAGCGGGAAAACACGATATGAAAATTTTGATTCTAAGTTGTTGTCGTTACTGCCTCGTACCTTTTTAGTTCTGATATTTCTTACCAAATGCATTGACCTAGATGAGAATTTTGCCTATAAGAGCCTCCTCAACGACTCTTACATACATAACATACATCAATCATGTTCTTATGCCTTACGGAGTTGACAGGCCCTAGGGCACCAATACGTAAAGGCCAGGTTTAGCACTATTGTGGACGTATGGAAATAACTTTCGCTCATTCCCTTGACGGAGGAAGAGAAGCAACTGGTACATTCTATGATACAACAAGCACACAAAAGTAGGACGGCTCTCATTTATGTATAAAGGGTGTCTCGATCTCGCCGGAACTCTCGGACCTACTGTAAGTTTGTCTGTTGTGTGCCAGCTAGTTGGAAGCCTGGCTGAGTGATCAGTTTGCTAGATTCAGATAGTAATGAAGACGCATACACGCAATCTTTCCGTAATGGCTACAAGCGCGATGCTGGACGTTCCTAATCAAATTGTTATATGGAATTATTTTAATTAGTTTGTTATCCCGTAATGTCCTAGCTAGCCTATAGATATATACCTTCTAAATACCGTTGGGTCAGTTTGCTTCAATAATGGGAGGAGACTGAAAAATGTATTGTCGTTGGGCGAATATTTTAGGAATCATGTTATAGGGGATGCGGCTAGCAACCCACCACTATTTTAATTTTCCTTTCCACCTCTTGTATTGGGATAAAAAGTCGCCTATGTATTGTGAGGGTTGTAGCCAGGTCTACACTATTAACTTAACAGGAAACTCCTGGATTCAGCGTAAGTTCGGGGATCTAACGCAACGCGTAATGAAATTCTTAAGGACTTAACCGTATATTCTATTTAGGAACTTAATATATTTTTTTACAATCATAATGCCTTCGGAGGCAGCTGTCCAGGTAATGTCCTGAGAAAACACTTTGTTTCTTCCATTCTATTAAAATTCTAAAATCAAATTTACAAATAATTGCATTACCTGCCAGCATGTAGAGTTGTTTATACAAACCTTTGTACAAACAAACTCTAGTTGTTACAGTATTATTAGACTAAATACCAGACTAAAATCTATGTTTTAAATTTCATTCAGATCTGTTTGAAAGAGTAACAAACATCCATACATACATCCATACTCACAAGCTCTAGTAGCTTCTAGGACAAAAATTACCAGACTGCTTTTAAACAAAACTGCATAAAGAAGTTATCCAATTTATCCTAACCACTTTACATCGAAATCGAATTGCATTTTTAATTAAAAACTAGCTGCAAATAGCGTAGATAAATAAGGCATGTAACAATGCGATATTACGCTTGTCCAGCAACAATGAATGAAGTCTGCGCGGGCGTCGCTCGCGGCGCACACCTGTATATCTTGCACGCGATCTAAGGCTGCGTTTTGCTAAAATTATAATAACCCTATCATTTTCAAGCAAGTGCTAACTACAAAATAAACTCTACATACTTACAATACAATACAAATACTCTTTATTGAACACCACAGATCAGTACAAAACAATACAGAAACAAAGAACAAAGTAGACAATAGGCGGTCTTATCGCTTAATAGCGATCTCTACCAGACAACTAGTAAGAAAAGTAAGTTGGAGACAATTTAAGTAGGCGTCGGAAAGTAGTGACAGTTATGAAGCTTTTTCTTCATATGCCGCAGAGCACCCCTGCACTGCATATGACCAAAAAGGTTTTTACCGCGCGAACATGGGTAATTATTTATTCATTCAATATTAACATGCTGACTGCAAACTAACTAAAGCTAGACTCCCGAGCAAAGCGGCTCTGGCTAAGTTGTAAGTCTAGCTCTAGTCGGCCTGTGAAAGAGCTTAGCAAGTGCGGCGTAGAGGTAAGATTTATTTGAATCAGTGAACGCAGCCTTAGCGCGTTGCCCGTCGCCAGTGATTACCTGCAAACGACCGCCGTTTAACCGACTCCTTTTTTAAAAACCCACCGTTCCTGTTTCAAGAACCTGCGCCAATAATCCCAGTCTTCCTCGTTGCAAGACGACAATGGCTCGCGCTCCGTTTAAATAAATTAGATCACCGTCAGCACGCCACGTGAAGACCAGTAGTCGATGCCAGCGACCTCTCTTATCGCCAAATTGGACATTTCGAAAGAACAATTCGTGCGTTGTAAAACTTTTTCACTTTTTTCGACGGCAAATTTGGAAAATTGCGGGGCGCGACGATTGTTAATACTTTCGGCCACTTTGTTCCGTTCCTCCCGAAATTGATAAGCACTTATCTCATTTACTCTGACGATACGCAACAGGTTGTAAATTAAATAGATTATGCGTTCGCCGCAAAAAGGGCCGGCGACTGGTTTTTTATGTCTCCGTTTTAGTAAGTGTCCGATCGAAATATGTATTTCGCCGAAACCGAAACCGAAAGTTCGGTTTTGATTCTAGTTTCGGCGGAAACCGACATCGAACCATTTATATGATTAAAACGTTGAATAAAATCAGTGAGCTGTTCTTTCCAGGTGTTATATGAAAAAGTGAACGTGCTGGTTCAAAACTACAAGGTGCTACGTTTTACTTTTCTCGTATTAAAATTTCAACATGATCATAGTGATACTGCGTCTATAAAAAAAGGGGAAATTTGGTCGAAAGGTTCGGCTGTTTTTTGGCCGAAACCAAACCATTGGCCGAAACCAAAACTTCGATTGGGTACTAGTTTTAGTTGTTCACCGGCCTGCTTTAGTCATTTCACAGTCGCAGTAAACACGCCGTTGTCATGTAAATTTTTAAACGACCGTTTGATGGTTATTGTCTGTGAATGTAATTACGTAAACATTTCAGGAGCTATTTTAAATACGCGGGCAATTACTGATTGAGCGCTCGTAGCCGGATAAGAATCTCACCAGCGATTTTTCATAAACAATAGCCGTTTTAATATCGAAAAGAGAATAAGACCGTAAGCTATTGATAATGCAAAAAATGTAATAATAAATTACCGAGCGGTGGGTAATAAACCGCGATTTGCTCCGGGCGACTCGCGGAGCTACCAGTCCGTGATACAAAGAGTATAAAAAAGAGGAACAAAAAAACTTAAAAATAATACGCTTAATATCAAAGAAGGTGTACTTCGTTAATGCATTCGCTGCCTTAAGGCTGTACGTCAGTTCGGACATTGTTTTCTGGAATGCGAGTTTTAAAAATGTAGCGTTCTTTTATTGGAAATTTAAATTTTGATTTCGCGGAATCGGTCCGTTGAGTGTTCGGCGTGCACCGAAATGACATAATTAGCGGGTGTTCGGGTTCTTGTTTAGCGAAAGCTTTGGAGCGACGTTTCGAGGAGACAAATAATGAAATGGTTCATCTGTCAGTTTACGTAGCTACTGTACAGTTGGACTAAAAGAACATAGAATGTACCAGTTGCTTCTCCTCCCGCGCACATAGTAAAAGCTGAAGGAATGGGCGAAAATCTTAGGATTCATGTTATATATCGCGGCTAGCAATCCATCATTATTTGGAGTCTCCTTTCCACCTATGCGCTCTTAATCATACTAAACGTGGCCTTAAGATTTTGCTACCTTAGGCCCTGTCTACCCCGTAAGGGATATAGACGTGATATATGAATGTATGTATGCAGTTATCTATGATATAATTTCGTAGTTATAAATGGAGACGGAATCATAGATAACTGACCCTTAAGATAATTAGAACTGAATGAGTGGATCTCAAAATGGATGCTTTAGGTAGTATCAGCTGTAAAGAACAAACCCGGTACAACATTACTTGCATACAATGTTGTAAACACCGTTCAAATTCATGTATTGACAATTATTTTAACTCACCTGTTCTTATAAACAAGCTGTTATTATGGGGCCTGGCTTTTTATGTTTTCTTGCACTTCTTTTTAAATCCACCAGCAATTTCACGGTCGTTCTTCTGTGATACGACACTTATTTGTAGTATTGTTTGCCAGTCTTCAAAGGTCAACAACCTAATGACATAAGAAGAGTTAACAATACTATGTGCACACTTCAGTACCTTGTCGTAGTAACCATCAGAACGGTAACCGGTTACTAGTGCCTAATGAGTAAATATGACAAGGCATTTAAGGGTTCAACTAGTTTTCAGACTAACAATACTACATTGCCTACTAAGACCCATAGAGTTTGCTTATGGCGAATCAGTGAATGTGCCAACATAAATTGACCCCTGCCGGTCTCCAGTTTACATAATTCAAAAGTATCACATAATTCTAGACTTACCACATTTACCACCAAATTTTCAAGACCCGTGATTTAAACCATTGTTATTTATGCTAGAGGTCAAACAATATCTGCTAAAGCTCACACCTTCATCTCTTCAATTTCAACCACCAAATTGCAAAAACCTCTCTTATAAGCTATTGTTAACACAGGTCATACGATAAAGTTCACAGTCCAAGTTTGACCACCAAATTATAAAGACCCCTGTTATAAGCTATTGTTGAGCATATCAAAGGTCACACGATAAAGGGTGTACTAAGGTCGCAGTCGCTATTTGTCGCACGGTAACGAGCGACAATGCGCGTTTCGGTCGCGCGCCCCCCGCCGCGCGCGCGGCATTTGTTCTGCGCGAGCGCATCCCAACGCTACGGGATACACTGAGAACAGAAAATTCACAATATTAATATTCATAAAATCTATAGTTATTATTTTATAAAGAGGTCTTCCATGCTGGCAAAAAAAAGTAAAAGTACCAGTTGCTTCTCTTCCCGCGCAGATGGTAAAAGCCCATCGAGGGAATGGGCGAAAGTCTTAGGAATCATGTTATAGGCGATGCGGCTAGCAACCCATCACTATTTTGATTTCCCTTTCCACCTATACGCCCTTAATCATGCTAAACGTGGCCTTAAGGTTTTGTTACCTTAGGCTCTGTCTACGCCGTAAAGGATAAAGACATGATATACGTATGGATGTATTTAGAGGTAAAGTTTCTAAATTTGTCAGGTTGTATGAGGTAACCTCTGGATCTACTGAACCGATTTTGAAAATTCTTTTACCAATAGAAAGCCACGTTATTTGTGAATGCCATAAGCTATATTTAATCCTGCGCGGACGAATTCGCGGACAGCAGCTAATAAGTATACAGCACACTTCTTAAACTAGTACTTTTGTACTAAAGAGACGTTAAATTCGCTTCTGTTTCAAGTAGGCTTGTTACCTAACTCGCTCGCAATCGCCATCGTGTTCATTTTGACAGTTCTTGTATGAATGTGACAGCTAGCTGATTCCGATGCCAATTGTTAGCCCATACATGAACTGTCAAAATGAACCCGATGGCGATTGCGAGCGAGTTAGGTAGTAAGCCTACAGGTCAGGCTCAAGATGTTTGCAGGGAACTGACGTATATCCGATGTCTGCGTTTCCCTCCCAGTGTACCGCCGTCCTAACTCAAACCACGTCCCATCGTTACGGCTAACTAAGCAACAAACTATCGGTTATCCATAACACTTATTGTGTATTCTTTTGACAAATGCACAGGCTCGAGCTCGTTAATAAATGCTCACGCGCATGCTTGTTAATAAATGCTCACGGTCGCTGCTGATTATTTCTCATACAGATTTATTGTCTTATTATAGTATAATACTATTCGGTTACGCGTATCGATATCGCTATAGTTTGTTTAAAAATCGACATCGTTTTTATAAATATTGGTTTCGAGCGAGGCAGATGCTATTGGTTAATTTGTCTTGAGTCGTCGTCAGTTTTGGTAGCTGGGCATTTCAAAAAAAAATCCACGTGTTCATTTTTTCCAGAATTTAAATATTTTGGGTTTTTCTTACTTAGATGCGTTTACCCTATTGATTCTCATACAAGAAAAGATGTGCCCCAGTGAAATTATTTTTCCAGTTCGTCACGTTCCGTGCTTAGGTATTATATTAAAAGAAATGACTAACTGGAATGGAATTTTTGGACCACATTTTTTCTTGTATAAGGATCGATAGGGCAAAGGATTCTGGGTAAGAAAATCCCAAAATAGTTAAATTCTGGAAAAAATGTTCTGAGAGCTGAGTTTACACTAAGTACCTTTCTATTTCTATACACAACTTTGAGTTTTCAACGTTTTGTTTTTAATACTTAACCTAATTAACAAGTAATGTAAATATTCGATTACGGGACAACTAAAACCAATTTCAATTCTTATTCTGTCTTCCATGCTGGTCTGGGAGCAAAAGAAAAACATAGAATGTACCAGTTCCTTCTCTTCCCGCGCGGATCTTAAAAGCCCATCGAATGGACGTAGCAAGTGGAACAAAGTAGTCTCTGCCTACACCTGTGGGAAAGAGGCGTGACGGTATGTATGTATGGAGACTGAACTAAATTGTGCCCCGGAGTACTTATAGATACAGTCAATAACCGCATCTCGTCGCAATAAACTTTGCAAAATTTCTTCATGCCTCAAAAACACTAAAGAATACAATGGCCACAATAAAAACACGACCGAAGCATTTTGATTGGTCATGTATAAATTCAACCGGCTCCGTATGGAGTTGACCAATTTCTTCAATTTTCATAGAATCGCACACTTGACAGTGGTATCACGCGCGATCGTCAGACCGATCCGTGGACCGATCGGCAGATCGCATTGCGGTGCAGATGAATAGATCGTCCACCTCTATTGTAAGTTAATGTACTTGGACAAGACTCGCTTTGATGAGGCACACACTGTCGGCTAGGATGGCGAACGAGGGGTGATTGCGAGAATTTTGCTTGTTTAGCTTGTATGTACAAGCATCATCATGCATTATGCAGGTGCCTTGCGAGGAGGCCTGTTCAGTCAGGACCTCGATGTACTCAAAGGGTGCTTAACGGGCTATTATTAAAACTTCGCTGTCTGTCACATAGTTGTGTCTTTTGAACATTAGCACATTCACAAAATTCATTCACAAATCACGTCTTTAACCCTTACGGGGTAGACAGAACCTAAGGTAACAAGACCTACAGGCCACGTTTAGCAAGAATGTGAGCGTACAGGTGGAAAATGGAATCAAAATAGTGGTGGGTTGCTAGCCGCATCGCCTATAACATGATTCGTATGATTTTCGCCCATTCCCTCGATGGGCTTTTACCATCTGCGCGGGAAAAGAAGCAACTGGTACATTCTATGTTTTTTGCTCCTACAGTTGTTTACCATTACAGTGACGTCATTGGATAGATATAGTGACCGTGATTTTTAACAACGTTTTCGACTGCTCTTTAAAACTTTATATTATATGCTTGCAGGAACGATGGCGTATACGTTTGACCACTCCAACTGAGCGTCGAGACTCAGAAGTGTCTCGGAATGAGCTCGTGCGCACGCAAGGAAAACATCGTTAGGAAACCTGCACACAGCTGCGGAGATATTCAATGGTGTGTGCGAAGTTCCCGATCTGCACTGGGCTCGCGTGGCAACTAAAGCCCAAGCCCTCTCATGAGAGCAGTGGGACGTACAGTCAAGTGTAATAATATGTATCTAGTCCAAGTTTCAAAAATAAGTACTCGTAGGTACTATACGCTCTTACACCGGTGTAATAAGGTCGTGGGACACATTTTTGAGAAGTTCGTATCCATACTTCGACACCTCCTACGCACAAAGTCGTATCCCTAAATCGACGATTTTTCAGGAGCGCGATTATAAGAATTTTTCATGTATTTTTCAAGTTGAAATATGTCCAAAGTTTAAAGCAGTGGTTATATCTGTCCGCAGCGGGTTAATTAGCACGAAGCAAATCTGTTTATTAAAATAAATATCATAATTTCAAAATTATGGCAAAAAACCCAAAGTTACGACTTTGTGCTCGTTATCAAAACGTCGAATAAGAAAGTTACAACCTTTTGCGATTGATCACGTCCATTGCATAAAGTCGTATGTTATAAATACGACTTTATATAAAAGGATATACCTTCTCACTAAAGCAACGCATATAGTCGCAAGTGCGAGTTACGACCCATGATTGTAAAAAAACTGCATCAAAAAGTCGTACCTAACTACTATTGTTTACGCATAAAGTCGTAACTTAGAAGTTAAGGCTATTTGCGTGGGGTGTAATGAACGCTAATGGAGTGGCGCAAAGCGTCGAATGTTGTGATGCGACGATTTGCGTGGAAAGTTCAAATGATACGACTATTAGCAATCACAAAACTCCATAATTATCAAAAATATTTAAACTTGAGTTTTAGGAAGCTATAGCTTGGATTAATGACTTTGTACCGACTGAAAAATCTCATTATGCATAAAAAACGGGTTACGACCTTTTGCGTCGGAGGTATCGACTTATTTTCGCACTTGACCGTACATAGGCTGCAGATGATTCGCGGCATAGCTGGTCATCCGCCAGAGCCGTGTGTACCAACCAGCCTTACCAGAATGGTGATGCGGCACCAACAGGAAGCCTTAGCTTTTGTTCTCGCTTGAAATGATAAAAACGTCAAGAATCCACCGTATTGTTTTGCAACCGGTCTGTTTACTTATTTTCATTTATTTTTATTCATCTGTATTGGTACGTGCGGTGGGTTTGCGGATTTTATGCTTCAGTTCAAGTGGATTGGTTTGTAATGTTTGTTTTTAAGGTTTCGGAGATCAAATGCAAAAAAGGATCCTTTATAGGTCTGTCAGCTAATTTGCCCCGACTATAGGTACCTACATACATAAATACTTAAATCACGTCTTTATTCCATATACGTTTGGGAGCACTATCTGTCATCTTGTGCATGAATCTTGTAGCTGGCTTTTTTAGGTATGTGTATGTGTCTATTTATATCTCCATTTGTTATAAACTAGCTTCTGCCCGCAACTTCGTCTGCGTAGAATTATACATAAAAACCTTCCTCTTGAATCACTCTATCTATTAAAAAAACCGCATCAAAATCCGTTGTGTAGTTTTGAAGATATAAGCATACATAGGGACATAGAGACATAAGGACATAGGGACAGAGAAAGCGACTTTATTTTATACTATGCAGTGATGATGATGTGTGTTTCATGTATAATATAATTATGTATTTCATTACTTAGTATATTAATATATATTCTAAATTGCACCACCTGCTCAGATCTGTTCTGTTCTCCAGTCCATTATGGTTGCCTGGTAGAGATCGCTCTGTAGCGATAAGGCCGCCTGTTACCTTGTAATATTCTGTATACCTTTTTTCTGTTTTGGTTGTTATATGTGGTGTTCAATAAAGAGTTTTTTTTTTTTTTATATGAATAGGAAGGCAAACGAGCAAGTGGGTCACCTGATGGTAAGTGATCACCACTGCCCATAGACACCCGCAACCCCGAAGGAATTGCAGATGCGTTGCCAACCTAGAGGACTAAGATCAAATGCCTCTTCGAGTTATTGTATTGTACGTTTTAGACCCCAAGGTAACCAGACTTCACTCCACTCCACTCCACTGGCTATCCGCCTTTCTTCCCTCGTTCCCCCCCTCCCCGTGTAGAGCACTACCCGCTTCGTCATGTAGTGCCGTACAATCCTCCGGAGGTAGAGGGCCACCCCGTGGTACCGGAGCGCCTCCTCTATTACTCCGAAGGGGAGAGAGCCGAAGGAATTAGCGATGTCCAGCGACACTGCAACGTCCCCTGCCTACGGGGTAGACAGAGCCAAAGGTAACAAAACGTTAAGGCCGCGTTTAGCGCAATTGTGGGCGTATAGATGGCAAAAAATGGAATCAAAATATAGAGAAATACTTACTCGAACAGATAGTAACATCCATGACTCAAAAACAAATATTCGTGCTCATCACCTTACCAGGATTCGAACCCGGGACGCTTGCTTCGCAGGCACGGTCACTACCAACTAAGCCAACCACGACGTCTGGCATGCAGCTAGTAAGTATGTAACTTGGGCCAACTTCCATTTTTTTTTAATATAAATAGGAAGGCAAACGAGCAAGTGGATCAATTGATGGTAAGTGATCACCACTGCCCATAGACACCCGCAACCCCGGAGGGATTGCAGATGCGTTGCCAACCTAGAGGACTAAGATGAAATGCCTCTTGTGCCCGTAATTTCCCCGGCTATCTTACTCTCCACACCGGAACACAGCAGTGCAAGCACTGCTACTTAGCGGCAGGATTAGCGAGTAAGATGGTGGTAGCGATCCGGACGGACCCTGCACAAGGCCCTACCACCCGCATTTAGTCAAAACGAAGCGCACTTGTTTTTTAAGAAAGCCATTAATTTTATCGTAACTCATTAGGTCCTTGCTACTGGTCATAAATTTAACAAGTTTTAAATTAAGTTCTTACAATATTACCGCCCGTAATTATATGATATCAATATATTAATAATGCTGTCAGAATAAATGAATATTAATGCAATTGTATGAAAATGAGGACCGTATTTGTGTTTTGATGCTTTCTTATGAAAATGTGCAATTAAAGTAATTAACAAGAGAAAGACATAATTGTGTACAATTGTTAAAATAAAAACAAAAGCCGTTGCCAGTGGACAATACATACAATACATACATAAATCACGTCTTTATCCCTTACGGGGTAGACAGGGCCTAAGGTAACAAAACCTAAAGGCCACGTTTAGCATGTTTGCAGGAGTATGGATGGAAAGGGGAATAAAAACAGTGATGGGCTGCTAGCCTCATCGCCTATAACAATTGATTCCTATGATTTTCGCCCATTCCCTCGAAGGGCTTTTACCATCCTGCACCAGCATGGAAGAAATTTGTGATTCATAGAATAGAATAAAAATAAATTTCTTATATAAAAGTTATTTCATGTAATTTTAGTCGTTCTATTTTCCTGAACCCACTATACTAAAACCTGGCTACGTGATATCACCACAAAAATTGCACCTCACTTCACTGTCTTCTCAAACTTTTGAACCGACAATGCAAAGTGCACGGCACCTGGGAAGTACGGTGCGTCCGGCGCCGGTTGCGGCGCGGCTGATTGCCGTATTGTAGCGCGAACAATAACTCGATTAGCGCACCGGACGGAGACCGGACTCGGTTCCGGCTGAGATAGAGTGGATGTGACGGACGTAAACTATGATTAAGCTTGTCAACGTGCAAAAGATTATTTCTTACGTAAGTAAATTTAAGTTCAGTTTTATAGTTGAATTATTAATGTATCTTTTTCAGTTTAAAGCAGCTGTTTTTTTTTTTTTTTGGTTTTATAGTAGGGGTTGTTTGTACAAAGAGACTTGTTAGTTTCTATCGGAATTTGCTATTTGGCTCAAGATTAAGGGCAAATACATAAAAGTACGCTTGTCAAATTTAATTACTGCATAAAAATCAAAGATCATGTTACAAATATCCTAAAGCGATGTCACACAACCAGTAAATACGTAACCAAAAACTTTGCGAAAAAAAATTGCATGAATGTATGCAAATTAAAAATACAACTGGAAATAGCTAATTGTGAAAACAGGCCAAGAATTCAGTCTATGCTGAACTAATCATCAATGCAATTAAAACCATATGTCCCAAGTAAGTCCACAAGTTTAAATTTATAATTGGTTCACTTTACATTCCTTTAAAATCTTTGTAACCGTCTCATCTGCCCTATGCTGCCTCAGTCTGACCCCCAATTAATCGAGAACGGTGCTACAAAGGCAAGTATAATGGTCAGTTAACTTAGTTTGGAAGATAGTTCACTTAGAGCCAACTTAACTTTATCAAGTTGCAATTAAGTTCGCCCGCTTAATTGAATATTCTCACGGCCCATATCACAATTAAGACCTCGTGAACTCGGGTATCGATCGGGACTTCTGTGGTGCTACGTAGTTAGGTATTGGACGAACCTACTCAATCTCACGATGACCTCATTAAGATCGGAGGATCGCGCTGGATGCAAGCCGCTTCCAACCGGTCTTATTGGAGGTCTAAAGGAGAGGCCTACGTCCAGCAGTGGACTTGTAATGGCTGAGATGGTGATGATGATGATGATGACTCAATCTTGGTTCATGGATGATTGAATTTTGCTAAAAATATCGTGAACTTTTAAAACATCGATTCCCTGCAGACGTACAGGGGGGTTATCATGACGTCTATCCGATTAAGTTAAGGTTCGCTCCTAAGACTTTCGCCCATTCCCTCGATGGGCTTTCACCATCGGCGCGGGAAGAGAAGCAACTGGTAAATACGGTTTTTACTCTATTCCCAGACCAGCATGGAACAGACGATTTAGCTACATGTATCATTTTGTCAATATCCTTGCTTCTGCCGCTGTTGACATTTGGTCCGCCATTCATGTTAACATAAAAACTCCGTCGGCAATAAATTTGCATCCTCTTCTAATCTCTTAAGTGCAAAGGGAATCTGACATTTAATTTGGAATAGTCAAGCTTTTTTCCCAGGGTACTCGCTTTAAGCACTTACAAGGCAGTCTGTCAGTTATACTGTCATTCAAGTAGATAATATGCAACAAATTGGCACTATTGCCACGTGTAGGCATTAAACAGAAAAGCCGCATCGATATTGGCGCAGGCGCAAGTAGGGAACTTACAGCTGGGCCCCCATTTTCAAAAGTGCATCACTTGAAAATGCCACTAGAAAATGTTAAAAAAATTATATCTGCAAAACTACAGCTCTAAGTTGTACTTCCATAGATCTGGGAGCAGAGTAAAAACATAAAATGTAGGTAACAGTTGCTTCTCTTCCCCCGCAGATGGCGAAAATCTTAGGAATCATGTTATGGGCAATGCGGCTAGCAACCCATCACCATTTTCATTGCCCTGTCCATACGCCCACAATCATTCTAGAACTGGCCTTTCGGTCTTGTTACCTTAGCCTCTGTCTACCCCGCAAGGTGTATGTACAGCTCTAATACATTTTTTGACTGGATCACAAAATTAAGGAGAGCTGTAATTGTCTTCTAATATTATTATACTCGTATTTAAAATTTAGAGCAATTTTTCACCAATTTCGAGTGGTATTTACATAATGTGCCTTCAAAAATCGGGCTCTTGGCATTTTTTCTATAGTAGATGACCTGCCCACCCAACTCCTCCGTAAATTTGTCGTAATACAGGATACCTTACTATGGTATTAGAAATATTTATATTTGAATGTAATAGTGAATCAACACAATCACGCTAAATGTGGCATTTAGGTCTCGTTCCCTTAGATTGTCTACCCCGTAAGGGATAAAGACGTGATTTATATATCAGAAAACTCATAGATAGTGACTGTTATTGTCATAAAGAACACTGTGAAACGCCTTGATAGTCAGCGTTAGATTCAACATTAATTATGGTAATATTTACATTACTTACATTACATTACATAAATCACGGGGTCTTACGTGGTAGACACTAGACCAGGGGTGGCGAACCTTTTTCGGTGGACGTGCCATTTTTTTTTAAATAATGTAATGTTTGGCTCTGACCTATCATCAGACCTTGTTGTCTTAAGAGTGTGTTGTTATCCCTGCACTAGACTGTCTAAGTGATTATATTAACTTCATACTAAATCGCTTTTCTCCTTTACCTGAGGCACACGGCAGGGCGGCATCGCCGGCCTGGACGGCAGAAAGGGCAGTGCGACAACACCTGTTCATCAGCCCTTTGCGTTCGCCGCTGCGATTGTCAACCGACGCCCTTAGCAGGGATGTTTAATCAAATACTGACTATTTACAATGCTTTGCTGACTTTTATAGACCGTTTAAGCGTACCGGCTAGCGATGCTGACGCGACATGAATGTATAGTCCGTTCCAATGCGTTATTAAATAAGTTTTAGAGAACAATTCACACAAATGACCGAGTACAAAAGTGAGCGCTAGTAAGGCTTGTATTATGAGTATTATACGATACTTATATAGAGAAATACATACTTAAACAGATAGAAACATACATGACTCACTCACTTATCACTGTATACCCAACAAACAAAAAATCGCCTTGTAGTGACTTATATAGCCAAAAATAATATTCTTGTAAAGGCCATATTATCGCTAATAAGGGTGGATTTGGGCACAAATTATAAATACAATAACCTTATACTCAACTTACAGTTGCTATATTATTTGCTTTATTTATCTTGTAAGTAGTCTAGTTACAAACTTTCGCATTTATAATTACTTATTAGTAGGATAGGCCTTTAGGTCTGTTACCTCAGGCTTTGTCTACTCCGTAAGGGATATAGAT
The DNA here is from genome assembly GCA_932294345.1 of Pandemis cinnamomeana. Classification (NCBI taxonomy): domain Eukaryota; kingdom Metazoa; phylum Arthropoda; class Insecta; order Lepidoptera; family Tortricidae; genus Pandemis; species Pandemis cinnamomeana. Next base: position 6,306,936 of record OW028721.1, read on the forward strand.
GTGACTCGTGTATGTATGTATGTCGGATACAAGTACTGGAGAAAACAATAATAGGAAAACTTTTATGGAAGAAAATTTCTATAAAAGCCGTGGTAGCCTAGTGGTTTGACCTGTAGCCTCTCAAGCATAGGGTCGTGAGTTCGAGCCCGGGCTCGCACCTCTGAGTTTTTAGGAATTTATGTGCGAAATTATATTTAAAGTTTACCATGAGCTTTTCGGTGAAGGAAAACAACCTGCACACAGCTGCGTAGCAATTCATTGGTGTGTGTGAAGTTCCCAATCCGCACTGGGCCCGCGTGGGAACTATAGCCCAGGTCCTCTCTTCCTGAGAGGAGGCCTGTGTCCAGCAGTGGGACGTATATAGGCAGGAGATGATTTATAATGGCATGTGTCAGTTTTATAGGTAAGTTTTGATGAAGTAGTAACATCTCGAACGACAATGTCAATGACCTGACATTCGGCCGTCTTTAGCTACTGTTTTGGAATCTAATTAGCGCGAAGAGTAGAGCGGGTCGCTGGTAAGTAGTGATCCTGCCGCCAAGCAGCTGTGCTCATCCTGCTGTGTTCTGTCGTGGAGAGTAATGCGAGCCTGGGGTTACGAGTGTCCGTGGTTGGTGCTCATTTGACAGTTTTTAAAGCATGTCATTCAAATGTGGTAAAAATTGTGCTTTATTTCAATACACACATTTGCATTTCCGAATATTATTTTCCAGTGATGAGATATCTTAAATCGATTCATATAAGCCTACATATATGCATACATACATACCGTCACGCCGCTTTCCCACAAGGGTAGGCAGCCGTAGCGTGGCGTTCATAGAACTGGATTCCCACCGACTTGCCTGTTTTGCAGTAATTGTGCACTTTTATTGTGCAGAATTAGAGGAAAATGCAAGTTAAATTCCTTTCGGCTTGCCTTCTGATATACTTGACGCCACGCCACTTGTAGGCAGAGAATACTTTGTTTCACTTGCTACGATCCTAACATACCTCTTGTGCTTCATCCACAGTCATCAATCTCTTCATACAGTCATGCTCACCGGCTTTAGGTACGAGGAGGACATGAGCCTGTATCGATAAAATCTTCTTTTGAAATATCTGGTCTCTTTTACGAGTACTTAAGTCGTTTTAAATTACCTAACTCTCACGTTTTACTGAGTAGGTACATAAAATAATACTTAAGTATGTATGTTTAGATACGTTTTAATCACCCTCAGATAAAATATTAGCCATATACAGAATGATAATAAAAATTTATAACTCGATATGAAACGTAAAACGGATTATCCTGTCCCGTTTTATCTTAATTAAAGAAAAATAAGTTTTTTGTCAAAAATAACATTTTGTGTACAAGCTTGTTTGCTGACTGTACTTGCATTGTCATTCGTCCTACATGATCTGTACCAAACTTCAAGTCAATCGGACCAACCGTTAAAGAGTTCCCTCCTGCGGAGACCAGAATCCCACCAGATTATTGTATTGTCATCTGACTAACATAAGTATGAGAATTTCAGCTCTGCTTCAAATATCTATAAAATATATCTGCTTCAAAATTGATTTGCAAAGACCCTGAAAAACATACATAGTTACATACAAACATATTCAAAATCAAAAATCAAAACTTTATTTTGCAAACAGGCCGCCAAAGGCTCTTTAATGGGGATCATTGCAAAGAAGAACGCTCCGCAAGAAACTTGGCACAAAGTCATACCTACGTACATCCCACGGACAAATTATTGTATGGTCACCTGACTAACAAGTATTATCAAATGAATCAAGAAATTTTTATTTCTTGATTTTTATGTTTACTTTTACGGTTTTACCGTTAGAAATTTAATTTCTAAAAACCTACCATTCTATTTACCTGCTATGGGTGGTGTAGGGGTATAGCACGCGTCACGGAATGACGAGGATCCGGGTTCGATTCCCGGCCATAGCTTTACTTTTCGGATTTTTCTATGTGTTCTAATTTTCACAGACATTTAGAAATTAACATAAGTATGCAAAATTTCAGCTCAATCGGTTAAAGATGTCAGCTTCAAAATTGAGTTGCAAAGACCCGGACAAACATACAATTAATATAATATAATATAGCCTTTTTATTCCGAATCCGCTACAATTTCAGTAAGTAGGTATGTTGTTGTTGTTTTTTTTTATTTTTTATATTTTAATATTAAATTGTCGCGTGATTCGGCGTGCCTCATGGCATAGGCCTCCTCCGTGTACAATTAACATACAATTAACATTTATATTTTTTTTTACATAGGTACATACATACACAAATCACGTCCCTTCCCTCGATGGGCTTTTACCATCTGCGCGGGACGTGAAACAACTGGTATATTAAATTTTTTACATTATTTATTTAGCAAATAGGCCGTCAAAGGCTCATACGTCTTTTTTAAAAACTACCAGCACTTTCGGAAAACCCATTTGCAAAGGAAAACGCGCCGTAAGAAACTTGGCATAGTTTATTAAAAGTTTGTAACAAGGATAACTCTCACTCGTTATAATCTGTTATATTTTTTCATTGCATTAACAATAAACCGAAATTTCATCACGATACCAATCACAATTCACAACCAAAGATAATCACAAACCAAGTCAAAACGAAACAAAAACAATTCCCTGTAACTCTACACCCCAAAATTTAAAGCCCAACTGTCATCAACAAAAATAAGGTAGAATATGAAATCAAGGAACTAATGAGACAAAGGGTTAATGAGTGTAACAATGGATAGGCCGTAAAGTATTGGATTTATTAAGCGCAGGCAGCCGAGATCTGATAACTAAGAAGTTGTTAAGGGCAAGTTGTTTTTGTTGGTCCGTAGCTTATTTTTTTAATGACGATGGAACGGAGACATCGTTAAAAGGTATTTTAAAAACTTTTTAAACAATAATCCATTCAGATTTATTAGGTAAATTTAGGTTCTTAGATAGTTTCCGCTCCTAGGAAAGCAGAACGAGCTACAACAGCTGTACAAAATTGTACCGTCACGGGTACAATACAATACAATACAAATATTCTTCATTGAACACCACAAATCAGTACAAAACAATACAGAAACAAAGAACAAAGTAGACAATAGGCGGTCTTATCGCTTAATAGCGATCTCTACCAGACAACCAATACAAGAAATAAGTTGGAGACAGTTTAAGTAGGTGGCGGAAACAAATAGACAAGATAAACGCAGGGATAATAAAAACATCAATATCAACATAAATATAATACATAGCTAAATAAATAAAATAAAACTCTTACTCTTATGTAATCTTTTACTTAATTTAGTCCTTACTCTTTGTACTAATAATTTGCAATAAATAACTTACCGCCTTATTAGGGCCAATATTTCAGTAATACATATTTTTGAACAAGTATACTGAAAACTAGAACAGAAAAATTCAAAAACCTATAATTATGGCCGAAAATCGAGCTCAAATCTTCACTAATACACATACACTACTCACAGAAGGTGGATGAAGGTTGGATTCTTCAATATGTTCTCATTACAGTTACTGCATGTACTGAGAAATAATATCTAACCCCCTCATTCATAAACGCTCTACAGGCTTCTGCTAACTTAGCAATCGTTTGTCCTTATCTGGGAAAGGTAAATGTCAAAGTGACAGATAAGGACAAACGATTGCTAAGCAGAAGCCTACAGAGCGTTTATGAATAAGGGGGTAATTGTTTATACATAATGATTCATCAATAAATCATGACAAAGCATATGGTAACTAGACCTAAAGGCCAAGATAAGCGCGATTGTGGGCGTATACCATCTGCGAGTAAAGAGAAACAATTGGTAAGTACATTCTGAGTTTTTTCTTTGCTCCCAGACCAGAAATTATACCTATATAAGAAAAAATATTCTAATATGTCCGTTATCTTTCCCTTAACAAGACGCGCCTCAGCCACAATGATCAAATTTCGTTTTTATTGTTAATCCTGGTAAATGAGCGGCGGACCGACGGACAAAAAGACAACGGAGGACATCTCCGGGCGGTTTTATTATGACACCGGCTTTGTTAGTATCGATAAGTGCTAATTGAAAACGATTTGAAGACGAAACAAAGTTTGTATGAAAACTTTAGGTAGGTACGTTAGATTCTTAGTTATAACTTGAAGACCTAAGGTTTTGTCTCGCTGCTTCTTATTAGTGAGAAAAACGGTATACTTGTCGATAATTTTTATATAATAAAAATGGATCCCTATTTCCCTTGGTCACGGCATCTCGCGCGAACGGCTGGACGAAGGTAGGTACATATCGACACCTCCTAAGTATACTGAGGCAAGTGACCATTTTGACATTTTCGGTTTTTTACATAATTTTGACTAAAATACTAATATCTACTTGCCACAAAAATTTCGTGGTAAAATTCCTGTTTGTTTCGAAAATAAAGTGACGTATATAAATGTATACAACACAACTTTGTAAATCAGTACGTTGTATACTGAGGCAAGTCGCTTGCACCAGTGTACGCGGCACAGATATTGCGGAGGGGCGGCATAAGTGTGGTGTAACCTGACGTTGCCTCAGTATACGCGATAGACCAACGACGCGGCGTACGTCGAATTTACCTTTTACTATAGAAATTAAATTATTTTGTCCAAGATACAACCACTTATTTTCTAATGCACTGTTATTTCCGTAAAATTAATGGTTATTATACTTGTAACCTTGCAAAATGAAGCTTTTCTTGACAAGTTATTCAACTGACCTTAACAAATTGATACAAATTAAAAAAACTGTCTAAATCGTTTCTCTCTTAATTATAATGGCACTAGAATATTTATAATTTAATATCGAAATCACAATTATGAGTAAAAACCTTTATTCCGAATTGACAAGGTACTATTATTTTTCTTTAGTCATCGTTTTTGGTGACCAACCTGTTGTAAAATTCAGTGTGTTGAGATGGTATTATACCACTTCGACAAAGATCATTAATGATCTTAAGATCTTTAAATTTTTGTTTGTCAATTGGCAAACGTTCGTGGTACGCTACTTTAATGTTTCTTAAGCCAATTATGAGGTCATTTTCGCGACTCCTTAAATTTTTATTGGAAGAACATCCATTGTGTAGTTTTGAAGATATAAGCATACATAGGGACATAGGGACATAGGGACATAGGGACATAGGGACAGAGAAAGCGACTTTATTTTATACTATGTAGTGATGATAGTGATGGGTCTTCGCGTGATACATGTATTTCACATATTTGATTCCACATTACGGTTTCTCCATTAGTACCCTTTTTCCAGTTTTGAAACAGAGGCAAGCAAGCTTTAAAGTCAAATATCAATTTTCTGTGACTTCATAGGGTTTATCAGTTTTTGCCATACGAATAGCCATGTACCACTGTTCAGGCGTGTATATATTAAAATTTTCGTTCTTTTTTCAATTAGAGCATGCATGCTATCACCTTCGTTTTGGGTGTGTCCAACTACTAAAAAACGATGTGTAATTGTTATATACTTCCAACAAGCGTACATGTACATGAGAAATACAATCCGGTTACGGTTTTGCCCTCCACAATTGTGGTATAATACCGTCGCAACACACTGAATTTTACAACAGGTTGGTCACAAACGATGGCTAAAGAAAATAGTACCTTGTCAATTCGGAATAAAGGCTTTTACTCGTAATTGTGATTTTGATATTAAATGATAAATATTCTAGTGCCGTTATAATTAAGAGAGTAAACGATTAAGACAGTTTTTTTAATTTGTATCAATTTGTTAAGGTCAGTTGAATAACTTGTCAAGAAAAGTTTATAAATATTAAGTTTATTTTTTTTTGCAAAGAGGAACAAGTAGTGATCTCATAATAATATTGTAATTTTTAAATAAGTAATTTTTAATTTTAAAAGTTAAGAATAAAGGTGCAATGATAAATCCTATACTAAGGCGTTAAAAATAAGGAATGAATCCTTGCTAATGATAAATCGAACCTTTAGAAGAAGCCAGTTAAGTTTTTAGATTTTTTATAAGTACTTAATAGTACAGTCTCAATAATTAAGAAAAGAAGACTACTATTTTGGATAGATTTTTTAAACTAAAACGAATATTGCTCAAACCGTGGTTGTTGAATAAGTTACTTTTAAGAATGTGAAACTATGACTAAAAGATTTACAAACATAATAAAAGCAGTTTTTGTTGAAATTAGCGTTTGTTTATTTAAAAAAAAAACTTTTTTGTATTATTATTAATAAAAATATATATAATTTCTCGTTTTAAACAGCAAAACATTAAATATTTTTAACAGAATACAGGTGTAAGCGAACTTAATTTAAGCGTATACTGGTGCAAGTGACTAATATGTCGACAAAATAATGATAAAGGGCATTTGAGCATGAGCTACGTATTTATTTTTAAACAGTATGGATTTATGTAACATATTTATCTAATTATTAAATGAAAAATAGAAAAAAATAACAATTAACTTAGTACGGTGTATACTGGATCAAGGGGTAGTTGCCTCAGTATACCATAAATCAGAACACGTAAAATACGCGTACACTGGTGTATTTACCATTTTCTCAAAAAGTAACATTAATTTCAGAATTCCATATATGTAGACTGAAAAGAGGTTCTTTTGTTCCAGCGAATCCAAAGTTTTATGGAATGGGCTTTACAGATAAAAAAGTTACAAATGATTTTACCTTTGCACGGCTCCCCTGTAAAATCAAGATTTTGCAGTTGCCTCAGTATACTTAGGAGGTGTCGATATGTAACAATATTTTGAAATAAAAAAAAACTAGTACGGGGGCGAAGCCGCGGGTACCAACTAGTTTGGAATAAAGGGAAAATGAGGTGCGAGGTGGCATGTTGATCAAGTACTGTCATCTTTCTCCCCTCCCGTCTTGCCATTTTTTATATTTTCTACAATACATACAAACGCTTCGCTTTAATCTTCGCCTTATATACAAATCACGCCCATATCCCTTACGGGGTAGACAGAGCCTAAGGTCAACCTCATCATCATATCAGCTGTCTACAAAACAAGGGGACACCAAAGTATTCTTCCTGCTAAGGGTTCTTTCAGTAGTTTCTGTCAGAAAAACAGTAGTACAGTACATTACAAACACCTTACCCTTAAAGCCCAAAATTTGATCCACAACTTTTTCAACTTTTTGATTTCCCTTTCCACCTATACGCCCTTAATCATGCTAAACGTGGCCTTAAGGTTTTGTTACCTTAGGCTCTACCCCGTAGGGGATAAATACGTGATATATAATAGGTATAACAAGTAGGTGTTAGACAGGTATTGCTTTAGTGATACGACAAATAATGGTTTTATAAAATTATTTACGTGTCGTAAATACAAATCTGCGCAAAAATAAGACGCAAGTAAATGCAGTTACGTCTTTATTCTACGAAGATGACGATTCAACGTGTCCTTAAGGTCTTGTTACTTTAGGCTCTGTCTACCCAGTAAAGGATAAAGACGTGACCTATGTATGTATGCAAATTTAGAATCATCGTCCCCGTACAAAGATTCTTATATAAGAAAAGATTCTTAAAATCCTCACAGAAACTGCTGTTCTGGGTAAACACCATTTCGCCGATATCCAAACTTTTAAATACATTTAAACTATATAAATTGACACTCCCATCACAAGTGACGGTAATGAAACCGCCGCAGTTGACGGAACAATGTGATGTTGTATTTCACATTAACATTATGTTCACAAGCTGGCTCTTGTCCGCTATTGTCCCCGATGTCCACTTGTGTTATGGGCAAGGTTTGTATGGGGCGCAATGGGAATGATAACTGGATAACAAAAACGGAGATCTATTTAGTCCATGTTCATCACCATCAGCTTGAAGACGTCCACTGTTGAACAAAGGCCTCCCCCTTAGAACAACAATTAACGACAACTTGCCACCAACATCTACAGGTTTCCCGCAACTTTCGCGATGTCGTCGGTCCACCTAGTGGGAGGTCAGCCAACACTGCGTCTTCCGTTTCGTGTTCGCCACTCGAGAATTTTTCTCCCCCAATAACTGTCTGTTCTATGAGCGATTTGGTCTAACCATTGCCACTTCAACGTACATACCCTTCGAGCTATATAAAAAATAAATACAAAGACAGAGCGCGTCAAAGTTCAGGAGTGTGGGTTCGTGACGTCACGTCATAAGTGTATCAAGACGTGACGTAATGCGACATTCTTTTTCTTCAACCTCGATCTACCCAATGCTGAGTAAAGGTCTCTTCCATTTTAGACTTTTCCGCATCCAGTCTTTCCCAGCCGCTCGCACCAAATCGTCCGTCCATCTTGTTGGGGTGTCTCCCCACATTCCTGAACCCCTTTCGTGGTCTCCACTCCAAAAATTATTTGCCCCATCTTCCATCAGACCTATAATGCGACCATGCGACATTGCAACTCACTATATCTCCCGAATATTTTGAGTATTTGAAAAAAGGGGAAATACCTACGTGGCCCATACTTTTTGAAGTTTCTGGGACAACTGTGTAATGTGTATGTATATTTGTATGGGAACACCTTTTTAGTAACTGTACCTTGTGACTGCATAGACTTACAAGTTTTTCTTACAGCTTCAAGGTTATCAAATCCTTAAAAAGCCAGGATTTAATCCCAACTAATAATATTATAAATGCGACAGTAACTCTGTCTGTCTCTCTATTACTCTGTCACGCAGAAACCGCTGAACCGGTTTTAATGAAATTTGGTACAGATATAATTTCAATCTCGGAGAAGGACATAGGATAGTTTTATCCCGGAAAACTGCATAGTTCCCGCGGGATAGCGATAAGCAAATTCTACGCTACTCAAAGCTAAACGTCAAAACAATATAATATCGTCTGTAGAATGATTATATAATCGTCTTACAAAACAAAGTTCTACGGATTGTCTCCGAATAAATGACGCACAAACATCGCCATGTAAGCCAGCCGCCTCATTGTAGCGGCACCATTGAAACGACTACCTATTGTTGTTCCCTTTATAAGACAATACCCTGAGGTTTTCACATGCCCTTTTATTTGCTCGCTTACCCTTTGAGCGCGCCGCAGCGGCTTAGCTTGACGATTCATTAAAATAACTTTTTGTGATCCATTGACTGTAGTGTGAATTGAGCTCATTCATTTGTTTTCCATTGAATTTTTTGATGACGCAAGTACAGTCAAGTAATTTGATTCCCTACCCACCATGGAACGTCTTCACATAAAACGTCATAGTAACATCTCATTACTTAACAAGGAAAATTGGGGCGCGAGTCAGGTTACCTCCGCTTGTGGTCAAGAGCAGTGCTTGGTCCGGTGCACCCTGGGCAATGGTTAATGATTCTCTGGCAGATTCTGAGGGATATCATTATCCGTTGGTATAGAGCCTGACAGGGGGAGGGATCTTTTGACTGGAATCCAATATGACCAATGTAGTAATAAAGTTTAACAGACGCATTAGATGACTACTTGCAAAGATAAAACAGTTGAGCATAACATTTCAAAATAGATTCACAGAAATATCCAAAACCAATATTTTTCTGACCCCTATCTACCATTTCTGACAGTTGATTTATCCATAGTATTACTTTAAATCGTACGTGCTCCACCATTGACAGATGACCACAATCAATAGATACGTGACGCCCGTAAAGTAATTACTACAGGAGATGGATTTGCCTGTCCCTCTGACGAAGAAATGACTATTCACCAAGGTCCTATTTCATCACTCTCTGTAAAGTTCCTGTTTCTATGATGTCTCTGTCTGTTTCGTAGTTAGAAATAGAGTAAATCATAGATAGCTGACACTTAAGATAACAGAAACTTGACAGGGAGTGGTGAGACTTACCACCACGGATCAGAATGGGATTGGAAGACCTGTCAGCTCCAATCCTATTCTCTTGCGGTAATAGAATTTGTTTTGAAATACTGCATAGATTCAGGCATTGCCGTCCATGTCACGAAAATGGATATACTTAATTTGCTTCTCTATATAATTATCGTACACCACAATATGCTCCAGTGAACGATCTGAGGATGCACCGGAGAGAACTGAAACTCAAATACGTGACCAAGGCATAGTTTAATGTGGTTTGGTGGGTTTGGATACGTTTACGTCGTTTTTTTTAAAGGAGAGGCAATGCGAGTCAACTGCATGACAAAATATTCAACGCTGTTTTGTATGGCTTCACTATTTCGCAAGTAACAAATTAAGCTTCGGTATCAATCCGTGTATTAAACGTCTGTGTTTTTCATTTTTGTCACTGTTATGTTTTGGTATGACTTTGTATTTTTGATTTGATTGAGAGTAGACACCTCGCACGCGTAGAAAGAATGCAGTTCAGAGCCAACTTAAAGGCAACTCCTGTGTTAAGTACTCAGTGACGCCTCAATCCAGTGGTTGAAACACGGATAAAAAAACAATGACTTATAACATCTTAATGTCCGGTATCTTGACAATAACTTACCGATGTCTTTTAAAAAAAGTTGAACGTGAGGCGGCTGTTTTCATATAATACGGCGAAACACTTAACGCTATTTGTTTTAGTTCGTTGCTGATTTTTAGGGTTCCGTACCCAAAGGGTTAAAACGAGACCCTAACTAAGGCTTGTCTGTCTGCCTGTCACCAGGCTGTATCTCATGAACCGTGATAGATAGACAGTTGAAATTTTCACAGATGACGTTGGTATCTCTGTTGCCGCTAACAACAAATACTAAAAATCCATCATAAAAGTCTGTCGGTCCATGTATAAGTAACTAACGTAAAATGACGTCACACTGCCCACATTTTGCTAAAGAGTAGGGCTCTGATAACTCTGGATTTTATATTCACTTGCTGAATTTGTTGCGCGAGAGTGGGCTCTCACTTGGCCGGTATTTTTGTGATAGGAATAGTAGTTCCGAAGAAAAATGTTTGTTAAATCATCATATTCATATTATTGATTATTCTGAACGTGTTTACTTGGTTGTATCAGCAAAACGTGTCGTGATCAATAAAGATCGGGTCACCTAACGGCATATACGGGTAGGCCCTTTTTTTTTTTAACGGAGAGGAAATCTTTATGGATGCCCTAGGCACGGGGATGCTAAGGTTATGTGGGACTCCCCCCCGAAGGGGTATACCCGAACTAAAAACTCTCCGGCGTTGCCTCAATCCGGTGTAATGGGGACGCAGTGGGATGCCACTAGGGTTTCAACCACAAACGCCCCCCGGTGGCCCCGGCTTTCGCCAGGACCGCGCCAAGAAGGGGAGGGCCCGTACGCTGGGCCCCCATCCCTTAGAGTCTAAGGCTTAGACAATAAGACCGTGCAATGCAGGTAGGTAATGGTATACGGGTAGGACCTCGTGCAAGGTCCGCGAGGTCCGTCGTGGAGACTCACCAACAAATGAAGTAGATGAACAGTCTACATTTATTCAACTGTTAATTGTTTACCATCTGTAGCCCCCCCCCCCCCCCCCCATGGCCTTGGCCCTTCGCCCCGGATCCATAGCGCCCAATACGAAAGAGGAGCCAAAAAAAACGTTTCAAAATATTATCCTCGCATTCTCTTAGCTTAGCCAGTTTCGTTCCATAGTTTTGTCTTCCAGTGTATTTGCACTATAAGACATTTGCAGTCATCAAGGCTGGATTGTATACTGAATAGCGATAGGATAAAAGCTAACATAGCATTATCGAGTAACAAACGGGGGCCAGTAAAAAGTCCGATGACGGCAGTAGCCAATATGAGAAATGTTGATGCATTGTGAATATATAATGTGGAGCTGATAATACCAATTTCTTGGCGAGATACACACTCATACATACACAAATCGCGTGTTTATCCCTTACGAGGTAGACAGAGCCTAAGGTAACAGGTACAGGCCACATTTAGCAAGATTGTGGGCGTATAGGTGAAAAATGGAATCAAAATAGTGATAGGTTGCTAGCCTCATCGCCTTTAACATGATCCCTATTATTTTCGCCCATTGGCCATGGGCTATTACCATCTGCGCGGGTTGAGAAGCAACTGATACATTCTATGTTTTTTCTTTGCTCCCAGACCAGCATGGAAGACTACTCACTTGCTTATGCTACGTACTTGGCGAGCTCTTTAGAATTAAACTGAAGCGGTATTCATTTAGACTCACACTAATATTATAAAGGCGAAAGTCATCGAATAAAGCATAGAAAGTAGAGCGAGTTGAATGCATTAATAATACAAAAACGCGAGTGCAGCTTTTTTGCATGACATAACCTCACTATTGCAGGGAGCAGCAAAGTTCTATTTAGTTTGTTTGTATTTTTTATAAATATCACACGGAAGGAGTTTACCAGCTCTATGTAGATCCAAATTCAATCTTCTGATGTACGCCGACCGGCGCATGCGATAACGCCGGGACAAATACAAATTGATAAACAAAAAGACACGTTTATGTATACATTGTATATGTTAGCGACACGGAGTGGGGAATAATAAGGCAGATAGGGTATTGCTTCTGGCTACTTATTTTATAATGTGGCTTGCATTCCAGGATAGACTAGCGTCTTAGAAATATCCTGTCTATTCCACCTTTCAAGTTAGATTTTCTGCCGACAACGCATAAGATATAAAATATTGACATGTATACATACATTAATCACGTCTTTATCCCTTACGGGGTAGACAGAGTCTAAGGTAACAAGACCTGAAGACCATGTTTAGTATGGTTGTGAGCGTATGGGATAACAAGATTCTTATGATTTTCGCCTATTGCCTCGATGGACTTTTACCATCTGCACGGGAAGAGAAGCAACTGGTAAATTCTATGTTTTTTTTACTCCCAGACCAGCATGTAAGATCCCAATAATCCAGTGTGTTCATAAGCTATCGTGTTTTTTTTTATATCGTAGGACAATTTACAGTAATTGAACTAGTCCCAAACCAAGTGAAGCTTGTAACTATGGGTACCAATGAGTAAACATACTTATGTATAATGTAGAAACACATACTTAAATACGTAAGTATAATAAAAACCGTCCGCGTGTTCTGCCACTACCGACCAACCCACACTTTCGGCCAATTACAATTCAAAATCATCTATCACTACGCTCTGCGCAGGCGCCTGCGCCATTGTCGGCGCACGGACAGACATGTCAATGGCGACCACTAACTAGCGCTAGCTGTGAACTCTTACAAATAGGAGGCGGAATGCGATGTCCTCCGAGATACGTTGCTGGCTCGCTAATCATGGCTATTGAAGGCACAATTGGTACGAAATAAAAGCACCGGCGGCATCAAAAGTTACTGTCAACTATGGTACATACATACATACATACACATACATACATACACACATACACAAATCACGACTTTATCCCTTACGGGGTAGACCAGTGATTTTCAAAGTGGGGGGCGCGCCCCCCTAGGGGGGCGCAGTGACCTGCAAAGGGGGGCATGGGCTACGATACAGGACCTTATAGAACCTTATTAACAAAATCCTTGTGTTTATGCCTAACAGCCTACGGCTGAAATAGGGGGGGCACAGAGTTTTATCTTTTTAGAGAGGGGGGCGCGTAATGAAAAAGTTTATGAACCCCTGGGGTAGACAGAGCGTAAGGTAAAAGGTACCTACAGGCCACATTTAGCAAGAGATTGTGGGCGTATAGGTGGAAAATGGAATCAAAATAGTGATGGGTTGCTAGCCTCATCGCCTATAACATGATTCCTAATATTTTCGCCCCTTCCCTCGATGGGCTTTTACCATATGCGCGGGTAGAGAAGCAACTGGTACATTCTATGTTTTTTCTTTACATACATACATACATAAATCACTTCTTTTCCATTGCGGGCTAGACAGAGCTCAAGGTAGACCTAAAGGCTTAAAGGCCGTGTTTAGCACGATTTTGGGCGTGCAGAAAATGAAATTTCCAAATGTCTATGAAAATTAGAACACATAGAAAAATCCGAAAAGTAAAGCTATGGCCGGGAATCGAACCCGGATCCTCGTCATTCCGTGACGCGTGCTATACCCCTACACCACCCATAGCAGGTGGGTAGTCTCCGAATTTTTCTACCTGTTACTAACTGTCACGTGACCTTTGTTACTATGCGAATTTTTTGTCGCTAAGCGTCAGAAAATGAAATCAAAATAGTGATGGGTTTGTAGCCGCTTCGCCTATATAACATGATACATATATACATATATCACGTCTTTATCCCTTACGGGGTAGACAGAGCCTAAGGTAACAAAAACTAAAGGCCACGTTTAGCATGATTAAGGGCGTTGGAAAGGGAAATCAAAACGTGAAACGTATAATATGATTCCTAGGATTTTTGTCCGTTCCCTCGATGGGCTTTTACCAGCCTGGGAAGAGAAGCAACTGGTACAATCTATTTTTTTCTTTGCTTCTAGACCAGCAGGGAAGGTGCACTAGGCACATCTACTGGTCTCTTTAGTTTAGTTAGAACAACGCTTCTTACTTAAGTCACTAAGTAGTCCGGTAACAAAGTCGCTTTCCGCTGTATGGCAGTCGCTATTAAATAGAAAAAACTGCAACAAAATCAGTTGCGTAGTTTTGAAGATCTAAGCACAAATTTTGTGCTTAGATCTTCAAAACTACGCAACTGATTTTGTTGCAGTTTTTTTAATAGATAGTGTTTCGAAAGGAAGGTTTTAGAAGTATAATACATGCATAATATAGTAGAGAAACTCTGATTGCACCCGTACGAAGCCGGGGCGGGTCGCTAGTTAATTTATAAAATTGTACGCAATAATTGAAACATTAACATTACGAAAGTGCATTGAAACCATTTAGTTTACAATTACAACGGAACCCAAATCGTCGAAGACTGTTCAGAAGAAATTAATTAATTAAATTTTAGTGAAATTTCTAATTGTATCCCATTACTAGCTTCTGCCAGCGACTTCGTCTGCATAGAACTATACACAAAAACCTTCCTCTTGCATCACTCTATCTATTAAAAAAAACCGCATCAAAATCCGTTGTGTAGTTTTGAAGATATAAGCATACATAGGGACATAGGGACATAGGGACAGAGAAAGCGACTTTATTTTATACTATGTAGTGACTATGTAGTGATGTTGGTGTCCGTGAACTCAAAACCAAGGTGTTAGTAAAATGATAAGCCGTTTTGGAACTCGAAAACCATTTATACACCTTGCAATTATTCGGTGATGCGGCTTAAACGTTTTTAATTGCATAAAACGGTTTAAGGCCGCGCAAATTGATTATGTCGGAATCGATATTGTTCAAGCATTAATAAAATTAATCGTTTCGGCCATTTCTTTTTTATCTCATAGCCACGTGCTGGAAAAAAAAAATCTCAGCAAAATACCGACTCAAATTGTTTTGAAATGTATTGCAGTTGTCAAGTTCCAATCAAGGACCAATGAATAAATACAGACAAAGAATTTAATTCCGTTCCCGCCATGGGACCTTTTTATAGTAAGCGTCACATCGATTTTCCTTAATGCGATGTAACATGACATTTTTTGTGAAGAGGTTCTATGGTGGGTAGGTAATTAAATTCCTTGACTGTACGAGAAAACTTTTAACAACCTACTGAGTCTATTTTCAAAACCGTAAATTTATATAACATTAAACAGTTCGAAATTACTATTTAATTAAATTATATTATTCAATAGAAATTTCAAATAGGATCATAAAATTTGACTGACTTCTACATTGACTTTTACTATGTTTTATGTAGGTACAATAAAAAGATAAACATAGGTACGTGTAAGTTAAAATACAAAACAAAAATAAAACAACGCCAAAGAAAAATTGATTCTCACTAATTAACACACACAAAGACTTTACGAACATTCACAGCCACGCCCAGAAACAATTAAAACAAATCACTACGTGTGAAAACAAATGAATACACAATCCCCCACTCGGCTAACCAACCGCAACTAAATGAACAAGCAATTTATATCAAAATTAGGTGCAAATTGTATAAAATTTTCATACAATTAGACGAGTGCAGCAAAGCTAGCACGTTCCATTCCGAAATATGCTTCACGCACTGATGCTCCACTGTTTTATTTACCGTTTGCAAACTTCACCAACACTCTTATCCCGTCAACCTAACGCCTAAAACTGCACGTCTTTTATTAATTCGTGTACAAAAATACCTTTGTTTAAAAACCTGCGTTGTTGACGTTGAAAAATGATGACGAAAATTAAAAAATGCTCTTATTCGTGGGAGCATAAGGAAGAATGAATGATGTTTTTTACAATTGTTAAATGCAAACGGAAGGTTGTTCAAGATTGCACGTCGCACGCGCTTAGGTTTTTTATTGGACGATTACAGGGTTAACGGGGCATGTAATAGCGTGATGATTGTTGTTGATTGGTCGAACAAAAACGACCCGTTGTTTGCACAATAAATTAACTTAATTTTTATGTTTTGATGAGGGGTGTCGCGGTACAGTGCGTTCGTTGTGTTTGCGGAAAATAGAATTTTCTGGTTCTTGGGTTTATAGGTATTTAATAAAATAATGATTCAACATATTTTTTTTATGATTGCAAGAATTGTAATTAACTTGCGGAGACCAATATTAATGAGCATAATGATAAAAATTTAGTGTTTGTAATGAACGTTACGAATGAACTTAGTAAAAGAATCTGAGAAACCGGCGAGCAAATCTGTTGCTGTCCAGTTATGGAAAAATACGTTTTCTCAGTTATCAGACTTAGCTAGAGCCATGCGCCCCTAAAAATTTCTACATAGAAAATTTCGTCCATACCTAATATCGTTAGAGCCGTTTCCGAAATTCCTGAAAAACTACAAAAAATACTTGAATTTTACTAAAACAAAATATTACAAAAGCAACTTTTAATTTCACTAGATAAACATTTCCCTTCAAGTCAAACCGATTATCTTTTGTGCTATTTTTTTTTTAAACCACTTTGTCGGCACCAAGCAAAATAAATCACCGGTCCAAACTAATTTGACACGGCTCTTTCTAGACCCGGACAGAGCCGGACACAGCCGGACAGGAGCGTCGTGTCACTTACCGCCTAATTGGTCACTGTCCGGACAGCATGCATGCCGGCCCATTTGTAATTAAATTACGAATAGGTTTGAATAGGTCCGTACTTTGTAGAGATAAGAGAAAGACTTTTAAGTTAGATTTGTAAGTTCCGTGAATTCGGATTACATTAGCCCTGGGTAATTTTTCCACCTATAAAAAGGCAATATCTGTTTCAAATTAAGTAAATCAAAATCTGTGAGATAAGGTTTCGTGAAAATGTCTTAAGTAAACCGATGACCTTGCGACATGCTGCGGAATTTCAATGGAACTAGGTATAGGTGAAAAACTGAAGTAAATGACCTGCTGTATGTAGTAGTGTACAGAACTGATATGGGAGTTAAGTCATTTTTCTAATTTGGAATGTCTATTTATCTATTCGCACACATTACTCTCACACAACAGGCCATTTACTTACTTAAGTTTTTCACTTATAATTTCTTAAGCTTAACTGCCATAGTATACTACTCAGTATTACATGAGTTACCTATATTGCATGCATATGAGGGCAAGTATAGTTATAAATCAGAACAATAAAAAAAAAAACAAAATCAAAATGTATTTTCGCAAATTGGCCGCCAAGGGCTCTTTTACATGTCTTTTTTGAAACTACCAGCCCGTTCGAAAAGACCATCATTGCCAAGAAGATTGCGCCGCAAGAAACTTGGCAGAAAGTCATTTTTCCGATTATAGGTAGCACTCTCTTTATAGCACCACCAGTTTTTTTTTTTCAAAATATTGTTACATAAAATCCTTCTCCTGACAATAACAAACACTACAAAAAAAGAATTAGCGAAATCGGTCCAGCTGTTCACTCGTGATGCCGTGACCAAGGGCAATAAGGATTCATTTTTATTATAGATACATATAAATAGAT
This sequence comes from Pandemis cinnamomeana, assembly GCA_932294345.1. Taxonomy (NCBI): domain Eukaryota; kingdom Metazoa; phylum Arthropoda; class Insecta; order Lepidoptera; family Tortricidae; genus Pandemis; species Pandemis cinnamomeana. The sequence goes on from OW028721.1 coordinate 6,324,803, forward strand.
TATTGGCGAGGATTTGAAACAGTTACATAACTTTCAGCGCTATCAAAAATCGTAAAACGCATCGCATTCAAAAAGTTATGGAAACGAATAAATTCGGATGTTATCTTTGGGAATACGAATTATTTATGTCTACATTAATTCTGTGAAACATTAATTGGACTGCACTGCAGTTGTAAAAAGTTGTCATTAAAGTTGTTAATGTTTTGCTTCAATTAGAGATTACTCTTGATATATAAACGTGAAGTGTACAGTAATAAAGATAATGAGACGAAAGTGTCCAGTTTTTTAATGATTCACTGATAAATTTTCACGGATACAATGATTATATAAAGTCTAAATAAAGCCATGCGTTTTCTAGAACATGGTGTTGAGGATAACTGTCTCAAACAAAGGTCAGTGGTTTTTTAAACAAAGCGTCGTAAATTTCTAAAGAACCTAAATAATTTCCGAGAAAAGCAAACACGTCAACATCCATTTCATTAATCTAAATTAGATATTCCTCCATGCCGTCACCACTCGGGCCGCCGATAAGTTACCGAAATAAGTGGCCTTGCAGTAAACATAAAAACCAAAGAAAAAAGCCGATCCGACCGAAACTCAATTATCTATATGACGGTATACGACCAATTGTCCAAAGCTGGACCAATAAAATTAATCCAACAGCCAACGCCATTACGTACTGGCCAGTATTAATCTCGAAGCGTTGATTAGTAAAACTATAAAAGCGGAAGTATCACAAGAATGCGGTTAATGACGGGCTGAAACCCGATTTTATGGGTGATCGTTAAAATGACCGACAATTGTCTAATTGTTACTATATACAACCGACATCGTGGGAAGACCCCGCGCGACTGAGTGAAAGTCAACTCGGCCCAGCGACACCCGGCTTCTAATTTCAAACCGTAATCAGAACAACGAATCGCTTTTAACTTACTTCCAAATTCAAAATCAATTTGCTTTTTATTGTGTCAAAAGTTTAGTGATGGCCGCGTAGACACGTTGTGTTTTTTTTTCTAAATTAGCGTTTAATTACGGTACCGTTTTAACGAAGAGAAATCGGAGTGTAATAAATTAACCATAGATGTTAATAACACCTAAGATTTAAGATTTTAAGAATTGGAAACAGTCGCGAACGGGTGATAAAGTATGACGGTTCGATCACGAATATTTAATGCGAGCCGTTAATATTAATCTAGTGAAACATAATGGAAATTCGGAATGTGTGCTTATATTAAACAGAACAAGAATCTAGAAGTTAAGTAAATATACTTAAAAACATATATCAAGTAAGGATAATAATTAATGCTAATCGCAGCCGTCACAGTTCGTGAAGGTAAAGAAAATCGAATTAATATTCCGATACGTTTTAGTTGAAACTGTCAATTTATACATGTTCGGTGTAAATTAGAAACAAGTGACAAAAACATGTTAATTTGACACTGAACTGGTATTTTTAAAGGTGATAAATTTTAAATAATCTTATCGATGTCTCTGAAGTTAGTGTCAAAATCACGAACTTTTCACTTGCGTTTAATTGCGTAACTATTGAAAATACTTACTGTAAAACCATTGCAAAATAAACAGAACCTATCTCAGGCCATGTATAAAGCCTGGTAGTGGAGGCAAAATACGTGAAATTTCCCTTAAGTCAGGAAATAATTCTAAGAACTGATAAAAACAATTGTTTTTGATTTGTATGGGTTAGAAATGGAACTTAATACATCACTTGATATATTCACCCCCCCGGAAAGGGGTGGAATTGGTTGAAAATGGTGTAATAGTAATAACTAAGAAGAAAAAATAGGTGTAGTCTGTGCAATTTGCCATACGTTTTATTACATCTTAATCTATATTTGCACCCATTATTTAGCTCAATTCAAGCTACGGAACATACAAAAAAAAAATCATATAACTAAAAATATACTTTTTGGCATTGCGGCCCCGGGAAAAATACAGAACGCGGTGCAAATTGAGGAAATGATGAGAAAATATATCAAAACACAATACCAAATTTGCACCAGGGTGCGACACCCGGAAAGTAGTTTTCTATGTTTTACTGTCTTTGTACTTCGGGGGAAATTTTGAAATTAATAAAAATCGTCACAATCGTCTTAACTTGGTTTGATTTACATTCGCACCCCATAAAAAATTGACATTTCTACACGGAACATGCGGTTCTGTAATACTACCCGCTACCTAGCGTTCGCTGCTATTCCTTGCGTTTAGATAGAACTATGTTTACCAAACTTCCAGTTAAAATTTTCTTTTTTTTATTGAGTGCGAATGTAGTATCTTTTAAATATGTGTTATTTATAAATTTTCACGACTATCTTAATTTCCCCCGAAGTACAATCTACAAAAGAGTGAAAAAAAACATGTTCCATACTTTGCACGGGGGTGCAAAGTTACCTGGGTGTTTATAATACTTTGAAAAGCTTAATCTAAGTTTGCACCAACCGTCTGAATTATCCTCGAGCCGCAATCAGAAAAAAATATTTTACCAAGATTCTATACATCGTACACCTTTTTAATTAACATACATTATGTACCAAAGGGGACCCTTCACGTGGCTAAACTTGCGCTTAATACCTTTTATCATACTCCAAAATAACGGCATTTGAAGTTTACACCTAATATTTTAAAGTGTTCCGTACATGATAGAAAGGTGCAAACCGAGGGAAAGCATCTAGTCGTGCCCTCTAACAGTTCCACAAAAAAACACGACTACACGAATTACTTCCATACTTTTCCGTAATTCGACTATACTATGGCTATAATAGATCCTACTCATACAAATACAATGTGAAACAGAAAGTGTGTATAAAATGATTCAGTCAGTATTGTTCTTGAACGATATGAAACACTGCCCTTAGCACTAGGTACTGTATAGCTGGAGAGATATCAAACAAACAGGATATTAAACAAGCCTCAAAGCATCCATTTGAAGTATAAGGTACTAGCTTCGTATCTTCAAAGCAGGAGAGCAAGCCTAGAAGAAAATAGAGAAGATAAACGGAATAATAAAGAAAGTAGGTTAAAGTAAGTAGAATCAAACATTTGCTTGAATTTCCCATCCAGTCTAAGTTCAAAACGAAACGTGTTTTGGATTAGGCATCACAAAGTGAATACAAGAAATAAGAAGAGTGACAATCCTTCATTATACATTTATTACATTCGAAACCAAATCAAACTGCAGCTGAGAGAAAAAACAAAAGTGAATCGACAATTTTGAATTCCGAACTTTTTGTTTTTCTAAGTGGCCAGTGCAGGTTTACCATGTTACATTATGACTATCAACTAAAAAAGCTGAGCATCACTCCTTTACGCACCCCTCCCCCTCGGTCGCCCCAAAACCACCGTTACCACCAACCGCACCGGCGTAACAATAAAATTGGCCGCCCCTCCCACCGCGCGCGTATCGATAAATCAACAAAAACACAATTATACAAAATTACACGGCCGTGTATAATTAAAACCGCCAGTAATTCATATAGTGTCAATTATTAACAAATATTCGGGGGACCACCTACTGTTTTTGTTTTACTTTGTAGGTTAACTGAGGACTGAGATTTGTGGTTATAAACTAGTTGGTATAACTTTATACCAGCTGTGTGCTTTGGAACGGTGGCATGAATTATTGGTATGTTTAATTGAAATCTTATTTGACTCAATGGGTAATACGCGAAAACTTGTTTGAACCTACGGTTACTGATAAAAGCATGGAGATAATAATATACCTACATACATAAATCACGTATGCCCTTACGGGGTAGACAGAGCCTAAGCTACCAAGACTTAAAGGCCACGTTTAGCATAGTTGTAGGTGTGTAAGTGGAAATGGGAATCAGAATAGTGGTGAGATGTAAATACAACGTCAAATGTCAAATATGTACACACAGCAAAGCTATTCGGTAAGCAGGATAGATGCGGCGCGAGCGTGCGTCGGTTCTTACCTGATTATATTGCCGTGTGTACTTTGTGAAAGCGTTCGAGACATATTTTTGTGAGAAAACTTACACTAGAAGCTAACTTAAACTGTCAGACTGTCATTAAGTTATGTGTATAGAATTTACAGCTAACCAAAGTGTAGTCCAACCAGCTTTTAATGATACCAAACATTCTCATAACTCACACTAAGAAACCAAACTAATGGATCAAAATTAACGAATCACTCATAAAATAAAACTTAATTTACGGCTTAATCCTTCATTATAGATAGTTTTGGCAAATGATAACATCTTATTATAGTTGTTCTCATTAGCGGAGCTATTTCATGCATTCTGTATGGGAATCCGCGGCGCGTCCGGTAGGTACCACATAAGTTTATTGGGAGATTTAATCTGGTTAGCTAATGGTGAAATTAATAGTATTTGATTTATGGGAAACAATCAGATGGTGAGATAGATGAAGAATATGATAAGAAGTTTGGAGTGGCCAAGTGACTTGAGTTTCACTGCGTTCTGAAAATGTTTCCAAAAGATTTGTTTTCACTATGTTTTTTTATTACCAACTATTAAAATGATTAATTAATTTTAAGTAAGAAATGGTCGTTTGAACAGATGTCTTCTTTTGTTTATTTACTTAAAGAATATAAACTTTGCTCTTCCATGCTGGTCTATAGGTAAAGAAAAATATAATTTACCAGTTGCTTCTCTTTCCGGGCAGATGGTACGCACATCGAGGGAATGGGCGAAAGTCTTAGGAATCATGTTATAAGCCATGCGATTGTGTCTTGTTTTATATATGTTTTTGTACCTATGTTTACAAATTAATAAATGATTGATTGATTGATTGATGCGGCTAGCAACCCATCACTATTTTGATTTCCCTTTCCATCTATACGCCCTTAATCATGTTAAATGTGGCCTTAAGGTTTTGTTTTCTTAGGCTCTGTCTACTCCGTAAGGGAAAAAGACGTGATATATGTATGTATGTAGTCTCTTCTTTGGGTTCAAATGCGAATCATTACGCTTATGTGACCATAATCTACTAAATAAATTACAAATACCTAACTGTCGCACTCGTAGTCGCCAAAGCTAGTCTAAAAAATTTCACCGAGACCAAAGCAACACAAAATCTCTTACTTGTCATTGTGTCACCTTCTACTGAGTTTAATATATGGAACTAATTAAATACCTAAGTTAGGCACAAAACAAAGTCATTCGCATCACGACACGCTAGCTGTATAGGGATGCTATTCTCAAAACAGAACTCTTCCGTGAAGAAATAGCTGCGTTAGAGACAGTCATAACTTGATACGTTTACCCGAAGACATTACACATAGCCAGGTGTCTTCCATATCTTGCTGGTCATACGGAATGCCAAATAACAAGACATCTGAGCTCGTATTGCGCCTTCTGTTGAATGGATCAAGTTACGATGGTCTTCTGCGCCCAGCGATTACGTCTCAGGCGAGGTCTTTTTAAGGAATCACGACAGGATAGGCGCTTGTCACTCTTCCGATTGGGAGATGCGAGTTTTTGCTCTAAAACTTGCGTGTGCGCATTGTAACGTCTGAGGAACATTTAGATGTACCTTCTTCTCTTTGTTTTTAATTTAATTGTAAATTAGTTTCATTTATATTAAAAAAGGACATACATACTTACGCAAATCACGTCTATATCCCTTACGGGGTAGACAGGGCCTGAGGTAACAAAGCCTAAAAGCCACGTTTAGCATGATTTTAGGCATATAGGTGAAAAAAGGAATCAAAATAGTGCCGCATCGCCTATAACATGATTCCTAAGAATTTCGCCCATTCCCTCGACGGGCATTTACCATCTGCGCGGGACGAGAAGCAACTGGTACATTCTGTTTTTCCTTTGCTCCCAGCCAGCATGGAACTAACTTTTAAAAAGTGTTTTTAATTAAAATTACATAGGTACCAGTATCAAGATTGCTTATCTTTTTTAAAATATCGAAAAAACAAAGCATATAGCTACTTAGCGGCGAAAAGGTTAAAATCTGTCAAAAACAAACCTTAAACCCTGTCATTTATCAGTCCATAGGAACCTCAGCATAATATCAAAACTTTTTTCACACAGATAACTAGCACTACCCACATAGCATTACTTTAATACGATACAAAAACTTGACGACACGTAACTACCGTAGAATAAGGTTACTGCCTTACATGGCGAATATTACAATTTGTAATACAATGCTCCTGCGCAGGTACGGACAAAAACTAGGCGCACGAACACGGGAAGACGAGTTAGACCAAGCCGCATGAATTTGGAACGATCGAAATGGCAACAAGAGAACGAAAGAGATGAAAACTTTTATAGAATTACACTGTGTCTCAAATTGAAACTGGAATGTTTCAGTAAATGCTTGGGTTAGTTAAGATTTTTAATTGTTATTTACACGATGTTCAATCGAAAACGTTCGGGCGTCAAGAGCTGACTCATCGTTGATTAAAATAGTACATTACACCCCAAGAGTTGTAAAATAAAGAATGACAATTCAAGCTTCTAGTTTTAACCACAACGAAGTTATAAGGGGGTCGAAATGGCCTGAACTGTTTCGAGAAACCATCCGGTGTGGTCGTGCCGCTTTTTTGCTCGACTTGGCGGGGCACTGCTGTGCCCCTAGATGTTTCCGATTGCAGTCGAACTTGTCGCACAAACCAAAGGCGAGGGTAATAAACCTTCAGCCTGAGGCTTTTTATCACCGCCCGAGGCGTGTACGTCACTGAGATACATGCTCAAAGTCGGACTTATCCCTTCAGCGGGCGGTAAATTGCTATTTACGGCCCGGGCTGCGTAATAGTACATTGCATTCCGAGGGTGGTGGAGTGAAGAATGTCTCAGATCGCAGGAACGTCTTCCCCTAGCCAGGAAGTGGAAATTTCCGCTCGCGTAGCGGGCGGTTAATTGCTACTTACGGCCTGGGGTGACGTAAAAAAAAAATCTTCACACAAGTGTTCAATCAAATTAACCTACTGGAATATTCCAGAACACCGTATATTACATACTAGTAGCTGCTCGCGACTTCGTCCGCGTAGAATTAGATTTAAGAACTGATTTTGAAAGGTATATTCTGCAATAATTATTTATCTTGCGACTATAGGTAGCTACGACCTTTGACATGTTTACCGCGGGAACTATGCAATGTTCCGGGATAAAAAGTATCCTATGAGTTAATCTAGGGTACCAGCTATCTCCATTCCAAATTTTATCCAAATCCGTCCAGCCGTTTGCGCTTGAAGAAGTAACAAACATACACACTTTCGTCATTATGATGTTAGTGTGATGTGATACAACCTAACAGACAATCTTCGTAAAATGGCTATTGCTGTGTACCTTCCTGCTTACAGTCCGTAACTCTTAGACGGCCGATTTAAGTATCAAACCCATGAGTGAGTGAGACACAAGACAAACCCTTACCTACTATGTCTGAAATTGACAACTTTATCATTTCCTTAATTTACCTACCGCAAAGGCCAGTCTGGTCGTGCACCTTCGATTTCTAAGACTAGCTCCCATAAACAGAAGAAGTTCGATCTTATAAAAAATATTGATGACAGTACAAAATATTAAAAAAAAGAATCGTACTCTCAAGTCGTTACCAACTTTCTTACTTAATAAGATTATTTAATGTATCCGCCCAAAGAGAAAACTACAATCGAATTACAAGCAAGTGATGCCTACTCTGTCATACTACTTGTTTGTGTTAGAAACTCGTATGGAACAGGAAAATCATCTTTATCGCATACGCAATGAGGGAAACTCATGCGCAGGCCGCATTACGTAACGCTTATTGCTAACTGTAATGCCTTTGATTTGTCAGCGGGCCCCGCGACATCATCTTAAAGGTATTATTTAAGTAAGTAAATGTTTTATTGTACAAAAAAGGAAAGAAGCTAAAACAATTGACGAAAAACGATAAGTATTAAAATAAAGGTGAACTTATCCTTCTGAGGGATCTCTACCAGTCCTTTTTGTCGATGAGACGAGTGATAAACTTTGAACCGACCAAGAGTAAGATTAAAATTGCGAATAGCCACAATACAGATCTTTCAAGTATAAAATATACCTAGTAAGTACCTAAGTACAATTTTCGTTACATTTTGCTTGAAACAGTAGCAAAGGTTCACGTGACCCATGAAGTCGAATATTGATAAAAAAATAAGTCCTTTAACCTTGTCTCTAAAGTGATTGGATAACGATTTGTTTGCAATTAAATGATGACTCTTCCAAATAAATGTACACCATTACAGAAACTGAAAAAACGAACATAACTTATCGTTGTTACATTGGCTGTAGAGAAAAATTGATTTTTGGAATGCATCTTTAGATACCTATGTACCTATCAGTTTTTCTTTTATACAATCGTCGAAACAACCAACGACCACTATATTTCTATAGCCCGTAAATAAATATGGTATAGTGCAGCAGCGAAGCTTCTGTGTCTTCTGTTTTCGCATGAAATTGTAGTTGAGATGCGTCAAAAGATGACAATATCGAAAGTAATACCCGATTCATAATAAACTTCACAGTGGAATTAAGGTATTAGCTTGACCTGCGAATCGGGCACATAATCCATCCTTAAAATAACGAAGTACTAATTCCGTGTCAATTGGTAATCGTTAAATAGGTGCCTCATTACGGAAGTTTATCATACCCACGATGAAAGGATGAAATAGCAACTGTGAATATTAATATCTTGGATGCAAATTCTGAAGTCCATAGCGAAAAACTTAGCTTTAACTTAGCGCAGATTCTGAGCGCTATTAGTATTTTCGAAACAATTGTATTATTTTCCAACGGTAGATTGAAAGAAGTGGATAGGTATCCGATATATTCATCTTGTATATAAAATATAGTTTTCTAAGGATTAAAAGCATTTAAAACTCATTTAAAAAGAATAAGACACAACGCCATGAGAACCACGTTTAACCGCATACACAAACATACTTTTACAACTAAAAACCACAAAAACATCAGCCCTGCGTCAACTTTTAAAAATAATCGCTTTTACCGTAAGCCAAAGAGGCATTTAAAAAAAAATCACACATCTAATAAACTGATTAGATTCCAATAGGTAATTTATTGTGAGGCTGACCAGTTGAGGCACAATGCCCGTGCGAGGAAGAGCGCCGGGCCCCGAGCGAGAGAGCAACACTGGGCCTTGCAAGGTGATTCCAGTTGCCTGCGCGCAGGCATGAGGTACGCATGACGCGAATGACAGTAATGGCTTACTACCCTAAATGAATGACAATGTAACGAGTGCCCAAACTTTTTTTGTGCTTTTTTTTTCTTTTTGTGCATGTGCTGTGTTGGGTTAACTGGTTGTGAGTGGACAGTGTTGTGAACACAACCGATTGCTGGATATAAGGTAGGTTTAGATTTAACCCAGACACTTGAAGCACTTGCTTAGCACCTGTTAGGGGTTTGGTTGGACCATCGAAATCGTAGGTCATTTGTTTCAGCGCAAAAGGTCGTTCGAACAGAGCGATATTTTTATCACTAGCGGCGTTTATTAGTATGAAAATTTGTAGGTTGCCGTTAGAAATTACTTTGATTACAATACACACAAACATTGTTTATTAATGCTTAATGTATTGGTATACAAGAATTTAGGTATCTATTGAAATTTAATAAAAATCTTTTAGGATTTATCCGGCAATGTTAAGAAGGCATGTGTTGACGATTGGTTTTTATTTATGAAATAAAAACAAAACGAAATTTAGTAGTTATTGATACTAGTTAGAATCTTATTAGAATTTTTAGTGCCATTTGGGATACGCGATGGATAAAACAATTAATGTTAGTTAATGTTTTAAATAGCTACAGCTACAAAGTATAGCTTCAATATACTTGGCATTTTTTTTTAAACTGTAGTTGCGTCTACGTAAACCAGTAAACGAAGCAATTTTCAGTTCTTTGCATTTTTTGTAAATGACGACATCTGATTTTGAAACTGTAATGAATAGTTTTACTTTTTATTTTTTCTTTTCAACTGTGATACAAAAAAGATCTTTTAGCAATGAATCCGATTTTTTTTTTCTTCATCTTATGCTATTCTATAGTTAATGAACGAAACATATTTACCTTTTTTATTCTACATTTACTTGATTAAGTGCAATTTCGATTTACGACCAATCCAGCTGGTACCAATCAAGCTGTTTGTTTTGTTTTAGGGTCCATTATTCTCGGTCACGTCATTAGGTAAAATCAGGAGACTAACTTTTTTTTATTGTCACTGATACTCGAATTGTTGAGAAGTTATTTTAAGCTTCTATACCTTTTGTCCGCTCTGGTTGTGTGAATCAACTTATTAATTATTATTTATTTTGGCATTTATCTCGCGTTTTGAGAAACTTTTATTTTTTAATTTTCATAATTAGGAATACACGTGCACTGATCATAATAGAGTTACAGTCGAATTAAAAAAAATTAACAACAATTAATGGGCTTCTTAATTCAAAACTTAGTATAGACTAGCTTATGCAGGAGCTGTGCCTCCGTGATAGAAAAAAAATATAGAAATATAGAAAAATCCCTTCGTGTACTTCTACGATACCTACTTAAGTTTTGGACCAAGTTTCTGTAACAACTGTGTTTATTTTGGTCATCTATCATATTACCGTTACACAGGTTAAAATATACCCTTACGGGTTGGACAGTACCTAAGGTAACAAGACCTACAGGCCACGTTTAGCATGATTGTAATCAAAATAAAGATGGGTTTCTAGCAGTGGCGTGGCGTCAAGTTTATCAGAAGGCAAGCCGAAGGGAATTTAAATAGCATTTTCCTCTAATTCTGCACAAAAAAATGCCCAGCTGCCTTAAAATAGGCAAGCCGGTGTGAATCGAGTTTTATGGACGCCACGCCACTGGTTGCTAGCTATATCGCCTATAAAATGATCAAGAACATTAGAAGCATATTCAGAAAGTGATTGCTACAAACACAGGTGTAAAACAAAAGGCTTTTGTTACAACCTGTCGCATGCGCATGCGCCGTGACAGTTCCGTAATGCCAACTGGACCAGAAATGTAATGAAAGCTGTCTCTCAATAATCAATAAAGGCATCTATGAAGCGTATGAAAAACAGTACGAGTAAGTTTTCGAACAAAATTTGACGACCGGATAGCTTAGTGATTAGTGACCCTGACTATGAAGCTGAAGGTCCGGGGTTCGAATCTCGGTAGTGTCATTTTTATGATGAATAGAAATGTTACCAGAGTCATGTTTATCCATTGTCTAGTATCCATAGTACAAGCTTTGCTTGGTTTGGGATTAGATGAATTTCTAAAATTAAAAATGGTACTTAACTAGATACTAGTTTTTTTTAATAATATGCATGTACAAAATGCTTTCTTGCATATTTATATTTATAAAGGCGAACTTATCCGTATAATTGATCTCTACCAGTAATCGTAGCAGTAATTCTACATGATAAATGCAAATATGAAAATGTACTATGTAAATGTGTCTTCCACGCTGGTCTGGGAGCAAAGGAAAAACATAGAATGTACCAGTTGCCTCTCTTCACACGCAGATGGTAAAAGCCCTTTTAGGGAAATGGACGAAAATAGGAATCATATTATAGGCTATGCGGCTAACAACCTAACATTATTTTGATTCCCCTTTCCACCTATACGCCCACAATCATGCTAAACGTGGCCTTCAGGTCTTGTGAACTTAGGCTCTGTCTACACCGTAAGGGATAAAGACGTGATTAATGTATGTATGCATGTACTATGTAAATTTATTTAACACGACATAACCAATAAAATTAAGTACTACATGCGCATGAGTTTTTTTGGTTGTCGGAAAAGTAAATTCACAAACACTTTTTTACCACTATTTGTTTTGTTAAACTTAACTAACCCATAGAAGGTGGCAATCTTAACTCCTGCTGTGTTATTCTGCAGTATATTTATCATTTTAACATACTCAAGCATACTATTACATCAAAGCAGATGTTTTTCTTACACGTAACTACTAACATAATAAAAAACCTTATTCGTTTGTGCTTGTTTTGTACATAGAGGTCCTCTGCATTTAGTGATCAGATCCATAAGATTATTTCGCTGGGTTACCTAGTAGAAACAAAATAGTTTATGCAGATTTACCGTGAGATTTATATTGATCAAGGTTTAGACAAAATCTAGTGTATACCAGTGGCGTGGCGTCTATAAAACTCGATTCCCACCGGCTTGCCTATTTTAAGGCAGTTGGGCACTTTTATTGTGCAGAATTAGAGGAAAAGGCTAGTTAAATGCCCTTCGGCTTGCCTTCTGCTATACTTGATGTGTGTATACAAAACTAAACATATACAAAACAAAACTGTGTGTATACCCACAAGTGTATACAAAACATTGTTTTTAAATTAAACGATAGTGCTGTAACCATTGTCATCGATAACTTTTTAATCTGACAAAACTAACAACAGGTGCGCAGCGGCCAAGCCTAGGTCAAAAGCCAAGGTATTTGTAATAACTTAGCGATTATTCTAATTTTAAATTAGTAAATAATTTAAAAAACTTAGTTGCACACCATACAAGGAAAAATATCACTCGCGATTTTTCAAAGCTGAATTATTATGCAACTTGCTATTGATTTCAATTATCTGAGTTCCTATAATACTTATTATTTAGATGTTAATTGTAGTGTTCATAGGCTGATGAAAACAGAAATATTTCATGTATACTAAAAATAAAACATGATACACATCAGTTTCATAGCTAAAATAAAAATAACTAAATAAGCTTTCGTTTTTACTTGAAAACATGCAAATGCTGCTTATATTTGCATTGTGTTATTTAAACCCTGATTTAAATTACAAGTTAGAAAAACTCGCTTAATACACATACATAAACATACACAAATCACGTCTTTATCCCTTACGGGGTAGACAGAGCCTAAGGTAACAGGTGAGTGCAGGCCACATTTAGCAAGATTGTGTGCGTATAGGTTGAAAATGGAATCGAAATAGTGATGGGTTGCTAGCCTCATCGCCTATAACATGATTCCTATTATTTTCGCCCATCCCCTCGATGGTTTACCATCTGCGCGGTTAGAGAACGTATGTTTTTTCTTTGCTCCCAGACCAGCATGGAAGACGCTTAATAATTTAAAGTTTACCGATATTCAAATGCCCCAATTTTCTTATAAGCAGCCATCTTTATCGTTATTATATTTAGCGTGAAAAAGGCAGTTATAATAAACAGCGCCCTCTATAATTTCTTCTAGGTATCGTTACACTACCCATAAACGCAGTAATGATCGAAGCAACCCGTTGAAGTCGTTCGTATTGCGTTTGCGCATCCCGTCGGTAACTGTTTCTATCGAGATTTTATCTTTTACAGATGATTGGAATCATTATAATTATTTCTAAATACCACTACAATTTTATGTAAATTGTACTTAAAGTTAATATTGATAGTGACACTGAATTTATAATTTGGCCTGCTGTATAAAAGTGTTATTTTTTTGCATCAATAGATGCAGAATGTGCATTAGTGTCGTCGTACCTTGTGAACAATATTTCATGAATTGACAGTTAAATGGGTTCTAGTATAATATTTAGCTTTAATATCCTTTTAATATTATACATGCGAAAATTTGTGAGGATGGACGTATGTGACAATGTGAGTGTGTATTTGTTCCTTCTTCACGCTGAAACAACTGGACGGATTTGGATAAAATTTGGAACGGAGATAGCTGGCACCCTAAATTAACACATAGGCTACTTTTTATCCCGGAAAGTGGCATAGTTCCCGCGGGATAGCGATAAACATGTCAAAGGTCGTAGCTGCCAAGAGTCGCGACGTTAATAATTATTGCAGAATATACTATCAACTTTTTAAGTCTAATTCTATGCGAACGAAGTCGCGGGCAGACGCTAGTCTAGGTATAAATTTAATAGTATTTAAATTAAGTAATTTCAACCCGTAAAAAACTAAAGTCAATTGCATCGTAAACTGGAACAAATTCATATTTTCATGCCCCTAATAAACGGGTGGACTTTTTTCAAACATTCGATGTTCATTTTTTTGTCTTAATAGTCGTATCGTGTCGAGAAATTACCTATATTAAAAACTTTTTATTCTTATTTCAAATTAAACTTATTCATAATTCATAAAATTTGTGCAATTACCTCAAAAATAGTAACTGCATTTTTACAAAGAAGCGTCGTAAAAAATGCCGTTATATTGAATGATAGCGAACTAAACTAACAGCGTTTCATTGAAAGAGAGGGCGTAGCTTGCAATCCATGGAACTCAGTAATTAAAGGTGGATAGTAATTAAATTCTACACTACGTTGTGTTAGTCACTTCGATATTTTGTTAAACTTCCTTGGAGATGGGTTTAAACGAACTGTTGCAGGTTTTACTCTCGTTTAAAAAATCAGACAGTCACTTCTCTAAGGCCCTGATTCACTACTCTCTGTTATCTATGATTCCATCTCTATTTATTACTACGAAACAGAAAGAGACGTCGTCATAGATAACTGACACTTAAGATAACTGGAACTTAACAGAGACTGATGTTACAGGCTCTAAAGAAAACAGTATTTTTTAATTCAATGATGCATAAGTTTAGAACGCGTTTACGTTAACAGCAATTTCAATGGACAAATTCGTAGCTTTAATGGCAAATATTGTAAATAGGCTTTATATTCCGAAATTCGATTTTCGAAGTTTGTTTCGGGTCATTTCACTCGCACTTTCGGTCATTAATTTGAGAGTGAAAAGGATAGATAAGACGTTTGCTGCAACAAAAACTTACACTATAAGTTGGGTAGGGTTTTTGCACCATTCGGCATAATGTGACTTTGGCTTTCACATACTTAGAGCTATTTACTACTAGCTGTTTCCCGCGACTTCGTCTGTCGAGAAACTCATTTATCCTACAGGAACCACGCAATTTTTCGGGATAAAAAGTGCCAGTGCACTTTCAAACTGTAATCTATCTGTGCCAATGTTCATATAGATAATCCAGCCATTTTGTTGTGAAAAAGTAACGAACATCTATATCCCTAAAAATTTTCGCATTTATTGTATTAAGTAAATAAGTGGGATTATTCTTCTTTATCAATACTGTTTAGATACAAATAAAATGGCGCGCCATCTGTTTCATTTGAAAAAGTGTGCGTAAAATTTAGAAGTTACATTTTCAAAACGTTATCGTGCTATCGACAAAGGCTTCAATTTACCTTTTGATTATCGCAAAAAGTCGATGCTCCTTCCGTGCGAAGCGAACGGGTGCGCAAGCGCAACACGCGATATCTCCGGGATAACCCTCCCAACCTCCCATCTCGGATGAACCGGTGCTTGCAAAAGCTGCCGTAATTTTAATTTGTTAGAGTTGCGATTGGAAATGCGAGTTCGAGTCGAGAATGAGGTAGCGAAAGTTATGAGATGATTTGTTTTTTTTAGTTTGTTTGACAGGATGAAATAATAAACAGTTGTTTGTTAAGTTGTGTTTTGTTTCGAATATGGAGATACAAAGTCGCTTGATTGGTTTTTAAGTTATAAGTTACTAGTTTCTGCCCGCGACTACGTCTGCGTATTATACATATATAAACCTTCCTCACGAATTACTTTATTAAAAAAAACCGCAGCAAAATCCGTTGCATAGTTTTAAAGATCTAAGGGACAGACAGACGTAAGTAAAGTACAACGACATGTGCGGAATATAATTAGAAATATAAATTAAACATCTAAGTAAATACAAACAAAATAAAATTCTTGATTCATTAATAGAGACGATACTGATAGGTTCGAATCGCCGGTCTCCGCACTTATGTTTCCCAGAATTATGTGCGATTCTTCTGAAATTTACTATTACCTTTTTGGTGAACGAAAACATCATTTCAATGGGATGTGTGAAGTTCCCGATCGGCATTAGGCCTACGTGGGAATCACACTGCAGAAAGTACGATTCGATCTGAGAGGAAACAGTTCTTCAGCAGTTGGATAAGTGAGACACGCTGATGATGTTGGTAGTCCTGGTATTTGTGCACAAAACACTCACAATTAAATGTATAGTAATCCTTCACAGTTCCCTCCATCAGGGAGTCTGCCTCCGTGGCGTCGTTCAGGGAGGGCTTGAGAAAGATATGGCTCACACCATCTCCTGAGATATTGTATGTGTGTACTCTTATTGTATTTTGTATGTATGCATGTGTGCAATGATATTTAATAGTTTATTTTATGTTTTGTTTATTGTACTTCTGATCTGAAATTTTAAAATCACTCGTTTAATGCTCCTCTCATCTACTCAAAGCTTAACAGGTAGAGATCCCTTATAGGGATAAGTTTGCCTTAGTTTATATTATTATATTAATGTTATTTTTATTTTTTTGTGTATTGTATCTGTTTTCTTATATTTGTACAATAAAGCATTTACCTACTTATACTCAAAGACATTGTATTAATTACAGCAACAGGCAATAATTCATCTGAATATCCTCTTATTTATTGCCCTATTGCCGCAGTAAAGGCGCTCGTTAAATACTTGATTGCCCGACTGGTCTACGGAAACAATGCTTGTAAACATAACGCATAGAAATATAAATTTTACATTTTCTAGATGTGGAGAAATCGTTGTTCCATTTGCACTTGAGTATGAAACGGCTGAGGATACACTTCAATAATGACGACTCGCAATCGTCGAATCACATTAAATACCACAGTTGAGAGTCGCCTAACACTTATTACAAGCAGAGCAGGATAAAATGGATTTCAACTAAAGCGGATCGGATGGCGTCTTCCGTCCGATTCAACTAAAACCTACCCTATCAAGTCATAGAGAATGCTCTGTTTATTACTGGACAGTAAAAATATAAGTTCAGAAACAGGATTGCTTTTCTCGCCGTCCGTAGGCCGAGTGTGCAATTATTTTTATAGGCGAACAAAAACACTACTTATTTATCTTAGGTACAGTCGACCGAGTAATTGCTTTTCTATTTTTATGACAGTTCCTACATACATACATATATCTATCACGTCTCCATCCTTTACGGGGTAGACAGAGCCTAAGGTAACAGGTACCTATAGGCCACATTTAGCAAGATTGTTGGCGTATAGGTGGAAAATGGAATCAAAATAGTGATCGGTTGCTAGCCTCATCGCCTAAAACATGATTCTTATGATTTTCGCCCATTCCCTCGATGGGCTTTTACCATCTACGCGGGTAGACAAGCAACTGGTACATTCTATGTTTTTTTCTTGCTCCCAGACCAGCATGGAAGTAACAGTTCCTATATCAGAACAATAATGGGGCTGATTTTCATAATATGAAATTACTAACTTATTAGAGAAAGAATGTACCAGTTGCCTCTCGTCCCGCGCAGATGGTAAAAGCCCATCGAGGGAATGGGCGAGTCTTAGGAGTCATGTTATAGGCGATGCGGCTAGCAACCCATCACTATTTTGATTCCTCTTTCCACCTATACGCCTACAATCATGCTAAATGTAGCCCTTAGGTCTTGTTACCTCAGGCTCTGTCTACCCCGTATGGGATATAGACGTGATTTGTGTGTGTGTGTGTTGAGCTTCACACATTAAATTGAGAGTTAACCCTAACCCACATTTGTTTTAAAGTATGCTATAAGTGCAGTTTCTTCTATGGTCTGAAATGAAAATACGATAACACCACAGGGCTAAATAAACTAATTTATCAAAGGCAAACTACCTGTACTATTCTAACGGGGAATCATCAAACACTTATATACTCAATAGACACTAAAATAATTAAAATCCGCTTTGAATCCGTTGTTCAAGACGGCTAACCAGTGTTGCCGACTATAATTATGCTAAAATCCCTAAACGCATTGTCGTATTCCCCACCCGTGTGATCTGGTTATCTATCTTATCTTACTAATATTATAAAGGCGAAAGTTTGTAACTTTGGATGTTTGTTGCTCTTTCATGGCAAGACGGCGAATCCGATTTTATTCAAATTTGGAACAAAATACCGCATAGTTCCCGCGGGATAGCAATAAGCGAATTCATGGCCGACGGAGTCGCGGGCAACAGCTAGTAAAATAGTCCTGTTTCGACTAATGAAATGTAAGAATAGGTATTGATATTATATCGCGTGTTGTGATCACGCTTAACCCCGCATTTTCTCTGGAAGCTCTCCGACAATCCCCAAATAGCTTCACTTTCCCGCAGTTTCGGGGGATTTCCCGCAGACTGGCAACCCTGACTAGAACGTAGCACTGTAGCGTTCCACTTTTTAGATGGTCTAGGCGCCTTATAAGGCGTCCGCAGGTTTCTTGTAAAAGGCACTGATTGTTGACTAACGTCGACGTGAGTAGATCCTGGTTGACGTGCTTAGCCGACTTGAGCACGGCCGGCACAAGTGTGCGCGAGAGGTGTCCCGCGCACTTGAGCTAGCTGTGCAGTTTGCGTTGTTGGTTTGAAGTTAGTGTCCAGCCGAAACCTGATTTTATCCGAAACCGAAACCGGAATCGAACCTTTTATAAATGTAATGAAAACATTGTTAACTACGATCGGTATATGCTGACAATGTGTCAATATCGCGGTAGTTTTATGTTGAAAATGTGATTAAAGCGTTGAATAAAAGGCCAATGGCCTTTCTTTTCAGGTAAATATACGACAAATGAATAATAAAACTTTTAGCTGTTCTAATATTAAAATAATTTTCTACGTTTCACTATGTCTAATTTAAACTACCCTAAAAAGTGACAACTTTATTCGATATGATGTAACGAAAATCGCACCAGAGTTTAACTTAGATAGGTTTTGTAACCTCTTTGATAAAAGTGACTGTCTTCGTAAACTGGTTATTTGAAATCGAAGTTATCCAAACGGCGGATGCAAAAATGTCGGTAACTTTTCTTGCGTTGACTTCAAGTTAAGTTGATCTGAAGAAATGCTACTTGCGCAACAAAGATAAAAAAAATGTTGGTAGGTACGATTCGTTTTATTCACGAATAAACAATAAAACAAAATTATAGGACTATTTAGTAGAATGGTAGATGAAAATTTTGACTTTGCGGACTATCTTAATTCTTTTATAATTTTTGACGAGTCTCATGATAATTGATGACAATTCTAAAATATTTCCTAAACTAATCTACACTTACTCGTACGCTAACGAGACACTTCGTCTCTACCAAATGATTTTACATACATAAATTTCTTCACCTTACGGGGTACACAGAGCCTAGGATAACAAGACCAAGCCACGTTTTGCGTGATTGCGGGCACATAGGTGGAAAGGGAAATGAAAATAGTAATGAGTCGCTAGCCGCATCGCCTATAACGTGATTTGACATGATGGGATTTACGCGGGAAGAGAAGCAGTTGGTTCGTTCTATGCGTTTTCTTTGCTCCCTGACCAACATAGCGATAGATCCATACTTTTCTTAAAACCTCGCACGGCCCCACTCATATGTAGTAAAAACACACACACAGACAAATCACGTCTTTATCCCTTACGGGGTAGACAAAGGCTAAGGTAACAAGACCTACAGGCCACGTTTAGCAAGACTGTGGGCGTATAGGTGGAAAGTGGAATCAATTGTAGAAACACAATATTTGTAAAATTGTTTATGGAAGAGCTATAAGAAATACTTGACCTTCAGCAAATATCATTGTTCACTCAAAAGCTTGATTTCTTTGTACAATCGTGACTGGAAAATGCAGTTTTGCTTGTATTCTATAGGTTGTGTGTACCTATTTATTAAAGTTATTGTGTTGTAATAGCCCATTGTTTTACTAGGAAACTGTTGTAAGTTGGAACATGTTTGTCTTGGTGTAGGTATCAATGAATCGGCAATATTTATCTCTACCGTTAGTACGTTTTATTCGATACGTGAATGCATTTATGCGTTCGATGTGTTCCTTATGGTCAATTATTTCTAACTAGCTTCTGCCCGCGACTTCGTCTGCGTAGAATGATACATAAAAACCTTCCTCTTGAATCACTCTATCTATTAAAAAAAACCGCATCAAAATCCGTTGTGTAGTTTTGAAGATATGAGCATACATAGGGACATAGGGACAGAGAAAGCGACTTTATTTTATACTATGTAGTGATAGTGAAGTGATAGTGATGATAGTGATGATTATAGGCATATCTGCGTGAAAGAAACAGCTGGTAAATTCTGTTTTTTACTCGCATGGAGCGAAAATTACCTATTACTACGTACATCCATGGTATCATAAAAGTGTAAGATAGAAATCTTCCATGCTGGTCTGGGAGCAAAAAAACATAGATTGTACCAGTTGCTTCTCTTCCCGCGCAGATGGTATAAGCCCATCGAGGGATTGGGTGAAAATCTTAGGGATTATGTTATATAGGCGATGTGGCTAGCAACCCATCACTGCTTTGATTCCCCTTTCCATCCATACGCCCACAATCATGCTAAAAGTGGTCTTTAGGTCTTGTCACCTTAGGCTCTGTCTACCCCGTAAGGGATAAAGACGTGATTTATGTATGTATGTATGTATACGTATAGAAATCTAACCAAAATTACCTAACTTACCTATAGTATACCCTACGAAAGCCGATGTTACGTCATTAAAGGAAAACGGTAATCCAACGCACTATTAGCCGTTGCCCAGTTCGTTCATCACTGACACACGGACAGACTGACATTTACACGCAGTAGGGTGTCTAAGTACTATTAATATTGTAACGAAGGCTCTCGGATGCGTATGTTACTTATAGACCGTCAAGGAAAATGTAACAGGTATTGTTCAGCCTTTTAAAGATATTGGAGCACTGTCTATCTATATCTAAATAATTATAAAAGAAGAAACTGACTGACTCACTGACTGACCGATCAACGCACAGCTTAAACCACTGCACGGATTGCGCTAAGATTTGGCATGCAGATAGTTATGATGGAAGCACCCGCTAAGAAAGGATTTTCCGACAGGGCCGGACTAAGGTGGTTTAAGGGCTAGCAAGTTTGTGTGATCAAGTCCTTGTTTTTTGGACTAGAAACTTGAAATTTCAGCAAGCGGTATTTTGTAGGTACTAATCGTAACATAAGAAGGGATTCGGCCTCAAGGCTAGATTAAGGTGGTTTAAAGGCTTTCGTAAGTTTATATGAAAGTCCTTGGTCTTCTGAACTAGAGACCTGGAATTTGAGCAGGAGGTATTATAGGTAGGACGCGTTAATAAAGTTTTTTTTTTTGGAGGCACGGAATAAGGACATTTACGTATACGAATCTTCGCTACCAATTTTAATTCTATGTAAGTCGCGGGCAACACCTCGTTTTTTATAGAATGCTAGCATTTACCTGTGACGTTGTCTGCGTATAAGAGTCCGCTTATTTTTTAACTAAGTGTTAAAACTATTTCCTTGCTAAATATCAAAAGCAATTTGCCCTAAAAAGGTAGAAAACAAACACACTAAAAATACTGGTCCTCCCCACACCGGAAGACAGCAAAGCAAGTACTTGGTGTCAGGATTAGGAGTAGTAATCATAAGGTACTGGAAGCGATCCGGACGAACCTTACACAAGGTCTTACCACCCGTAAACCTTGCTACAACCTTACAAACGGCCTAAATCTCACCATGTTATGGCCCGTAACTGCCTCTGACCACCCCATCCGTTATGACGGTCGTGCGCATACGTTATGTTAGTAACGCAACGTGTTAAAGCAAAGGGTCGTGGGAAACAATAGCTCAATCATCATAATGCGCGCACCTGTCGACTCATCGCTGCGTCTGCGCATCTCGTGACGCGCCGGCGGTACCACGGGAACTCGAATTCAACCGCCATTGTTATTTCATTTATTTTTGTGAATGGGTAATGTAATGGGGTCACTATTATTGTGTTATACATGCATATTGCGGTCCATATCATGACATATTGATGCGGATTGCAGCAAATCGGGTTGTCTTGGAATCCACGATCCTATATTGACGTAACAGTATCACGGTAATATTGATCGTCTAAGCCTTAGGTCTCTATATATCTAGTAGCTGTTGCCTGAGATTTTGTCCTCGCAGAATGAAATTTGTAGCCAATGTTACTCAGGAATAAAATATTTAGTATTCTAATAGTTTTTTTTTAATTGTCCAATAGTTTTTTAGTTTTGTTACAAATCATTATCATGAGCATCATCACATCAACCATAGGACGTCCAGTGTTAGACATAGGCCTCCCCATATATATCTCCAGTTGCCCCGGTTGGAAGCGGCTTGCATCCACCGTGAACCTACGACGTACAAATTTAATATTCATACAATTTTTTTTTCCTATATAAAGAGCAAATTAATGGGTTGTGTTGAGGAGCCAAATAGAACGTTAGGTTAAAACAGAAACCGAAATTAATGAAAAAAAATACCGTTTTATAGGACGTTATTAGAGAAGAAAAGCAACAAGATAGACTGGGGTAAACTACTGATCTTCACAAGTTACACGCCGAATACCTGCTTAAGATACTAATTGCTCATGTTTACTTTGGTGTTTCTCCTGTAGGTAAGGCAGGTTTTAGTTGATAAGATATCGTGGATACCGATGTTCAGCACTCAACTTGAGATCTGTGTATTCAGAATACCCTACTTGTAAGCCACCAACTAACCGAAGCAGTTAGCTAAAATGAGACAGATATAAAAGGTGCTCACTCTAACGTATAACTACTTGCGTCTGTTGAAGAAGAAAGTAATTCTAATCGAGTTCCCGTGGTACCTCTAACAATCAACAATCAGCCGGTCCGTCTGTACTCAACACTTGCTATCTAACATTAAGTGAAAAACAATACCCATCGCATTAGACATGATGAATTGGGATCGTCTTGTTTTTCTTGCTATGGTTGTTGAGGCATTCTTCGAATGTTTTGAAATTAACGGTCAATTTTATGGTTATATCAAGGTTGTTTCTTGTTTTTTTTTTGTTGGGAAAAGGACACGTTCCTTGACTGCCAGTCATTAAATCGTGAATTGAAGAAATGATAGGTATTCTCAAGGAGTATGTATAGGAGTCGTTAACGGTTATGAACTGAACAAAAAACGTGATTCTATTTTTGTATTTCTATTAATAGTTATGTAACATGATTAGCAGTTTTGCTAATTTCAATCGATATTCGTTCCTCGAGGTGATGAATTGATGGAAATTAAATTTCGATTATCTTTTTACATGTGGAATTGAATCAATACTACTGATTACATCGCCAATGCTATCTAATTATAAAAAAAAAACTTTGTGACAAAACTTGACTTAATTCAGCTGGCTTTAAAAATAAATGAAAGGATGCAACCGTTATGACAAAAAAAAAGAAAATTATCCGTCATCATACTAGCCCTGCGAAAGTTAACGTTACTTATATGTTACTTATTCTTAAACGTTAAAGTTTAAAATCGACTGCAGCTCTTTAAATAAAGCCAATTAATCATACAATTAAAAGTATTTGACATGTCATCCATCATACAAATGATTAGAGGTGAGACGCGCTCACAATGTTTTTCTAGTTAATTTGATTATTCTTCAAGTGCATAAGAGAATGTAGTCAAATTAAAATTGTGTTTTGGTTTGACTTTTATTGTTGTACAGTTTATCTCAAGTTGTTGTTAGAATTTACTTTGGCTACCAAGTATGACTTTCGGAACTTGCATTCAGCATTGTACTTGGACTTGATCGTGGCTGAACTTGCAGCATTTAGTTAACTAATATATTTAAGTGAGTTTCACAACGTTACTTTAACCATATCTATAACTATAACCGACAATTTTGACGTATATTTGGCAGAACGTATTTGGTATATTTGACGTATATATGAGGCATTCTTTATACTGCCCGAGGTGTATACACAGTTTTACGTCTTCTGGCCTGAAACTCGAAATTTTCTTCGCTCTTTCGCTTTTTGTTCAATCTTTTATGCAGTTTTGCAGTGACACATTATCCTTCGTCCGCGGGTCCGACCCGCTCTTGACCGGCTTTTTATAGCCGGTGACAAAAAAAGAACTATCTCCATTTATCAGTATACCCAGCCACTCCCATCCGATTATGTTCTCAAATGCGCTGTCACGGCGAACTAATTCAAAAACGGCCGGGAGTTGACACTTTCCTCTGTCACTTAAGCCTTTTAGTTACCAGCTAAATTCCGACTGTGTAGGCCGAATGTCTTAATCGGAAAGCTGTCAATCCCGGTATTGTTTTAAAAGTGTGGGCTGATATATATATTAGTTTTATTGATCATAAAACTGGACCAGATATTTTTATGTGTTTGACTTGTCTCGGCTTTAATTTCGCGGCGGACATAAAAACCTTTAGCCGTTTACCGTGACTCTGCTTAAAACTTATACCTACATTTTTCGCAATATGAGTAGTTTCATCATCACTACATAGTACAAAACAAAGCCGCCCTTCGCTGTCTCTCCCTATGTATGCTTAGGATGGATTTTGATGCGGTTTTTTGATAGATAAAGTAATTCAAGAGGAAGGTGTAAATGTATAATTCTACGCAGACGAAGTCGCGGACAGAAGCTTCTACGATCTTGAGTCGAACATCATAGTATTTTACGAAAATCAGATTTCATTTTTAGAGCCCCCCATCCTTGTCATAGGTTTTACTATGAAGACTACAATTATTTTGTTTGTGTGTCACAAATTTCCAGACCCCTCCTCCTAACTGTGTGACGTAACTTTATCGTATCCCCTTAGCTAGCTGAATACCTGTAGACTGTAGAAAGTAATAAAATAAAACAATTTAAATTATTCTGAAAATTCAACACGCAGCGCTGACAACAGCAATGACACGACTACTTTCTTTTGTTTTTATTTCTTTCAGCGCTGCGTGCAATTAAGTTTATTTGCGGCCAGTGCCAAAATAGGATAATTTTATAAAAAGGTTGTAACACGTAGCTGTACTGTACCATGAGAAAGTAAATTAAAAGCAAATTATTACTCTGCCTGTTACGATACAATAACAGGTTCAAAGACTTAGCAATAATGATTGGCCTTAGCTTGCAACTGCAACTTCCTCACGTGCTATCTTACTTCATTAAGGGAACCTGTACGTAGAATTTCAGCCTTCCATGATCTAAGCTGGGTATTGAAGAGCCGGTCATTCAAGACTTCTTTCTATTTATTTAGATTTTCAGTAGCAATATTGCAATAAAAAACCTCATAATCATATCAAATAGGCGAGCCGTGGGAATGGGTGAAAATCATAGGAATCATGTTATAGGCGATGCGGCTAGCATCCCATCACTATCTTAATTCCTCTTTCCACCTATACTTACACAATTATGCTAAACGTGGCCTTCAGGTCTTGTTCTTTAGGCTCTGTGTACGTACAAATAAAGACGTGATTTATGTATGTATGCATAACAAATAGATTGTAATTCATATTAAAATCGCACACGAATTAGCATAAGCCGATGAAAATAAGATAATTTACCGTTATACCGATTGAGGCTGCAAAGTTTTACCTAAAAAGGACTTGTATGGTTTTTTTACTTTGCCGGTTGCGCTTGCGTTGATATTTCTATCAATATTTATAACTTGAATACTAATTAGCTGGTAGTATAAATACGGCATATAAATATTCTGCTTAAACCGTATTATGTTGTGGTGTTGAATACTTTAAGTGTGCAACTTTCTTTGTGATTATAATGTAAAAATATTGGCCAAGTACGTGTTGCGTTCGCGATCAATGGTTCCGTATAAATTACTTAAAATAATACTTTAATTCGTTTGGTTTACAACAAGCGAAAATGCTTTTTTTGACAGACATCATACGGTATTTTTTTTAAACAAATTAATCTATGTAAAAATTTCACTTCCAACCATTACCGTTACCCTATATTTCAACTAATTTGCGCAATAATATGACAAATTGGTGATCACTTACCATCAGGTGACCCTTGCTAGTTTGCCTTCCTATTCATATCAAAAATGAAAAAAAAAATAAAAAAAAATATATCAGCACCAAAACCTTCTACATGAATCACTTTATCTATCGGTAAAAAATTAGGTTAGGTTAGGTTAGATCGACAAGCAAACGCAGCGAAAGGCCTTTTTCAATAATAATATTCGCACCTTGATAATGAGACCGTCACTAAACAAAAATCCAACGTTTTGAGTTAATAACGCCATCTAGCTTGCAGAACTGTAAGACCTACAATACAAAAACTCTCGTCGTTTTAGTTCCAATAGGAGCCGTGGCAGCACTAGTGTCAGTTTAGGTTTGGGAGGGGATACGCTTGCAGGATATTGGTACACTGTCATTTTCTTTTTAGTGACAGCGATTTTGACCACATAACAACTGACTCTGTGAAGTTTAGCGTCATTTTTTGCTTAGTGACGTTATATGTTAAAATTGCTCGGTAAGTTGATTATATTTTATACGAAACAACGTCTTTAATGTAAAAGTGCCAGTGTAGTTGTAATAATCGTATGCGGTATTGAAGTCAAATTTAATATAAAACCGTTACTTTTACGTTAGTGCCATGTTTCATTTATGTTTTACCCATTTAATATGAACTAAACTGACACAAATTTGTTTAGAGGCAGTAATAAATTGAACTTATCGTTATATTTGGTATATCACAGAAGTGATACAATGTTTTTTTTCGTTTACTGTCAAGATAAGTGTTAATTTTATAACGTTTTTTTACAGTTCAAGTGATACTATTAGCTTAGTGTCATAATATTATTAAAGTAGTTTGCTAGAATAGTAACAACAATTCATAAGACTAACACTTTATTTTTAATGCCGCATTAACAATGATTGAGTAACAAAAACCATAATATAAAAAAGTTTTTGACGGGTGTAGTAATTGAGGTCATTGAAGTCATAATTATATATTTTTTTGAAATAATGGTTGTCTTTCTCTGTATAATTTCTACTGACGTTTTTAAATCCTACTAATATTATAAATGTGAAAGTTTGTGAGTATGTTTGGATGTTTGTTACTCTTTCACGCCGGAACGGCTGGACAGATCTAGATGAAATTTGGAACATAGATAGATTATAGTCTGGAATAACACATAAGCTACTTTTTATCCCGGAAAATTGCGTAATTCCTGCGGGATAGCGATAAACGAATTCTATGCAGACGAAGTTGCCGGCAGCAACTAATATTAAATATTTATTAATATTAATGTTCGTTGTTTACAGTTCAAAATGCCACTACGTAACCCAAGATTACAGAATCTTAAAGCTTTCTTCTAGATCTTCCAGATCTTCTGAATCTGCCAGCTTGTCTACATCTTCCAGCTCTTCTGTATCTTCCAACTCTGATTCTGAGTTACTTATTACAATCGAATATATTTCAGCACTAGTCCAACTAGGCCAAAAGAGTCATAAACAAATAAAATTACAAAAAATTGTTCGAGCAAAAGGCCTGAGTTGCAGAAACTACTCATCTAAATTACCTCTGGCTGAACGAAAGAAGGAAGATCTTCGCAGTCTCATAAGAAAAAACGTTATTCCATTCTATTATGCTTCATCTTTTTACAATAATATACTTGATCTATAAAGTAATGATAAAAAAGTTATGGCTAGTGCCAAATGAGAGTAAAAAGTATTTTTTGTTTTTTTTATTTTATTTTTCTGACTGAATTTATATAAGAACTAGTAGAAGCCTGATAAGTTAAGAATATTTTTTTAAGTCAGTTCTATAAGAACAAAGATCTCAGTTTTTGTGGCAATTCCGTACACCAAATGTGATTCTGAGAAGAAATAAACGTAGTACCTAATTATTTGAGGTGTTTGTTTTTAGGAAAACTTACAATTTATTAATATTCAACCCGTTGTCAAAAAATTATAAGCATTTGGTGTCGTTATTTATTTACTAGAATGTATTTTTATATTTATAATATCTAGTAATAGTGACACTTGGCATGAATTCATAAAAGAGTGACACTATTTTTCCAATAAAATTATAATTAATCCATTAATTAAATGAATATTTACCTTAATATTTTATCATAGCTAATCTAACCCATATATATATCAACATAATGGTCGTAGAAGTATCAGCTTCTACATTATATACAGTTTATTTACGATTAAAGATTTCGTAAAATTTAAGCCCTTGCAGTCAAAAACAGTATTTTTTGTTTAGTGACGATCTCATTATAAAGGTGCGATGTAAAAAAAAACACTCAACAATAAAAATCATGTGTTATGATGCCGTTAATTAAAAATGTGAAAAAATAATACAAAGTCCTATATTTAAATCAAAACTTAATCCAATGCATTTATGAAGCTGCGGTAAAAAATCGCGAGAATTAATAAGATGTATATTTCAAGAATCCAATATTTGCAAATGAACGCTATTTCAATCATAATAAAGACTAGTGTTTTATAGCCTCACACAGAAAAACTATAAAAACTCACTTTTGTCTATGATTTGCACATGTCAATTAATAATACACCGTTATTGTGACACCGGTTATTAAAGAAAATGCTTTTAAAATTTCGAACGGCCACTGTTCCAAATTTAAAATAAAAGCCATAAAAAATTAAAAGAATGAAAACATCTACCGTCGCTTGCTTTAGTTTCTTCGTTTGTAACTTAGTTTTTATTGTAGACGGAATAAGGTTCGTTATGGAACGTCTGATTATTTTTGGATGTGTCAATTTTTTTTATTACGGATCTAAATTTGGCCAGTAACATTAACGGCCATTTCCCGGTATACATAATTTGTCACTTCGAGGTTTTGTTTTAATTTCCCTTTTAATTTATTGTTCCAATTATTTGATATACGACTCTGATTCGTTAGGTAGCCATTAGGTTTCCCCAAACATTATAATTAATTTATGCATCTGAAGCAATTTATTTTAAATAATGTGGACCAGTTCTAAGCTTCTTAGTGTGTTGTCACCCAGTAGCCTATTGTGATTTAAAGTAGCAAAATAAAGGCTTCTTTTTAATTAAAACCACCTATCAATGGTTCTAGGAATCCTAGTGTATGGAAGAGATAAAACTACACCACAATAATAATTGAATAAGTTCCTAATATTTTTACAATATTTTTTTTCTTATATTAATAGCTTCTTTTTGTGTGCAGTTTTTTTAGCATCCCCTGTAAATTTTGCACCTCCACAAAGTCTAGCTAGATATTTGAAATTTGGATTGTTAATTTATTCCTTGTTATACAACGGGAGCAAAGGCACCGGCGTCTAGTGTATAGTATAGCAGTTCTGTTGATGATTTATATGGGCGACGAATTTAAGTGGCCAACAAGACCAGTGATAGTAACAAGGGTGCGTGGGCGCATGCGGTCGCCTTTTAGTTTTTACCGCCGCGGCATCTTTTGGTTAGAAAGAGAGTAACTCTTTATTTCTCTAGTTCAACGGAACTACAATTATTATTTGTAATTAGTGGTTAACTTTGGAACTTTTAGGTGCAATTGCAATAACATTTTATTATTTGAAATGCTAAAAACCAACTATAGGTACCTAATATCTATTGGGAGATGCCACATTACTGCATTGTATAAAACAAAGTCGCTTTCCGCTGTCTACCTGTCCCTATGTATCCTAATATCTTTAAAACTACGCAACGGATTTGGATGCGTTTTTTTTTTTATAGTTACTGATTCAAGAGGAAGGTTTACATGTATAATTTTAAGAAATAAGCTAGTTTAAGATTACAATTTTTAAGCCTATAAGAATGTACTTGGACATTGAAGTCTGGCTTTGGATATTTATAATTGTGCGGTGTAAAACATGAATTACGTCACCGTGCTAGCTACTCGTTTGTATGTATGTAAGTATGTAAACTCTTTATTGCACATAAAAATTTAAAAAATACAGAAAATACAGAGAAAAAAGTACAAAGGCGAGGGGAGGGTTTGTCGTGGTAGTTCGTCTTTTTGACAGCTAGATGGCGCTGGAGTTACTGCAAGTCAGAACCTTTTGGACCAACTATAAAGGCAATGCCAGTTTACGGTCATCTTTGCCAATAAATAGGTTTTTAGATATACCTAATGTGGTACGCGATAAAGCTTCTGCAATTCGCCGATTATCTGATTCGTCACTATAGCTGATGTAGATAAACTTATACATATAATATAAGCCCGCAACCATAAACAAAAAAAATCCTTCTTACTTTTGACGCCAAACATCCGTAAATAAAATAATATCCGTCAGCAAAATTGTTTTTTTTTATTGTGACTCTATGCCGAGACGACGTCATACCTCTCTTTCTAACCAGTGTAAAACTACAAGGACAACATCCTGTCACGCGACAAACGAAAGCTGTGCAGATCGGCCACCGTGAGAACTCGTCGACGGAAATCGTCGATTGTAATCGTAATCTTATTACGATTGTAATCACGACTCGATCAACCATAAGGAAGTCAAATCGAATGGTGACTGATATATTGCGTGACGATTTTTAAATCGTTGAAAGACTCAAAAAAATGTAGGCAACCAACGACAATTTTCGGTTTTGCGCTTTTCAAAAATGTTTTTTTTGTAATTGTGACAACCGATGTAGCAAAATGTCAAAATTATGACATAAGCGCTTTTTATTTAAATAGAAGCGATACAATAATTTAGCAAGAGAGCTTAAACCAACACTCTTAGGTATAAGATGACATTATTGAAAAGACGAAACCATTTCCTTTAGCAGATGTTATAGGCGTCCAACCCCAATTTTCGCCTTACATTATATTTCGTCTGTTTCTGGTTGAAGATAATTTTATTTCTCAAAAGAATATATACAATAATTCACTTACATGAGAACATAATAAACTTAGTAAATTTATGACCGTCGGTTGGGAGCGAAACACAAAAAACAGTAGAAGGTAGTTTTTATACAAAAAAAATAGCTTACACAACTTACTTAGTTTATACAACTTACTATACCTAGCTACAGTTTAGCTAAATCAAGTATGATACTAGAACCTAATAAAGCCAAGACTAATCACCGAAAACCGTTGGCAAAATGATCTCACTCACTTACGCTCTAATCTCCGTAATAGGTTGTTCGTAGAATGGAAAAGCAGTGGTATGATGAGCGCATGAATTATCTAATGCTGAGGATACATTTGCGTAAAGTCCTATGAAGACGTCGTCCCTGCTTGAGATCAGAGATGGACAAGACAAGTGTGAACAGAGCCTGATAAGGTATACTTGATGAGGGATGAAAAGGAGAACAAGTTTGAACAAGTGACCAGAAAGTTGTAGGACCTGTTTCAATAAGTACCATGCCGGCTTCCTTTACACGTGATGATATTTAATAATGAAAAGGTCATAACTCTAATGGTTTGACAGGATGAAGACTAGTTTGTAAAATCGCGTGTCGCACGCATAATGAACGGCAAGATATTTTTTTGTCTCACTCCTCTGTGCAAAATCATCACCTGTTTCTTTTTGCTTTCCGGCATTCAATTATTCTCGTGACGTCCACTATTTGGATCCCCTAGATACAAAAATTACTAGTCACAAATATTGGAACCTAGTGGACGTAATGATTATTCTGCTCTCTTCTATGCTTTTTCGTCCCTTTCGTTTCTCACTAATCCGGTTGTATGAGGTCCAACCTCATCATCTCCTCTTTGATCCGTTGTTTACATTTTTTTGTAGCTCCTAAATCATCATCATCATTACAAGTCCACTGCTGGACATAGGCCTCTCCTTTAGATCTCCAATAAGACCGGTTGGAAGCGGCTTGCATCCAGCGCGATCCTCCGATCTTAATGAGGTCATCGGTCCACCTTGTGGGTGCTCCTAAATAATCTCACTCAAACTAGTAAAAAAAACATTGCACTACAATGTTGCCAGCATATCAGTATCATTAAAAAAACTGGCGTGTTTGTAAAGCATGCGCATGGGCACACGCCTTAACGCTCTGATGAACAAGGAACTGGACGCAAATTGCTAAAGCATTTACAATGATAAGTCGCGGTAGCCATCTGCTGCAAACCAGGCAATTTTGAGCATTGCCGTGTTTTCGCTCAAATTGTTTTCTAGTTGGTTTGTGATATGCGAACGGTAGTTTGACGGTGCGTTAGGAGTCGTTAGTTGGTTTATAGAGATAGCATTATCATAAATGACGGTGAGGGCAAGACTTGTTAAAGTGCCGTTGACAGTTGACGAATTGATTTACAGTATCGTGGTGAGGTGGTGAGTCGAAGAGGATAGACTATTTGTGATGCAAAAGGTGTTCTGGACGTTGAGACTTAGGCGTTTTATGTAAGGAGACATTTTTTACAATGGAATATAATACAAAGACTCTTTATTAATTGAACACCATTTATAATCTATGCAGAAAACAGATCTGTCTGATGCATGGAGAAAATGATTTTTACATTCTTTTAATTCCTATGATTGTTGATTATGATGAAGTATTCTTTTTTAATTCCATTCTATTTGTAATTTTATGTTTGTTCCAATAAAACTTTTTAGATAGTGGTAGGAATTAAACAAAATATTTATACAAATTATTGAAAATACCAATACAGACAAGTTCGTAGCTTATGCACCTAATACCGGTATCAAGTTCTGTTGACCGACATGGTTAATAATGTTATTACCGTAAACGTATACAAGAAATATAAATCGTAACACGAAATCAGAGGTACCGTTCTAATAAATAATTTGTCCATAAAAATCTCCAACAATCATTTCCCACAGTAAATGCCATAAAATCCAAAATAAAGTGTTAAAGATATCTTCAAGTAATTTTATATGTTCCATGTGACTTCTAAGTGTAGCCGAAATTTTACGACCCAGGTATACATTAGCGACTGCTATTTCTACTTTATTGATAGTTTGTCGAGCGTTTTATAGAGTTTACTACTTTTATATAACAGTGCCACGGAAAGCTAGCGTTTTATGTATTTTATAATAATGTCATAACGATCTTGAATGAACTGTGGTCATTTTAATCAATATAATGTCCGGTTTTTTAAGAAGCCTATAATATTCCCAAGATAATTGTTTATAAACATGGTGATACAAAGCTGTCACTTAAAAGAAAAACGAGGGATCTATTATATGCACAAAATGTTGTCGTTCTTCGTACTCTTTATCTTATTTCTCATTATTCTAGTAACTGGTTACTATTATATTGGTAACAAATTAATTCGTGTTGGGTAGTAAACTTTTTAGTCACGATAAATGTAATACTTGTTTCGTACCTCCTCCATTATAGTAACGCTAACCATTTATAATTAAAATGAATGAACTAAATGAAGAGTCTATTTTAAACAGTT
The DNA here is from genome assembly GCA_932294345.1 of Pandemis cinnamomeana. Lineage (NCBI taxonomy): Eukaryota > Metazoa > Arthropoda > Insecta > Lepidoptera > Tortricidae > Pandemis > Pandemis cinnamomeana. The sequence continues at coordinate 6,357,925 of OW028721.1, forward strand.
AGGCACAATATAGCTCCTTGAGAGACAATGACCATGTCACAAAAACCTCAAAACGATTAGTGTTTCATTGGTGTTAGAGATCAGAGTATACTGGGTGTATTGTAAGACTTATGCCACTGAATAGGCCACAAATTTGTCAAAAGCCATGTCTAGCTTCTGTAAAGCAGTAATCAAAGTTCAATGTGTACCGGTTTTGATTTAGCACACGCAGGTTTATTACACCTACGTTTAGCTTTATGCGATTTTCACCCGCAGTGTCTTAATTTATGGCGATTTTAAAGTTCTCATTTGATAATAGCAATAACAATAATACTTATGGAGTGTTTAAACCAACAGAAAAACTAAGCTGGTCATAACAGATCACACTAAACAAATCAGAGTAGGTACCATAAAATGTCGCATAAATAGTGTTATTTTTAGCTGTTATTGTGTCGTCATCAGCTGATTCAACACACACACACACAAATCACGTCTTTATCCCTTACGGGGTAGACAGAGCCTAAGGTAACAAAACCTAAAGGCCACGTTTAGCACGATTGTGGGCGTATAGGTAGAAAGGGGAATCAAAATAGTGATGGGTTGCCGCATCGCCTATAAGTCATGATTCCTATGCCCATTCCCTCGATGGGTTTTTACCATCTGCGCGGGAAGAGAAGCAACTGGTACATTCTATGTTTTTTCTTTGCTCCCAGACCTGCATGGAAGCTGATTCAAGCTGTAATGTAATGATCATTTGCGAACGCTATCACTTAACTCTTCTGACTCTGGTTATCATATTCTTCATCATTGTCTACTAGGCACAGGCGTTCTATTACGCATCCTTGCGGTCACTTCGCTTCGCGTCCAGTTGTGTACAAATCTCCTTATAGTTCGTATCAGATTAAACTCATCATTTAGTTGCACAAGCAATGAAGCCTACCTTTGATCTGATCTCAAGAACGCCTCCGCGCTGTTTTTACACAATACCTTAATCCAACATACGTATGCGCAACGGTGCTCAAATACCAGATTTATTCAAATTCTCGTAAGGAGTGCCAGTGCCAGTAACTTCCAAATGTCTTTATCGTCGGGCATTGTTGAAAAGCATTTGTAAACCAATATCTACTATTACGGCGGCCCGAAAACTAGATAAGTCAGGTTCTTTATTGATTTCTTGAATCGAACAGAATCCTATAGAATGTGCCTTTCGTCGATTTGCCACCTGCGTTTTATTATTTATTTGACATCGCTATTCTTATTTATTTTTAAACGTAGAGACACTGAAATCTTATGCTAAATACGCAACCTTACTTTGCTACTCCGCGAAATAGTGTGATCAAGTAATGCAAGTTAAGAATAGAACACGGAGTAGCAAAATATTTGTTATCCTTCATTTTAATTTGGACCTCCGTAAAGAATCGCCTGCATGTATAAAATACGGTAACAATAATGATTTTCCAAACTTTACATAGAAAATATATTATCTTTATTTTACAGCATACTAAATCCATATCAATATCCGTTGAAGTTCATTTTGATTGAATCTATTTTAATTTCCTGTTTTCATTTTCATTTGAAAGGGCGAAATTGCAAGCTATTTTCTCTGAAGCCTTAATAAAACCTTTACTGCGTAGAAAACGGTACAACGTCAACATAACACATCAAGATCTACCTGACTATTTACTGTCCATATATTACATAAATGAATCTCTGTTTCCTTTGGTTACAGCATCACGCGTTATCGGCTTAGAGCGTTTTCTAAAAAAGTTCTCATGATCACTTCTTGCAGAATTTAACAGTTTTGGGTTTTTCTTACTCAGTATCGTTTACCTCGATCCTTATACAAGAAATAATGTGTCCCACAATGTCCATTCCAGTTCGTCACTTTTTTTCATTATAAGTATGTATGTAACGTGACGAACAGGAAAAAAAATCCATCCATCCACTTTTTTTTGTGTGAAAATCGTTAGGGTAAACGATTCTGAGTAAGAAAAACCCAAAATAGTTAAATTCTGGAAAGAACGTACGCGTGGACTTTTTTTGAAAACGCTCCTGAACCAATTTCACTAATTCTCGTTTTGTTATGTTTGTTATAGCCAGTTCTATTTTTCTCCTGACAATAACAATATTTTGAAAAAAGGCTAGTTAGGATTTTTTTTACGATATAACCACGACCAATGAGCATCAATGCATCAAAAATGACATGAAGGAAAAAGGGATGTTGATATAAAAATATTGAAAAACCATTATGCCTCAAAATGCCCAACCTACTAACATGTGTAGGTACCAATATAAAAGTTAACGTTAGCTAAATTTACACCAACACAACCTTTTTTGTTCCGAGAAAGAACGAGTCATAAAATTATCATAATTCTGTTGTTAGTATGATTAACACTTTGGAGAAATACAATCTGCTATTTTCATAATTGTCACATTATTCTATGATGCATGGAGTTTGAGACCTTGTGTGGGGCGGAGGCATTAATTTATTATGTAGGTATTATGGGCCTACAGTTATTTTGCAGAAATGTAAATTTTATCAAGGATTCAAAATAAAACACAGTCGCTTGTCCTTATATTGATAGCAATTTTGTGAAAAGAATAATCAAGTAAATGTCAGTCGTAAGTATAAACATAACAATTGAAGTTAAAGATAGTATACATACATACTTTTTTTCATTATGTTCCTGAAGTTTCACAGAATTTTAAGATAGAGAAAAAAATATAAAAATTTAAATATAATTATATTTATATTCAAAAATTGAACGGGGGTAAAGCTGCGGGGAACAACTAGTCACTACATAGTATAAAACAAAGTCGCTTTCTCTGTCCTTATCTTCCTATGTCCCTATGTCCCTACGTCCCTATGTATGCTTATATCTTCAAAACTACACAACGGATTTTGATTCGTTTTTTTAGAGTGAATCAAGAGGAAGGTTTTTATGTATAATTCTACGCAGACGAAGTCGCGGGGAGAAGCTAGTTATAAATAAATCTGAGAAATGACCATCAACTTGTAGCGACTTGACAAATCGACAATAATAGAAAAGTAAGAAGATACTTTAAATAAAAGACGACTAAAGTTGTGCTAAGGGATGCCATTTACCATTAGTCAAACGTTACAAACACAGAAAACGAATTGTTAACGTTAAAACAACGATATCTTTAACATAACTTCTTTCGATGACACCCGAGCAAGACAAACGATTACTTAGCTAGTATCGATTCCTACGTATCGACTGAAAAGATCGATGTAAAGGCCTTTTTAATTGATAACCAAACATTTAAATTAACTGCGCTTCCAAATAAATTATCTAATTTAATGCTCATTTTTTATTGAAACTTAACCTTATAAAAGTACTCAATTTGTTAGTATGGACGTCATTTATTAATTCTTATTTTTATTACGGGTCACACAGCTTTACATTTTTGGAGAGATTATGTTTTATTGCTATCAAATAGGTGCTAAAGTTACTATTTTGAAGGAGTTGTAAACTTTTATGTTTCAATGTCGTTATTCAATTTAAGCTTACCTATTTTGATTTTACGAGTATATTACTAAACAATACTAATAAACTTTATAAAAAACTGGTAATTTAGTACCGTCCAATACATTGCGCTGTTTAAACTGACGCTAAATTTATGCTCCCTTGTAAATCATCAATGAACTTCGTAAGGTAAGAAAGGTCGTATTTGAGGTGCTTAGATTTACCTACCGAGAATGCTCTGTGAATATACGAGAGTTTAGAATGATGTCACTGAAGAATTGAGGTTATTGTTACTAATTTCCATGTTTTTCTCAACACATCCATTGCTTGTATAATGTGATGTATCGACGGACTAACGGTGCGCTTGCTTTATGACCGAAAGTTCATACATATTTGAATATTACTATGGGAACTAGGAACGTAATCATTTCCAAGATTTTTTGTATCAATTATACTTGATCGAATCCGGGACCTTAAAATTCATAATCAGGTTCCCTAGGTCTTATGTTATGGTATATGGTTGTCTATACAAAAAAATGACAAAAAATGTGCTGAATTTTGAATTCATTATTATCGTAGGGAAGATGAAAATTACAGTTGTAAATATTAAGTCTTTGAAAAATTAAGTTCTGCTACTTTGAAATGATATATTTCGTGCTTTCAAAAATCGGACTCCACAGGGTCACTTGCTAATCCGGTCGTCGAAATAAAAAGGTGCAAATGTTTGTTCCAGAATATCTAGTTTTCTATATTGGTAAAATTATCCCATGCCTAATGCACACAGTACAAGCTTTACGTAGTTAGTTAGTTTAGTTTTTTTTGACATCTACGCCCACAATCTTGCTAATCATGGCCTAGGTCTTGCCACCTTAGGCTCTGTCTACTCCTAAGGGATAAAGACGTGATTTGTGTATGTGTGTACGTTTACTTGGTTTGGGACGAGGTCAATATATTTTGTGAAATATCCTGCAATATTTTATTTTATTCCTTTTAATTTATTTCTATGTAAATGTAACGCCTTTTCGCTTCGCTTTTACGTATAATTACACAATGGTTACCCAAACCTTAGATCTAAACATAAAGTATAGTAAAAAGCCGACCGACAAAAAATAAAGTCAGTCACCCGTCAATTCGGACTTCGAACACTGATTTCATTGTTAATTCAAAATCAGTGTCAAGTCTTTCTAATCCTTCCAAGCATCCGCTACTATGTTCAATTGTTGCTAATCAGGTAACGGGCAGTCAGACACACCTGTCCATGCGAGCGTTAATATCTCTATAATTACATAGATAACATTGACCAGTTACTCTGGAGGAGGTATTTCTTAATAGCCAGTAATTTATTGTTAGTAAATTTAGGAGTAATAATTACTGTTAATATTGACACGGTTTTTAGATTGTTTTATGTAATGTGCAATACAGAAATTGCCGGTTAGGTGTAGGCGTCTAGAAATTTAATGTTTATTAGTACGTTTGGGCATATTAACGTAATTGCGAAGTTTAAAGAAAGTGTACCCATTTTGCAACTAAGCTGGGGGGGAGGATCGCAACAAAGTCATGTCTAGACAAGCACGTCTGCCATTTTGTGCTCTTACGTGCATTTGAGCTCTTACAGAACACGGCCATAAAGGTTGCACATCGGTCTTCTCGGGTAATTTCGGCTTTGTATAGCGTTGTTTCACTCTAACTTACATGACCAGAGTTGGGCGTTATTTAGATAATTTCTTATTTAGATAATTATTTTAAATAAAATCATTTCAAATAAATTTATTCGAAGATAAATTCAATCACAAATAGTGCGTTGACAACTTTTTTATTTAGATAAATTATCTAGATGAAGATTACCGACCTCGTTTGTTATTGAAGTAAGCTTATAATAATAAATGTTATACAGAATGTCACGTCGGGTCAAACCGTCACACTGACATTCATCTTTTATTTAAAATCCCAACTAATTTATCTAGATAAAAATGAAACTGATCTAGATAAATTCAAAATAACAAATGACGGATTATTTAGTTACTTCAAATAAAAGATGATTTAGTTATCTTTCCGGTTTTTGTAAATAGATAATTTTTGCTCAACTCTGGCTATGACGTAAAAAAAATTACTGCTCCTTATCTCGCTGTGATGCCCGTTTTAAAACTCTCGTCACTAAACTCTCTCATATGCCGTATCAATGCGAAAAACCTTCGTGTCTCTCAACCCTGGACACTCCCAGTAACTCCACAGACAGACAGTTCGTCGGATTAAGAGGATTAGTATCAATCAAACCACAAATTGGTTGCATCACCAAAGACACTTAAGAATGAAAAAAAGTGTCATGCTTTCTTTTAAATTGTTAATTGGCACTCGTTTATGAATGGGAAGCTTTTTTCTACGCGTTGTATCGGCTTATTTGATGGTGTATGAGTGTATGTATGGTGTATAATTAAGGGGATTGGATGGAACATGCGTTGTATGGTGTAGGAAGTTACATGTGAGGTTAGCGGGGTCAAGTTGTGGGTTCTAATCCATAGGATGAGTTGCTTGTGCTTAAATGTTTGTTGAAACTTTTAATAAGGCAAATGTCTCTCTAATATAGTATGTATAATGAGATTTTTTTTTGCTGAAACACCATAAAATAAGCCGGCTAACTTGTTCATTTGGTGGATATTTTCAAACTGCCTTTGAGTAGAAATTAATCAAAATATTTTAAAGAATTCCACAGGAAGCTTTTCTCGTTTATTTGTCAAAAACTTATAATAAATTACAAACTAAATATGGAATGTAACGTAAGAGGGTGTGAAGGTGACGGACGATATTATGAGAGACGACGAATATTCCATTTGAATGAGATGACGTATGTTAGATGCTTAGGATTCAGTTTAGATTCAGTTAGCGGTAAGATTTCAGTGGAACGTGATGTAAAGAACGAAATATATACTTAAACGGTGACTAAATTGGCATTTTTTTATTAATTTAGTCTCACATAAATTACAAAATCTGAAACAAAGACTTTTAAGCAAAAAGGTTTGATCTACAGAATCTACAGAACCCCGTTAACAGAAAAAGTTGTAGTGGACCTCCATAAACCGCCGTAATACGGCTCTGTTGCCAAATCCTTTCTTAGCGAATGCTTACGTCACAATAACTATCTACGTCGCAAACTCCAGCGCAATCCGATAAGTGGTTTGAGCTGCGCGTTGATCGATCACTCAGTCACGGCCTTTTAAACAGAAAAGAAAAGAAAGGTTGCCAAAATAAACAGGAAGAAAATGGTGTGAAATCTTTGCTTGAGATGATTGATTATTGATGATGATCACACATCCCTAGAACCGCCCATGCGCAGGAGTCAGACAAAGCCCAGCGTACACCGCGACCACAGCACTTCGTGCGAATCGGAGTCCGAATACGGAAGCGGTCAGCGCAAGATATATTTGGGTGCGTAAACGTGCGTAGACGCACACACTCGTCCTCCCGCTCCTCGATTCGGTGGAACGAAAAACAGGGCTTGGCAGACGGTTATTAAAAGAAATCGAAAAGCATGCCACCCAATGTGACCGTAAAATAGTGACTTAACTCTCTAAGTTCCCTTATTCCGATGACCGAGAGATACTAACTTTCAAATTGTTGACAGATCATATAACGCTTGTCAACTCGACTATAAAAGAACCTCCATAGCACAATAACAATCAAACACCGTATAAACGATATTAATATTCCCATACATTTGCAACTTAATATCCGTGTGACATAGTTATATGTTATATACCTTAAGTATCAAACAACAAAGTTGCTACGATAGTTTTCGCTGTAATCAAATGGAATTTTAAATCAAACTTGAGACTAAAATAATGGAGTTCGTAACACAATATAGGCGTGTCCTCTATCGGTAAAACCATAGATTATTGTGAAGCGCAGAAGAGTAATTTCTATGCCTCCGACTAGTTCCCACAGACAAGATGCCTACAAGCATTGACAATAGACGCAAGCTAAAGCTATGCTGCTCTTACGCGTAAGACGTATACGTAAAAGCGTTATTCTATGAGATAAGATGTAATTTTGGTATTCGTAGTCCATCCTTTCTTCTAATGAGAATCCTAATTATTTAATGTTGTACGCTTCGTTCGATTAAAGAAAAACATGAAGGACAACCTTTTAACTATTTTTGCTAGTGCTTATTATAACATTTATTTCCACCATTTTCACATACATACGTAAGCAAATTATTTTATCAGCAGTTTTTCTAGTACGTGTTAATGATTACACAATATGTGGTGATTATTTTTACATGACAGCACTCTCTGAAACGTTACACCTGCTGACTTAGTATTTGGTTAACAAAAATGCAAATATCACATAACTTTACCACTTAAAAAAACAGACTATAAAATTTACAAGTTTAGTTTTTTATGTAAAAATTACACTGTCAATGAAGTTACGCTACTGTGTTAACGTATCCTACCCATAGCTTTAGGGAATATTCTAAGCTTATTGATATTTTATAATAAATAATAACTATACAATGGGAACTATACAGCAATTTGGGCGTCACAAATATAAATCTAATTCTATATTTTCTAATTGAAACAATACAAATGGTGCTATAAATTTAAAATATCAGAATTAATAGAGCGCTGTGTTGGTGGCCAACAAGATGAATGCCTTTGTTTTGATTAAAACGGACGATTAGGTCAAATTACAAAGAGAAATCTAATCTATTCGTAATTAAATTACTCGCAACGGATAACTGTCCTATAAAACGTTGTTTCTGTTATAAATTTGCATATGCTATTTATTTTCTATGATCGATAATTGGTTAGCTTAATTGTATTTGTGATTTAGCTTTAGAAAGTGACATTAGGTCATAAAAAAACTGGTCCGATTCCTGTATTATTATGTATTCAAAAATTCATTACAACATAGTTTTTAAAGTAAAAAAAAATTATTTTCTACACATATTATCAAGATGATTTTTTTAATGATTCGTATAACTTTTTATCATTTTTTTCGGAGATATCATAACAAAATACATTCTCTGAACTATTTCCATGGTCTAATAAAACGGTCTGATAATTAAATCGTTGTGCCGTGGTCAGGGTTAAGGCTGACAGTTCTAAACATTTAACTGCCAACCCAGGAATAAGTGCAAAATTTGAACTATGAACCTTAACCCAGTTTTAACAGCGTCTACATATTGTGGTACATTAGCAACCCATGATGCCTGCGATATTAAAATTAAGAGTAAAAAACCACATCTAAGAGCTCAATTTTTTTAAAACAATGTCGTTGACAAGTTCAAAGTATTCACTAACAACAAAATAGTGCCCGATTCCAATTTTTCTACACTATTATTTACTGCTGTTGTTCATCTATCAATAAATACTGTATTTATTCTATTTCCTTTACAAAAAAAACTATAAACACAGAATAATAGGACTTAATATGATAGAAGTTAGAGTCGATTTCATCGATGTTAGCACAGCACTAGTAACTTTACCGCTCTTGATACTCGCCACCTATGCGGTTAATTGTAACCTATAGGTATTATTACTGACAAAATTACGTCTTCGCCATTATGCCAGAGAGAAATAGCCCATCCTTCCATATTAGGCGAAACGCGCGCTTTAAACAACTATCTTGGTGATCTAAAACCATTTACAGTCGGTGAGCTTGTAGAACGACATACGGATCTCAGGTAATATCGGCCGGTTCAAGTATCAAACCCATAAGAGTGAGTGAGACAGCAAGACTAACCCGAATGTCATTCGAAGCGTTCGCGGACTGCATAATGTCGCAGTGATTTCTACATTAATAGATAGTAAACATACCCGCTTATCTGGTTCAAATACATGCAATGAATCTGAGTCTTGCTAATAATTTTGATTATTCTTGACTCCTGTTGAAGTTAAATATTGTTTTGAAAAAAATCTGTTACCTTTGCAAAAACTTTGTTTAATTCGAGATATAAGGTCATTTAAACACAAAGATTACATGATATTGCATTTGTACTTACAAGCTCCTTGTCTCTCATCGGTAAGTTAAAGCTTGCTAGCGGAGGAGCAATTATTTTTTTGCGAACAAACGAACGGCTACACGCGCAATAAAAAGGCTGTTCATATTTGCCACGTACCAATGATTAGAAAATAACTGTTTCGTTACATTAGCAAAATCGCCTTTGGGAGTTATTTTAGAAAATAGCAGATTATAACAGAAGATTCAGTGTAATAATAGAGCTTGAATGACAGGTTTGTAAACGGTTAAGTATAACTACGTTCGTATATTTATGGTTATTGTATAAATTGGTATTATAATTAAATTCGCTAATTAGAGACGGCTTGTACAACGGTGTTTTGCTTTCTTTTAGTGTTTCGTTTTAGATTGTTAACACATTTGCCGACGCATCCATGCGTTTTTGTGTCTTTTGCCTGGGCTACTGGGATACTGGCAGACGCGTTCATCCCTTACAGGCATATAAGCAGTGCTTGTAAGCATACGTAAATGTGCCCGACACGCTTCGTACCAATACGGATTTTGTTGGCAATACGCCTACCCTCTGTCAAAATCCACTGCACGCCCCTGGATACTGGTATACCTGTCATAATTTTACAGGCATTTGAACGCACATGCGCGTGAATGAGGTCTCAGGTTTGGCAATACGTTAAGAAAGTTAGTTCCCCATACATAACCGGCACTGGTAAAACCAATGTAGGATTATTAATTTGGATTAATTTAGGTTTAGGTGCGGCGGGGACCCTTGGGCCACCCCTAAGCCGCGAACGTGTTTGTTTTAATTTAGAAACAGTCCGTATTTACCTTAGAATGTCCTGGTTATGTAAAATAGTTATGTACGGGGAACAAGCGGTTAAGAAATGTCGTGATGTATGGTCAAGTACAAAAATAAGTATCGATAGGAACTTCTCAAAAATATTTCCCACGACCTTATTACCCCGGTGTAAGAGCGTATGGTATTATTTTTGAAACTTTGTCTGGATACATATATTACACTTGATTGTACAATGAAGCATTTACTTATTTATTTATGCAACGAAGTCGCCTTCCAGTTCTCAAAGCCAGAATGAGATAGAAATTAGCGATACGATTTCTCCAAATCACTAATTAATACCAAAACAATAGGTCAGCTTTAATTATACATTAACACCCACACTAGCTCACAAAAAACAAAAGAAAGTCGCGCTAGCCCACGGCTAGGAAAAAAAATAACGTCACCAAAACCACGTTGGGCAATGTGACACCTATTTATAAGTATAGAAAGTGTCACCAGTCCACAATGAGTTGGAACCATGCATACCGAGGATCCAATTGAATCATTCTAGCATTAATTATGCTGTTCGTACGGTCGGCATGTCATGCTACTGTTCCATGCCTTCCGTTTTGAAAATATAGTAATGTAAAAATAAATTTGTAAATCGTTGCCCAGAGTGCACCAATTTATACGCTTTTTGGCTCTCAGGGTTTGCTTCGCGGAGGTCCATTTCAATGAACAAAGTACCTTCCTACTCCGCTACTCGCGTGCAAACCAGCCAAGCTTATGCGAAATAATTCATCGATGAAAATGTCATATTTTAATGAAGTTTTTTTTATACTAATCTAAATATAGCTTCAAACGTTGGAAGATAGAGCAAATACCTGTATATGTCTTTTGCACCATCTTTATCCCTTACGGAGTAGACAGAGCCCAAGATACCAAGACCTAAAAGCCACGTTTAACATGATTGTGGGCGTATTGGAAATGGGAATCAAATTAGTGATGGGTTGCTAGCCGCATCGCATTATATAATTCTTAAGATTTTCGCCCATTTCCTCGAGGGGCTTTGGGAAGAGAAGCAACTGGTACATTTTATGTTTTTCCTTTACTCCCAGCCCAGTATGGAAGTTTAAAGTCACCTGTATTTTTGTACCAATCACGAAACAAACAAATCAATCCACAGCACAATATACCTGTTCTGCCAACGGTATGTTATCAGAGAGTCACCTTGAGTGATTTTTAATTTAATTGTAATACCTGATTTTGCTCAACCGAGCGAGAGCAGTCGCTTCGCCGGACAGATGTCAATCTACACGATACTTTTTATACGTTTTTTTTCACTTACGAATCGGAAACCAGACCAGGTTTTTGTCTTATTGTTGTATTATAATGAATTCGTAGACAAGAACTGATATCGTGTGTAGGATCGTCGGTTTTTAATTATGTTTTTGTCATGCGTGATGTTTTGGATGATGAAGAAGTCTAGGCTGATCGGGAGATGGAAAGGTTAGTGGTGTTCTAGGTGTGCCTACTGTAGGGTTCCGAGGGTTGTAGCCAGGTCTACATTGAATTAATTAGGAGACTCCTGGGTTTATGCGGAGAGTACGGGGTCTTGGCTTTGTGGGAGCGCTGCTGGGACAGTAACCGGCGGCCTCAGCCAAGGAGAACTGGGCTGAATGATCGCCATAGAGGATCGACAGCCCGCCTGATCCAGCCAGGCGTCCCCACATCATCATCATCATCACGGGGTCTTGGCGCTCTGAGCCAAGATCTTTATATTTATAAATAAAATATTATCAAGCTTTTATCCGTATATTACTTTAAACTCTTGAACTTTTTACAATCTATGATACAGCAGTCATGCCTTCGGAGGCAGCTGTTCAGGTAATGCCCTAAACTTTAGGGCCTAAAAGAAAGACTTTGCTTTTTTCGATTCAATTAATAAATATTTGCATTACCTGCCAGCGAGTTGATTTGTATATACAAACTAAAGTTCTCACACTACGTATTATCGAAGGAATTGATTAGTGGGCCACTGTAGAACGTTTTCGTAACATAATGACTCCATCAATTTGTTCAATTATAGGTACTAATAATGCTGCATTTATAAAGGCCTTACCATGGCGTCTTAATGCGATTCAATCCGATTCAGTTTAGGTTCACTCGCTGTCAGATCCATACTAATAATGACAGCTAAAACCTGAACTGAGTCGGGATTGAATCGCATTAAGACGTCATGGTAAGGACCCTGTACTTATGAAACTGTTACTACTGATTGACACCTAATTCATAGAGAGAGAAATTTTGTAATAAGGCAGAAGCTTCGGTACAGTGCTTTTGAAGGAAAATATTACGTTAGATATTGTTTTCATAATGATTTTCTTGTATATTGAAACTTGTTGAAACTTGTTTTTTTTTTTGCAGGTACGTAACAATCACCAGTCAGAGCTTCAGCCGTAAGATTCATACCACGTAAGTTGACCTGAAAAGTACCCAGTACTCCCAACAGTGGAAGTTATAAGGGCAAGGGGAAATCAAATTGTTGTTAAATTGTTTTTGTAATAAATACACTTAAATATATTATTGAAAATTTCAGTGACAGCTAGACAATCCGAAACTGGCTTTCATTTCCAACAATTTCCTACCTAAAACTAGAAAGGTTTGTCTAAAATTGTACCAACTAAAAACTTAACTTCGTAAATAAGGGAGTGTCGCATATGTCAAGCACTTGACTGGTTACTGGAGCAAGTGAAGTTTCAAGCTACGCTTGTATTTACACTTTCCCGTTCAAGTAACTGGCCTGTCACCCGAGGCAATAGCTTGATTCCTTACTCGACCCACGAGATTTTAATGAATACTAATGAAGCTACTGGTCTCTCGATAAACATTGTATATGTTAGCTAATTATGATTATTCCCGTTGTAATTTGCTTGTATTTTTAATGCTTTATTTAAGCAGGTGCTTATGACTGAGAAGCGTCAAATCTGTCATTCAAGTTTCTTAACCTGAATAGTTGATGATAAAATTATTTTACGACATAATCTTTTGAGAATTCTATGAATTCTATGAATCGATATAAAATAATGTGTCTACCCTTACCAACCTACTTACCTACTTAGTAAAAAATAACGTTATACTTCTACCAAATTTGATATTTTCTTAAGATTCTTCATCCATTTTACGAATATCTTTTACCACGAATCGAAAATGACGAATAGTGTGAATCTGGGAAAATTAAATACATATTTCACTAACATGTGCCGATAACGTATTTCAAAATAGACACATTAATTTCTTATACATTTCACCGAACTTTAAATAGATACTTATAAAACTCAGTCTCTTTAACAGTATCAAGCTAAAACTATTAACAGTACATACGATTTTGATACACATATGTACATGTATATACATAAATCACGTCATGATTCCTTACGGGATAGTCAGAGCGTTTACGATGATTGTGGGCTGGTGGAAAGGGAATATAAATAGTGATGGGTTGCTAGCCACATCGCCTATAACATGATTCTTAAGATGTAAGATTTTAATACGTCAGGGTGTTATATCGTAGAATACAATTTACAATCGCTTGAGGCTTCAATTTCACCGAAAGTAGGTAAATTCATTATCATAACTTTAAATGCATAAATAACTTTTGCTTTTACCGGAATACATTATTTTCTTTACCCGTCTTTACCACATTTACCTACTTTTTTAATACCCGAGTAGGTTAAGTACGCATTTGCAAATGTTTAGGACTACTATTAGTATACAAGTTATGATGTTGTTAAAATGGTGTCTTAACGAATAGGTGTATAAAGCAAAAGGAGGTTTTTAGAACTTGGTCGCAATTGAAATCGACTTTTTTCTCTCACACGGCTCGACTAAGCATCACTTTGAAGATTTTTCATTCAAAATTCAGCCAGTTTCTTAACCATGCTGGTTTGGGAGCAAAGAAAAGAATGTACCAGTTGCTTCTCTTCCCGCGCAGACGGTAAAGGCCCATGGAGGCATTGGGTGAAAATCTTAGAGATCATGTTATATAGGCAATGTGGCTAGCAACCCATCACTGTTTTGATTTCCCTTTCCATTCATTCGCCCACGATCATGTTAAACGTTGTCTTAGTTCTTGTTACCTTAGGCTCTGTCTACCCAGTAAGGGATAACGACGTGATATATGTATGTATGTAAATTTAGTCCCGCAGACGCGTTTCACTTAGAACATCGATCAATGTATCAAGACAATTGTCAACTATGATTCAAACTCTACTCTCAATTCACTCTCTACTTCCAAATTCTATAATCTATTCTTATGCTGTTCAGGCTTTACTGTTGTGGAATTCCTGGCCTATAATCATAAGGCGCGCTAAAACTTTACCCATATTTTTTATGTATGTATGTATCCATAAAGTCCTGAAAAACATTAACGGGGCTATTTGTTAGACTAACCTAAACACTTGGCCCTTATTCCACCAACTCGGCATTGTCGGTGACCATTGACAATTCGAAATACAATGCCTATCAATCAATCAATCATCAATCAGTCACTACATAGTATAAAATAAAGTCGCTTTTTCTGTCCCCGTGTCCGTATGTATGCTTTATATCTTCAAATCCAGTCAACGGATTTTGATGCGGTTTTTTTAATAGATCGAGTGATTCAAGAGGAAGGTTTATATGTATAATACATGCATAATATACCGTGCGAAGCCGGGGCGGGTCGCTAGTTTAATATGAAGCCAACTGGCGTAGATTCTCATAGTTTGTAATGTAAAGAGAATTGTCACTTGTCAAATTGTGACTTGTGGAATAGAAGCCTGCCCGACATTAGCTACACCTATATGACATACGACCATAATTGCTGAAAAGTGACAATTCTGCTTACATTACAAACTCAACAAGAATCTATACTGGTCGGCTTCATACTCACTATGGATAGAATCTACGCTGGTTGGCTTGATACTGACTTCTTGCGTTTCGAATTGTCACTTGTCACCGACAATTGTCGACTTTTTTTTTTTATATGAATAGGAAGGCAAACGAGCAAGTGTGTCACCTGATGGTAAGTGATCACCACTGCACATAGACACCCGCAACCCCGGAGGGATTGCAGATGCGTTGCCAACCTAGAGGACTAAGATGAAATGCCTCTTGTGCCCGTAATTTCCCCGGTTGTAATTTTAAAACAGCTTGTATTTAAAGGCGACTGTACTTAGGGCAAGTTGGACACTATTGGCTCTAGGCCTAGACAGGAGCGCGGTAATCGCCGACATCCGAGTTACACTTGCGCAAGCGCCGCTTATGCCACTTCCTTCTAGGGTTGACCACCGATCAGATATACAGTACATTTGAAAGTTGCAGTGTTTCGAATAAACATGAATGAAATAAATTATTGAGGACGAGAGTAAGTAAGTCCATCGAGGCGAAAATCATTGGAATCATGTTATAGGCGATGAGGCTAGCAACCCATCACTATTTTGATTCCATTTTCCACTTATACGCCCAAAATCTTGCTAAATGTGAATGTAAATGTTACCTTAGGCTCTTTCTACCCCGTAAGGGATAAGGACGTGGTTTGTGTGTGTGAGGGTGAGTAGTTCGGACAGAGATGCTCGATGCAGCTGTTGCACTCGCTCTCGATCGTAACAACATTATTTTTTAGTTATGTACGTCTATACAGAATACGGCAACTGACAAATACATTAGGAAACTAGACGCACTAGTAGTAAGTTTTCATTAATTAATTTATTTATCAAAAGACAACCAGCTTTTAACATAAGATTTCACGGAGAGTTCTTCCATGCTGGTCTGGGAGCAAAGAAAAAACAGAATGTACTTCCCGCGCATATGGTAAAACCCCATACTGGCGACTTCGTCTGCAAAGAATGCTATCGTTTTTCCGTAGGTTGTTTGCTTTCGATGTCCCAGAAATCTGAACCACCAACTTACCAAGTATCACCAAAGTCCTTCCAACTTCTTTGGCATGAATGAGTATCAAGCAAACACTATAAACTTCTTTCTTTATAGTATCAGGAAAGCTGGCAACAGTGGCGTGCACAGAGATTAGCAGAAAAAACGCTGCTTGTTTATTTTGTCTAGTTGGTAAATGGGTCGTTCTACAAACTAAGGACGAAATCGAGTCTGATTCCGGCCCGATATTTTTTTTACATTCTGGTTGCAAAATATAGTCTATCAAAAAGAATACACTGTCTTTTAGCCTATGTTAAGTGGAACAGTCAAAATATTTTAAAATTTTAGATTTATGGCCATTTCAAGAAATTCATGAAACAGGAAACTGAGGATGTAACCAGAAAATCATCTGAGATCAACGATTATTTATAATTTCACAAATAAAAAGTATCCTTCTAAGCATTACTTTGTAATAGTCCAAATATTTTGAACGATAACGAAAATTTGGTCTATTTCTGACTTGCACTAAATCTCTATCAACACCAGTCTATCTCTATCAACAACAACAGGAACTTTAATCATTAAGTATAGAATATTGTCTTCAATCACTGGATTCGTGGTTATTTTTTTCTGTTATTTTGGATTTATTTGGTTTGTGTCTTGTATAATTTACCTCCTTTTTAACTTTATCTTTTCTTGCAGTCATTTCTTTTTCTTTTTTGTTTGCACGTTAACGGTATCTTCAAATTTTCTTTTTTGAGTTCTAGCTTTCCTTTTTTTTGTTGTAATTGCTTCGTTATTTGATCTTCGGGCGGGTTTAAAAAGAGAGTAGGTAGCTAGGTCAATCTGCAAATCAGGCATAGCAGCCAAAACTTCTGGATTTTTTAAATTTAATGTCAGATCGCTTGCAATGCTGATGTTAAAGACTTTACTATTTTAACTTTAAAGTGTATAGTAGAAAAAAGTATCAAATTATCTTGCACAAAAACAGTATTTCAATATAAAAACTCAGGGTCCTGGATGCTGCTCAGTATCCTGGGGTTTAATTTGACAGGATCTTGAGACCAGGTTCCTGATAATATTTGTATTATATTGGAAAAAAACAATCAATTTAAAACATTCAACGAAATTCAAGCAGAACTAAGCCTTCGTGTAAGCAACTTACATATCAAAATGCTAAAATTACCACATTATTATTTTAATTACGTAAGTAAATATCTTACCAGGTTCCTGTGAACCCGACTGATTTCGACGCTACTTCCTCCGTCTACTGCGCCGGGCTGGCTTAACAATACGCTAGGTGCAAACAGATAGGCGGTATTCTTTGTCTCGTTCGTAGGCACAACTGACTCAGATAAACGACAACGTCGCTCGGCGAATAGAAAATTGAATTTCGCTTACATTTTAGATTGAACAGGATCCTGACATAAAACTGTTGGGACAAATTCTGGAACTCGATTTTATGATATTTTTGGTGCAGCGAAATAATAATACGTATCACAGATAAGAAGAAATACTAAGTACTACTTTATTCTGGTTTATTTTATGGCCTAAATGTTATAGTAAACAAATCACGGTACACTTTTGATTCGATTTTGTTTGAGGGACACTCCAGGATCCTGAGTATTTGACGCTTAGAAAAAAAAAATTGTCAAGAAAAATTGTTTTAATCTACATTATTTTTAGAGACCAGCTAGACATAGGTTTGTTTTACAATATGTTATACAAATAAATTCATTTTCAACAAATTTTTCATGATATATTAGCTGAGCCGCCGAAAATTCCTTAGTTTGTAGAACGACCCAAATATGACGTAAGAAATTAACCACCTCTGTCTTTTTCTCCCTTATTCATAAACGCTCTGTAGGCTTCTGCCAACTTAGCAATCGTTTGTCCTTATCTGTGTAAGCTAAATGTCAAAGTGACAGATAAGGACAAACGATTGCTAAGTTAGCAGAAGCCTACAGAGCCGTTTGGGGTGCGAGTCGGGTTACCTCTGCGTGTGATCGAGAGCTGCGGTTCGTTTTTGGATCCGTCCGAGGGGAAGTGCAGTGCTTGTTCCGTTGCACCCTGGGCACCGGTTAATGATTTTCTGGCGGTCTTCGAGGGATATCATTATCCGTTGACTAAGAGCCCGACAGGGGGGGGGGGGGGGGGGGGCTTTTGACGGTTTTCTACCGTACAACGTTGCCGACATTTTTGTCACAAGATTTTTGAATACTGTATTTATTACTTTGACATTGGCGAAATCATCGCATCGATCGATGGGGCCATATTAAAAAAGAAGAAGAAAGAAGCCTACAGAGCGTTTATGAATAAGGGGGTTAGTCTTTATGAAGTGCTCGCGACTGGTTGGCAACCCTGCTTCCTACGATTACGACAGCGCTTACCGCTCCCGCACCTTGCGTCCCTTATTACTGACCAGTTCTGTGATTGTCTTGAGAAATAGAATCTGTATATTGTTTTTACATATTTCTGTGCGACTTTCAATTATTTATTAAATAGGAGACGTTTTGGAAAAAGGTCAGGTCAGTAGTACCCGATACCGACGAGCATGTATGAAGAGATTGATGAATGTGGGTGAAGCGAAAGAAGTATGTCAGGATCGTAGCAAGTGGAACAAAGTAGTCTCGGCCTACCCCTGTGGGAAAGATGCGTGACAGTATGTATGAATTAAATTATAAACAACATAGAATACTAACTACATAGGTATAGACCTATAAAAGATTAATGTTACTTCATTGGTGACTAATTGTCAAAGAATTTTATTCACACATACACAAAATACACAAATCTCGTCTATATCCCTTACGGGGTAAAAAAGCCTGAGGTAACAAGACCTAAAGGTCACGTTTAGCATGATAGGCATATAGGTGAAAAGCCCATCGAGGGAATGGGCGACAATCTTAGGAATCATGCTGCTAGCAACCAATCACTATTTTGATTCCCCTTTCCACCTATAGGTACGTCCACAGTCATGCTAAACGTGGCCATTAGGTCTTGTTATCTCAGGCTCTGTCTACCCCGTAAGGGAGATGTGGTTTATGTATGTAAATACTAGCAGTTGTCCGCGACTCCGTTTGCGATGTATTTACGCGATATTTCGGGGTAAAAACTATGTCCTGTGTCCTTTCCCGGTACTATAACCATCACTATACCAAGCTTAGCCATAATAGAACAACAAACATCCAAACATCCATCATTCGAGATGAACAAAAGTGTGTACGTTTTTCTATCCTTCTTACGTAGCAACAGAACACGATGCGATGACACGTTGGTGAATATACAAACGTCATCGCGATTTATAAAAGCAAGAATGAAGAGTCTATCTATATTTTTTTTTGTCAATAAATATTTAATAAGAAAAAACATAGAATGTACCAGTTGCTTGTCTTCCCGCGCAAATGGTAAAAACCCATCGAGGGAATGGGTGAAAATCATAGGAATCATGTTATAGGCGATGCGGCTAGCAATCCATCATTATTTTGATTTCCTTTTCCACCCTTGCCTTGCTTCTCATGCCCTTAATCTGTCATGCAAAACGAGGCCTTAAGGTTTTGTTACTTTAGGCTCTGTCTACCCCGTAAGGGATAAAGACGTGATTTGTGTATGTATGTATAAATATTTCAGTTATTGCTTTTAAGGCAAATGTCATAGGTCTTAAGTTTATTATCAAGCATAAGAAGAAGCTATAGTGCCTGTTATAATTATCTACCATCTTAGCTGGAGCTTACGGTTTATTTACTACTAAACAAGATTACTCATAGCAAAGTGTTTTCCGTTATGTGCAAAGGAAGTGGCTCATAAAAACCTGTAAAGTTTAATGCAACAATTTAATTACTATTTCTTAACTAAGCTTGAGCTATAAAATAACTGAACAAAAATAATGCATGATGAAAATAAGCGGTTAAAGAAATGTATACATACATACACAAATCACGTCTTTATCCCTTACGGGGTAGACAGAGCCTGAGATAACAGGTACCTACACACCACAATTAGCAAGATTGAGGGTGTATAGGTGGAAAATGGAATCAAAATAGTGATGGGTTGCTAGCTGTTGATAACATGATTCCTATAAGTTTCGCCCATTCCCTCGATGGTCTTTTACTATCTGCGCGGGTAGAGAAGCAACTGGTACATTCTATGTTTTTTCTTTGCTCCCAGACCAGCATGGAAGAAATGAATGAAATGTACTGGGAAAATACAATGTTACCTAACACAGAGCCTAGCGAGATGAGCTTGAAATTGGTAACAATTCAAACATTTCTGCTAAAAAAGACGCTGCGTTTAATATTTGGCACGATTTTCAGTGTACGATTGTAGGACGATCTTTTACAGAAATGCACGTTTTTTCATGTGTTTTCTCAAAAGTTACCTATCTTTATGAATGATTTAAAGTGCAGGTGTAAACCTAGTACCTCGGAAACCGCAGTTCAATGACCCAGAGGTTTACCCTTTATCGAATTGCGTTGATTGAGATAAACTATATCTAAGTTTTACTACCACTATGTTTTCTATCAAAGTACTGATAGTAATACTAGACAATCAAAGTAATATAATAACAAAGGAAAGTCAGTATCGTAATACATACATATATCACGTCTTTATCCGTTACGGGGTAGACAGAGCCTAAGGTCAGGTTAAGGCCACGTTTAGCATGATTAAGGTCGTATAAGTGGAAAGGGAAATCAAAATAGTGATGGGTTGCTAGCCTTATCGCCTACAACATGATTCCTAAGACTTTCGCCTATTCAGTAAGGATTTCAAAGGTTTCATTCAACTCTCTCTTTTAAGTTACGGTTACCGTATGTGTCAGTTATCTATGATTTCATCTCTTTTTATTACTACCAAACAGATAGAGACGTCACTTAAAAGAGTGGTGGAACATGCCCTAAATGTCATCACTAGCAGGCATTCATTCAGCATTAAATATTTTTTTCATGCTTTTCATTTGTTTCACTTAAACCAAAATAAATCACTAAATACATACATACCGCCTCTTCCCCACAAAGGTAGGTAGAGACTGTTTTGTTCCACTGAATCCTGACATACCTCTTTCGCTTCATACACATTCATCAATCTCTTCATACATGCCCGTCGGTTTGGGGTACTCTTGACCGAACCTTTTGTCAAAACGTCCCCAAGTTGGTCGTGGAACTTCCGCTAGGTCTTCCTCTTCCAACGCACCTATTCCACTCGCCATAGATCTTTTAGTTAAACTTCTTTCTTCCATCCTCTCGTCCTTCATCCATCCTCACTACAGTCCGTGAGCTCATAGAATGCCATTCTGGTTTGTTTTGCTGTCTGACTCTCTCTTATGGGTTTGATACTTGAATCGGCAGGGCGAGTGAGACAGCAAGGCTAACTCGAATCCAATTGTAGCAGCTCACGGACTGTACCTTATTTTACAAACACATACATACACAAAGTCTTTATCCCTTACGGGGTAGACAGAGCCTAAGGTAACAAGACCTACAGGCCACGTTTAGCAAGACACTGAGGGCGTAGAGGTGGAAAGTGCAATCAAAATAGTGATGGGTTGCTAGCCGCATCGCCTATAACGTGATTCCTATGATTTTCGCCTTATTTATATTTTACGTCTGCGATGAATTCGCTTATCGCTATCCCGGGGGAGCTATGCGATATTCCGGGATAAAAACTATCCTATGTCCTTTCCCGGGACTGTAACTATCAGTATACCAAGTTTCAAAAAAATACGTTTAGCCGTTTTGCCATGAAATAGCAACAAACATTCAAACATCCAAACTTTCAATATTATTAAGATAATAGGAAAACGTGACAGATTGACAAGTATACGTTTTTCAATGCCAGCTAACCTAATCAAAACGACTGTACTTTATCCAACTTTAATTGGGTCTCCTAATTTAAAACGAAAAGGCAAGACATAATAAATGGTCGTTTCACATAAAATGCTCTTAACTAAGATAACGATTCAGTTAGTCACAGACTGTTTCTAAGTAAATTCCTAACCGCAAAGTTTTTGTTCTTTTTGCCTCATAAAAAACTGAATTCCTGTCCGTCGACCTCAGAAATTGGGCTATTGTTGAAAAAACTGACTAAGACCGCGTTGGACACAAACACGACGGGGTTCCGCGGTATTTTCGAAAAAAAAATTGTTTCGACAAAAATATTTTTATTAATTATTTGTAAACAATACAGTCACATAGATCGTAATGTTTATGAAAAGAACTTCGTTTAAAAAGGACTATTTTTGCGCTGTCTGGCGAGAACTAGACAAAACTCAATTTTCTGGACAAAAAAGTAAAAAATATGTTATTCCAGACAGATCTTTCTCTGTGCCAAATTTAAATTAACTCTATTCTGCCATTCTGGATTTTTTTAAAACAACTTAAAGTATGAATCCACCCGATCGAAGGATCGCGCTGGATGCAAGCCGCTTCCAACCGGTCTTATTGGAGATCTAAAGGAGAGGCCTATGTCCAGCAGTGGACTTGTAATGGCTGAGATGATGATGATGATGATGTTGAAAGTATGAATGGGTATCTACTACTACACAGGAACGATAAGTAATATTCATGCATTAAAATATTTAATTTTCCCTGTTTGTAATCCAAAACTGACCGTCTAGAACTATGGCGTAACAAACAAAAGTACAGAACGAACTGACGAAACAAAAATTCTTAGTAGTCTACGGTACCCTGTTAATGCGCCATTAACAAAATTTATAGCATGTTACGTAATTTCTAAATGAACAGTAACCAATACGAATCGATTAGTAAAATATTACTCTGTGTCCGAACATGTGCGTCGCTCAGGTGTAGGTACAGTAAAGCTAGGCTTAGTATACAGGCTGTTAAAGAAAACAAGAAATACTTGTAGCATTTTTTTTAAGTAATTAAGCTAATAAAATAAAGAAAACTAAATTATTTTATGCCATTTATTTCAGTAACTGGGAAATATCAATTGCTTAATCGATAGCAGATATATACAGATTAAAAAACAAAATAAAAAAAAATGTACTTTCGAAAAAAATTGCTTACACGATTAACTAAAAGCACACCAAACATATTTTTAAAAAATACAGCCGCCGCCCACCAGTACATACATAAATCACGTCTTTATCCCTTACGGGGTACACAGAGCCTAAGGTAGCAAGTCTTAAAGGCCACGTTTAGCATATTTGTGGGCGTACCTATAGATGGTAAAGGGAATCAAAACGGTGATGGGTGTCTAGCCGCATCGCCTACAACATGATTCCTAAGATTTTCGCCCATTCTCTCCATACCCCACCAGTGGTTATAACCAACATTCGCAACAGCCAAATCATTCAATACGTAAAAAGAACCTTTACAACTCACTCACACTTCACACAACAATAAAGTTCACACATAACACGCTGCACACAAACCGGTGTCGGTACAAAGCGATCATATTTATGCGTATCTCGGCTTAAGTATAGGCTGTAACAAATTCCGAATTAATAACATTCCTCTGGGCACCGCTGGTGGTACAGGGTGTAGAAAAATTCAAGATTAAAAAAAAAAAAAATTAGTGATGGGTATTGAGAAAACTAGAATAGCAGTTAACCATCTTTAGCAAGGTCTTTCCGAATTGCTACCACCATTTTCCTTGCAAAATAATAGTGTTTTATCAGCTGGTGAAATTACTGGTACATTAAGTATTCTGTCTTAACCCTCTAAGCTGGAAATGCACCCGAAATCCTTTGACGTGCTCACTTAACATCAGAGGATAAATCACGTCTTTATCCCTTACGGGGTAGACAGCACCTAAAGTAACAAGATCTAACAGCCACGTTTAGCATGATTGTAGACGTACAGATGGAAAAGGGGAATCAAAATAGTGATGAGTTGCTAGCCGCATCGCCTATAACGAGTTCAGCAATAGGAGTCAAGCCGCGGGCGTAAGCTAGTTTAATATAGCAATATAATGAAAAATCCCCACACACGTTTTTTATCGAACGTGTTTATCTGACTACTGAACATTTTTTTTGCTTTTGCCAGACAGAAAACGTACGTTTTTCTAAAAAAATCCATTTTTTTTTAAATAAATGAGTAACTATTCGAAAATGTAAAAAAAAACTCCACAAAATAATCATAAACACGCCATTAAAATCATAATCGTGAAGGCTCGAAAGAAAAAAACAGCCTGTAGACGCACACCTGTTAGGACCGGCTGATATAAATAACCAGATCGAGGTGAAATTCGTTTTGTCCACAACACTAGAAAGCACAGCACTGGCGTCGTGATAAATCGATTGTACATTTTGGTAGCCAAACCCCATTCGATTTACGATACCGATTCCACGATACCGATTCAACGATTCGTCCCGGCAGTAGACTCTAACGTACGACTATGTTATTGTGATACGTTTATAATTGTGGATGTGTTTGTGTTAAATATTGTAGTAAAATGTCGATTGGTCGGCTTTCTAATAGTATTCTTTTCATGTTGCGAATGTTAGACAGTTTGGATTGTCTTTATGGTTTTTAAATTGGTACACATGTAGTTTTAAGTACGTTGCGTTTTTGTTTTTACGAGTACGTTCATCTTTAGCTTGCGTTTTTAGATTGATGTCTTACTAGTAAGTAAATGTTAAAAAAATCCGTACTTACACAAATGTCTAACATCATAGAGAGTACAGTTATGCGAATTCGATTTTTTAGGTTCACGGGAGGGCGGTGAGTTAGTTAGGGCTTCTTTATACGTAGGTACTTATTAATATTCAAATAACGATTAAATTAAATTATTATATATTGATTAACAAATTATTCCCAGTGTTGTTAATAAAGAATCTACATCATTGCCCAAAAATCCTGTTGTGCAAGACGGCGCCTTTTGGGAGTTCACTTTTTTTTTAGAATTATTGTGTAGGTATGGTTTTAAAATCTCTTTTGAATAATTATACTTTTTATTTTCCCGATATTATGTCATTTCTTTCATTTATTTCTTCCATACTGTTCTGGGTGTAAAGAACAGAATGTACCAGTTGCTTCTCTTCCCGCGCAAATGGTAAAAGAACATCGAGGGAATGGGCGACAATCTTAGGAATCATCACTATTTTGATTACCCTGTCCACCTATACACCCACAATCATGCTAAACGAGGCATTTAGGTCTTGATACCTAATGCTAGGGATAAAGACGTGATATATGTATGTATGTATTTCATTTATTCATTGAGTCATAGCCCTTACTCGTATCATCCGGTATAACCGACCACTCCTAGAACCATATCGGATTCATATAGAAAATGCAATATGATTAATTATAATATCCTACTACTTCGATCAGCAGAACTAACTTTCTCAACGAGATTTCAATAAAATTACTCAGATGCTTTAATGGAGAATGCAATACCGGTAAAGCTTAGATTTTTCTAGAACTAGTTAACTATCATGGAGTCTAGAATTATGTGTAATAGAGTGATTAATGGAGAGAAAGCGTGAGACAAAAAAGAATAATTGCGTAATATGATAGAGTGTAGTGTAGTTTTCTTCCATGCTGGTCTGGGAGTAAAGAAAAAACAGAATTTACCAGTTGCTTCTCTTCCCGCGCAGATGGTAAAAGCCCATCGCGGGAATGGGCGAAAGTCTTAGGAAGGATCAGAGGACTTCTTCTAAGAGGTCGTAAGTCCAAACTACGCTACTTCGGCTTTCTTTACTTAACTTCAATTCTTCAATTTAATACTTCCAATTAAAAATCACCTGCACGTAGATAACCAGTGTCCAGCCGTTAGCATTCCGTCGTGGTGAATGGGACATTAATAAAACGAGCTCCATTAAAAGGCTTAATGTCGTTTATCTTGATTTAGATTTATGATAAGTGTTCGGATTGAGATGCGGCCCGGCCATTGTTTAGTTTAGTTTTAGCTTTGGTTTTAGTTTATTAGTTAAACCACAAAAGTTGGTGAGTATTACATTAGTACATACATACATTACGGGGTAGATAGAGCCTAAAGTAACGAAAGCTAAAGACCACGTTTACAACATCACACATTTTTTGACATTTGTAGGGCATAGCCATATTTTTTTGTAACATCCATAGTATTTTAACTAAAGTTTTTTGGATGGATCATGGTCTATAAAGATTGAATATAATCTTATTCACAAACGCTCTAAAGACTTCTGCTAACTTAGCAATCGTCTGTCTTTATCTGTCAAAGTGACAGATAAGGACACACAATTGCTAAGTTAGCAGAAGCCTACAGAGCGTTTATGAATGAGGGGGTTAATCAATACTAAAAAAAAACATTACACACTTAACTTACTTATACATGAAAAATTCAAAATCCTTATCAACTTTAATTTATCAACTCCACCACATCTACCATTTCTACTATATCTACCATTTCTTCTATATCTACCATTTCTACCAATCCTACTATCGACACAATCGAAACCGGTAGCCAACAAAAGGCCTCATTGTCCCGATGAGATGCTAAGATGCGATCCACAATCTCGACGTCTGTTTGTCCGTCCACAGATTTATCTACGTTAACTCCGGAACAAGCTTTATTACAATAGTAATGATTAATGTGGATTTACATCGTAATTTATGTGTGTACTGTTATTAAGAGAGTTCCGCTGTTAGATTGCATCGGGTCATATTATTGGAGAGTAATGTGATGTTGGGACTAGTAGCTGTTTAAAAATGATATACATACATATATCACGTCTTTATCCCTTATGGGGTAGACAGAGCCTAAGGTAACACCTTAAGGCCACGTTTAGCACGATTAAGGACGTATACGTGGAAAGTGAAATCATTCAATCATTTTTTTGTCATATTTTCTATTAATTATTCTGTCATTCGGGATGGAGACAAAGCCAACAAATTAAAGATCAAAAAATCTGTGCAGCCAGCCGTTCTCAAGTTATATAAATGTTGTAAATGAACCAAATTTGTTTTATAATACTATCGAGAAAATTAATTCCTGACCTACACCGGCACTCTTTTACAAGACACAGAAGTAACGTTACATTTAACAAGGCAGAGCTTTTTTGCAAAAACTGATAAACACTAGACAATTGGCGTGAAATATCTTCTTAAACATTTTATTAAATTACATTGCCTTTGACACGCGTATTTATTTTTAAACGACGTAACCCAAGGGTTCTACTTATTACAATATATCGAGCTATCTACATAAAATCGATTAAAATACCAATACTGGCAATATTTTGATTCTAAATTTAAACTTACCTTAAAAAAACAACCATGAACTCAATTTTCCGGGTTGAAGTGACTGCCATTTCAAATTTCGAACAAGTCTCACTTCACCTACGTACTGTCGGGCCCATCGGAAACGCGCCTCGTAAACGCGTCGCTGACGCAACGCTTTTGTCGCTGTGCAAACAGTCTCTGTAAACACTGGACAGCTTCTATTGTTTGTGGTTACGAAGTGTCGGAGGCGGTATGCGTGCGGTTTTGAATGGAATTGAAGTATTGAAAGTGGTTTATGATCGCAAGTTAGGTAATCCGACTGTGCTAAATACACAAAATTTCAGCAGATAATTTAACTTAGCATATTTAAATGCTCCTGTTAATGTTTTTTGTCGTAATTGTTGATTGTGATTGTAAATTAAAGTCGCCCCTTGAACGCCGAACTCTTTTAACAACGACTCAATTAATAAATGAATAACATTAACAAGTTTAACTACGTAACCTAAAAAATAAAAAATAAACGAAAATTATTTTTACAAATTGGCCGCTAAGGGCTCTTTTACGTGTCATTTAGAAACTACCAGCGAACTCGGAAAGACCATCATTGCCAAGAAGAATGCGCCACAAGAAACTTGACAGAAACTCATTTTTTCAAAATGAAATATAGTAATACATTTATAAAAGGGATATAATAAGGTCCCCAAGCCTTAAATTATACTATTCTATAGGTAGTAGAGATGTATAAAGTCTCTACTAGTCAAATTAAAACAAAGTACCTAGATATGGAAAAAAAGAAAGAGAAAAAAAAACTAGCTTAGGTTAGTTGGTTGGATTAGGTAAACTTACCTATCCCAACCATCTGCTGAAGCATTACGCATTAACTTCAAGAAACAATTTCAGTTGACAGACTTCCTTTGTTAGGCACACCCTTAAAACAATGGCAGTGGATTTTTGACCTTGTTAAAAATAGTGTGATAGTCTCCCATTCCTTCAACTTCCCTTCGTTGCGTTTAACGCCATCTATATGAAGAGATTGGTAACATTCTCAAACGGGCAAAGACAAAAACTGATATCTAACTACCGCATCCACCTAATCCGCATGTGACATCCGCGCGCAAGTCAATATATTCTTGACACACACTCGCTTTTGTCTGCCCACTCCCGCTGGACAAAGGCGTGATGTCATAGCGAGTACCGCAAGTACTACGATTTGCTAAGACTTAAATATGCTAAAAGTGGCTTAATGTTTTGTCTATGCCCGCCTGCATCTAAGTTCTCCGAACGTTACAGTACCGCCATCTACAAATCTAGGGCGAAGTCTATCAAGCCACGTCTTCACTTACCACAAAACAAATACTCTTTATTGGGGTGCGAGTCGGGTTACCTCCACTTGTGGTCAAGAGCTGCGGTTCGTTTTTGGATCCGTCCGGGGGAAGAGCAGTGCTTGGTCCGGTGCATCATTGACCGTTGGCTATGAGACTGACAGGGGCTGGGAGGGGGGTCTTTGACCGTGTTACCGTACAACGTTGCCGACATATTTTTGTCACAAGATTTTTGAATTATATTTTTGTTAATTAGAAGAAGAAGAAATACTCTTTATTGAATACCATAAATCACTTCAAAACAATACAAAAACAAAGCACAAAGTAGACAATAGGCGGTCTTATTGGTTAATAGCGATCCCTACCAGACAACCAATAAGCTAAAGAAATAAGTTGGAGACAAATCACCATAGAAAAAATAAACTTTCTCAAAAGGCCTTCCTGCCTACCTACCTGTTTGTCTATCTGTCTGTCTCATCTCTGACTGTCTGACTCTGTCTGCGCAGAATTCGCTTATCGCTATCCCGCGGGAATTGTGCTCTTTCCGGGATAAAAACTATCCTATGTCCCCGGGACTGAAACTATCTGTATACCATATTTCAATTAAATCGGTTAGTGTTTTAAGCGTCAAAAGGTAACAGACAGACAGACACTTTAGCATTAAAATTTAATATTACCAGGGATTTAAATTTAAATAATAACGAGTTGGCCACTTCTTGTCGTATTATGTTTGGTTCAGAACACTCCAAAGAGCATATGTCGTAAAACCAATGTTTAGAGTAGACCTGGTCCACAATGTACGGTGGACGTATTTACGCCAACTGTTTCTCATAGGCTTATTTAGCAACTTGGCGGATAACAAGCTTGTTTGTTTCACGTTCTATTTGCTACATACATATATTGATAAACTTAACGTAACGTTATAAATAAATGATTTAAACTCAAGTAATAACCAGAGATCGGACAAATTTGCGTCATTGCTCGCAATAATGTGGACATGACTCCAAAATTAATTAAATATGTCAAAATACATATATTAAGAATAAGTATATCCACGAAGGTTTTATACCTATAGAACTAGAAAACTTTCTTGTCAGAAATAATAATCATATCGAGCAGGATCGTGATTTTTTATTATATAAAAAGATTTACGAGAACGACAACTGCCACTTTAATTAACATTTTGCTAATAATTTTATGCATGTGTAAATTTTTATCTCCGGGAGTTCAAATTTTATTTCGAGAAATGAATTAAATGATTAATTATTTGATTAATTTTTGAGTCATGTCCACATTATTGCGAGCAATGACGCAAATTTTTCCGATCTCTGGTAATAACTGAAATTTCTAAACGACACTGAAAATTAAAACAGAAGAATCCGAAAAGTATCCTATCGGATCCTCGTCATTCAGTGACGCGTGCTATACCCCTACACCACCCATAGCAGGTGGGTATAAAACTACTAAATATCATTACACACATGCATACATACGAAATACAATAAGAGTAGATGGTGTGAGTCACATCTTCCTCAAGCCCTCCCTGAATGACGCCACGGAGGCAGACTGCCTGATGGAGGTCGGTAACCGATTCCACAGCCTAGCAGAGTGAACTGTGAAGGATTTGGAGTAAGTTTTGGAAGATGAAGGAGATAAGGATAAAAAGAGAATAATGTAGATATAGTTGATAACAATAATAATAAAAAATTGTAAAAAAAAAAAATTTGCATTAATCGAAGCTCAAGATTTTCTTTAAACTTGGCTTAGCAAGGCCTCATGTTAGATTGTATGAATGAAAGTGCACCTGCCTGTACTAATCGTTTCCAAGCAAGTTCCACTGCAGCTCGTTCAAAATGATACATTTTAAATAGTTAGAAAGTAGACTGACCCAACCACACATGCGCTAGTACTTTGCATAAGTATCTGAGTAATTTTACGGTTCTTCTTAACGAACTAACCTCGAAACTTAACGTAGAGCCCGGAAATTTCACAGCAAAACAAAACGCTGTCGCAAACAACCTCAAAATCAAATCCATTATTATTTTATTTTAAAATCCGTTAATTCCTAATTTTTGTTAACGTTCGTTGAGAAATAAAAAACTGATTTACAAGTTCAACTGTTTTTTCTTCCGTATCCCATTTTTCACGCGGTAGCTAGGTGAAAAATTATGTGTTTCGCTAGGCAACAAAGTTGTTTAGTGTCTCGTCCCTGATGATACAAGCACACGCCCCAAACAAAAACTTTGCAGCCTTGCATTACAAATAACTATTATCGGCTCGTGTCGAAGGAGATTAGGTTAGAACATTTTAACCTAGCTACTCCGCTACCGTTTTGCTTTGTTTATTATACTAGTAGAGACTTTATACATCTCTACTATAGACTAATATAATTTAAGGCTCGGGGACCTTATACATGTATTTTATAAATGTATTTAATTTAAGTAGAATTTAATTTTGAAAAAATGACTTTCTGGCAAGTTTCTTGCGGCGCATTCTTCTTGGAAATGATGCTATTTTCCAATGCGCTGGTAGTTTCAAAAAGACATGTAAAAGAGCCCTTGGCGGCCAATTTGCAAAAATGAAATTTAGATTATTTTATTTTTTATGCGGTTGCTTAGTAGCATGTTTTGTTCATCTCATAACAGTAGTACTCAGTTTGTCT
Source organism: Pandemis cinnamomeana (assembly GCA_932294345.1). Taxonomy (NCBI): domain Eukaryota; kingdom Metazoa; phylum Arthropoda; class Insecta; order Lepidoptera; family Tortricidae; genus Pandemis; species Pandemis cinnamomeana. The sequence continues at coordinate 6,389,205 of OW028721.1, forward strand.
TTGATGGTCAATCGAGTATTCTTCGACTGTACTGTTAAGCCATACTGTACTATTGCATATTCTAAAGATTACCTCTTCGTAGAGGCGGCTAATAGCAGTTTATCGCGTACGCAGCCTACCAATTATAAGCGAGCGATTCGTAATTATTTTCATACTTCACTGGGTATGTTTCCGTTGTATGCATATTTTTAGTTTTTACGTCTATTTATCCTACTAATATTATAAATGCAAAACTTTGCGAAGATGTGAGGACGTGAGTGTGTATGTTTGTTCCTTCTTCACGGTGTAACGAGGGATTTGGATCAAATTTGGAACGGAGATAGCTGCAACCCTAGATTAAAACATAGGCCACTTTTAATCCCGAAAAATTGCATAATTCCCGCGGGATAGCGATAAATATTTGAAAGGTTATAGCTGGTTAGAGTTGCTTTGTAAATAACATTGCAGAATATACCATAAACATCAGTTTTTAATTCTAATTCAACGCGGACAAAGTCACGGGCAAAAGCTAGTTTTGAAATGAATCAGCACAGGAGCGCGGGCGAGGACTCATTCAAGCGGTCGGTCTATAAAAAACGAGTAAATACTATTTTAAACCTACTTGCCAAAGACATTCGCAGCACAATCATGTATTGATAAAAAAAGTTACAAACTTATTGTAGGTACCTATTCTTTATTCCAATCCATTTTAACGCCTTTGTATAGTTCGAATCATATCCCTTTCACTCTCAAATTAATAACTATAAGTGTGAGCGGGAAGCATGAAGCTATCTTTGAAAATCGAATTTCCTAGTAAGGCAATGGCCTAAATGAGCAGAGCAAATTACCTTTTTAAAGTGGCAATAGGCAGGCCATAGCACAGATGGTCGTTCTGCCGAAAGGTCCTCAAGTGGAGACCGCGGATCGGCACAGCGTAGGACGTCCACCAACGTGGCGGACGGCCCTGTAGGCTTATTACCTAACTCGCTCGCAATCGCCATCACGTTCAATTTGACAGTTCATGTATGCGCTGAAAATTGACATCAAAATCAGGTAGCTGTCACATTCATACAAGAACTGTCAAAATTAACACGATGGCGATTGCGAGCGAGTTAGGTAATAAGCCTACTGGTTACAGTCGCGGGTTCACGGTGGATGCGAGCCGCTTCCAACCGAGGCAACTGTAGGGGGCCCTATGGCCAACAGTGGGCGTCCTACGGCTTATAATGATGATGAGTGCAAGGCCAGACGCCTGTCCTACGTTTCTTAACTAGACCTTCCATCAACGGATATTGACGTAAGCTAAACTTTCTTCGGAGCGAAACTAAGAGCGAACTAATAGGCAATGGATACGCGCCGTGTTAATGTCTTGCGCTTGCGCCGGGTACGTTTTTACGCCGGCTGACAAACCGGCGCCGGCGACGGCCATTACGCGTTTTGATTTTACTGCCGCCCTTTTAACAGATTCGAAATAGTTGTTTTAAGTTTTCAAAGTTATTCAAATTCTTCTAAAAAGTACATAAAACAAAAAAATTGGCGAAAATCTTAGGAATCATGTTATAAGGGATGCGGCAACTCATCACTATTTCGTTTCCCCTTTCCATCTTTACGCCCACAATCATGCTAAACATAGCTTTTAGGTTTTGTTACCTTTGGTTCTGTCTACCCCGGAAGAGATGAAGACGTGATTTATGTATGTATGTATAAAACAAAGTCGGGTTACTGAAACCATTTATAACTCAATAACGGCTGCAAAGAGACTGGAAGATGGCAAATTCTATCCCACTCTTACACACAATTTATATGAGTAAGAAAGAGACAAAACGTCGCTAATCCCACATTGTTCTTGCTCCCAGTTATCGGTGCCATCGAGATGTCTCGAATACGAGATCCCGAACTTTGCCACGAAACCTCGTGGGATTATCTCGATAGCATCGAGATTGACGGTTAAGGTTCCCAATTTCCCGCGACAAAGCATCTCAATCAATCGGCAAGAGTTTCAATAAGAAAGCCTGCGCCCGCGCCGTGTCGGATTAGCGAATGTGCCGGCTATTAGCGCGTGATTTATGATGTGAGCTGCGCGATGGAACGCTGCGTGAGATCTAGGGTTGGGAAAACTTATCGATTGTTGGGAAAGTTATCGATATAGGCATCGCAGTTAGCTATGACATTACACTTACGTTTTAGGGTGACTTGTGTGAATTTGGTTTGTATGTGGAAATAGCTGAACGCCATCAATTTCAAGCTACTGTAATCCTAAAATGAAGACGAATGTCGCTTCGTAAAATCATAATCAAAATTATTGTTTTTTTCTTAACACAGACTAAATACTTATCATTTTAAAGTACGATTATTATTTCAGAATTTTAGCAGTATTTAAGCAAACCCCAACACTTCATTTAATAGCTGTGATATACACGCATCAGGCTCCAAGGGCTGGTAGTTTAAAAAAGTGATGTCGGAAGTCTGAGTAGTTCGTTTTTATCGATAAAATTAAAGCATTATATCGACCTGCGCGGCCCTGGCAGGTCGACCGGTACGACTACAGGTGCGTTAGGTTCTCACAGTCGCATGTGTGCGTGCACACAGCGATTTGTCCGGCGTTCGCGTCGAGATAGCATCTCGGGATCGCCACTTTATTTGTCGCCGACTTTAATGCCTGGTGGCGGATGCTTAATATGCGTTTATTAATTTATTTTATATTTTTATTTAATTAATGGTTATGCGCGGTTAACGGGGTAATGTGAACTGAACTTGCTACTAGGTACTTTTTTTTTCGGCAGCTATTTTCTGGTATGCCATTTATTTCACTGTCTTTATTCTACGCAAAGAGTTCCTATAATCATCGCCATCTATCTAATCTATAAAGAGTGGAACTCTAAATAGGTATAGAATAAAACATGGCTAGGTATTCGATGAAATTGATTTAAATTTTTCATTATCAAAGTAAGCCGTTAAAAGTCTAAATTACTTGAAACCAACTAAACGCAAACAATTAATCGTAATTTCAATCTTCTCTCTATCACATCCCTAATGATGCGCTGTCAAACGTCCAGAAAGCACTATTAGTCGAACATTTCAATTAAAGTGAATTATCGACTATCGATACAACGTTTTACTTGTTAATGCGTATTTATCTAAATTGGTTTGGACATCCTTTTCTGTTATACTGTCAATAATTAATAATGCTGTTTCATTCCAATGTTTTAGTTCCTTCAATTTGTAGTTGTCTAAATTGAATTTGTATTTATTTTATAGTTTTTTTTTTTCTATTCTCTAACTAATGATTGCAACCTGATTATCGAAAATAACAGAGTGTACAAATCAATTATGTCATTCAAAACTCTAAACTGATAGCATTTAGAATTTTATCTCCTCATTTCTTTATCTTTAGATCGAAGCGTCTCATTAACATAAATTCGTTCATACGTTCCAAATATAACAAGATTTATCTCAAGATATATCTGTAGATGGTATCGTGTTGTAGGTATAACAAAGCACACAGAACAGATGACCAGTCTCGGGCCGTATTTATAGGCATGACCATATATGAAGGTATTGAAAAGTAAAACCATTGTTTTAGGATTGAGCCGTAAAACAGAACGTGAGAAATAAACTCGAAGGACGATTGCAATTAGGTAACCGATTGCAATTAGGTGACCGATTGCAATTAGGTTAAGTTAGGTTAAATAATTACTTAATGTTATTATTTTTTTTTAATTAATTCGATAACTCACTATCGATTTAAATTTAATAAAGCATACTCGCATTAAACATCGATGCCCATCGATATCACATCTCAAGAAAACCAATTTTGTCCCATCACTTAAACCACCGCGTAGTATACAACGAGTACCTAACACTAATATTTATATAAATTAATATATTTATTTTCTATACATTAAGTTTAGAACCGATGGAAAGAGAAAGGGGAGGCCTTTGCCCAGCATTAGGACACCAGATAGGCTACTAAAAAAAAAGTTTAGGATAATTATAGGTTACACTAATTGTAACTCTGTCTGTCTGTTACCTTTTCACGCTTAAACCGCTGCACCGATTCAGTTAAAATTTGGCATACAGATAGCTTGAGTCCCGGCGAAGGACATAGGATAGTTTTTATCCCGGGAAAATGCAAAGTTCCCGCGGAATAGCGATTCTGCGCAGACGGAGTCGCGGGTAACAGCTAGTACAAAATAAATTTCCCTCCTAAATCTGCTTCAATTCACACAATCAATAAAAATGCTCATCCCACAAAAACCGGTTCCACAAATGGTACAAAACCCGCACTATAATGTGGCCGGTGTAAAAAATTATGTAGAAAGTAGAATGACAACGCGCACACATGCGCTGAGCATTGCGTTGATTAGGTGGCTGCGTGTGCGCATAACCTGCGATCTAGGGGGCTGGAAGTGACAGTGACATATATTTTAATTATAACTATAACCATAGGTGGGCACAGTTCATCCAAAAGTTAACTTCGATAATCATTAAATAATTTTCGAAAATTTAACGCAAGTTAAACATTAAAAAAAAACTAGTTTAATTTAAGATTTAAATTTAAATTTGTATGTTAATTTATTTTTCTTTCATAAAGTAGTTAGTATTCTTTATTAATATTCAATTGATACTTATTAATAATTAAACACACTTTATTTATTACGAAACTAGATAGAAATAAGGCTACTATTAATCGTAATTTTGCATAAGGTGCAAGTTGCCCTTAATAAAAATTTGAAAATTAAAATTGACACCCATGATCGTTTATCCTGTCAAATATCTTTCCCCGTAAAAAAAAGACGTTCTACTGCAGCACTAGGTGTTATATTTAATAAAAAGACAAAAATGTAACAGACTAAAGTTAACGGAAGTTCAATTTAACGGGTGTTAATAAGAGCGTTAACATTTTTGAAGTTAACTTAAAAGTTAAAGTTAAGCAAATTGTTAACTTTCGTAGAAAACCTAAATATTCTTCTATCCCTGCTCGCCCCGCAATCCCTTCTCACCCCGTTCCTCTTATGGTACATAAATTCTACGTAATGGCCACATCCAGTCAGTCTTTAAATCTCAGCCGCGTATCTGTATATGGTATGAGATGGTTGTAGCTCCTTTTACTGTTACCTTGTAAACAGATATATGATGTGATTAAAGATGTAACTAAGTACGTGACTATAGTATATATCGATACTCTAGGCACTCAGTCTTTCGTAAAAGTGTATGGGAAAGATGGTATTATTTAAACAGGATGAGCGTTGTATGAAAGTAGATTTTATGCTCTCGTCTCACACATACAAACAAATCACGTCTTTATCCTTTACGGGATAGACAGAGCCTAAGGTAACAATACCTAAAGGTCACGTTTAGCATGATAATGGGCGTATAGGTGGAAAGGGAAATCCAAATAGTGTTGGGTTGCTAGCCGCATCGCCTGTAACATGATTCCTAAAATTTTCGCCCAATCTCGATGGGCTTTTACCATCTACGCGGGAAGAAAAGCAACTGGTACATTATAATTATGTTTTTTCTTTACTGCCAGACCAGCGTGGAAGATGGAAGATCTCATCTCAAGTTTATATATGTTTCAGTACTGGGTACGGGCCTCCTCTCAGAACGAGAGGGGTTTACATACCTACTCTATAAAAACTTGTTTATAGTTGTGCTAGCATCTATAAACAAGTTCCTCTGCTGCGTCTGTCTGTCTCGCGATAAATTCAAAAAGTAATGAACAGATTTAATGCGGTTTCCATCAGTAGATAGAGTTATTTACGAGGAAGGCTTACGTATATAATTTGTCAAGATTTTTAAGCTATCTGGAAAATCGATCGAAAATCATATGAGTCATGCTATAGGCAATTAGACTAGTAACCCATCACTATTTTGATCCCAGTTTCCATCTATACGCCCACAATCTTGCTAAATGTAGCCTGGAGGTGCCTGTTACCTTAGGCTCTGTCTACCCCGTAAGGGACAAAGTCGTGATTTGTGTATGCATGTATGTATCCCTTTTCATCATATAAGTGCGACTCGACCCCGGGACCCCTAGATAACTCACTAACTACTAGGCTGTCCGGTCTCTTTAATTACTCTATAGGTTAAGTCCTCTGCCGCGTTTTAAACACATAAAAAGCCGTGCTTATAAAATTGCCACTAAACAATTTCTATTATGCCCCGGACCTGTTTCACCTTTAGCATATATCTAGTTTTAATATCCACTTAGTTCGGCATTAAATGGGCTGCTGCGGCTATTAAGGCCTTTATGATAATACCTTCAAGTTATAAAAAGACAGTAAAATTATTCACGTTTATTGTGATGAATCCTCCTAAGGTCATCCGTCCAACGCGTCGCAGGGCGTCCCGCACTACGCTTTCCCAAACGCAGCTTTCAGCTGGCAGTGGCTGGATGAGGGAAGCCCAGGATCGCGAAAGTTGGCGCAATATGAAGGAGGCCTACGTCCAGCAGTGGACGGACAATGGCTGTAGATCAGTGGTTCTTAACCGGTGGTCCGCGGACCACTGGTGGTCCCTGGAAGCATCCTAAGTGGTCCGCGGGGCCAATCTAATAAATAATTAGATAAGCGACAACCAGACACAACGCGTGAATGTGCAATTCCATCCATTGGGGGCGATCGAAGCCATACGTTAGATTTTTTGTAGTTAGGTACTTAGGTGGTCCTTGGCACGACAACATTTTTGTCAAATGGTCCCTGATGTCTGAAAGGTTAAGAACCACTGCTGTAGATAGATAGATAGATAGATAGATTGTGATGAATTGTGTTATTAAAGGCAGCTATCGTAGGTATACTTCGTTTTTTTTACGTTAGAAAGATACATACATAAATCACGTCTACTCTTATGGGGTAGACAGAGTAAGGTAACAAGACCAAAAGGCCACGTTCAGCATGATTGTGGGCGTATGTGGAAAGGAGAATCAAATTCTCCTCGTTTGCGGTACAGATGCCCGGGGTGGGACGGGGGGGGGGGCTGAGAGAGGTGCACCCGCCCGCACCTCTCTCGGTTCCCTTTGTCGTACTACCACGCAGGGTTGGGCGTTATCTAGATAATTTCTTATCTAGATAATTATTTCAAATAAATTTATTCGAAGATAAATTCAATCACAAATAGTGCGTTGACAACTTTTTTATTTAGATGAGTTGTCTAGATGAAGATAACCGACCTCGTTTGTTATTGAAGTAAGCTTCACTATCACTATCACTACATAGTATAAAATAAAGTCGCTTTCTCTGTCCCTATGTCCCCTTATGCTTATATCTTCAAAACCACCACGACTTTGATGCGGTTTTTTTTAATAGATAGAGTGATTCAAGAGGAAGGTTTTTATGTATAATTCTACGCAGACGAAGTCGCGGGCAGAAGCTAGTATAATAATAAATGTATACAGAATGTCACGTCGGTCAAACCGTCACACTGAATTCATCTTTTATTTAAAATCCCAACTAATTTATCTAGATAAAAATGAAACTGATCTAGATAAATTCAAAATAACAATGACGGATTATTTAGTTACTTCAAATAAAAGATGATTTAGTTATCTTCCCGGTTTTTCGTAAATAGATAATTTTTGCCCAACTCTGCTACCACGCCCCTGTGCCGCGCGGAGGGGACTCATTTAAGTGGTCAGTCTATAGTTCTTCTTCTTCTTCTTGTTTGTGGCGTTTCAAGTCGTTATAGCGACGACAATTTCGCCAATGTCAAAGTAACAAAAATATGATTAAAAAATCTTGTGACAAAATGTCGGCAACGTTGTACGGTAATGGTCAAAGACCCCTCTCCCCCTGTCGGGCTCTTAGCCAACGGTCAATGATATCCCTCAGAAACTGCCAGGAAATCATTAGCCGAAGCCCAGGGTGCACCGGAGCAAGCACTGCTCTTCCCCCCGGACGGATCCAAAAGGGAACCGCAGCTCTTGACCACACGTGGAGGTAACCCGACTCGCACCCCCGGTCTATAGTTGATCTGTTGCAACATCTTTGCATGTTCATCCGTCAAATTAGTTCGACTTATTTTGAACTCGAGGACCTCTTGGCATAACTCACCTCACTGACAGAAGTCCATGTCAGTTCCCCATCTCAATTATTTTATTATACAAATCGTAAACCTCCGAAACTTGGCGTGTGCTGTCAAATAAATGTCAAGAATGGCACAGCATGACGCTTCGACAAGTAAAGTGCACCTTACTGCCTTGGTATTGGGTGTAAGTTAGAAGCGATTGGCTAGTACGGACAGCAGCGAACTTTACGTTAAAGTATGCCCACAAATTGGTTGTTAGGTTCACTTAAATGAAATGTGTACTTAAGTTATTTTAGGCGCCTTAATGGTTTTTTCCTAGTGGTAACGCGTTTGTAATGCTCCGATGTTGCGGATGTCTATAGTTATTAGTTAGTGGGGATTAAAACCATCTGGTAACCCACTTGCTCGTTTACCTTCCTTGTTGTACTTTTATATTACAAAAAATGTCAAAATGTCTGTAATTAAATTTTTCTATAAGTACTTACTTGATAGTGCTTACATCAGTTTTTTTTTAATTTTCGCGTAAAACGAGTCTTTCATGTCACGATTGACGTCGCATAATACTACTTCTAACAAATTAATTAAATTAATAAAATTCACACGGTGTTGATCATACTAATATCAGATTTTAGTTGGCGAAAATCTGTGACGCCATCTCTGTCGGTTTCGTGCTGACAGATAGAGACAGAACCATATTATAATCTAACACTTAAGATATCAGGAACTTAAAGAGAGTGGTGGAACATGCTCTAACCATTGTTAAAAAGTATCCCAAGACTTTGTTATTGACTGGCATCTTTAAAATCTAAAATCTAAATCTAAATCATGATTCCTAATATTTTCGCCCATTTCCCGTTGGTTCTTACCATCTGCGCGGGAAGAGAAGCAAATGGTACATTCTATGCTTTTTATTTGCCAGCCCAGCATGGGACTACTTTAATTGGGTACTTTTAATAGTACGTCTTACGTTTTTTATACAGCAGGTGTCAAATATTTAAAAATGAAACATGATTTGTTGACCGTACGTTATACTAACAATCTGTCAACGGCGTAAAACTGTGCCCGCGCGCACGATTGTTCCGTGCAGATGATTGATGCGAGGAATTGTCTAATTTCGTGAATGGCTTAAGTTAAAAGAGAGAGCGTTTTTATATGACTTATACCATACGCTTGAAAAAATAGTCTTTATTTATCGTTAAACTTAGTTTCAGTATCAAAACGTATGCACTTGTCAAGCTTTAAGTAAAGTTTAACCATTAAATATAGATTTATGTTTCCTACGAGAGACCTTAAAGTATACATTGCACTCTACTGGCACTACTATTCGACTTTATATTTTTCGTACTTTATTACCTACGCTTTGAATTAATTTTAAGGTATTATACTCCAATGGGATGAAACTTAATTTGAAACGAAAGGTTATGTGAATATACTGGCGAGCAAAATCACTTAATCACTTTTAATAAAACGTAGTAGTATAAAAAGTGACCCGTTATTTTACTGGTCAGTTTATGTAAAAGTCCTTCGCACCGTAAGTTATTTGGCACTCGTAAATCTTTTAGATCACTTTTCCTCTAGAAAACAAGTACCTAATCCAGCCCCGCTAGCACGAGAGCGCACGAAAGTCGCGTCGCGGGCGAGTTGGACTACCCGTCTCTGTCTTGTTGGTACAGTAAGAAAAGAACGGGTAATCTATCTCGCGCGCGACGCGACTCTTGTGCGCTCTCGTGCTAGACGTGCATAGTTGCGCTTCCCAAAGAAATCACCGGGGAATTTATTGTGAAAAAGTTTTATTGCGAGTCGACTTTACAGCAGCTTGCTTAACCTATAGAGGAAACGCTGCCTCATTTCCGCTGGTCGCTCGTGCCTCGTTCCACATCTAAGAAGACCGTGTGAAATCAAACTCGGCTGTGCTAACAATCAGAATTACTCTAAGACAATACACGGCACCATGTGTAGTTGGCATGGAGGTAAAAACCAATAGAGTGCTAAGTCATTTTTTTTAACAATTTTCAAAATAATAAAGGTGAACAGGACTAATCATAGCCTCTAATGTAAGTTTTCGAGATGAAATACATCTCGAACCCGTTCGCGTTAATGTCTCAATTACTATAGATAAATTGCAGTTCCACTAGCGAAACGGAACGGCAACAAACAGAGCCTCTAGTGCTTACACTCGCATATAAAAACGTCTTGAACGCGTTCACGTAAACGTCTCAATTACTATGGAATAATTGGCAGCGCCACTTGCGGATAGAAACGGCAACAAACTCTTCTCAAAGTATCTGTCATTTTAACGCAAACGGGTGCGAGACGTATTTTGTGACCGAAAACTTACAGTAATGTTTACAACTGTTTTCGTAAAAAGTCACGAATTTATCTAATTAAAAACATATTTTGTCCGTGTTGTGTTTATGCACGAGGGAGTTAGTCAGTGGGTAGCATTGTCAACAAAACTTACCTGTTGTTTATAGTCAATATGTAATGATTATTCAAATAACTGAAACGACTATGGTCCGTACTATTATGACATGAGTATCAAATCTGTACATACATACATCAGACAGTGGGTCTGTGTAACAAGACCTAAATCTGTAACGTGTGGCAGAATTGAATACCCCGTATTATCACTCTTTTGGTTAATTCTTCCATGATTGCTGGTGACCCCGAATCGTGATCTTAATCGAAGATAGCTATCTTTTTTTAAGTTACCTGTATGACTTTAAGAACTCTTATAAGAGGGTCAAACAGCCATTTAAAATTTCCTTTTATAATTTAGGTATCATTTTGTTCTATGCGGAAAAACCCAAGCTTAGTTTTCACTTATTTTTAGGGTTCCGTACCTCTATAAAACAAGTTAACCCTTATAAGATCACTTCGTTGTCCGTCTGTTTGTTTGTTAAGTAAAAATTTATAGATTGAAAATGGAATCAAAATAGTAATGGGTTGCTAGCCGCATCGCCTATAACATGATTGCTATGATTTTCGACCATTCCATCGATGGGCTTTTACCATCAGCCCGGAAAGATAAGCAACTGGTTACCACCACCAGCAGTTACTCTTATGCTTAGGTTACTACTTTAACTTACTACTTACTCTTCCATGCTGGTCTGGGAGTAAAGAAAAAACATAGAATGTACCAGTTGCTTTGTTCCCGCGCAGATGGTAAAAGCCCATCGAGAGAATGGGTGAAAATTTTAGGAATCATGTTATATGCGATGCGATGCGGCTAGCAACCTATTACTTTTTCATTCCCCTTTCCACCTATACCTACACCCACATTCATGCTAAACTTGGCCTTTAGGTCTTGTTGCCTTAATTAGGCTCTGTCTACCTCAATTTGCTGCTGCCCTCCCCTAGTGGTGCCTGCTGGAGGGGAATGGGGATCTCTCGCTAGCCTGCAGAGGCCCACGAGTCTAGGGGGGAGACCAGGTATGACCGTCCCCCCCCTCTTGGCGCAGGAGCCCCGGCGTATAGGCTGGGGCGGCCGGTGGGCGCACGCGGTGACACTCTCATGCTCCCGCGGCGCCCTCCAAATGGAAGAGGTTTTTTTTTTTTTTTTAAAAAAAAGGCTCTGTCTACCTCGTAAGAGATAAAGACTTTTGTACTTTTGTCTTTTGTCTCTTTTCAGCAAGTGTCTCGAACCAGGCTTTATTACAATATCGCGTTTTTAATGCGAAAACATACGGAAGCGTTGTTTCCCAGACGATATGCCATAGTTCGTCTGTAATAGACGGAAAGGCCATGTACAATATAGGTTACTACTAATTTTAAAACCGTACAAACTCTCACAAATCCTACTATAATATTATAAATGTGAAAGTTTGTGAGTATGTTTGGATGTTTGGATGTTTGTTACTCTTTCACGCCAGAACGGCTAGACAGATCTGGATGAAATTTGGAATATAGATAGATTATAGTCTGGAATAACACATAGGCTACTTTATATCCCGAAAAAATGCGTAATTACTGCGGGATAGCGATAAACGAATTCTGTGCAGACGAAGTTGCGGGCAACAGCTAGTAATGAATACTTGCACATCATCATGATTCGATTGTAATCTAATAAGTAGCCAAAAAACTTCTATTGTTAAATAGGAAGCTTAACTCTTGTGTTGACGGTACGAGAAACGGGCCAGTCATGATTTTTTGTGTTTTTATGGTTCTGTGTGCAACGAGACCCTATCACTAAGGCACCACTTTTGTGAGTCTTAAGTCCACGTGTTAAAAAAAATCTGAATAATTAAAAAAAATGTACTTAACCGATTTTCATATTTTTTATGGCAACACAAAAAAAGGAAATTTCAATTAAAAATAATCCTCTATTCTTGTGTTGTTCTTAACGTAAATTATTAGAGCCACAAAAACATACAGACATTACAAAATAAGGGTTTGTTAAAAGAAAATAAAGGTCGAAAGAGGTCGTCGTGCAAGAATCTATGTGTTTCGGTGTGGAGAGTAAGACAGCCGGGGTAATTACGGGCACAAGAGGCATTTCATCTTAGTCCTCTAGGTTGGCAACGCATCTGCAATCCCTCCGGGGTTGCGGGTGTCTATGGGCAGTGGTGATCACTTACCATCAGGTGACCCACTTGCTCGTTTGCCTTCCTATTCATATTAAAAAAAAAAACAGTTTACTGGGCATTTTTTTTTACATACGGGACCCTTCGCGCAAGTCCGATTCGCACTTGACTGTCTCTCAATGATTATTAATATATTTACCAGTGTTAACATGGCTTTTAGTGTCATTGACCTAATTTGTAATTAGGCGTTTTTTACGCGATGTAAGCTGGTGGCTAGGTATAGATGGAAAATGGAATCAAAATAGTAATGGGTTCCCTCCATTCCTTAGATGGGCTTTTACAATATCTACAAAAATAGCCCATCCTAAAATCAGACCAGCCAAAAAGCATGGCCATTACCAACGAACATTGGCACTTACATAACACTAATAGGTGTAAAAGCGCACGGGATCCAAACCCGCACCTGACCTCTACGGGTCACGCAACATAATTGATTTATGCCGCATTGGACTATGCATTAACATAAGATAATGCTTAACCTTTGACTTCGGTTTTAAAATTTCACTCGGCCAGTCTAACGTGAGCTGGGAATAGAGAAAATGAAGTTAACAATTGAATTGGTGTTGGAATATTTGCAAAAAGCAGTGGAGGAATATGCACTAAGTCTTCTCTGTCTGAGAGGTGGCTTGTGCGAGCAATGGGACTGGGAACAGTGGGAATTTAAGCTGGAGATGACCGCGGACTGGTTTGAATTTCTGCAACTTATTTTATGTCCTTAAGCGGCTTTGCAGCATATAAAGTTATTAAAGTAACAATGTTTGAGATTGTAGCTCTGATCATTAAAAGAAAGAGAGAGTAGATGGAACTACATAGATCACATAGATCACTGTATGTCAGATTACAATACAATAATCTGGTAGTAAAATTCAGGTGGTCCAGCCAGGACTGTCTCCGCAGGAGGAAACTCGTCAACGGTTCACAGATGTATTGTAAGACGGGTGACAATGCAAATAAATACACAAAAAAGGTTATATCTCAAATGAAATTTTTAGGTTAGGTTATTACTAACTCATTCAGCGTTGCATGTATTCCATATTTTGTTAAGATAAAGTTCACCAAATGCCTATCAAACTTAGACAACTTACAGTCGCTTCACTTCCACAAAATATTTATGCTTACTACAAACGTAGAAACTGTTTTGATTATGTTTTTTTGTTACAGGTACTTTCTCTTCATCTGAGCTTCAGGATTAAAGACCATCCAACAGTGGTTGGATCCAACGATTTGTACGGTCATACAATGCTTTCTGACCTCTTGTAATGGATGTTGAGTGCCGTTGACTTATTGTTGTTGATTTTTGTTTTTATTAACATCAGCGTTCGTTTATCATTGTTGTCTGTTTTGTTTTGTTCATCGAGCAACTTTCTATTGTGTTTAGTTATGAAATTAAGTCGCGTTTCATTTTTATCATGTCGTCCACGTATGTATACAGATTCATCGAGCTTAATAGCCGAGTGAAAACGGTTAATGGTACTTATACGAACATGACTGCAGACATAGATACTAGTTTGCAACTACTAAAAAAAGTAAAAAAAAATATTATCATTTTAATAATATTGAATTTCTAACAATTTATTCAAAAATAATTTCTCTTGCTTACTTATTTATCATATTTCCGTCACTCACCGTTTTCTTTACAAGTCAATCATAGGTGTAAAGTATTTGACATAATGATGAGTAAATTCCGTGACTCGCTCATCATGACTTTACTTAAATCTGTTGACACGAAAATTTGAAATCAATTGTTCCGTTAAGTCATTACCCATTCTTTGTTCTGATGATGTGGTTTTTTGCTTGACTTCATTGAGATTTCGCGTGACGATTAGAAAATAATTTAACATCATTCACCTCTTTATTTCATTACTTAACACAGTTCTTTCATGTTGAGACAGACTGACCTTAGTCTGGATGTTAGTCTTACCTGCATTATCGTCGTCAAAATCATTTGATTTTATTTCTGTAATGTTGTTACGATAGTCTTCTTTGGTTGAAAGCGTTTGTACTTACGTTAGAGTAGAGCAGATACATGCAGGATCTAGCAGGACCAAACACAGTATCACATTACAAGATGAGAGGTACGAGGTGCGGATGCTAACTTGACAGCCGCGAACCGGCATTGTTGAGCCACTTACCTACGTTTGTAACTTGGCCATGTAAAATGCAAATCGAATAGTAGTCGGTTACTCGACAACATCACATTGATTACACGGCTAAATTGCGAACAATGGCTAGAAGCTCAACAATGCCGGTGCGCGACTGTACTATCGGTCGATTGTTATGTACGCTTTGGTCTGCCTCAAAGGTGAGCTAAACGACACTTACTTTAACTCTAGATCAGTGGTTCTTAACCGGTGGTCCGCGGACCACTGGTGGTCCCTGGAGACACCCAAAGTGGTCCGCAGGGCCAATCTAACAAATAATTAGATAATTAGATAAGTGACAACCAGACACAACGCATGAAGGTGCCATTCCGTCTATTGGGGCCGATCGTAGCCATACGTTAGATATTATGTAGAAAGTTACTAGGTTAGGTGGTCCATGGCAAGACGGAAATTTTGTCAAATGGTCCCTCATGACTGAAAGGTTAAGAACCACTGCTCTAGATTCTTGAAAGTCTGAATTCGGAGCATCAGTTCAATCATTGTTGGGTATAACCGTTCAGCTAGAGGTATGCTACCGTTAATTTTATTGTCCAAAACGAATCTCTTTCGCCATTCAGCCACATTCTTCACTCACCATTGCATCATTGTCCAAACATTTCTTCCTCGCGTTAATTGTGAAAGCAACAAACAAGAGACTGTCCATAATACGCGACACTGAGGTGGTCTGGACCACCGCACCGGACCCCAGCATTGTTGTTTGATTAACGTCCCAGTGTTTGAACTGTGGACATTCATAGGTAGTGTGAAAATGTGTGTTTTGTGCAACGTCTCGTCATGTGGCGTATTGTTTTTGAAAAAAGGTGTGTGTGGAGAGAAATTGTCATATTCGTCTAAAATTCAAGTATATAACGGGCTGGGTATGACTGTGCGCGATCGGTGACGTAGCGATTTGTTTACCTACTAGCCTCTGCTACTTCGTTTGCGTAGAATTAGACATAATAAACCTTCCTCGTGAATACTATACTCTATCTATTAAAAAAACCGGATTAAAATCCGTTGCGTAGTTTTAAGGATTTAAACATACATAGGGACAGACAGATAGAAAAACAGACGGCGGAAAGCGACTATTTTTTATACTATGTATGTAACTCATTATTTGAAAGTCTATATTTCACATCAGTTTTTGGTGGTACATTTAGTGGATACATACATACACAAATTACGTCTATATTCCGGAATAGACAGAGACTAAGGTAACAAGACCTAAAAGCCACGTTTTGCATGATTGTTGGCGTATAGATGGTAGGGGGAATCAAATAGTGATGGGTTGCTAGACACATAGCCTATAACATGATTCCTAAGATTTTCGCACATTCTTTCGATGGATGTATCATTTGCGCGGGAAGAGAAGGAACTGGTACATTCTATGGTTTTTCTTTTCTCCCAGACCCATGAATGCAATATTATTATTAAATGGAAGTAATAGTATTAGTGAAGCTACGGATATAACTTAACAATTCGTCAAGAGATGCAAAAAGATGAAACTTCTTAAATCCATTAAATCTACCGCTTTATTGATGTTTAGTCAAATCAAACGTCTCTCATCACATTGCAGAATGACACCTACACACATACTCAGATACTCATGTAGCAGCTGAGTCTGTCACATAGTCACGTGGTCCAAGCTAACATCCATACTGTCACTTGACTGCTGTTTACTCGCACCAGTGTTAACATTGTGACGTAATTGAGAGCGGTGGTCGAGGGCCCTTACGGGTAAGAGCTTGCTGATTGGTTACTTTGGTACCCAAAAGTTTGAAACCAGCTTCAAATATTCAGCTACACAACTATTCCTATTTTAACGAGTAGAATTTTGTGGGCTTCTATTGTACTATATCTATAACTAGCGACCCGCCCCGGCTTCTTTATATTATGCATGTATTATACATATAAACCTTCCTCTTCCTATAAATTAAAATTATTAATTAAGATAGGTATTATCAATATAAATATTGTACCTATTGTAATTGTTTATTTAAATATTTATTCTATTTTTCATAATGATTAATTTTTACAATGACATAAATATTGCTATGTCGTATGTGTATTAAACTAGGTATTAGGTAGGTATATTGTTAAGCTTATGGATTTCCGGTTTATTTCTTTTACTTTTTTTCTTTTACTGTTTAGTTGCAGGCTAGCGACGTCGAAGTTCCTAAAACGTTCCCATAGTGTGCCTGTGGGGACGAAAGCGAGACATGCCCTCGGTACCGCTCTGCTTTCAGAGCAGGACATGAGTGCGTGAAAGCCAACATTAGGGGCGGCAGACGTAAGCTTGCCTTCGGAATCCAAAAGCTTATTGGTTACTTACTTGACATGAAATGTATATTTCATAATTTTGTTTTATATATAATTTTTTTTTCCTGCGACATTGGAGACATCTCCAATTAGTTTATTTGACGGTGGAGGCGTTTTACACCTCCACTGAACTTACTATTATTATTTTTTTTTTTGTTTTTTTTTTTTTTTTTTTTTGACCAGTAGAGACTTTATACATCTCTACTATTTATAGATTAATATAATTTAAGGCTCGGGGACCTTATACATCCCTTATATAAATGTATTTAATGTAAGTAGAATTTAAGTATTCTTAGTTACTGTATTTTTATTTGAAAAAATGACTTTCTGCCAAGTTTCTTGCGGCGCATTCTTCTTGGCAATGATGGTCTTTCCGAATGTGCTGGTAGTTTCAAAAGACATGTAAAAGAGCCCTTAGCGGCCAATTTGCAAAATAAATTATCTTATCTTATCTTATCTTACCTCTTGAATCACTCTATCTATTAAGAAAACCGCATCAAAATCCGTTGTGTAGTTTTGAAGATATAAGCATACATAGGGACACAGGGACAGAGAAAGCGACTTTATTTTATACTATGTAGTGATTTTGGAATACTGATATCATGAAAGAAAAAGCAAAGAAAAATATAGAATGTACCAGTTGCTTCTCTTCCCGCGTTGATAGTAAAATCCCCGAGGGAATGGGCGAAGTTCTTAGGAATCATGTTATAGGCGATGCGGCGGGCAACCCATCACTATTTTGATTTCTTTTTCCTATACGCCCACAGTCTTGCTAAACGTGGCCTTTAGGTCTTGTTACCTTAGGGTCTGTTTCCCCCGTCGCGGTGACACCTAGTGCTCCCGTAACGCTCACAGTCCATGGCCAGGAGGGAACGTGTCGGTTTTTAGACGGTAGGCCTCTCCCCTCCTTCCATTAAGGAAGGCAGCGGCGAGCTGGAGAGCCCGTCATACTCCCGTTGCTACCCCGAGCGCGGGAATGCATAAGGTGCATTTTCCACACGTTAAAAAAAAAAAGACTCTGTCTACCCCCTAACGGATATAGACGTGATTTGTGTGTATGTGTTCACAATAAATACGTCATGTTTTTCTGAAGTTACCAATTCCGCCATTTTTACTGGGCAGAAACTACTCTATGCATATATGGATGACGTAACGACATTCTCTCTGTCCAGAATGTATGTCAAAACCGCCGTCAAACACTACAACCAGACAATTATGTCCACTAGAATATATTTATACTAGAATCCGTGAAATCATGCTTTAACCGCAAAGGTCAAGAGTACTGGAGTTTGGGTGTGACGAGACTTTTTCCAAGTGTTTATACACCTATTTGTTACAAGATGTTATTGTAGTTTTTAGCGTTCATTGTGTTCCATTGGTTTTTTAACGAGTTTGAGCGTTCTTTTATCCTGTAAAGGGTAAATAAACTTTGTCGTGAATTCACGTTCTGTTAAAGATACTTCACATCACACAATAGTTAAGTTTCTCATCATTAGGTGTGAAAATGTTAACGGGTGTGACATTTTGTAATTCGGATTACAAGTCGGTTATTTCAGCGTAATACATACATACATACATACATACCGTCACGCCTCTTTCCCACAGGGGTAGGCAGAGACTACTTTGTTCCACTTGCTACGATCCTGACATACTTCTTTCGCTTCATCCACAGTCATCAATCTCTTCATACATGCTCGTCGGTTTCGGGTACTCCTGACCTGACCTTTTTCCAAAACGTCTCCTATTTGGTCTCAAAACGTCCGTCTAGGCCTTCTTCTCCCAACTTTACCATTCACACTCCCCATATAGATCTGTTTAGTTAGTCTACTTTCATCCATCCGCTCTACGTGATCAAACCAACTAAGCATACTTTTTTCTATCCTGGTCACTATATCCTCTTTCACACCAGCACGTTCCCTTATCGCACTATTCATTATTCTATCTTCAGCGTAACACTTACATAAATAACGTCTTTATCCCTTTCGGGGCAGACAGAGCGTTGGGCATGAAGACCTAAAACCCCACGTTTATTTCCTCGATGGGCTTTTACCTTCTGCACGGGAAGAGAAGTGGTTACTATGTCTTCCTTTGCTCCCAGACCAGTATGGAAGTATTTAACCTAATGGTTTTAGTTAAAGTCGCTCAAGCAGCTTAGACACATTTAACCGGCGACTTTCAACAATGTAACTTTCACAATTGTAACATCAGAGAGACATGATTCAATCATTTTTATAAAACACTAGCTTTCCGTCCGCAGCTTCGCCCGCGATAAATTAATTTTCCCGTAAGAAAAGGTATTTTCCCGCGATAAAAAGTAGCCTATATCACTCAGTGATAATGTAGTTTTCTAACAACAAAATATTTTTTGTAATCGGTCTAGTAGTTTCGGAGCCTATTCAATGCAAACAAACAAACAAACAAACAAATTTTTCCTCTTTATAATATTAGTATGGACGAGTTGTACCACAAACCCGTCGACCATACATTCAAAAGGTCATCCTCGAACCTTTTATTTTCCTCTTAAATTAATGAGTATACACTAAGAATAAAAATATTCAAAAAATGCCGAATCCGTGTATTGTAATCGCGAGGCATTGTTGAATCACCTGCGTCCGCGCATGATAAATAGTATGTATGACGTGTTAATACACGGTGTATTGTTCGAGAGAGCGGTAGGATGGCGCTTTTATTGGGAGCTAGGCTGTTGCCCGCAACTCCGTCTGCACAGAATTTGCTGTGTTTGTTAATATGCCGCGAGAAGTACGATTTTCTGGCGTAAAACTATTTTATGTCCTTCCCCGGGATTTAAACTACATAGGTACATAACATACATAGACAAATCACGCTGGAAATCGCGTCAGATGGAAAGGGGAACCATAATAGTGATGATTTACTAGCCGCATCGCCTATCACATGATTCCTAACATTTTTACCCAATCCCCTCCAGGGGCTTTTACCATCTGCGCGGGCAGAGAAGCTACTGGTACATTCTATGTTATTTCTTTACTCCCAGACCAGTATGGAAGTATTCAAACTACGTGTATACTAAATTCAAAGTAAATCGGGTTAGTGGTTTAAGCGGGAGAATAGACAGAGAGATAGAGTTTCGCATTTATATTATTAGTAAAGGATGAAAAAATTAAATCATCACGAAATTTTCGTACTTAGCGAGTTTAGCGCACGATATCTCCTCAAATTTCTAAAGCTTGTTAATTACGGTAGATAATGACTTATGGAGTAGGTTGTGTGTTGTATATTTGAATTAATGATAATCCTAATAGACCCATTTCCATTAACAAAAAACGTTTGCCTTGCTACAACTTAGTCATTTCACTCCACTTTTTTTCCTTTTTGCGTTTCCACGTCAACAAAAGATTATATAAAAGTCCATGAGTTGAAATGCTTACTAACCATCAGTTGACATCCTGGTAAAAAAGTAAATGAAATGTATCGTCCTATTTTATGTCATTTGTATGGAATATTTCTGATTTTCTATTAAAAATTAATTCAACTCCTATGCCTAGTAACGCCATCTATTGAACTAATCACATACAAGTAAAGCAGCATTTTACCGCCCCGGTCAAGCTTTTTGCGGTCACTCAAGTCACATTGGATTTAACGTAAAATCGCGCATCCCGGATCAAAGTTCTCGCATTGTTGCCGAGCCGTTAATGAGATAATGTACTATTAATAGCCTAACGCAATTAAATTTGATTGATATGCAAATGATTAGGCTTAGGAATTAAAATTTGTAAGGTACTGGGGCTTTAGCATGACGTGTTAATGCGATTCAATCCCGACTCAGTTCAGGTTTTGTCTGTAATTTTTAGTTTGGATCTGACAGCGACAGAACCTAAACTGAATAGGAATTAAATCGCGTTGAGACGTCATTGTAAGGCTGTACAAAAGCTTTTGTATTTGTCTTTATTTAAATATTAGAAAGAAAAATGTTCCAAAAACCTTCTGGTTAAAATGTACTATTATAACACTGTTACAAAAGCAACTTGCGCAGAAGAATATGATTCTTCTTAAGTATAAAAAACTAGGCTCTTGTCGATGGAGCAATTTCCATTTTGACCTTTTCGGGGCATTTTCTTTCACATTCTGATACCACGCGACTTCTACTTTCTCTTTCATCTGGCCCATAAATGTTCTAAAAAGGTTGCGCAGAAAAAAATACTATTATTACTAACTGTCATTGATGCTGTGTCAAAATTACTAACTTAACTATGAAAAAGTCGGCTCATTTTGACCATAACACCAATAACCTATAACTTAAGCGATAATAGTACTGCTTTCTCATTTTTAACGGCTATTAATAACATTTTATAGATCAATATAGTTAGACATTTTATCACCACAAACGTACTAACTCCAATATTGATTTGTTTCGTTTTAGATCTTATCTAAACGTGTGATGATTGATTTTAGAGTGTAAGAGGTTTCGAGTTGGTATGATTTGGTTTTAATAGTCAGGGTGTTAGGTAATTGTTGATCGATAAATATCTGAAACATCACTAATCACAACAATCAATTAGGATTGCGTTATTTTGGCATATCGCTGATTTGCCATAGAACTACGTAAGTATTAGAGGGTTCAGACCAAATAATTAAAAAATAAAATAAATGTCTTAGAACAAATTACACCAATTGACCCGGCCCCAAACTAAGCAAAGCTTGTACTATGGTACCAGGCAACGGATAAACATACTTATATAATGTAGATTATTACATACAACATCCATGACTCGGGCACAAACATTCGTATTCATCATACAACTGTCTGCCCCTACCGGGATTCGAACCCGGGACCTCTAGCTTCACAGTCAGGTTCACTAACCACTGGGCTATGCGGTCCGGTCTGGGTGGTTACAAATGAAGTGAGGGTTTCTACAAAATCGGTAAAGTGACACTTTATTGTTTAGCGAAGGAAATGTATTCGTAGGTACCAACGTACTGTCGTAGAACCCTGTCGCAATTGACAGCTCCCCGTCACTCAAACTTGAGTGATATGTCACCTTATTGCGATAGGGCTCTACGGTTATATGTGAATACTGTGTGTATCTCAGTGTTTGTCAATTGTATTTGTCTTGTTTATTTTGCACAATAAAGAGTTTACATACATACATACATACAATACTGTCCAGTACGGGGGCTTACTACAATGTCTTAATGCGATTCAATTCCGACTCAATTTAGGTTTTAACTGTCGTTTTTAGTATGGATCTGACAGCGAGCGAACCCTAAACTGTACAAGCAAAGATTATGGAAGCTCAGAGTGGACTTTCTATAAATTTCCTAGCTCTATGTGCTCTTAGAGGTCAAAAAAACTAGTTATCAGAGAGCCCACATTTATTTAATTATCGTAACTTGCCACTCTCGATTGTTGCTTGCACAATGGGAGAGTCCACTTTCGATGTGGTGGGCGATTCCATTGGTATACAGCGTGATGTAAAATATGTTGCAAAAAAAATAATGCCTAACATGAAAACAAATGACACACATTTTGACACATTGCATTTTTAGGTTATTTTACTTTCATTGTTTTAACCAACTTGAAAAATGACTATGTTTTAGGTATCGTAAGGCCTAGCAAGTAACAGCGGAAAATCAATAAAAAAAAAACATAAATTAAATTAACTAATAAAACATTTAGACGACCGGATAGCCTAGTGGTTAGTGACCCTGACTATGAAGCTAGAGGTCCTGGGTTCGAATCCCGGTAGGGGCAGACAGTTGTACGATGAATTCGAATGTTTGTTCCCGAGTCATGGATGTTGCATGTATTTAAGTATGCATTTATCTATCCTACTAATATTACAAACGCGAAAGTTTATAAGTATGGATGGATGTTTGTTACTCTTTCACGCCAGAACGAGTGGACAGATCTGGATGAAATTTGGAACATAGATAGATTATAGTCTAGAATAACACATAGGCTACTTTTTATCCCGGAAAATTGCAGAATTCCTGCGGGATTGCGATAAACGAATTCTATGCAGACGAAGTTGCGGGAAACAGTAATATATAAATATGTTTATTCGTTGCCTGGTACCCATAGTACAAGCTTTGCTTAGTTTAGGACTGGGTCAATTCTTGTTATTTGTCCCAAGATATTTGTTTAAAACACACTGTATAAAGAATTGACCACAAGGCAAGCTGCTCTACTTTATTGCGCACATTATAATTTAGTGTGAGAACCGAGCAGCGAGCATCGGCAGTGTTACAGTAATTGGGTAATAGGACTAATAGGTAACTTGGCCATTTCATGCCATTTTAGGGTTAATTGAGATCATTAAATTACGATTTATAGACGACTTGTTTTAACACGCCTATTTGTGAGCGCTCAATTTGTAGCCAACCAACAAACAACAATGTATACAATTTGTGTTGTTCATGTTCACACTTCCATGCTGGTCTGGGAGAACATAGAATGTACTAGTTGCTTCTCTTCCCGGGCAGATGGTAAAAGCCCATCGATGCAATGGATGAAAATCATAGGAATCATGTTATAGGCGATGCGGCTAGCAACCCATTACTATTTTGATTCAATTTTCCAACTATACCTAGCCCCACAATCTTGCGAAACGTGGCTTGTAGTTCTTGTCACCTTAGGCTCTGTCTACCTCGTAAGGAATAAAGACGTGATATGTGTGTTGCTCATTATTGCATTAGGAGTTTGGCCATAAAAATAAATCTCTCTTCAAGCAGATTTGTAATTTGTTTGTTGTTTGTATCCTTCCATGCTGGTTTAGGAGAAAAGGAAAAACATAGAATGTACCAGTTGCTTCTCTTCCCGCGCAGGTGATAAAAGCCCATCGAGGGGGCGAAAGTCTTAGGAATCATGTTACAGGCGATGCGGCTAGCAACCCATCACTATTTTGTTCTATGCAGACGAAGTTAATAAAAGTAGCTTTTTTATAAAATCAAAACTAAACAATAATCAATATACTAATATCTTATTATACCTGCTTCAGTCTTCTTCGTGCGACGTAAGTGAGCCGCTATTGTCCAATCTTTTATGCCTTTATCAGCGAACAAGCTTTAACGATCCTTAAAGGCGCGAGGCGCCTCTATCCATCAGGCCGGCGCCTCTCAATGATCGATGAGTTGTCGCTATAGATCCGATCGATTTAATTAATCGACAAACCTGTGGCCAATTGTTGTCGTCCAACAAGTTAATCATAGTGTAAGATCTGTCATACATTCCCCACTTGTATTATAAATGTGAAAGTGTGTTGGTTCTTCACGCTAAAACTACGGATTTTGATACATACACAAATCACGTCTTTATCCCTTACGGGGTAGACAGAGCCTAAGGTAAGACCTAATGGGCCACGTTTAGCAAGACTGTGGGCGTATAGGTGGAAAGTGAACTCAAAACAGTAATGCGTCGCCTTTAACATGATTCCTATGATTTTCGCCCATTCCCTCGATGGACTAGATATAAATGGAAAATGGAATGAAAATAGTAATGGGTTGCAAGCCGCATCGCCTATAACATGATTCCTATGATTTCGCCCATTCCTTCGGCTTTTACCATCTACGCGGGAAGAGAAGCAACTGCTACATTCTATGTTTTTTATTTGCCAGACCAGCAATGAAGCGGATTCGGATGAAATTTGTTATTTAGGTAGCTAGTTATCTGGAATAACGGACAAAGTACTTTTCATTCCGATTATCTTACGCGATTGGAAAATTCCGAAATGTGTAGGTACCACCAAAGCTACAGACTTGAGGCAGACCATATTCCTCGAGTATAGAGGTGCACCAAGATGGGATTCTCACGGGATAGCGAATAAAAGGGATGTATATGTTTGTAGACAACCGTTGGGGGAAACAAGTTCTCGAGTGGCGATCACGAACCGGAAGACGCCGGCAGGCCTCCCACTAGGTGGACCGACGACATCGTGAAAGCTGCAGGAAACCGGTGGTGTTCTAAGGGGGAGGCTGTTGGTCAACAGTGGATGTCTTCAGGCTAATAATGACAATATATGTTTGCTGCAAAGCGGCTCTATGTATGTATGAGCCTTCAAATTTGGTATACAAGTATGCATTACGAAAGCACTTAAAATTTCCCACGGGACAAAACGACGGGATATAAAATAAAGACTTAAGTTGATGAACTTAACTGCGCAGACGAAACCGCGGGAAAAACTTGATTATCTTATTACTAGCTTCTGCCCGCGACTTCGTCTGCGTAGAATTATACATAAAACCTTCCTCTTGAATCACTCTATCTATTAAAAAAACCGCATCAAAATCCGTTGTGTAGTTTTGAAGATAGAAGCATACATAGGGACATAGGGACAGAGAAAGCGACTTTATTTTGTACTACGTAGTGATTCACGGAATCATTTCAAACCCATCACCATTTTGATTCCCCTTACCACCTATACGCCCACAATCACACTAGACGACCTTAGGCTCTGTCTACCCCTTAAGGGATAAAGACGTAATTTATGTATGTATGTATGTCATTTTAAAACCTTAACCAAATTCGTCATGCATCAAAAAACAGTTCACAATATCAACATTACTTTCACCAACGATTTTCACACATTGTCATAACGACTAGCAATATACAAGCAAACTGCATGCATAAGCCAGTTCGCACCTAAACTAGGCTAGCATAGGCTTACTGTAGACATAACTTTCAATACAACAGCAATATTAAACCTCTAAGCTCTTAACAGATGCTGTACGTAAATCAATTTTTCGCAACAATAGCGCACTTCAAAACCCCAGACGGCCGAACTACCACTCGCAAAGCAAAGCAACTTCAGCCGTGCACGCTTGGCTTTGGATACAAAATAAGTTGATCGCCCTCTGGTTTATACGTTGCAATGTGTGATGTATAAGTAACAATGTACACTTGCCTGCGACCATGCCTGAATACTTGCGCCAGATTTGACCCGTTGCGATTTCACAGGCTATGGTGAAGTTGTGTTAACTTATATGAGAGGCGATTTGGATTCTCGACGCGGTTTAAAACGGTTTTCATACATACATCGCGTCTTTATCCCTTATGAGGTAGACAGAGCCTTAAAGCCACGTTTACCATGATTAAGGGCGTATAGGTGGAAAGGGAAATCAAAATATGCTGATGGGTTGCTAGAATCATCGCCTATAGCATGATTCCTAAGACTTTCGCCCCCTCGATGGGCTTTTACCGTCTGCGCGGGAAGAGAAGCAACTGGTAAATTCTGTTTTTTCTTTACTCCAGCGTAAAACGTTTTAGGGTCGTACAAAAAAGCCTAAGGTAACAAGACCTAAAGGCCACGTTTTGCATGATCGTGGGCGTATAGGTGGAAAGGGGAATCTCCTATCCAAACTATTTCCGTACCAAATTTTATCGCGATCAGTTAAGTAGTATACGCATCAAAACGTAACATATACACCATAAATAAACTCATGTTAGCATACATAACTTATAACAATTAGCTAGAATGCAGATGGTAAAAGCCCACCGAGAGAGCTAATCATGCTAAACGAGGCCTTTGGGTCTTGTTATCTTAGGCTCTGTCTACTCCGTAAGGGATAAAAGTTTATGTATGTAAGTATGTAGTTAGATTTCATTTGCAACTGCTCCTCTAAGTCCTTGTACAAGATAATTTGTATTGCGTACAGCATTTTATACATCCCGGATGTGGCTTAACCGGTTTTGATAGGTTCCTGTCGGTTTACCATAGATACTAAAAAAAAAACGGAAAGTGATTTCAGTACTTAATTAAATGGCGTTTTTTAATGTCCAGGATGTTGTTTATAATCTTATTTTGCAACTGTTTAATCTCTAGCCCGTTTTAGTTTAATTTTAAACTATATACATACATATATACACAAATCACGTCTATCCCTTACGGGGTAGACAGAGCCTAAGGTAACAAGACCTACAGGCCTTGTTTAACACGATTGTGGGCGTACCTATAGGTGGAAAATGGAATCACAATAGTGATGGGGATTTTCGCTCATTGCCTCAATCGGTTTTTACTATCTGCGCGGGAAGAGAAGCAACTGGTTCTATGTTTTTTCTTTACTCCCAAACCATGGAACAAACACTCAACATCTTAACAAATCGCTGTTAATATGTTAACTTCCATGCTGGTCTGGGAGCAAGGAAAAAACATAGAATGTACCAGTTGCTTGTCTACCCGTGCAGATGGTAAAAGCCCATCGAAGTAATGGGCGAAAATCATAGGAATCATTGTATAAGCCGATGAGGCTAGCAACCGATCACTATTTTGATTCCATTTTCCATCTATACGCCCACAATCTTGCTAAATGTGGCCTGTAGATCTTGTCACCTTAGGCTCTGTTTACCCCGTAACGGATAAAGACGTGATATGTATGTGTGTGTGTGTGTGTGTGTGTGTGTGTGTGTGTGT
Organism: Pandemis cinnamomeana; assembly: GCA_932294345.1. Classification (NCBI taxonomy): domain Eukaryota; kingdom Metazoa; phylum Arthropoda; class Insecta; order Lepidoptera; family Tortricidae; genus Pandemis; species Pandemis cinnamomeana. Next base: position 6,416,637 of record OW028721.1, read on the forward strand.
GTGTGTGTGTGTGTGTGTGTGTGTGTGTGTGTTAATATTTAGTTTCTTCAAAAAGCAAATAAATTAATAATATTCGTAAGTAATTTGTTTATTATGATTAAATACCTCTTAGGTCCATTCGTACTCCATTTATAACCAAGCTAATGCAAAAACAATTAAACAGATATTATGCAAATCATCGCACTGATAACCACAGCCTGTCAAACATACATACATAAATACAATCTGCTTACATTCACACATGGCACGTCGGCCTTGACATAAAAACCTATGCAATATTATATATTCATTTATCATTCTAAAGACTCCGTTCACTTTCATTAATATGATTATTGGCATATTTGTAATCTCATTACATAATGAGGTAAATATAGATTTAATTTATTTGCTAATTGCGTATGCGTTTTCTGGGTAAGCATCTCGTTAGATTTGTTCGAGTAACGCTACAGTACAAGTACCATTAAATTAAAAAAAAACACCCCAAGCATAAATCGAGTATTCAAAAAAAAATCCCTTGTGGAAAAAGTGAGGGAATTATTGTCCATACAGCCATGGTAAAGGTTGTAATGCCGGTTCACTATTTTGGTTTTTTTTTTAATATGTGCTTACAGTAGCACTCGATGGTCCCATCGGAAGACCAGCGCTGGCTGCAAGGCCAGCATTATGCTGAGATGGGACCATTTCGTGATGTATGTCCTTATGTTTTTTACTTCTTTTTTTAAAGTAAATAAATAAATAATAAATATCTTGGGACAAATTACACCAATTGACCCAGCCCCAAACTAAGCAAAGCTTGTAGGTACTATGGGTACCAGGCAACGGATAAACATACTTATATACCTACTGTAGATAAATACATACTTAAATATATACAACAACCATGACTCGGGCACAAACATTCGTATTCATCATAAAACTGTCTGCCCCTACCGGGATTCGAACACAGGACCTCTAGCTTCATAGTCAGGGTCACTAACCACTAGGCTATCCGGTCGTCGTCGGTTGTTTTTGTAATTTGATTATTTATGTCACGAATAAATGTTTTCTCTCTTTCTTTCAAAACTAAAAAAGTACATCATTTTGGGAAAGAGCTGGCACTCTTCAAACTACTGTAGCAATTTTTACCAAACATAGCTGAACGGCTGTTACTTCCATGCTGGTCTGGGAGCAAAGGAAAACATAGAATGTACCAGTTGCTTCTCGTCCCGCGCAGATGGTAAAAGCCCATCGAGAGAATGGGCGTAATTCTTAGGAATTATGTTATAGGCGATGCGGCTAGCAACCGATCACTATTTTGATTCCTTTTTCCTTACCTATACGCCCACAATCTTGCTAAACGTGGCCTGTAGGTCTTGTTATCTTAGGCTCTGTCTACCCCGTAAGGGATAAAGACGTGATTTGTGTATGTGTATGTATGTATAGCTGAACGGCGCAAGGCTTTCCAATGAAAAAAACCGCATCAAAATCCATACAATGGGAGAGCTATAATCACTACATATTCATCATCATCATTATCATTACATAGTATAAAACAAAGTCGCTTTCTCTGTCCCTATGTCCCTATGTCCCTATGTACGCTTATATCTTCAAAGCTACACAACGGATTTTGATGCGGTTTTTTTAATAGATAGAGTGAGTCAAGAGGAAGGTTTTTATGTATAATTCTATAATTCTACGCAGACGAAGTCGCGGGCTGAAGCTAGTAATAAATAATGATAAGTTCTTTGTTCAGACAACATGGATCCAATTAGTGTTAGTAATTACTTATGACTATTTTAGTATTCATATTTAACAAGAGACATTGTGTTTTTAATTTGCTTAATATTGTTTGCGGTCTATGTAAACAAAACAAACTTTTTAATTTTTTTTTTTTCATGTAGGTACATACATACATACATACATACATACATACCGTCACGCCTCTTTCCCAAAGGGGAAGGCAGAGACTACTTTGTTCCACTTGCTACGATCCTGACATACTTCTTTCGCTTCATCCACATTTATCAATCTCTTCATACATGCTCGTCGGTTTCGGTCGGTCGGCATGTAGGTACGGGACAAAATATTAGCCCATAAAAAACACAACCCTTAGATCGCGTAATAACCTGAGGCCCGATTTTTGAAAGCACATGTGTGAAAATACCACTCGAAAGTGGTGAAAAATTGTGCTGAATTTGAAATACGAGTAGCATGGAAGACAATCACAGCTCTCATTAATCTTGTGAACTAATCAAAACTTTGATTACAGCTGTAGTTTTGGAGATATACATACATATATACATACATACACAGATCACGTCTTTATCCCTTACGGGATATATAAGCTGATTTATACCACATTCCAGTGGTACTATTTAGGGCCGACAACGCACTGGCATTGCGTAAAGCGCTGCGGGTGTCTATGGACAGTGGTGATCATTTACCATCAGGTGACCCACTAGTTCGTTTGTCTGGCCTCTCTAACATAAAAAAAAAAAAAACTTTCCAGTGATGCACTTTTAAAAATCGGGCCCCTGTACTCCTTTCCTTCTTTTGCGTTGAAAACTTTCTACAAATGCAAAAAGCTTCACAGTGCGCATACGCAAATCTTGTCCGGCGTGTCCCACCATTTCGCTGTGCCGGCGAAAGGTTGACAAAGGATATTGTATGGAGAGTCCCTCCCTATTGTTGTTTGTTTTCAGCGCACAATGCGAGCGGTGACAAGCTGTTGACTTGCGCAGGATTGCCTGGCGAGAGGCTCTACTTGGATTACATAATTCATACAAATCATGTCGTTATAGCTTAGTCACGGGATAAACAAAGCCTGGGATAATAAGAACTAAGAGCCAAGTTCAATATTAAGTTTGAGGTTGTCAACTTCAATGGCAAAAGACTTAAGTAAATTAGTGGCAAGTTTTTTAACATACATACATATACATAAATCACGTCTTTATCCCTTACGGGGTAGACAGAGCCTAAGGTAACAAGACCTAAAGACCACGTTTGGCATGATTGTGGACGTATGGATGGAAAGGGGAATCAAAACAGTGATGGGTTGCTAGCCACGTCGCCTATATAACATGATCATGTTTTTTTAAAATTTTAAGCAAATACTTTGTTCTATGATAATTTATGACCAAGGTTTGCTAGTTAAATTATAAATAATAGTCATATATTTTTTAACAGTACCTAAGGTACACAAAAAAATACATACAACAATTGTATTGATAAAAAGTTTTGAGGATTCATCAGCTACGTTAAAAGTTCTCAATGTGAAAGTAGAGTAAACAGACATACCGACCCACAACCGAGAACAATAGGGACTTTAGTGGGCAACGACTTGAGATTGCGTTTGAAATATGCACAAACTCATTCCGCCCGTCCG